>CM076575.1:1736393091-1737085598 GCA_034641835.2 Pinus albicaulis
CACTAAGTGGGCCCATAGGCTATTTTTGGCGCAAGTCTATTTTTAGACTATGTCTATTTTTAGACATGATGATCATATTTCAGAAGTTGCAGGATGTTATTTGTGGATGGTTGATCAAGTTGGAAAAATATATGAAATTATGTTTTTACAATATTGGGCGAAGTCTATTTAGAGATCGTTGATCTAAAAATAGATGCATGTCGATTATTATTAGCTCTTAATAATAATCAGACACTAACCAACAACTTATTCTCTTGGAGCACTTCAGTTTAGTGCATAGATGTGGCACATCAGTGGACTGAGGGAATTACGCAATTCCCAAGGGTTTACTGGAGCTAATTCATGGAGGGCTCAGTTAGAACTCAAGTGGCAGAGTTATGACATAGTTGGAAGAAGTAGTTATGGAGTTGCATTTAGTTTAACTCAGTTAGACTCAGTTGAGCTAGTTGTATCTAGTCTAACTGAATGATACACTAGTGAGAGTGGAGTGAATTAATTATTTAATTAATTCATAAATAATAACTCATTAATCAATTGAACAATACAGCAGTTAACTACAGTGCATCACAGTTTCACTGGAGACCCAGTGGAGAGATAGGTGAAAGGGAAAGATGGACTATATGTTGTGACTATAGTGATCCATTGATTGCATCACACACACATTGGAGTTGCCAATGAGGATTTGTGCAGTCAAGGCAAGGGTAATTCGAATTCATTCAGAGCTATTCTTCAGCAGGGATTGCGCAGTGGAGGCAGGCTAGCAGGAGGCAAAGATCAGTGCATGGATTTGCAAGATTGGTCCTGATTAGAGTATGATGATTGTATTGTACTGAGAGCTTGATAAGCTTTGTATGAGGATTGTCATATGATTCCATGATACATAATATATAGTTGGGGTTTTCAGCTTCAGGCTTTCCCGGTTAAAAACTGTGTTATGTGTGATTGATTATTTTTGTTTATGCTTCACATGTGTGTGCAATTAATTTTTCTGCAAAATATTAACAAGTGGAATTGATTCAGTATTTTTCATAAATTTAAATAGTGTGAGATCAGGTGAATCAAGGACATATGCATGCTTAGTGCATATAATTTCTACATTTATCATCTGCATTCAGCCATATGTCCCGACTTTTCAGCCGCCGCGTCATCTCCTTCCTGTGCAGGTAAATTTTATATTTTTCCTCTAGCTCCTTTAACTTTTCCCAGTAATCTTCAATCTGCCACCCCTCCATCACTTCGTTTAATATCTTAGCTCTTTCCAGCTTAATAATCCTGATTCTGTCATTTGTTTATTTTTTTTTACCTCTCCCCCACTGATGAACCATCTTCTTTAAGTCCCTCATGGTTTTAGTAAGATATTCCATTGTTGTGACTCCCTCATTTCTCAGATTATTTTTAAGAAACTATTTTATTAACTTGTTAAAACCCTCATCTTCCAGCCTAGAAAATTATATTGAATTTGAAAGGTAAACCTCTCGGATTTTTTTCAAAATTCCATTCTAAGGTGATCGTCCTATGATCTGATATAATCAGATCTTAGCTCGAAGCAATAACATCCCCCATCAAAAGAATGAGATCAAAGCTAATCACAAAGCGGTCGATTCTCTTTCCTATAAAATATTTACCTTTGCGGCCATTGAACCAAGTAGGAGCATTCTTAGTCATCTTGACATCAATCAATTTGGCTTGTTCGAAGATGTCACTAATATCAGTAGCATAAGGGTCTTCCCTTCCCTTCTCTCCCCAACTCTCATATGCATGAAAAGCCACATTGAAATCCTCAGCAATAATAGAATTTCGCAAAGAAAGGAAACCACATCGTTCCATATTCCTCCAGAAAAAAAGCTTACCATTATATGGGGCATATACATTGAGCACATGAAGACATTGGCTGAAACCCCTACTAAAACTAGTAAGCAAGATACCCCCATCAAAACCATAAGCATTCAAAGTAGACCATCGCGGATCCCACATAGCAGTAAGGCCCCCAGAGTGTTCGTTTGCGCTTAAAGCCGTGATATGCCACTCTGGTAACATATTTCGAAAAAAAATCAATAGAACATTCATCAGTCTTCATAGTTTCTTGAATAAGAACTAAAGAAGGTTTTGACTCAAAAATAAAATTCTTCAACGATAAAAATTTCCCTCGTCCCCCCAAACCCCTAAGATTGAGTGATACAATCTTCATGGAGGAACCTCGGAAGCATGGGTCAGTGCTCCAAGGACCCTTCCAATGGCTAATGAGACAGGGATATCACGAAAATAAATCTCTGCAGAAATGCCATGCAAACCTGATACAAAAGCCAATTTTTTCTTCCTCTTCTTTCGTTCACTCCCCCGCATGACAGTTACATTTGACTGTGAAGATGGACTGATCAGTATGGTGGGTGAAGAGGGTCCCATGTCAATAGGAAGTGGTAAAAGAGCTGCCTCCGAGTTTAACAACAGGCATTCAGTATTACTTCCCACAAAATTTTGTGGGGAATCAATCTCACCATGTAAAACAAATTTTCCAGATGAGACACTATCTGGTAAAACAGCAAGGGACTTTTCGCTCAGAGTACAAGAATTACCAATAGATAACCGGGAGCATAGCTTATCACCCTGTGAATCTGAACAGTCAGAAATCGGCATGACTCCCAGACCCGTGAAAGATGGTAAAGACAATAAGACTCGGTCACTCTGCTCCGAGGTTATATTCGATTCTCTTACATCTTGACCAAGGCCTTTCATATCGAGACTCGACGATCCCAATTTAACAATCCCCTGACCCATACCACAGAGAGACAATACCCCCCTTTCCCCCAAATGATCCAGAGTAGACCAGATGACACAGCCCCCCCCCCTAGTGAGACCCCACCCTCACCAACAATCCCTTTCTCCCCCACCTGTGAGACGGACTTAAAAGGAAGAGGGATGACAGACAATACAGGACTAGATGAACAAAGACGATCCCTCATTTCACCATGATAATTAATAGGATTAGTCAGAATCTTACCTGGTGATATGGTCTCCGAATCAGGGGTCTGGAGACGATGATATGACTTGACCACCCAAGCCTTCTGCCCCATCTTCTTGCTCCTGTCAGGCCAACTAAATCCTTTGTGCTGGCGCACTGGCACATCAGATGCTCGGTTTCATGACAGATGTGGCAGTGAAAAGGAATTTTCCAGAAGTCAATTTTCTGTCGATGAATACCGCCATTCCACTACAAATCCACATGTTATGGTAAGCCCCCAGAAAATCATAATTCCACCAGAACCCACGCTGTCCATTTTTCATATGCCTCATTACAACGTGGGTCGACAAAACGGAATTTCCCGATACAATCTCCAATGGCCGTTAGAACCTTAAGATTCAAAAAATGCAATGGAAGCCCGTATAATTTCGCCCATATCATGTGGTTGATCAGAGCGTTGGTGTATGGATGAAAGTTCGGATCCCATCGGTGTAGTGCGTGGAAACACTTTCCATGCACACACGTCCGACACAGCACTTCACCTGCATCCCCATATTTCTGCAAGTGAAAGCATAACCATCCAGCCTCCAATTTGCTCACCCTGGGAGCATAACACAACAGCCTCTCCCAGGCCTGCAACAAAAAATCCATCATGTTACAATCGTTGTGCTTGTCAAATTTCCAGTGGCCCACCACAGCTCGCTTCGAGAAATCCACCACACTCTCGCACAGAAAATCCATTCCAAAGCTCAACAGGAGGCACTCTGTGTTGGGTTTAAAAGGTTTTGTAACACTCTTCTTCCACCCATTCTTTAAAACCTTCTCAGAACCCTGTGAAGAATGAATTACAGAGCCAATGTTCGAAACCCGTCCAGAATGACGAGAAGGAGAAAGAGCCCGTGCCTTACCACCTGTGCCCGAGTTATGATTTTCCTCCGCCACTTGGATGGCATGAAGAAAAGACTCATCAAGCAAAACTATGTCGCAGTCTTCGATGAAAGTTGAGAGATCCGCCATCCATAAAATGCCTAGTCACCCTGCTACTTGTGCTTCCCCATCACCACATACACACACTAAAACTAAGATACTGGTCAACTAAAACGATGTGGAGAGGTCCCAGAAAGAAAAAACGTCTTGTGAAAGAGAGACGCACACTCCGATAGGTGTAGAAATTATATAACTAATATGTGTTATATGTCCAAGATTCTCCTGATCACACACTATTTTAAATTCATGCACAATACTGAATCTATTCCACCATTTATCATCACATGCGGAAATTAAATCAATTTCAATGCACACATGAAACCATAAAAATTCACACACATTAACATAGTTGTTTTAACGGGAAAGCCTGAAGCTGAAAACCCCAACTATTTGTATATAATATATGTCATAGAGATCATGTAACAATCCTCATACAAATCTGAACATATCAAGCTCTCAGTACAATACAATCGCTACACACTAATCAAGCCAGATCTAGAAAATCCATGCACCAATCTCTACCACCTGCTAGCCTGCCTCTACTGCACAATCCCTGCTGAAGAATGGCTCTGAATGAACTCGAATTTCTCCAACATTGACTATGCAATCCTCATTTGCATCTCCACTGAGTGTTGGATGCAATCAATGCATCACTATAGTCACGACTGATAGTCTATCTTGCCCTTTCACCTATCTCTCCACTGGTCTCGACTGAAACTGTCCATACACTATAGTTAACTGGTGTATTCTTCAGTTGATTAATGAGTTATTATTTAGTGTGTTGTAACTCCTAGAGACAGCCTAGAGTTGCTATAGACCAGTGCCTAGGACATCTTGTAATGTATAGAGAGCATAGGATATAAAACAACGTTTTATCAATTTAACAAGACAAAGCTCTCATACTGCTTCTTTACAAACAGAGAATAACACTTGAGTGGGACCAAAACTTTCGATAGTTTGAAGCATTCAAGAGTAATACTGAACGAATGTAATGATGTACTCAAACACTGCAGTATCAGACAACTTTAAGACAATTCACAGTAAACAGGGCCGGATTCATGGTATATGGCAGAAAAGAGATATATATATAATGATGACTAATGAGCTGTATAGAAAAAGGAGATATTAACTATCAGGAAGACAACACCAAGAAAAGTTTCACAGCATATGATGGGCTTATAGGACTAAGAATCCATATATGCAGGCAACTTTCATCAATAACACCTCGCGATAGCCAATATAGCATAAATATGTCTGAATTGGAGATGGAACACTGTATTATACCTGAGCCATTTTTAAAGTACCAGGGAGCTAATGATATAAGTATCGGAGAGATAAATTTATATCAAAAACAACGGGACACTCGCATTCTAGAATATAACACCAGAGACATGGATGTAAATGAAATGAACAACAACATTGCAATAAACAGGAGGAAATCACACACTACCATAAAACAAGTCCAGAATCCTCTTTAAAGTGTAACTCCTTATCATTGAAACCCTACGGGTTCTTCACATTAGCATTTGAGTCTTTGCAAAAACACACACAGAAAATCTTTACACCGTCAATTTCTTCTGAAGAATTGGAACCTCGTCTTTCTTCTTTTCTCTGTCTTATATAGGATTCCTTTTTCTTTCAGCGAGAAGATATTTCGGGGAAATATCTTCTTCGCATGAACAAAATTTGTTAAAATTCATTATCATAACAACAAAATTTCATGATGGGGAAACAGCCCTCTCATCATGCATAAACAGGCCCCGGGCCAATTTCAAAACAGAAACTGAGACCAATGTTTGATGTAAAAAGTAAAAATGCAAGAGTGGGGGAAAAACAACCCACTCGGAAATTTGAAAAACATAAACTAAATGAAAGTAAAAAGGCCGTTTAGGCCATATCATGATTAAACTGAAATGTCATGGGTGCACCTGAGTAGAAGCCGTTGCAGATGCTGGAGGAGGCACGTTGGCAGAGGAACTGGTATGCTGACTCATGAACTGTGTCAGTCTCTGCTGGCTATCGGAGGTCGGTTCTGGCATTGCTGAGAGCTTCTCCACTCTGATAAACACTTCGCCGAGAGTGTGAATATTTGCCTTAGTTGGGAGCCGATATCTGATCATGTGAAGGAGACTAAACTCCTTTTTGAGGACTGTGACAATGGTAGTGGCCTTGAGCTGAGTTGCTTTCCCCATTTGGAGGTCAGACCGATCCCTTTCCGTTTGTAAACGTGCTGTGTATTGATCTGGGAGCATAAGCACGGCAGGGGCATTTGGTTCCCAACGTAAGGGGAGTCACCAAAGCATCTCATCCCACACCTTGTTGAACTGTTCCACACTGTCAGCCACCTGTTGGAGAACCCTTGAAGCTGCTACTCGGGCTTCTTCCTTATCAATAATTTTCTGACACTCGTTGATTTCCATAAATCGACTGGGAATGCCATGTTTCCCCACGTCATTTGCCCTTAGTGTATAAAGAAAGGATATGTAGTTGCCGACGTGTCGAGCTCTATTAGATAGATTACCCCCTGCCTCCTGCAACCGCCTATTGAGATAAGGAAGGGTAGACTTGAGTTCTCCTATCATCGTTAGAAACTCCCACTACTCGGTTACTGCCGTGATTATATCCGACCAAATCAAGCTTCTGGCCTCGAGCAGGGTGAGATTTCCCTTCGCTCGACTCTTCAACTCGGCAATGGTTTGTTGTTGCTCAGTCGTGACCTTTTCCTTCTCAGCTTCTCTATGTAGTCCTTCAATTGCCGACGCACCCCCGGCGGGCGCCCTCAACTCTACCTTTTGTAGCGAGTGGATGTTTGCTTCTCCAATACTTCTATCTCGGCCATAGCTGTGGATAGTTGTGCTGTTGCTGAACCAGTTCCGCTCGATGTTTCTGCTACATGGCAACTGTGCATATCCCACCGGGTCTGTAGCTCAGCGGCTCTGCTCTCAAGCTCTTCAATTCTTTTGGCCATCTTTTCTTTCTCTTCTCTTTCTCTAAAAAGTCTGGTAGACAGCTCATTTTTCTCTTCCTCCCTCGCACAATTCATCGATGCAAATGCCGGATGTGAAGCCGGTATGCGAGCCAGTTTCTTAGCAGCTGTAATGTCCTTCTGCAATTTGGCTATCAGTGCTGCTTGCATTCCCTTCCCTCCTTCATCCGAGTTTCTGATCTGCTCCTGAAGAACGCGCACCTGATGTGCGTTGGCACGACAAGCATTTTGTTCTGCTGTAAAGGAATCCCTCAGGTGTTCATGTTTCTGTTCTGTCTTCCTTAGTGCGAGGGTGATCTGTGAAAGCTTGTCTTTCATCATGTCGCAGACTGTCTGGAACAGGTCAGTCATGTCCTGTACCGGTACCTTCTGCATATCGATAGCCAATTCAAGCACCTTATAACTCGGAACGTCTGAATTCGGGTCCAGGATGGCCTCGGTCATAGACAGTACCAGGCTTTCGGTGTCTGCATTGACAGAAGCGGAGAGCCTGGTATGGTATTTCTCAACGAACCCTCCTAATTCGGCCCTGTATTTGTCCCGGACAGTTTTATTTATCAGCTCCCTTTCGCTCGTCTTAAAAGGAGTGGGCTTGACGATGGCTTGCGTGACTTCAGTGTAGTCAGAGGAGGCGACACTGTCTCTCAGTACCACTATACCCGCCTTGCCCTTATCGAATTGACCAAATTTCGTAAAGGGCTCCAATATTATCCCTTCCCCGATGACTTCAGCTTCGCTAGTGGCCACCTTCTGCCTCTTGGGTGGTGGTGGTGCTGCTCCTGAAGTACCGACCTCTTGCTCATTGGTGCCTTTGTTCACTTCTTCTTCTCCTCCTTTAGCAGACGAGTCCGTCTCGATCTGCGAAAACATAGGCCAGACTTCAAGGTTAGCCCTCCACTCCAGAAATGGCCTGGACTCATGAATGTAGGGCGCAAACCTGTTTCTCTTTCTTTTATTTGAAATGATTTCCCGTGGGTCATAAGCCCAGCTCTCCCCCAACTTCAGGTCCATGTTCTGCAACATTTTTTCGGCAATTGGGAGGGCATATCTAGAGTTTACCACAAAGGGGCCAATTTGGTCAGGAAGCTTTAAGATGTAGCCTTTCTTAGCAGGAACAAAATGGAGCTGGTCAGCTTTGAGGGCTTTCCGGATGTACTCGAGGGCGTAAACTCGTCGGACGGGAAAAGCTGGCAGCCGGTATGGGGCAACTTCGGCTCCATAGACCCGAATTTCAGTATAATCTTCAGACAAGAACCAATCACCGGTGCACTGGTATTTCCCAGCCTGTAGCCAGTGTTTCATCTCTGGGAAAACCCTAGGGGAGGGTGCGTCGTGAATGATGGTGTAAGCAATAGACATGAAGGTGTTCACGAAGTTGACATAACCCTCTCCCCTGGGAAACTGACGGACAGAGCAATTCCAGTCGAAGACTGGTCTGGGTTGGGAATTCTCAGAATACATCCTATCTAACCCCAAATGATTGAACTTGTCCGCATGCTGGAACAGGAAGAGGTAGAACACCAACGAGCAAAAACGAAACTTTCGGACTTGGGCGAGCTCCCGAAATTGGGTCAGGATGGTCAAGGAAAGGAAACCTGGAATATCCAATGTAACCCCATTCTGTGACATAAGCCACAAAAAGCGAATGCATACTGAAGAGATGTCTTCCGGGCTCCCTACCCCTAAGAGGCCGGCGATGAGGGACAGAACAGGTCGAACTTCTTCGGCAAACAAACTCAATGAAAATGGCTCCAATGGAGGCAAGGTAGTTTCCTGGTCGATGGTTATGGAGGCTATGAAGGCACGGCGGGCTTCTCTTGACAGCTTATTGAACTGAGCAAGCAAGGTTTCATCTTTGAAACTGAAGTACGTGTCATTGGAAGGGAAACGGAGGGCCTGTCTGATAACATCGGGGGAAAGGGAAAGAATTACGTTCCCCTGAGGAGAAACGAAAGCGTCCCGATGTGCATCATAGGAGTCTCTGAGCCAGACGATGAAATCGACACAGGAATGGACCTGGGGGGTGATATGGTGATAGAAGCCAGACGCGACAACTCGGAAACGGTCGGCATTTTTGCAGTGGTGACCAAACAGCAGGGGCTTGATACTGCGTATGTCAAAAGGATATTTCGGGTCGCAGATACCCGACTGTAAGTCGCAGAGGGGTTCAAAACCAGGGGGGTTTCTGGACTCATGGAGTTGGGGGGTTTCAGGTTCGTTTTTCTTGGGCGTTCCTCTTCCCATGGCAGACATTTAACAATTTCGAAAAGAGAAAAAGGAAAAGAGGGAAAACGGAGAATGGAATACCTGAACAGAGGGTGATAATGCTCGGGAAAGCGACGCGGGGAACCGTGACAGTGATTTGGATATACCCGGCGTTCTTCCCCACTTGGTATTCACCGTAGAAAACTACCTGTGACGTTTTACCAGAGAGAAATACGGGAGTTTGTTACCATTGGGATGGACTGTTTGGGTAAAACAGGTGGATAAGTAAGATGACAGAAGGCAAGTGTCGTAAGGACAATGACAATGGGACACGTGGCGCGTGGGGGTTGGGTAAATCAAGGTGTAGGTGAGCGCCTCGTGTCGGGTTAAAAGCTGGTACGGGTCTTAGTACCAGCTGACCTAATGGACTTACCTTACCTTTTATCCACGTATGCTGTCCAACCTTTGCCGCGCATGATTTCTTTCGCCGGACTAACCCTTGTCTTTCCTTACTGTGCGGGCCCGTCTTTATTCTGCCACGCAATCACATCCCGTGGCCCATCCTTGCCATCCCTTTTCCGCTGTGAGATCTTACTATGCCACGTGTCGCAAGTCCGCGGGGGTATGGGTCTCGTCCTTTCCCCGCAGCTCGACCCCCTCGGACTTACTCCATGCGCTGTCGTATATAACTCGCGGTCCTTTTGAATACATCGTTCATGTGTTTGGCTGGCATCCCCTTTAACTTTTATATCTCTTTTTTATTTGCAATTTATACACTCCGCCTATTGTTTTACTTCCTCTATCAGCTTTCATACATGCGGATTTCACTACTTTGTTTCCTTACGGCCCATCCTTTGAATATTTGTCATTTGATACCAAGTTTTAATGTGTGACTTGTCTATCTTTTGGGACTCCCGTGGCTAAAGCTAGAGCTTGAACAACATTGGCTCCACCTGGGGATGGCACGTTTGTCCCCGAACGTGTCGAGAACTACGCAGACCGCCTGTACATCTCCTTTGAACAACACTTTTCGGTCCTTGAAGCTTCGACCTGTACAGATCATCATGACTCATGCATAATCTATGATAAGAAAATGAAAAACAACAACTAATATACAATATAATACAGTCAGGCCCTTTTCAGCCTGTTTCAGAATTGGAAATATGGTTTGAGGAATTTCCCGTTTACAGGGGCTTCCAACAGATCTCCCTGTAAATTCTCCAGCTTAAATGTATTATTTCCTCCCTGCTCTGCAATCTTGAAGGGGCCGAACCAGAGGGGGTCAAATTTACCATGCTTTCCTTTATCGGCCCTTCGTACATCCCACCTGAGAACTAAGTCTCCCACCTGCAGCTTTCTATCCTTTGTATGCTGATCAAACAATTCTTTCATCTTCTCCTGGTAATCCACAAGCTTCTGGTTCACCTGAATACGCGTTTCTTCCAGTTCAATCAACTGATTGATTCTTCTGGTCATACCATCCGGTTCTTCCTGAGTTTCCTGCATGAAACGAGCAACAGGTAAAGCTAACTGTATAGGGAATACAGCTGCCCGTCCGTATACTAGTTCATAAGGAGATCTTCCCATTGCCCTTTTACTGGTTATCCTGTTGGCCCACAGAGCAAACTTCAGTTGGGAGTCCCAGTTTCTCTGATTTTCATTTATTGTCTTCTTCAGAGCTCTGACCAGCGTTTTGTTTGATGATTCGGCCAAACCATTTCCCTGTGGGTAGTAAGCTGTGGAGTGGCCCAGAGTGATGTTATATTGCTGACAAAAATTCACCATTTTAGCAGATTTGAAAGCCTGGGCATTGTCCGTGACTATTCTGGCAGGACATCCAAACCTGGAGATGATGTTCTCTTCTATGAATTTTATGATCACCGTGTCTGTGGCGTTTCGTGCAGGAATGGCCTCCACCCACTTCGTGAAGTAATCTGTAGCAGTCAAAATCCATTTGTGCTGCCCACTGGAGGGTGGGTGGATCTCACCTATGAATTCAATCCCCCATTGCTTGAAAGGTTCATCAACGTGCACAGGGATCAGGGGTAGAGCTGCCAGCTTCTGTTTTTCAGCAAACTTTTGGCATTTGTCACATGCTCTGACCCAAGTGAAGACATCTCCAAATAATTTAGGCCAGTAAAAACCAGCCTTCAGGATTTTCTGAGCTGTGCTCCTCCAGCTATAATGCCCTCCACAGATTCCCTCATGGAATTCGGTTATGATGTTCCCTACCTCCCCTTCGATGAGACATAACAGCAGTATGCCTGAAGGATCCCTCCAATATAATTGACCATTAGCTACAACATACTTCTGAGATTTAAGCCTCAAGGCTCTGTATTTGGACTTATCGCAGCTGGGTGGGCAGCTGAGTGTTAAGAGGTACTCAACAATTTCTTTGTACCAGGGGCTAGTGAGATACTTCATCTGTATCTTTTGAGTAGCCATTTCCACCTCTGGTGTCCCTGTCGGCTCCTCAGATTCTTCATTGGCGATCATGGATAAGTGGATGCCCAAAGCTTGGTGGTTCGATTCTGATAAAATCTTTGCTAGCCCCTGTCCTTTAATTAACTTGGTGGGTCTGATGTCCAGGTCGTACTCTTGTATCTTTGCTATCCATCTACCCCTTCTGCCTTCACTGTCTCCCTGAACGAGGATGTCCTTAACTGCTGTTGTGGGTACAAAAGCAGTAACATGAGATTGTAAAATGTACATGCGAAATGCCTTTAGGGACTTTACCAGGGCATAAGCCTGCTTCTCCAGTATGTTGTATTTTAGCTCCGCATCATGGAGGACTTGACTAAAGAAAGCAATGGGTTGCTCATATCCATCCCCGTTCTTCTGTAAGAGGACCCCTGCCACCGTGTGAGGTGATGCAAAAGAGAAAATCATGAAAGGTTCAGTGAAGTCAGGCTTTGCCAGCACGGGAGCCTCAGCAAACGCAGTCTTGATCCTGGCAAAGGCCTGCCTTGATTCTGGTGCCCATTTTACCTCATTATCCTTCTTTAACATATCTGTGATGTGTCTAACTATTTCGGCATAGTTGGGAATGAATCTTCTGAGAAAATTGATCTGCCCTAGGAATACCTGTACTTCTTTCTTGTTTCTGGGGAGGGATATACCGTTTATAGCTTCCACCCTTTTAGGATCGATTTTGACCCCATCTTTAGTTACTATATGTCCTAGGAGTTTACCCTCTTCTAATGCAAAGAAAGATTTTTGAGGGTTAAGAGAGAGTCCATACCTCCTGCATTTCTCAAAGGTCTTCTGCAAATGCTGAACGTGCTCGACATCATCCTTTGAAAATACTGTTATATCATCTAGGTACACTACTAGAAACTTATCCTGTTCTCCAACAAAGGTTATGTCCATCGCTCTCTGAAACGTGGCCCCTGCATTGATCAGCCCGAATGGCATCCTAGCGTACATAAATGTCCCCCAGGGTGTGGTGAAGGCTGTCTTTTTCTGGTCCTATGGGAACACAGCTACTTGATTATAGCCCGAGAACCCATCCATCATGGACATTCTAGAGGCTCCTACCACCTTCTGCAGAATATGATCCATCTTCGGTAGTGGGTAGTTATCTTTTAGAGATGCCCTGTTCAGGTTTCTGAAATCCACACACAACCTGATTTCGCCATTCTTCTTTCGTACTGGGACCAAATTGGCCACCCATTCAGAATACCTTAGTGGCACTATAATTTTAGCCTTCAGTAACTTTTTTATTTCTTGCTCAATCGAGGGTAGCAACAGGGGATTAATCTGTCGGAGCTTTTGCTTGTGGGGTTTTGCATCTACCCTCAATGGAATTTTATGCTGCATCACACTGACATCAAAGGTTTTCAAATCTTGATACGACCAGGAAAATACGTCTTTGTAGGTTTGAAACAGCTTTTGGTACAACAGTTTGTATTCATCTGGGACTTTCTTAGACAGCTTCACAATATTTGGATCTTCTTTTGTGCCCAGATTTAGATCTTCGACCTGGTCCTTAGTCACCACTTTGTTTGGCTGTAACGGAACATCGTTTTTATTGAACAGTCTCTCCAAAGTTACCAGCCCTCGGGGAATGACATTCCCTTTCAGCTGCAGGAATCTGTGACCGGCTATTTTCTCTGCTAGCTTGTCCTCTGGAATGTCTCCGACTTCTTCTTCTTCACAGTTGTCAATCTCTAGATTGGAAAACTCCCCCACAGTCTCTAAGAACCTCTTCACCTGCTCCTCATCCTCAAATACCTGCCAGTGCTTGACATTATCAGGAATTGAAGGACGGTATCTTACTTCGATTTCGTATCTCAGAAGAGGGTTCTGAGGTGGGCGGAATGTACTAGCAGCCACAGCCAAGGAGTCTGCCATTCTGTTCTATTCTCGAGGCATGAACTGAATGTTAAATGCCAGAAAAGAGTTCTCCACAAGATCCCAAACTTCGTTTCTGTAGGCCTTCAGCCTCGGATGCTTGGCTTGACACTGGTTTTTCACTTGCCTCACCACCAACTCAGAGTCTCCCATCACCTTTAGATTATGTATCTTCATACTTCTTGCTGTTTGCAACCCCAATATAAGTGCTTCATATTCAGCCACATTGTTCGTGGCCTCATATTCTAATTTGAAGGATAGGGGGACCCATTGACCCATAGGTGAAATAAGCAACACTCCAGCCCCATTTCCTTCCTTGGAATTTGCTCCATCAAAGTGGAGTGTCCAGATGTCAGATTCATGGTCCTGCACTGATAGCTCAGTCTTTATCTGGCAGAATGAGGGTTCATGAGCATATTCCTGATCTTCCTCCAACATTAGACAGGAAAAATCTCCATCTCTGCTGTAAACTGGGGAATTCACTGAATCTCCTGCCTTTGTGACTGTCTTGACAAATCTGGTCTCTCGGTACAATCTCCTTTCTTGACCACCAAAGACAGGAATGGTGGCATATGACAGATCCAGCTTGATTGATCCTCCAATTCTAGTCCCCCAAGACCTTGACAATAGCATACCGAAGTGGGCTGGGATGTCAGCCACTACGATATCCATTACCACACTCTTGGCCGGGATCTGAGCCAGGGTGACTGCTAGGTCCTTGATCATGCCCAAGCACTTCACTCTTTTGGAATCAAAAGAGTAAAGATCTTTATATGGGCGAGTGATTTGGAGCCCCAATTTCTCCATGACAGACAGGGGCATCAGGTTGTGGGACGCTCCTGAGTCTAACATACAGTTATGCAATAGTAGATCATGGATTACTAGAGATACGTAAAAGGGAGGGGTGGAGGGATCTAATTCCTCGACGTGGGGGCCGAACACTACCATAGGCCTTTCGTCTTGCAAGTTAAGACTGTCCGGAATGTGTGGAACTTCAGGAGCTGAAATGAAAGAGGAGACTTGTGACTGATAGGCAGGCTGCTTCAGCAATTCAGACAGAGGGACAGGTATTTTAACTTTTTCAAGTTCCTTTTGCAGACTGAAGGCAGATGAAGGCTTCTCTATTGGCACTTCCTTTTCTTTTGACTCTTGGTTTGGCAGGGGAGACTTAACTTCTTTAACAGGAGGTTTATTCACAGGGGATACAGCTACTTGAGAGGACGAAGGCATGTGACTATCACCTTGCAGAGATTGATTAAGGGGCTTCTTACCTTTGTCCGGAGACTCTTGAGTATTGGCCTCTTTCTGTGCCGGTGCTGACCTTTGGGGTGCATCTTCTTCTTCATCTTGAGTGCGTGTTCTTTTCCTGGAGGACCTAAGGTCATATTTCCTGTTAAACTGGGCTTGCATGAAATCAACGAACTGTTTGCAGTAGTCATCGATTTCTGGCTCTTCAGCATCCTCATTATTCTTCGATTCTGAGTGAGGTTGTAGTTCCCCTTCCTCACTTTCTTGCACAGGGCACTCTATGTCGTCACTGTCTGAGAAGATAGGACATGTCTCATCTTGCTCGTAGGAGGGGTCTTCATGAGAAACCTCCATTTGTCCTTCCAAGTATAAAGGATGTGGTACTTGGTCTTGTTGCTCCTTCTGTCCTCTCTGCAGTATCTGCAAGGGTGGTTTTCTGTACTGAGGATTGAATCCTCTATTAGGAGCATTCTGGAAGTTCTTCGGTGGTGAATTCTTAGCTTCCATCTCCAGCTTGACCAACTTGCTAGAGAGATTCTTGATAATTTTATTCATTTCTTCGATTTTGTCATTTGCTGAGTCTCTATCTTGGCTTGAAGTGGATACTTCTTCTTTGCCTCTTCTTTTGGTATCATGTTCTTGCTTTACTTTGGACTTACCAGTCGAGACAAAGTTAGCTTCTATTTCCAATGCATCTGTCTGTGCATCATCCAGAGTGGTTGGCTTTCTCTCTCTCAACGAGAAACCAAACTCAGAATCAAATGCTGCCACGAAAACAACCTTGGCAGCGGTCTGGTGGGGCTTCATATCAGTCGGGAGGCTGAAATACAATTTGTTAAACCTTCTGATGAACTCTGATACCCCTTCATTGTGCTTCTTTTTAAGGGTGTTAAACTCGGTTAGGGTATCCCTGTGATCTTTCCTATCTCCCCGCTTTTTCACGAAAGCTTCTTCCATAGCCTCCCAGGTGTTGATGGAATTAGCAGCGAGGGTTTTAAACCATTTTCTGGCTTCTCCATCCAGGGACTGCACGAACAATCTCAGAACCACATCCAAATGCTCCACATTAAAGTTCTCTGCGAAAGAGCAGAAGATTTCAACATGCTTATGGGCATCAACGCCGTTCTCCCCATTGAATCTGGGCAGAATCTTTAAATAGTCTTGTGGCATGTCATTTAGAACTGCAGGCAGCTGTAAAGGGGCATACCTATTTTGTAAAAAGCCAGGTATATTCGCCATTGGGGGAGGCGGAGGTAGAATGAGAGCCTGAGCAGTGAGTGGTGGAGGAGGTGGTGGGAGTTGGGTATGAATAATGACGGGAATGTAGTGAACATCAGCTTGGGGATTTGATGAGAAGGTCGGGCTGTCGACAACAGATACTTCAGTGACTTCTTTGACCTCTTCAATTTCAGGGGTGGGATGAAAAGAATAATGTGGAGTATAACTAGACTCGGCTTCGTCTTTGATATGGACACCTTCTCGATGCGGGCTATCTGAATAATAACCAGTATCTCTTATAATAGGGTTAGAGCCTTGTATTTGGGCGACTTGAGAAGAGGAGGGCTGAAGATATGGAAAGTTTTCAAGGGAGAACTCAGGAATTTCGGTATGAACTGACTGCCTTTCCCTCCAGCCCCTTCTATGTAGGATTCGCTCTGGGTCAGACACAGAGGGTGTCCTTGACTGAGATGTATCTGACCTTAGGTGTGGCTTACGGGGAGCCAGGACTGCAAATATGTTTATCTGTAATATGAATGTGGAGTCGCCAAGGTGAGGGATGAACAACTCTCAACTCTTCGTGCTCACCTAACTGAAGAGTGGACGTGTTTTGTCGAGGCCCAGGGATTTAAACTTCTTGAACTTCGATCCCCGGCAACGGCGCCAAAAAGATGTTGTAACTCCTAGAGACAACCTAGAGTTGTTATAGACCATTGCCTAGGACATCTTATAATGTATAGAGAGCAGAGGATTTAAAACAACGTTTAGCACTTTAACAAGACTGAGCTCTCATACAACTTCTTTACAAACAGAAAATAACACTTGAGTGGGACCAAAACTTCCGATAGTTTGAAGCATAAAAGAGTAATGCTGAACGAATGTAATGCTGTACTCAAACACTGCAGTATCAGACAACTTTAAGACAATCCACAGAAAACAGGGCCGGATTCATGGTATATGGCAGAAAAGAGGTATATATAATGATGAGTAGTGAGCTGTATAGAGAAAGGAGATTTTAACTATCAGGAAGACAACACCAAGAAGAGTTTCACAGCATATGATGGGCTTATACGACTAAGAATCCATATATGCAGGCAACTTTCATCAATAGCACTTCGTAATAGCCAATATGGTAGAAATATGTAGGAATGAAAGATGAAACACTGTATTATATCTGAGCTATTTTAAAGTACCAGGAAGCTAATGATATAAGTATCAGAGAGATAAATTTATATCAAAAACAACGGGACACTCGCATTCCAGACTATAACACCAGAGACATGGATGTAAATGAAATGGACAACGACATTGCAACAAGCAGGAGAGAATCACACACTACCATAAAACAAGTCCAGAATCCTCTTTAAAGTGTAACTCCTTATCATTGAAACCCGACGGGATCTTCACATTAGCATTTGAGTCATTACAAAACACACACAGAAAATCTTTACACAGTCAGTTTCTTCTGAAGAATTGGAACCTTTCTTTCTTCTTTTCTCTGTCTTATATAGGATTCCTTTTTCCTTTCAGCGAGAAGATATTTTTGGGAAATATCTTCTTCGCGTGAACAAAATTTGTTAACAGTCATTATCAGAACAACAAAATTTCATGATGGAGGAAACATCCCTCCCATCATGCATAAACAGGCCCCGGGCCCATCTTAAAACAAAAGCTTAGACCAATGTTTGATGTAAAAGTAAAAATGCAAGAGTGGGGGAGAAACAACCCACTCGGAAATTTGAAAAACATAACTAAATGAAAGTAAAAAGGCCGTTTAGGCCATGTCATGAGTAAACTAAGATGTCATGAGTGCTGCTGAGTTGAGGCTGCTGCGGATGCTGGAGGAGGCACGTTGGCAGAAGAACTAGCATGCTGAATCAGGAACTATGTCAACCTCTGCTGGCTATCGGGAGTCGGTTCTGGCATTGCTGAGAGTTTCTCCACTCTGATAAACGCTTCGCCAAGGGTGTGAATGCTTGCCTTAGTTGGGAGCCGATATCTGATCATGTGAAGGAGACTAAACTCCTTATTGAGGACTGTGACGATGGTAGTGGCCTTGAGCTGAGTTGCTTTCCCCATTTGAAGGTCGGACCGATCCCTTTCCGTTTCTAGAAGTGCTGTGTATTGATCGGGGAGCATGAGCACGGCAGGGGCGTTTGGTTCCCAACAAGAAGGGAGGCCGGCTGTGATGATCTCGTCCCACACCTTGTCGAACTGTTCCACACTGTCAGCCACCTGTTGGAGAACCCTTGAAGCTGCTACTCGAGCTTCCTCTTTATCAATGATTTTCTGACACTCGTTGATTTCCATAAATCGACTGGGAATGCCATGTTTTCCCACGTCGTTCGCCCTTAGCGCATAAAGAAAAGAGATATAGCTGCTGGCGTGTTGAGCTCTATTAGCCAGATTACCCCCTGCCTCCTGCAACCTTCTATTGAGATAAGGAAGGGTGGACTTGAGTTCTCCTATCATCGTCAGGAACTCCCACTGCTCGGTTACTGCCATGATTATATCCGACCAGATCAAGCTTCTGGCCTCAAGCAGGGTGAGATTTCCCTTCGCTCGACTCTTCAACTCGGCAATGGTTTGTTGTTGCTCAGTCGTGACCCTTTTTCCTTCCTCAACTTCTCTTTGTAGTCCTTCAATTGTTCTGGCCTTTTCAGCCAGGGCGCCCTCCAACTCTGCCACCTTTTGCTTGGCAGTGGATGTTTGCTTCTCCAACACTTCTATCTCAGCCATAGCTGTGGATAGTTGTGCTGTCGCTGAACCAGTTCCGCTTGATGTTTCGGCTGCATGGCAACTGTGTGTATCCCACCGAGTCTGTAGCTCAGTGGCTCTGCTCTCAAGCTCTTCAATCCTTTTAGCCATCTTTTCCTTCTCTTCTCTTTCTCTGAAAAGTCTAGCAGACAGGTCATTTTTCTCTTCCTCCACTCGCACCAATTCATCAGTCTGTACCGGATGTGAAGCCGGTATGCGAGCCAGTTTCTTAGCAGCTGTAATGTCCTTCTGCAATTTGGCTATCAGTTCTGCTTGCATTCCCTTCCCTCCTTCATCCGAGTTTCTGATCTGCTCCTGAAGAACGCGCACCTGATGTGCGTTGGCACGACAAGCATTCTGTTCTGCTGTAAAGGAATCCCTCAGGTGTTCATGTTTATGTTCTGTCTTCCTTAGTGCGAGGGTGATCTGTGAAAGCTTGTCTTTCATCATGTCGCAGACTGTCTGGAACAGGTCAGTCATGTCCTGTACCGGTACCTTCTACATATCGATAGCCAATTCAAGCACCTTATAACTCGGAACGTCTGAATTCGGGTCCAGGATGGCCTCGGTCATAGACAGTACCAGGATTTCGGTGTCTGCATTGACAGAAGCGGAGAGCCTGGTATGGTATTTCTCAACGAACCCTCCTAATTCGGCCCTGTATTTGTCTCGGACAGTTTTATTTATCAGCTCCCTTTCGCTCGTCCTGGAAGGAGTGGGCTCGACGATAGCTTGCGTGACTTCAGTGTAGTCAGAGGAGGCGACACTGTCTCTTAGTACCACTATACCCGCCTTGCCCTTATCGAATTGACCAAATTTCGTAAAGGGCTCCAATATTATCCCTTCTCCGATGACTTCAGCTTCGCTAGTGGCCATCTTCTGCCTCTTGGGTGGTGGTGGTGCTGCTCCTGAAGTACCGACCTCTTGCTCATTGGTGCCTTTGTTCACTTCTTCTTCTCCTCCTGTAGCAAACGAGTCCGTCTCCATCTGCGAAAACATAGGCCAGACTTCAAGGTTAGCCCTCCACTCCAGAAATGGCCTGGACTCATGAATGTAGGGCACGGACCTGTTTCTCTTTCTTTTATTTGAAATGATTTCCCGTGGGTCATAAGCCCAGCTCTCTCCCAACTTCAGGTCCATGTTCTGCAACATTTTTTCGGCAATTGGGAGGGCATATCTAGAGTTTACCACAAAGGGGCCAATTTGGTCAGGAAGCTTTAAGATGTAGCCTTTCTTAGCAGGAACAAAATGGAGCTGGTCAGCTTTGAGGGCTTTCCGGATGTACTCGAGGGCGTAAACTCGTCGGACGGGAAAAGCTGGCAGCCGGTATGGGGCAACTTCGGCTCCATAGACCCGAATTTCAGTATAATCTTCAGACAGGAACCAATCACCGGTACATTGGTATTTCCCAGCCTGTAGCCAGCGCTTCATCTCTGGGAAAACCCTAGGGGAAGGCGCGTCGTGAATGATGGTATAGGCAATAGACATGAAGGTGTTCACGAAGTTGGCATAACCCTCTCCCCTAGGCAACTGACGGACAGAGCAATTCCAGTCGAAGACTGGTCTGGGCTGGGAATTCTCAGAATACATCCTATCTAACCCCAAATGATTGAACTTGTCCGCATGCTGGAACAAGAAGAGGTAGAACACCAACGAGCAAAAATGAAACTTTCGGACCTGGGCGAGCTCCCGAAATTGGGTCAGGATGGTCAAGGAGAGGAAACCTGGAATGTCCAATGTAACCCCATTCTGTGACATAAGCCACAAAAAGTGAACGCATACTGAAGAGATGTCTTCCGGGCTACCTACTCCCAGAAGGCCGGCGATGAGGGACAAAACAGGTCGAACTTCTTCGGCAAACAAACTTAATGAAAAAGGCTCCAATGGAGGCAAGGTAGTTGCCTGGTCGATGGTTATGGAGGCTATGAAGGCACGGCGGGCTTCTCTTGACAGCTTATTGAACTGAGCGAGCAAGGTTTCATCTTTGAAACTGAAGTATGTGTCATTGGAAGGGAAACGGAGGGCCTGTCTGATAACATCGGGGGAAAGGGAAAGAATTATGTTCCCCTGAGGAGAAATGAAAGCGTCCCGATGTACATCATAGGAGTCTCTGAGCCAGACGATGAAATCGACACAGGAATGGACTTGGGGGGTGATATGGTGATAGAAGCCAGACGCGACAACTCGGAAACGGTCGGCATTTTTGCAGTGGCGGCCAAACAGCAGGGGCTTGATACTGCGTATGTCAAAAGGATATTTCGGGTCGCAGATACCCGACTGCAAGTCACAAAGGGGTTCAAAACCAGGGGGATTTCTGGACTCATGGAGTTGGGGAGTTTCAGGTTCGTTTTTCTTGGGCGTTCCTCTTCCCATGGCAGACATTTAACAATTTCGAAAAGAGAAAAAGGAAAAGAGGGAAAACGGAGAATGGAATACCTGAACAGAGGGTGACAATGCTCGGGAAAGCGACGCGGGGAACCGTGACAGTGATTTGGATATACCCGGCGTTCTTCCCCACTCGGTATTCACCGTAGAAAACTACCTGTGACGTTTTACCAGAGAGAAATACGGGAGTTTGTTACCATTGGTATGGACTGTTTGGGTTAAACAGGTGGATAAGTAAGATGACAGAAGGCAAGTGTCGTAAGGACACTGACAATGGGACACGTGGCGCGTGGGTGTTGGGTAAATCAAGGTGTAGGTGAGCGCCTCGTGTCGGGTTAAAAGCTGGTACGGGTCTTAGTACCAGCTGACCTAATGGACTTACCTTACCTTTTATCCACGTATGCTGTCCAACCTTTGCCGCGCATGATTTCCTTCGCCAGACTAACCCTTGTCTTTCCTTACTGTGCGGGCCTGTCTTTACTCTGCCACGCAATCACATCCCGTGGCCCATCCTTGCCATCCCTTTTCCGCTGTGAGATCTTACCATGCCACGTGTCGCAAGTCCGCGGGGGTATGGGTCTCGTCCTTTCCCCGCAGCTCGACCCCCTCGGACTTACTCCATACGCTGTCGTTTATAACCCGCGGCCCTTTTGAATACATCGTTCATGTGTTTGGCTGGCATCCCCTTTAACTTTTATATCTCTTTTTTATTTGCAATTTATACACTCCGCCCGTTGTTTTACTTCCTCTATCAGCTTTCATACATGCGGATTTCACTACTTTGTTTCCTTACGGCCCATCCTTTGAATATTTGTCATTTGATACCAAGTTTTAATGTGTGACTTGTCTATCTTTTGGGACTCCCGTGGCTAAAGCTAGAGCTTGAACAACATATAGAAAGGAGGGAGGGACATCTGCGTGGGGAAGAAAAGGGAAGAAAGGAAGGGAAGGGAGGGAGGAAACATCCCGAAAAGGGCAGCCATAACAACAAATAACAGAGGCAGCCAGCTAATTCCCATCGCGTCTGCGTCTGCGTGTGCGTGGGGAAGGGAGCCTGGAGGGAAGAAACATCCGATGAAGAAGAGGCAGAGGCATAGTGGCAGCCCCCTGATTTCCATCGTGTCGCTCTTTGCCTTCACAAAAACCAGCATTTCTCCGTCTATTTGTGCGTTCCAACTCATTTCTCCGCGTTTCAGATTTCCAACTCAACTCTTACCAACATCCAACTGGCATTTTCACTTTCTTCATAACAACAACAAGGACATCAATGCAAAGAAAAGAGCGCACCACCATTCCTTCCTTCCTTCCTTCCACCCGCCAACTACATTCAATAATGTTTTCTGCTTTTATATTGCCAACTGCTTCAATAATTTATGTGTGTTTATTGCAATGGATTCTTTCTCCCTTTCACTTCGGACTCCAACTCGGACTCTTCACCCACTTCCGGCGTCCTTGGGCCCTCACAATGGCACTCAGAGACGCTGGTCGACACCCACGAGGACACTTTATCATCGCTTCTATTCTATATTCTATGGTGTTAGTTTTGTGTTTTTTTTTTTTTTTAATTATGATTTATGATTAATAATAATGACGATGACAATGATGGATACTTGTTTATTAATTGTATTTTTTTCCAAATATTATGATTAATAATAATGATGAGGAGCTGTGTATATATATATGTATTTCTTTTTGTATTAGTTCAAACACATCTTAATTTAACATTTTCAATTTTCTTTGGTTTAGTTGAAAACTATTGGTTAGTTCATAAGAATTGAAGTTTAAAAAATGGAAGCTAACAACCTTTTGATTTGATTCGCAATTCATGATTAATCCTTAGTTTTGCATCCTTTTTTTTGCAAAATATGATTAATCTTACTTAGTTTTCCATTATCCTAATCTATTTATCTATTCTTTTTTCATATAATGTAAAGTTTTAGTTTTCTATTATCATCATCCATTCATTTCTTTTTCATATAGTGTAAGTTTCATGTATCTATTATATATAATTGTAAACAAACACACCCACACACACACAAGGGAATATTATATTAATAAGGTGTCATAAATGTTGTTAAAAGAAAATATTATATTAATAAGGTATCATAAAAGTTGCTAAAAGAGAATATTATCTTAATAGGGTATCTTATAAAAGTTGTTAAAAGTATGCAACATGTTGCTCTATATAAATTTGCAATTCTCAAATATTGTATTATGAAAGTTTGCATATTCTTATCACTACTACAGAACTCCTATAAGCCACAAATATATTGTTGTAATAAGTACCTAAAATACATATGATTTTTGAAAAACACAAAAATTTAAGCCAAAGACATGCTTAGTGACTATTTCCTCTTAATAACTTTCTATATCCACTTCCATTGCTTCTTTGGCTTGTTGAATAGTCTCCTCCTCTTTTGGCTCCCCCCTTTGCATAACTTTCTATATCCACTTCCACTTCCACAAATCAAAGGGTCCAGGGGTAGAAGAAGCGTCAATGCATATATAAAATTCCTTGACAACAATGTTTCCTCCAACTTCGCGTCCTCCCCAAACCAGGGCATCAGATATGTCACTAAAATGAATGCCAACCTCAACAATATTGAGCTTGTATGTCTCCCACTAAGGCTCAAATTCAATACCAAGGCCCAATTCCCATGAATGAGGCCAAAAGAGAGCATCAGGTGCTTGAGGAATTTAATTTTTCAGATCCAGCAACTGATTGTAACCCAACCGATGCAGCGCTAAGATCATTTGAGGAGAAAGGATGTGTTCCCCACCAATACCCTTGATAGCGTCTAATCCAATCATTATTTTGTCGTCATTACTGTCTAGCCATCTGAGGTTACCACATAACCAACATTTAGCGTTCAAAAGATTGCTCCAAATCACTGATTTTTGCTCCTAAAGGGTGCACCATTAGCAACCCATTCCTCCAAGCTCTGATGAAAGAGGCATTTACCCTTCATAATGCTGCTTCAAAATTCCAAGACATTGAAGACCCTCCAAATATTACGAGAGAGGAGAGCCAAGTTAAATATTTTAGTGTCTCTTATACCCCAACCACCTGAATTTGTAGGATAGGAGATGGATGCCAACTTAAGGAGGTGGCTTTTATTTCCTTGACTAGTTCAAGACCACAAGAATTTAGCAAGAATGGCGTTAAATTTGTGAGTGATCGTTGCGGGCAGTAGGAATAAATGCATCCAATAAACTGATATTCCTTGAAGGACTGACTTTATCATGATTACCCTGCCACCCAAAGATAGCCATTTATGTCCTAAAAAGATAAAAAAAAATTGATGTTATGGACAAGCCACTCCCAATCAACAATTCGGTAATTATAGGGTTATAACAGACAACCCAAATACAAAAATCCTATAGATAAAAAGGAGGATTTGATTCCAAAAAGAGCAGCGATCTACTGATATACCATTGTGTCCTTCTCTTCAGAGATGAGCGCCGACTTATCCTTGTTAATAGTAAGTCTTGTGGCCCGACCAAAGGTGGCGAGAATCTAAAATAAATCCTCCCATTCTGAATAGTTAACAACACCGAAGCCAAGGACGCCATCTATGAAGAAAAGGTGGGTTATAGCTGACGAAGGAGTGACCGAGCATCCAAAGATGACACGATTTGTTTTAGCAGCAGAGATGCTACAACTGAGGGAATCCATGAGCAGAGTAAAAAGGAGCGGAGACAAAGAGCAACTCTATCTCAATCCTCTTGAAGGAATGAAGAAGTCGGTAGGGAGACCATTAATTAAAATTTCCATTGAGACCGAGGATACACATGCCATGATCCACTTTATCTGTCGGTGAGAAAATCTAATTATATGCAGAAAATCCCAATTTACTTGATCATACGCCATCAAAAGGTCAATTTTCATTAGGCAAGCATGTTGTTTACCCACATTGATTGAATGGATGAATTCTTGAGCTATGGCGACGAAGTTGTGGATCCTAATGTCACGAAGGAAGCCAAATTTCTCTAGACAAATGTATGAGGACAAAATCTTTTTGACTCTGTTAGCAATAATTTTAGAAATCACCTTATAAACAGAGTTACATAGAGAGATCAACCTAAAATCTGAAAAGCATATAGAATTAGAATTTTTAAGATTATGATTAATAATAATGAATTGTATATTTTTTTTCAATTATTATGATTAATAATAATGATGAGAGTAACATTTACAATTTTATTTTATTGATAATAAAAAGTTTGTTTTTTTATTTTTATTTTCTTACAAATTGTGTAAAAGTATTTTTCTGTATTGGATTAACCCAACACATTTTAATTTAATATTTTCAATCTTTTTTGACTTAGCTCTTAGGACTTAAATATTAAATTTTTTCAAACATATTTCATTGTTTTTGTTCTTTCACATTTAAATCCAATTTAAGAGCTTTGGAAGAGAGTTATAGATCTTCAAGATCCTTCGAAAAGAGTCTTCTTCTCTCTTTCTTTCTTTTTAACATTTTTCTCCTTCAAAACCCATGTGTGGTAAGCAAAAACCACGGGTCAATTTATTTTTCTATGAATTCACCACCTTTATTTAATTGATTATTTTTCTAAAGTGAATTTTACCACCTTTATTTAATTGATTACTAATTTATTTTATTGACCTTTTTTTTTCTTGTAATAGCCCATAACTCACTACTACAAAACTCCTATAAGTCAAAGAATAAGAATTGAGATGGAATCTGTTGTAGCTCCTAGAGACAGCCTTGAGTTGCCAAAGACCAGTGCCTAGGACATCTTAACCAGTAAAGAGTATAAATTATATTTCGGGCTCATTATTAGCTTAGGACTCTCTACCTTTCCGATTTGTGCAAAGCATTACAATGTAATTGGGACCAAAATACTCTCATATTCAGCAAGATATAAAGATTCTGCAGAGGCAAGAAGGGAATCTTCAATACATATATACTTTAGACAACTTAGAGACAACTTTCATCAAGGAGGGCCAGTTTCTCAATGCTGTATAGGTATTTTTAACGGAAAAGTGTTTGCCGCGCAGAAGGTGAAAGGAGAATACTAACTACTAATGAAATGATACTCGATAAACATATTTCAACATAATATGGGCTTAGAAGCTAAGAATCCATACATATCAATCAGTTCAGGAAAAATAACCTTCCATGGTATTTAATACGGAGGAAATGCGGATGATGTGTTAAGCGGAACAACATATCATGCATGGGCCATATTTGAAGTGACATAGACCAGTCAAGCATGAGTACCAAACAACGATAAATTCATACCCAAACTGGCGAGTCACTCGCATTCCAAAGCATAATATAAGGAAATTGGTGACAGTGAAATAAACAATGAGACAATATTACGAAGAAAGAGTCACACAGACCATATAACATCAAGACTGGAATCCTCACATATGAGTAGAAATTCTCTTCGTTGAGACCCCACGGGCTCTGTGTATTTGTATTGATAATTCCACGACAAGCCTACAAAATTATTCACACTACAAGTTTCTTCAGAAAGTTTGGAACCTGTTTTTCTCATTCAATCTTCCTTATATAGACCTCTTCCTATCTCAGCGAGAAGATATTTTTGAGAAAATATCTTCTTCGCATGACCAAAATCTGTTAAAGGTCCTTATCAGAACAACAAAACTTATGATGAGGAATAAGGCCTCCCATCATGGATAGTCAGGCCCTTGGCCTTTTTTTTAAAACAGGAAATTAAACAAAAGTCTGGTAACAGTAAAATGCTGGAGTGGAGTAAACAGCCCACTCGAAACTTAAAAGTAACTAATTCAGTAAAAAGTAAATGGGCCGCTGAGGCTGAATCATGAGTTGACATGATTTCATAGGTGTGGAAGGGTTGGGGCCGTTGCTGATGCTGATGGTGGGATGTTCGCTGATGAGCTGGCGATCCGGGTGGCGAACTGAGCGCATTTTTTCCGGCTGCTCTATGAAGTAAAAGAATCAGGTAGAAACCCTTCTCAGGGACATAGCATAAGGATAAAATCATTTAAATAATCTGTCCTTTTCTGATAGGAAGTCCTATTGAAATTTAACCCAGAGGGCATAGCTCTCTTGTGCATTGTGCTCTCTGTTTTCTAATTTTGAATTAGAATTAAAAATCTTTCATGCCAGACACTGAATTCATTGATCTTCGACTGATACTCTTTGCCACGTCATTAATTTTTTCATCTGCACAAATCTGCTCCTTGAATGGTTCTGAAGGGTTTGGTAGATTTTGAACCCTATTTCTTTAATGGATGTCATGTCGTGATAGTTCCCGGGACTTCTCTTCATAACTGCAGCTTCTGTAGAATAGCCCTTTGATGTGCTCTGCTACTGCAGTCAAGGCTGTACATTACAACAATTTTCCATCACTAAAACCTTGCAAAAATCAGCAAACTTGTTAAGAAAACCGTGCTCGGGAGGTGGAAGTGGTGGGGGATAATGAGGAATGACAGCGCTGCATGATGGACCAGTGGGAAGAGTAAGGCGGTGGTAGAAAATACAGCGTAACAGTGTGGGATGGTCATGAAGAAAGCTAGCGGAATGCTAGATAAGCGTGAAAATACGAAAGAAACGAAGGAATGAACCAAATGTGGGTCCGGGGTGGTGAAGAGCATGCGGAAAACAACTTGAGGACAGATGGCGTGATATTAAGACAATGGGAAAGGGATGACGTGGAACGCTGAAGGTGGTACCAGGGTATGCATCGCAATCGCAAATCGGGAGATGAGGTGGAGTGGCGTGATAAACATGGGATTTGCGATGCGATGAGCAATCCTTTGCGAACCCAATACATAACAAATTTCTCGTTTGCAAAGGGAAAAGCCCTTAAATGTATGAACTGGCGGGAGAAATAAGAGGTGGGGCCCGGAGGCTGATCGCAATCGCAATATCGCAGATCGGGAGATGGAGTGGGGTGATAAACATGGAATGCTGCGATTTGCGATGGATGCGCTATGCGATGGATGCGATTTGCGATGATCGCAAATCGCAAATCGGGAGATGAGGTGGAGTGGCGTGATAAACATGGGATTTGCGATGTGATGAGCAATCCTTTGCAAAACCAATACATAACAAATTTCTCATTTGCAAAGGGAAAAGCCCTTAAATGTATGAACCAGCGGGAGAAATAAGAGGTGGGGCCCGGAGGCTGATCGCAATCGCAATATCGCAGATCGGGAGATGGAGTGGGGTGATAAACATGGAATGCTGCGATTTTCGATGGATGTGCTATGCGATGGATGCGATTTGCGATGATCGCAAATCGCAAAGGCTGAAAGTGCGATGGTCCGATTAGGAGGCTACATATGAATGCTGTGATTGCGATGGTGCGATTAGCGCTTTAAGGGTCAGCATTCGGTCTCATGCTGGGGGCATATGTGGGGAAGTGGCGAAGGGGCTAGGCCTTATATATGTTTTCGGATACGTGTTTATGGCATTTTTAAATGCATTTTGGAGTGGGGAAAAGAAACGGTAGGCAAATAAAGGACTTTGTAAGATAGGACAAGGAGGTTGAATGATTTAGGCCAGGCTGGCCTGCGAAAATGTGATGAGGGGCTGATTATGATCAACATTGGCTCCACCTGGGGACGGCATGTTTACTCCCAAACGTGTCGAGAACTACGCAGACCACCTGTTTATCTCCTGTGTACACCATCCATCGTCCTTCCCCTGCACTTTTAATTTATTTGTTCACAGATTAACATGCCTCATGCATTATTCAATTCAAAAATGCAAACAACTACTAATATACAATATGATACACTCAGGCCCTCCCGACCTGGCTCAGAACTGAAAGTAGGGTTTTAGTAATTGACCATTTACAGGGGCGTCCAGCAAATCCCCCTGCAAATTCTCCAATCTATAAGTATTATTACCGCCCTGCTCTGCAATCTTGAAGGGGCCGAACCAAAGGGGGTCGAATTTACCGTGCTTTCCTTTATCGGCGCTCCTTACGTCCCACCTGAGTACTAAATCCCTTGTCTGTAACTTTTTTTATTTGGTGTGTTGATCAAACAGCTCTTTCATTTTCTCCTGGTATGCCTCTAGCCTCTGATTTATCTGACTACGCGTTTCTTCGAGTTCCACCAGCTGGTTAATTCTTCTAGTCACGTCATCAGGTTCTTCCTGACTCTCTTGCATGAACCGAGCCACAGGTAAGGCTAATTGTATAGGAAACACAGCTGCTCATCCATATACCAATTCGTATGGAGATTTCCCGGTTGCTCTTTTATTAGTGATTATGTTTGCCCACAAAGCGAATTTCAGTTGGGAATCCCAATTCCTCTGATTTTCATTAATAGTCTTCTTTAAGGCCCTCACCAGAGTTTTATTCGAAGATTCTGCCAATCCATTTTCCTGTGGATAGTAAGTTGTAGAGTGACTTAGTGAGATATTATATTGCTGGCAGAAATTCACAAATTTTACAGATTTGAAAGCTTGTGCATTATCAGTCACTATCCTAGCAGGGCAGCCAAACCTGGATATGATGTTCTCTTCCATAAATTTCATTATTACTGTATCTGTAGCATTCCTTACAGGAATGGCTTCCACCCACTTTTTGAAATAATCTGTGGCAGTTAAGATCCATCTATGCTAGCCACTTGAGGGTGGGTGAATTTCGCCTATGAAATCAATTCCCCACTGTTTGAAAGGTTCGTCCACATGGACAGGGATCAAGGGCAGAGCTGCTAGCTTTTTCTTTTCAGCAAATTTTTGGCATTTATCACATGCTTTAACCCAAGCCAAGACATCTCCAAATAATTTGGGCCAGTAGAAACCAGCTTTCAGGATTTTATGAGCTGTGCCCCTCCAGCTGTAATGTCTTCCACAGACTCCCTCATGAAATTCAGTCATTATATTCTCCACTTCATTCTCTGTGAGGCATAAGAGTAGGATGCCATAGGGATCACACCAGTAAAGCTGGTCGTTAGCAACTATATATTTCTGGGACTTCAGCCTTAATGCCTTGTATTTTGCTTTATCACAGCTGGGTGGGCGGCTGAGTGTTAGGAGGTATTCTACTATCTCCTTGTACCATGGGTTGATAAGGTACTTCATATGTACCTTCTGGGAGGCTATTTCTATTCTCTTTTTTTCCTCCTCTGCTCCAGAATATTCGTTTTCTATCATAGACAAATTGATACCCAAGGGCTAACAATTTGATTCGGACAGGATCTTAGCTAAACCTTGCCCCTTGATTAATTTGGTAGGGCGGATATCTAACTCATATTCCTGAATTTTGGCTATCCATTTTCCTCTTTTTCCTTCGCTGCCCCCCTGGATAAGAATGTCTTTAATAGCTACTGTAGGAACAAATGCAGTGACATGGGACTGCAGAACATACATTCCGAAAGCTTTGAGGGACTTCACCAGAGCGTACACTTGCTTCTCCAATATGTTATATTTCAGTTCGGCATCCCGAAGCACCTGACTGAAAAAGGCAATAGGCTGTTCATAACCCTCTTCGTTTTTCTGCAATAAAACTCCAGCTATCGTATGAGGGGATGCAAAGGAGAAGATCATAAACGGCTTGGTGTAATCTGGCCCAGCCAACACAGGGGCCTCAGCAAATGCATTTTTAATTCGGGCAAAGGCTTCTCTTAATTCTGGTGACCATTTCACTTCATTATTCTTCTTTAGCATATCGGTTATGTACCTAACTATCTCAGCATAGTTAGGGATGAATCTCCTCAGGAAGTTTATACGTCCTAGGAACACCTGAACTTCCTTTTTGTTTCTGGGCAAGGCAATACCATTTATGACTTCCACTCTTTTGGGATCTATCTTTACTCCATATTTGGTCACAATGTGTCCCAAAAGCTTGCCCTCTTCGAGTGCAAACAAATACTTATGTGGGTTAAGGGAGAGGCCATACTTTCTGCACTTCTCAAAGGTTCTGCGCAGGTGTTCTATGTGCTCTACATCATCCTTTGAAAACATAGTAATGTCGTCCAGGTATACCACTATGAACTGGTCTTGTTCTCCAACAAAATCTATATCCATGGCCCTCTGAAAAGTGGCCCCTGCGTTAATCAACCCAAAAGGCATCCTGGCATACATAAACGTCCCCCATGGGGTGGTGAAGGCTGTCTTCGTTTGGTCTTCTGGCAGCACAGCCACTTGATTGTACCCAGAGAACCCATCCATCATTGACATTCGAGAAGCCCCTACCACTTTTTGCAATATGTGATCCATCTTGGGCAGTGGGTAATTATCTTTTAATGACGCCCTGTTCAGGTTCCTAAAATCAACACATAGTCTTATTTCTCCATTCTTCTTCCGTACAGGGACTAAATTTGCTACCCACTCAGAATACCTCAATGGTACAATGATTTTAGCCTTCAACAGTTTCTTAATTTCTTTCTCAATAGAAGGTAACAACAGGGGATTAATCTGTCTGAGCTTTTGCTTGTGTGGTTTCGCATCTCCCTTTAGTGGAATCTTATGCTGCATAATGCTGACATCGAAGGTTTTCAGATCTTGATAAGACCAGGCAAACGCATCCTTATAAGACTAAAATAGTTTTAGGTACTTCTCCTTATATTCATCCGGGACCTTTCTGGATAATTTTACAATTTTGGGTTCAGCATCAGTACCCAGATTTAGGTCCTCTACCTGGTTTTCATCTGTCGTTTTGCTGGGCTCCCTAGGGACATCATTTTTGTCGAACAGTCTTTCTAGAGGCACCAGCCCTCTAGGGATGACATTTCCCTTCAGCTGTAAGACTTTACGTCCTGCCATTTTTTCCTCCCACTTGTTTTATGACTAGTTCTCAACATCATCCCCCTCACAACAGTCGATTTCTATATTAGAGAACTCCCCAACTGTCTCTAGAAACCTTTTCATTTGTTCATCGTCCTCAAACACTTGCCAGTGTTTGACATTGTCTGGAATCGAAGGTCGGTACCTTACTTCTATCTCATACCTCAGGAGGGGATTTTGGGGTGGCCGGAAGGTGCTAGCAGCTACTGCAAGTGAATCTGCCATCCTGTTCTGCTCCCGGGGCATGAACTGAATATTAAAAGCTGAGAAAAAGTTCTCCACCATGTCCCATACTTCATTCCTGTAAGCTCTTAAATGAGGATGTTTAGCTTGACATTGATTTCTGATCTGTCGGACCACTAATTCTGAATCACTCAAGACCTTCAGGGTTTGTATATTCATATTCCTGGCTGCCTGTAGCCCCAGCAAAAGTGCTTCATACTCAGCCACGTTATTGGTGGCTTCATACTCTAATTTGAAGGACAGTGGGACCCATTTGCCTGTAGGGGAAATCAATAAAACTCCAGCACCATTACCTTCTTTCGAATTTTCCCCATCGAAATGTAGAGTCCATACCCCTGTTTCAAGACCTTCTGGGGATTTTTGAGTCCTTATTTGACATAAGGAAGGTTCCTGGGCATAACTGTAATCTTCTTCTAACATCAAGCACGAAAAATCTCTATCCTTACTGTAGACCGGTGAATTTTCTGAACAGTCAGCTTTGGTAACCATTTTTACAAATCTGGTCTCCCTGTATAATCTCCTCTCCTGCCCGCCAAAAATTGGGATGGTGGCATATGTTAGATCTAGTTTAATTGACCCGCCAATTTTTGTTCCCCAGGACCTTGATAGTAGCATACCAAAACGGGCTGGAATGTCAGCCACCACGATGTCCACTACTACACTTTTAGCTGGGATTTGGGCCAAGTTGACCACCAGGTCCTTAATCATGCCCAAGCACTTAACTCTTTTGGAGTCAAATGAGTACAGGTCCTGATATGGACGAGTGATCTGGAATCCTAATTGTTCCATGACAGACAGAGGCATTAGATTGTGGGAGGCTCCAGAGTCTAACATACAATTGTGGAGTAATAGGTCATGGATCACCAAAGACACGTAAAAGGGAGGCGTAGAGGGGTCTAATTCTTCGACATGCGGACCAAACACTACCATAGGTCTTTCTTCTTGTAAGTTGAGACTGTCAGGGATGTGTATTACTTCTGGGGGAAGCATGAAGGATGTGACTTGGGACTGATATGCTGGTTTTTTTAACAACTCAGTCAAAGGAATTGGGATTTTCACTTTTTCAAGTTCTTTCTGTAAACTAAAAGAGGAGGAGGACCTATCTACTGCCACTTCCTTTGTTTCTTTATCTTTTGACTCTTCACTTTGAGGGGGAGGCTTAACTTCTTTTTCGGTAAGCTTATCATTAGGGTGTGCAACTACTTGTGAAGATGAAGGCATTTGATTATTAGACTGCGGAGATGGCTTAAGGGGCCTCTTACCTTTGTCTAGGGTCTTTTGTGGTGTTGCTTCCTTTCGAGCAGGTGCTTCTTCTTGCGAAGTGTCCTCCTCCTGATCCTGAGTGCGAGTTCTCTTCCTGGAAGATCTGAGGTCATATCTTCTATTGAATTGAGCTTGCATGAAGTCGACGAAATGTTTGCAGTAATCCTCAACCTCAGGATCTTCAGTGTCTTCGTTAGCCTTTCCCTCTGTGTGTGCCTGCACCTCTACTTTGTTACTTTCATGTAAAGGACATTCAACTTCATCACTGTTTGAGAAAGCAAGGTAAGCCTCTTCTTGCTCATAAGCCGTATCTTCAGTAGAGCCCTCTACTTTCCCTTCCAAGTAGAGGGGGTGTGGAACTTGGTCTTGCTGCTCCTTTTGTCCCCTCTGCAATATCTACAAGGGTGGCTTTCTGTATTGAGGGTTAAAACCTCTGTTAGGAGCATTTTTGAAATTCTTGGAGGATGAGTTCTTTGCCTCCATTTCGAGCTTTACTAGCTTGCTTGAGAGATTCTTGATCATTTTGTTCATCTCCTCAATCCTGTCGTTTTCTGAATCTCTATCTTGGCCTGAGGTGGATACCTCTTCCTTTCCCCTTGTTCTTATATCTTGCTCAGATTTTCCCCTAGACTTACCAGTGGAGGCAAAGTTTGCCTCGAGCTCCAGTGCATCTTTTTGAGCATCATCCAGGGTGGCTGGCTTTCTTTCTCTCTGAGAGAAGCCAAACTCTGAGTCGAAAGCTGCCACAAACACATCCTTGGCAGCGGTCTGATGAGGCTTCATCTCTGCAGGGAGGCTAAGGTACAATTTGTTGAATCTCTTAATAAATTCAGCCACCCCTTCATCGTGTCTTTTCTTGAGTGTATTAAACTCAGTAAGAAAATGTCCGTGGTCCTTCTTCTCTCCCCATTTTTTGAGGAAAGTCTCTTCCATTCCGTCCCAGGTGGTGATAGAATGGTTTCCCAGTGTCTTGAACCATTTTCTAGCCTCACCATCTAAAGATTGCACGAACATCCTTAGGACCACATCCAGATGTTCCACATTAAAATTCTCTGTGAAAGAACAAAAGACCTCCAAATGCTTCTGAGCTTCGATCTCATTTTCCCCATTGAAACGGGGCAAGATCTTTAAATAGTCCTGTGGCATGTCATTTAGCACATTAGGTAGAGCCAGAGGGGCGTATTTATTTAACAGGAAACTGGGGACGTTAGCCATTGGAGGAGGAGGTGGAGGTAATGCAAGAATCTGAGTTGTAAGAGGAGGAGAAGAAGGTGGAAGTGAAGTATGGATAATGATGGGGATATAATGAACAACGGCTTGAGGGGTTGACGAGAATGTCGGGCTGTGAACAGCAGATACTTCAGTAACTTCCTTAATCTCCTCAACTTCAGGGGTAGGGTGGAAAGAGTAATGCGAAGTATTGCTAGACTCGGCTTCGTCTTTGATATGGACACCTCCCCGAGGTGGGCTCTCTGAATAATAACCAGTATCTCTTATGATGGAGTCAGGGCCTTGTATTTGGGCGATTTGAGAGGAAGAGGACGGAAGATATGGAAATTTTTCTAGGGAGAATTCAGGAATCTCGGTATGAACTGACTACCTTTCCCTCCAGCCCCTTCTATGTAGGATCTTTTCCGGGTCAGACACAGAAGGTGTCTTTGGCTGAGACGTATCTGACGTCAGGTGTGGCTTACGAGGAGCCAGGACTGCAAACAAATTAACTTACAACACAAATGTGGAGTCGCCAAGGTGAGGAATGTACAACTCTCAACTCTTCATGCTCACCTAACTGAAGAGTGAATAGGTTTGTCGAGGCCCAGGGATTTTAATTTATTTCGACTTCGTCCCAGGCAACGACGCCAGAAATATGTTGTAGCTCCTAGAGACAGCCTTGAGTTTCCAAAGACCAGTGCCTAGGACATATTAACCAGTAAAGAGTATAAAGTATATTTCGGGCTCATTATTAGCTTAGGACTCTCTACCTTTCCGATTTGTGCAAAGCATTACAATGTAAGTGGGACCAAACTACTCTCATATTCAGCAAGATATAAAGATTCTGCAGAGGCAAGAAGGGAATCTTCAATACATATATACTTCATACAACTTAGAGACAACTTTCATCAAGGAGGGCCAGTTTCTCAATGCTGTATAGGTATTTTTAACGGAAAAGTTTTTGCCGCGCAGAAGGTGAAAGGAGAATACTAACTACCAATGAAATGATACTCGGTAAACATATTTCAACATAATATGGGCTTAGAAGCTAAGAATCCATACATATCAATCAGTTCAGGCAAAATAACCTTCCATGGTATTTAATACGGAGGAAATGCGGATGATGTGTTAAGTGGAACATCATATCATGCATGGGCCATATTTGAAGCGACATAGACCAGTCAAGCATGAGTACCAAAAAGCGATAAATTCATACCCAAACTGGCAAGTCACTCGCATTCCAAAGCATAATATAAGGAAATTGGTGACAGTGAAATAAACAATGAGACAATATTACGAAGAAAGAGTCACACAGACCATATAACATCAAGATTGGAATCCTCACATATGAGTAGAACTTCTCTTCGCTGAGACCCCATGGGCTCTGTGTATTTGTATTGATAATTCCACGACAAGCATACAAAATTCTTCACACTGCAAGTTTCTTCAGAAAGTTTGGAACTTGTTTTTCTCATTCGATCTTCCTTATATAGACCTCTTCCTATCTCAGCGAGAAGATATTTTTGAGAAAATATCTTCTTCGCATGACCAAAATCTGTTAAAGGTCCTTATCAGAACAAAAAAACTTATGATGAGGAATAAGGCCTCCCATCATGGATAGTCAGGCCCTTGGCCTTTTTTTTAAAACAGGAAATTAAACAAAAGTCTGGTAACAGTAAAATGCTGGAGTGGAGTAAACAGCCCACTCGAAACTTAAAAGTAACTAATTCAGTAAAAAGTAAATGGGCCGTTGAGGCCGAATCATGAGTTGACATGATTTCATAGGTGTGGAAGGGTTGAGGCCGTTGCTGATGCTGATGGTGGGATGTTCGCTGATGAGCTGGCGATCCGGGTGGCGAACTGAGCGAATTTTTGCTGGCTACTCTATGAAGTAAAAGCATCGGGTAGAAACCCTTCTCAGGGACATAGCATAAGGATAAAATCATTTAAATAATCTATCCTTTTCTGAAAGGAAGTCCTATTGAAATTTAACTCGGAGGGCATAGCTCTCTTGTGCATTGTGCTCTCTGTTTTCTAATTTTGAATTAGAATTAAAAATCTTTCATGATAGACACTGAATTCATTGATATTCGACTAATACTCTTTGTCACGTCATTAATTTTTTCATCTGCACAAATCTTCTCCTTGAATGGTTCTGAAGGGTTTGGTAGATTTTGAACCCTATTTCTTCAGTGGATGTCATGTCGTGACAGTTCCTAGGACTTCTCTTCATAACTGCAGCTTCTGTAGAATAGCCCTTTGATGTGCTCTGCTACTGCAGTCAAGGTTGTACATTACAACAATTTTCCATCGCTAAAACCCTGCAAAAATCAGCAAACTTGTTAAGAAAACCGTGCTCGGGAGGTGGAAGTGGTGGGGGATAATGAGGAATGACAGCGCTGCATGATGGACCGGTGGGAAGAGTAAGTCGGTGGTAGAAAATACAGCGTAACAGTGTGGGATGGTCATGAAGAAAGCTATCGGAATGCTAGATAAGCGTGAAAATACGAAAGAAACGAAGGAATGAACCAAATGTGGGTCCGGGGTGGTGAAAAGCACACGGAAAACAACTTGAGGACAGATGGCATGACATTAAGACAATGGGAAAGGGATGACGTGGAATGCTGACGGTGGTACCAGGGTATGCATCGCAATCGCAAATCGGGAGATGAGGTGGAGTGGCGTGCTAAACATGGGATTTGCGATGCGATGAGCAATCCTTTGCGAACCCAATACATAACAAATTTCTCGTTTGCAAAGGGAAAAGCCCTTAAATGTATGAACCGGTGGGAGAAATAAGAGGTGGGGCCCGGAGGCTGATCGCAATCGCAATATCGAAGATCGGGAGATGGAGTGGGGTGATAAACATGGAATGCTGCGATTTGCAATGGATGCACTATGCGATGGATGCGATTTGCGATGATCGCAAATCGCAAATCGGGAGATGAGGTGGAGTGGCGTGATAAACATGGGATTTGCGATGCGATGAGAAATCCTTTGCAAAACCAATACATACAAAATTTCTCATTTGCAAAGGGAAAAGCCCTTAAATGTATGAACCGGCGGGAGAAATAAGAGGTGGGGCCCGGAGGCTGATCGCAATCACAATATCGCAGATCGGGAGATGGAGTGGGGTGATAAACATGGAATGCTGCGATTTGCGATGGATGCGCTATGCGATGGATGTGATTTGTGATGATCACAAATCGCAAAGGCGAAAAGTGCGATGGTCCGATTAGGAGGCTACATATGAATGCTGCGATTGCGATGGTGCGATTAGCGCTTTAAGGGTCAACATTCGGTCTCATGCTGGGGGCATATGTGGGGAAGTGGCGAAGGGGCTAGGCCTTATATATTTTTTTGGATACGTGTTTATGGCCTTTTTAAATGCATTTTGGAGTGGGGAAAAGCAACGGTAGGCAAATAAAGGACTTTGTAAGATAGGACAAGGAGGTTGAATGATTTAGGCTAGGCTGGCCTGCGAAAATGTGATGAGGGGCTGATTATGATCAACAGAATCCATAACTAGAACTAAGACAAGCAATAAATGTTCCTGAACTTCAATAATTCGGACCCAATAACTTGGCCTCTTTTTAGAAGAATTCGGCCCACAAAAATTGATGTAAGATTCATTAAATCAACCACCAATAATTTTCTTCCTCAATTACTGGCAATTCACACTTGGTATCTTAGATTTATGAAACCGTTAATGGATGGGACTCGACCTCCCTTAATGCTCAAAGGTTCAACCACTTCACCATAGATCAACTCGCTTGATGAGGGAAAAACAATTCGAATCCTACAATTATACTTTGATTCGACCTCCTAACGCACAACAATTCGAATCTCTCTATAGATGGATAAAGTGACCTCCTTGTTGTATCAATTTGAACTCCCTTCAAGACCAATGATTAGCTATCCAAGCACATTTTTCAAGAAAAAAAACTTGAAAAACATTGTGAATCTTTCATTCTTCTAGTAGTTCAAATTCATAAGCAACATCGCCAACCTTCCTGATCACTTTGTAAGGTCCAAAATATCATGTCTTTGATTTCTCAAAGTCACTCTTCGTTAAGGACGATTAACAATATGGCTGAAGTCTCAGGGAAACAACATCCCCCTCTTGGAAGCTATGCTCCAAATTCCATTTTTGCTTTACTTGCGTAAACAAAGACAACAAAGCAAAGAAATCAGGTATGTTCCTTCCACCTACCCACGACCACTGCCAATCACATTCAATAATTTATTTATTTTATGTTTCCAAGTGCTTCAATAAGTAATATGTGTTTATTGCATTGGATTCTCCAAGGAAAACTTACTTCACTTTTCTTTGCTTCACTTGGACTCCAATTTGAACTCTCCACCCACTACCAGTCTCCTTCAGCCTGAAAATGGCGTTGAGAAACACTAGGACTAGTTTTGTATTATCAATATCCATTCATTAAACCCCACATATATTATATCTATTATATAATATAATTTCATTAAATTTCATATATCTATAATATAATATAATTGTAAATATTTATTATTAATTTGAAATCCCCCCGCCCCCCCCCACACACACATAGATATATATGTGTGAGGTATCATAAAATAGTTAAAAATGTATAATAAGTTGTTTTATATAAACTGGAAATTCTCAAATATTTTCTTATGAAAATTTTCGTATTCTTATCACTACTATAAAAACTTCTACAAGTTAAAATTATATTGTTGAAATAAGTACCTAAAATACATATGATTTTGAAAAACATAAAAACTGAAGCCAAACGCATGCTCAATGACTACTTCCTCTTAATAACTTTATATAACCACTTCCATTTTTTCTTTGGATTGATTAATCTTTTGTTCCTATTTTGGCCCCCCCTCTGAATTATTGCATACACATTGGTTTGAATCTATTGAAGGTGGATCCTTACACAGGTTCAAGACTATATTCCTCAAAATGCACTTCTTTGTGTCCAACTCCATTAATTTATGCCTCTCCTCGCCTAGGATATTCACAATGCTTACATCCTATGGTTTACATTGCTTCCCATTACCATGAATAATGATAAAAACTGACCTGACCACTATATCATTCTATTTTCCTCGTGCCTTCTTAATGTCCTACAAAATTCAAATACATCTCTACGGTCCATGACCCAAAATGTAGACAAAAGAACATGTCCCATATAAAATAAACCCAAGCTAAAAATAATTAGGATTGCGAAATAAGTCCTAACCATTCTTGAAGAAAAAAACACCTTGACATGAAGATAATTATACCCAAGCCACTTAGTAGTTCCCAAGTCAAAGAATAATAATTTGAGATGCAATCAATAACTAGAACTAAGAAATAGGCTTCTTAAAAATCATAAAGGAAATGACCAATAGCATTCCATTATATAACTTGCATCTGAAGCTTGAGGTGATAAACACAAACTGAAATAAATTAAAACATAATTTGACTCCTCTAATACAAGAAGTAAACCTTCCTGAAACTTCAATAATTCGACCCAAGAACTTGGCCTCTTTCCACAAGTATTCGATCTTGGGAACTTGGTTTTTTGGTTGGGTGCCTTCCGCTACACATTCAACCACAACTTGCTTATAAATTATTTCCACGACTGCCCATAGTTCCATCTCCTGGTCTATTTCTTTCTATTTTTCTTCAAGCAACTACGCTCTTTCATGTTGCCCAACTTCATTGGTTGTAGTGCCTTCATGAATTTTAAAGTAGTAGCACTATCACACGTCTTTAATTTGGCGACAACTCTATCTTGTAATCGATGTGAATTATCTAAAGTTAACTAGGACAATCAAATTAATGTGCATTGAACCTTTCATCTATTGCAACACTACTTCCACAGGAAATTCTACCACCTTGGGAGGGATTTGGAGTGCCTAATGGTTAGTGGAGGTAAAAGAGGAATTCGCATGTGGTTCTAGAATATCTAGTGCACTATAGGCCGTCGATTGCTTGGTTGGCTTACTAGTGGTGATTTGCGCAGGCGCCCCTCTATCGACCTCTACCAACTGCCGCAGTTTCTCTAGCTTGTGTAGAGTGTATTGTTCATCAGGTTGCACCTTTGTGATAGTTGCCTGTGTCTATTCATTGAACCTACTCAATGCTTCCTTCATCTTCGCATCAACCTACTCTACAATTTATTCGATATCGTCCTCTAATATGGACATCACTTAAATGACTCGAGTGGCCTTTCACTTCTTCTTGGCACGGGATGTACCCTGCGTCGCACTAATAGTAGTAGATATTTTTAATCTGACGCTTGTTGTAGTTGATGGGGTGCTTGATTGTTCGGAATCCTTATCCTAGCCTTTCTATGAGTGACTTGGAGTTTGTGCGGATGTCCCACCTTGTGGCTCCTGTTGTCCTTACCGCTAAATACTACTTTCCAAATTTTCAATATCTTTCCCCTCTACTAATGACAACTTCCAAGTATCCTCCTAGAGAGTGATATGTGCATGTACATCTTCATTAGTGAGCCGAAAAATGCATGTTTTCCACCGTTTATACGAATCCCTCCTAGCCTGAATGTATAAATGGTGTGTATCAGCCTTGAATCGCACGATGCTCTCATACTTCCAAACCACTTATTTAGAAATGCACACATTCCCTTTGATGGCCGGAAAAAACATCTCATGATAAAGAAGGAAAGTGACATTAATGTTGATCTTCCGCGTAGAAATCGTAGTGGCCCATAAATGTTGAAATCACGTGGCATAAATAGGGATTCGTGTTTCTTTGACAATTTTCAGCTCCATGGGTATCACTCAGTCATAAAGAGTGATTATAATAAGTAGCCAGGCATAATGAAATTTCACACCTGAGTCTTGCGCAACTTTGCAGTTCACCACAAATTGATTGAGTAGGTATGTAGCCCAATTCATTACGATTCCCTTCTCGCACTTGTTGCTAAAATATCCATCCTATGTTTAGTCTGCTTCAAATTTGTTATGAACTGGGATGCAGACTTAGGTCTGTGGAACTCCTGCATCATCGCTTTCTTAATGTCCTGCAATGACCATGGTTGTGTAGGTGGAACATTGCTCTTGTATTTCATGTACCAAGCCAAAGCGTGATCTCTAAAGGTAGTTCCCAACTGTACAATATTGGCATTTTCATCCTGGACATTATTAGCACCCCAAACCGTCTCAGAAACAAACTAGTGTTGTTCAAAATCTTCATTCCCAACACCATGAAAAACCAACAGCTTCAAGGTGTCCAGGTCCTAATCATGTTTTTCTAGATCAAACTAGTATATGCTATGATTCACTCCCTCCTAAGTAATTGGTCTAACTCCCTAGGTGTTCAGGTCCTAATCATGTTTTGCTAGATCAAACTAGTATATGTTATAATCCCCTCCCTCCTAAGTAATTGGTATGACTCCCTAGAATGCCTTGACAACTGCGACTGTGAACGGATTGAAGGTGGTTGTGTTGGTGGACATGAATGCAACTCATGATTTTATTAGTGAGCGGACTATAAATTCATTTCATTAAAGAACATGGGCATGGGCTTTGAGCCACTTATGTGTACACCATGTAATATAATCTCTTTAGATGCAACCACACGTTCTACTAATATCTCAAGGTGTCTCCATGGCTTGAAGTTAGGTCCTCGCCCAATAATAAACCATTAGATCCAACCCCTGTGAGTTTTGTTTCTATAAAGTGATAATTTAAATAAGGGAAAAAATAAAAAAAAACTATCAAAATAACATCACTTTTATATATTATTGTGGAAATAATTGATTACTATATATATATATATATATATGCCGATAAGCATTTTATTAGGAAGTTCTACTTTGTGACACCGTTGAGATTCGTCGTCCACGAATCTCAATAGTGTCAATTGACATAATAGAGGCGTATGAAAAACCTGACACCCTTCTGTCCATTGTTGTGGCCTCGTTCTGCTTAACTATGTCTTCGCCTTTCGCTTTCAGAAGTGGCCTTGATTTTCCAGCATTTCTTTCTTAGACCACAGTTCTTCTCTGCATTCGATCTCCTACTGAGTGCGTTTCTCACCACCGAATGAACGTTGAACCATCACCGCCCCTCTAATTTTCAGAGGATTCCAGTCGATGCCCTTCACAATCAGATGATGCACGATGTTTCTGCCGGACCTGTCGCCCATAAGAAACACTCTGGAGAATTTGCCGTGGGATTGAAGGCACAGATCCCCATCTTTTTTATTGTTGTTGTTTCTCTTCGTCGCTTCGAAGTGGAGCCACGAGAGGGCAGTGAGCAATTATTGTAGGCAACAGTGAGGCCTCAGATGGACCAATCGTACAGGTTTCCAACATTAAATCGTTGGATACAAATGCAAGCAAATCTACATCACCTATCTGATTCACCTACAACATTGAAGCGCTTGACTAAAACAAATCAATAAAGGAAGGACGAGAAACGAATTACAGTGAAACGACCTCGCGAGTCTGAGCATGATGTTGGGTCAGATGAAGATGATGCAGTGCATGGAATCCTTGGAATGCCAGTTTCAAAGTCTATTTTTGATTTGGATTCCAAGAGTTCTCATACCTCTTCAACTATTGTAGAGGATGTTCAAGAGACCAGAAATTTCAACACAAAAAAAACTCCTTATTGTTTGACTGGGAGAATGAATGGCCATATGAGGAGGTTGTAGAAAGGCTTATAGTGGGAGGAAAATTACTTGATTCCTTGGAACTTTCATATCATTGTTTACGTGATGGAGCTTTAGACCGTTTATTACAATTGCTACTTGAGCGAGGAGAGGAGGGCCATTTAAATTCTGGTCAACTCCATAATTATGGAGCACATCGCAACCTTTGGAGTGATAGTTGGCAATAGTGTATTCGGCTTAGAGACAAAAGGCTTGTTGCCACCCTAGCTATAAAGTATTTGCACTGTGTTGGGAATTAGATGCGTCTATGGACATTCTCACAATGTGCAGTTGTCAATTAGTTCAAGATGATCTACTCAAGTCTGAGGTATTGCGAATGAAGCAAGCATTGCATAAATATATTCATATTCTGTGTGCAGATGGCCAATTTGGTAGCTAGCAAGAGGTTGAAGTCGATTGAAAGCAGATCTAGAAGGTTTGGCACTTCAGTTGGCAGTGAAGGGTGCAGTTGTAGCAGCATTAGAAGTCGATGAAAGCGTTGGTTTATCAATAGAACTACGACGAGAATTACAAGGACGTCAACTTGTGAAGCTTTTGATGGCAGATCTGATTAGTGGTGGAGGTCCAGCAAAAGCTTCTAGATTTATTTCTTCATTGCATGAACCAGAGGATGTTCTGCTAGTTGCTATGGGTGTTACACAACGTATGAAGCGGTGATGCCTATTTAAATAAGTTGGCCTTGTGTCTTTGGTGCCTTTTCCATGGCAACAATGATGTTCTACTTTGCATGAATACAACTTGAGTGGGCCCAATGGTTAAGAGCATGTGTTTTCTCTTAAGAGGTCACAGGTTCAAAACTAGAGGGGGTAGAGTATGTATGCCTTCGTAGATTTAGCAGTCAAATCGCTGCCCCCCAACAACTGTTGAATGAGTTTCCTTCTTGACGGATAATCATTTGATTCTTACATACGTTGCTAAAGCAATTACTGTCACTACTTATGGCCCCGGTAACAAGCATCACCATGTCAAAACGTTGTGAGGTAATTGGTCAAATCTTCGCCTTGCAACAATTATAACATGATTAAATAAGACATATTACAAACATTTTAGGAAAAAAATAGACTTACAGATATAATTATTTTATAATATTTTTCTTATGATTTCATAATACCATATCATAGAGCATATATCTTCTTAGTTATTTCCTATACATAAATAAAATGTATATCGTTTTTTACTTCAAGCTTTTTTGATTCATTATGTTTTTTCAATATTTTTTTTTGGATTAATCACAATGATGTGGTCCATTATGAGGATGAAAATGTGGTTTATCATTAGAATCAATTTAAAAATATATATTCTAAACTGAGAAAAACTCTAAATTAAATATTAACTTGGTTCAATAATTTACTATGGTAAGTCTATTCTATATTAAGAGAAACTATGAAAATCATTTAATGTATTGAAAAAAGAAGACATTTTAACACATTTTAAAAATGTGTATTTATTTTAAAATAGTCTCTAAGCCTTTTTAATTGCCACATAAACTTACAAAATAGTTTCATGGGTTGGGTTTTTAAGGAATGCATCCATCTTTTGTGGAGACACAATCATTAATAATGTGTATATTTCTAAGATTACAAGTTTCTCCATCTATGAATAAAAAAAAGAAGCTTTGTGGCTTTTTTAGTGTTTCAAAATTTAGAAGTGTATTTTTTTTAAAGAAGAATAAGGTGCATTTTAACAAGTGAAGTTTTGCATTTGAGGAGGAAAATTGATACTCATGTCATTTCTTATTTTCAAAAATGGTATAAATATTTCATTTTATATTCCTTTGAATTAGATATAAGTTCATATATCCCTATGCTATGTTAATATTTCTTAAATTATTAAAAAAATGAGAAAGATATTAGAATATGTTTTATTTTTATTTAATTTCAGGGCATAATTTATATTGTCATGGATCCAATCCATGAACAAAAGACAAAAAAATACAATTATTAATTCAAACAATACCCAACCTTAACCCTTAACCATTAATTGGAGATGTAAAGATCAAGATAGACTTTGGGATTGAAACGTAAAGAAACTTAAATGGCTTTCTTAGAAGCACTACTAAGTATCACAACTTTTCTTTAGCACTATATTATTTGAGACCATTTTATAAGTGGGCTTCTTGTATCATTCAACTTCCTGTGCCATCCCTACTTACAATCTTAATGTAGTCTCAAGTACATGAAACTGAATGATGCCATATGTTAAAAGTATCATTCACCTTACTTTATATTAAAAATATTTCAATTAAGTATCTTGCATCAATTAAGTATTTATTTCCCATCCAAAATCATAGCATGATAAACTAACTCAAGGATTCCTTAAATTGCATCAGAAGACGAATTACCATTTCAATTTGCTTAGGTTTTCGAGCACCCTATGAAATACATGTTTCTCAATTTCTTTTTTTCTCTCCCATCCAAACAACTTCTCATCGTAATCTCCACAATGGTGTCTTCTCGAAGATTGTTTTAGTTTAATTATGAGTTTAGTGATAGAAATCTAATATATTGTAGATTTTATAATGCAGTTTTACCCACTCCAAAAACTTTACTTTACCAATAACTCCATTTCCACGTCCTTGTTTCCTACAATGTTACCTCTGTGTCACCTTACATTCATTTACACTTTTATGAGCATATCTTTGCACCTTTAAGGTGAAAATGCTAGTTATAAATATTGAGGATATGAAGGGATTTTTTTTAATGAGAAAAGGGAAGAATATCTTAGAGAAAGATGGGAAGGGCCCAAAGAAAAAGTCTCATAATCATATGAAGAAGAAGATGACCCCACCTCGCCTCCTTATTCTTGACAGAAATCTCAGGAATCGATCAATCACTCCGGGATCGATTAGCTTCCCATCAGCCTCTCCTCTCGTTCCCGCTCTTTCGGCCAGAGCAGAATAGTTCCCCATTTATTACCAGATTCAACTTTCATCGTTTTGGTATTCTTCTTTCAGATTTAGATTGGAGAGCAGGTTTCATCGTTTTTGTATTCTTCTTTCAGATTTAGATCCGAGAGCAGGTTTCATCTTTCGGATTTAGATCCGAGAGCAGGTTTAGGAAAGAGAGAGTTGATAGATATTGAAAACGTAAAATGCCAACATGAAGGAAACGTTGTAGAGCTATTGAATCATCAAAAGAATCTCGCTTTTGTATACCAGTACCAAAATGAAATGATTGATACCCTCTAATATTTTAAATGTCCTTCTATTTCTGTGTGTCTGAAAAAGAATGAAAGAATAGATGCAATAGAAAATGAATAACTGGAAGGAAAGAATGGGTCAGGTATCCAGAATTCAATTCAATTGAATTGAGGTGTCATTGAGACAAAAGGATGTTCTAATCATTGGGAATAGAGGGTCGGGAATGGTTGAGCAGATAGCTTGGGACAAGATACAATTATGTGATGTGTGTTGTAGTCAGTACATACTTGTAATATCCCCTTTCTTGATCCCGTCAAAGTGGATAGAATTGACCCATGGTATTAACCCATGGTATTTCTTGATGGTATTTTCCCATGGTATTGACCCATGGTATTTCTTGTTGGTATTGACCCATCAAGCCTATAAAAGGGTAGAGAAGCTAGGCATTTAGGGCATTCTGAATTATCTATTTTATTATGTTTGGGTTGAGAACCTGGCCTGGCCAGTTCTATTATTCATCCCGGGACGAAAACCCCGCGGTGATGTTTATGTGGTGAATCCATCCAAGATTCACAAGTGGGCTTCAATTTCTTATATTTGTTGTGTTCTGTGTTTTATCACGATTATTTTTAGTTGGAACACTAGATGTGTTGATTTATTTAAAATTTTGATCCTTGTGATATTACAATGGTGTCAGAGCTGTGCATCCTGCCAGCCTGAGAGTTTTATGCAAGGAACTTCGGTGAAATTTATTTTTCACCCTAGCCAGCATTTCTCACTTCGGTGATATTTATCACCCTAGTTGGATTTTTATTTTTCAGTAAATTATTTAATTGGGAGACATAAGTGAAGGGAAAATCATTTATATGTCTGTGGGTTATGATATTTATTCATGTGTATGGAATATTATAAATGTACCCATGATATTTGGAAGATTCATATATTTCTTGAAGATATGGTCATTGTTGAAAGGCTGGAAAATTATTGCTAGATAGGGATCATTCCCAGGTTTCTCATTAGCTAAGTATTGAGATCCATTGATGCCAATGTCGTCATTTTATTTTTGGAAACGCCACAAGAATCAACATAATGATATATTAGTCGATTCTCTAGGCTACAATAATTCTGTGGATCAAAGATGGCAACAACATAAAAATCAGAAGCAAGAGCACAGTAACAGGCCTTTCTCTCGAAAGTTCCATGTTATCCTTCAGCAGTCAAAAGATATCCAGAACGAAGATGTAACAAGCAAGTGTCTCTTCGAACTTGGATCCAAATTGCAGGGTACAAAGTCAAAAGATGTTCTCCTACAGCTAGACACATTAAATGCGGCTTTGAGCTTGATAGATAAATCAGAATGGGAAGGGTCAAGTTGGGCCTTGAAGCCATCCATGCTTGATTTGATACAACCTAGGTTCTTGGAGCATTCTTGTGAAAAGGTTAGACTCACGGTCGCCTCTTGTCTCAGTAAAATCATAGCCTTAACAACACCGCTATTGCCCTACAATGATGACATCATGAGGAGGACTTTTCGGGTAATGGTAGAAGCACTCCAAGGGTTGGACAACACCACCATTCTTACTTTTTTCCAGAAGCGCACAATTTTGGAACGCATGGCGAAATTCAGATTTGGTATGCTTATGCTGGATCTAGAGTGTGATGATTTAATCCTTCAGATGCTCCAATACTTCTGCAATGGAATTAAAACGTCTCATCCAAACTACATCAAAACAGACATGCAAAAGATCATGTCTCCGTTCTTAGGAGAAGATAGGTCCATCTGCAAACAATTGAGATCCAAATTGTTGGCCATTTGGAGGAAGGAGCTAATTGCATCACCTGCTGCTTATGAACTAGCTGAGGGGTTGATCAAATAGAGCATCAAACTACTTAGAAAGAAGTTAACCAAGGAGGAACTAACAAAAATTTGTGGAGACAGCAAAAATGAACTAGGGAGGAAAGGCTTATGCTTTTTATGCAAGGGAGTTTGGGCACTTGACCATTCATGTCCAGATAATAAGGAGGCAACAAGGATAGAAAAATTAGAGACTTCTTCAGATCATGGGGATTCATCCATAGATGGGTTCGTTGGTTTTCAAGAGAGGGCCTATGAAGGATCTGAGCAGTCAAATACAAATGGTGAACAACAACACCATGCTCTTCAGAGAAACTTGCAGGACAAGCTAATCAGTCAACTTGAAAAAGTACATGACGAAAGGAAATATGCAATTCCTCCTGATGATGTGGTAGTTGAATCTATAAATACAATGAAGGACATCCATAAAGAGTATGGGCAATCAGGTATAGACAACAGTCCACCGGTACATCCATGTTTGACAACCAGAAAGGATGGACAACTCATCCTCACATGTGAAGAGGTCCAGGATGAATACACTCAAGGAGAATCAAATGAGGAGAGGATCATGCATTTCAAGACAGATCTTATGTTGTTGAAGCAAAGAGTCTGGACAGTCTGAGACACTGTCTTACAGGAGAACAGAAAAATTGAGGAACTCATAGGGAAATGTTCCAAATCATCGACCAAGCTGTCTAGTATTGAGGAAAAACTCAAGTCCCTCACAAGGCCGCATGAGGAGTACAATCGGGAGTCCCATAGCAGCGCTCTACAGGAATACCTAGATAAGGCTTGCAACACCAACAACCCACCTTTATACATTGGGAAGAGAAGGGAAGAGTTCTACAACTACATCAGGTTGGGTAACCAAGTAGAGAAGCATGAATTGAGCATCAAACAACATCAACATAGTAGATTTGCAGATATTCATCCCTCCCCAAGTATGGATTGGCGAGAGATTATGAGTTGGTATTCTATCGATAGGTTGATTATTTGGAGGATAATCATAGCCGAGGGCATATTGCAGCTTGGGCCCTTTGGTGCGGACAATGATGGAGGGTTGAAATGGTACCATAACCCACAGGTCCCAGGATTTAGGTGGCATTGGGATCTAGGAGAATCCATTGGGGAAATGATTGGCCAAAGGATTTTGATCGCCTATGGCATCAAAGGTTGGGCCATATGACCAAGGCCTTGAGCGAAGACATTATTGTGCAAAATATAAGGATCTCTAGAGAGGTTGCCTAGAAATTCAAAGTCTATTTCGTCGTGTTTGGGACCTTGAGATGATAGCTGCAGATATTAGCCATAACATGAGGTTAGCACAAGTTATACCTTCAGTCTAACGAACCAAACCAAACAAAGGGTAGTGCTAATTAATTGAATTCAAATAAGGTGAAGTGAATTACATAAAAGGTAGTGACTGTGCCTGCAGAGTTGCCAGGTACCAGTTTGATTTTCATATCAATTTTGGCAAACAGATACTCTTGTTTGGATTGAATCCCACAACCTGTCATCAAAGAAGAAGAAGAATAATACTAAGATTAACTTATCTTAGGTGAAGTAGTTAATTGACAAAAGAAAAAGGCGTAGGCGTAGGCGTGATGGCATGAGAACTTCAAATAGTACCTGAAAAGCGGTTGAGAGTAAGCTGCAACTTTTGCCCATTGTCAAGGATTTTAGCACGATCCTTGCCCCATGTAATGTCGAAATCATTGTAGAAATTTGCAGAAACAAGAGCCAGAGCCGCCGAGGATGCCAATAAAAATAAAAGAAAGAGAAGGTGAAGAGGAGTGTCCATGCCTCCGATTAAGGATTGGGAAAAGAGGAGTTTGTGATGCAGAGCAGTTCCAGAAATGAGAGAAGAGATAAATGTGAATGTGTGTAGAGAATAAATATGTGGAGTGTCGATGTTGTTGTTGATGATGGATATGGATGGTTTTTGGGTTTATATAGAAAGGAGGGAGGGACATCTGCGTGGGGAAGTAAGGGAAGAAAGGGAGGAAACATCCCGAAAAGGGCAGCCATAACCACAAATAACAGAGGCAGCCAGCCAGATTTCCTCATTTCTCTGTGTAATTGTGCGTTCCAACTCATCACTCTGCAGCCTCTCCCATCTCCTCGTTTCAGGTTACCAACTCATCCACCATCCAATTGGCATTTTCGCTCCACTTGCATAAACAAAGACAGCAAAGCAAAGAAATCAAGTACGCTCCTTCCACTTAACCATGGCCACCGCCAATCACATTCAATAATAATTTATCTGTTCTATGTTGCCAGCTGCGCTTCAATTATTATAATTAATGTGTGTTTATTGCATTGGATTCTCCAAGGAAAAATTACTTACTCTGCTTTTCTTTTGCTTCACTTGGACTCCAAGTTGGACTCTCCACCCACTACCGAGCCTCCTTCGGCCTCACAATGGCCCTCACAAACGCTGGTTTTAGTTTTGTATTATCATTATTCATATAATGTGGATTTCATATATCTATTATATATGTATTAATAAATATTTATTATTAATTTCAACACACACACACACACACACACATATATATATATATATATATATATATATCACTTAAAAATATATAATAAGTTGTTTTATATAAATGGACCATTCTCAAATATTTTATTATGAAAATTCCTCTTATATTCTTACTATTATTATAAAACTTTTACAAGTTAAAAGTATATTGTTGTAATAAGTACCTAAAATACACATGATTTTAAAATATTTAAAAATTTAAGCCAAACACATGTTCAATGACTACTTCCGTTTCTATTTTTTCTTTTGATTGGTGAACAATTTCCTTCTCTTTTGGCTCTCCCTCTGCATTGTTGGAGACACATTAGTTTGAAGCTATATTCCTCAACATGCAATGTTTTGTGTCCAAACTCCATTAATCTATGCCTCTCCTCACCTAGGATATTCACAATGCTTACATTCTATGGTTGCCACCGCTTCCCATTACCATGAATCATTATAGAAATTGACATGACCGCTATACCATTCTAGTTTCCTCACACCTCTTTAAAGTCCTAAAAATTTTAAATAACTTGGCCTCTTTTCACAATAATTCCGCCCACACAAATTGATGTAAAATTAATTAACTTGACCATCGATAATTCACTTCCTCAAGTACTGGCAATTCACACCTGATCTCTTAGATTAATGCAGTCTTCAATGGATTGGAATCGACCTCCCTTAATGCAATCTTTCATCCTTCTGGTAGTTCTAATTCATAAGCAACCTTCCTGATCACTTTGTAAGCTCCAAAATATCATGTCTTTAATTTCTCAAAGCCACTATTCTTCAAGGGCAATTGTTGATATGGCCCGAAGTATCAAGCAAACAACATTTGCCTCCTAGAAGCTATGCTCCACCCTAAGGTGATATGCATGCACCTTCTGCTAATTTCAGGCTACCTGTAGGTTCTCCTTGAGGATTCTATGAATATCCTAACTCTCCTGCAACCAATACTCGGCCATCGAAGCCCTATTATCTCCTAGTGCCATCTCTCTAGGCACTACCAACTTGATTTGCATATTAATTTTAGCAAACAGATTCTCTTGCTTGTATTGAATGCCAATACCTATCATCAAAGATGTTGAAAATGACACCAAGAAAGATTCTAATTTAATTTTCCCTTGAAATTAATTAGAAGAAAATTGTAATTCCATATCTCATGACAGCTTCTACGAGTCAACTAAGTTAGTTTGACTTATTTGGTTCAGTTAATTCGAGTTCAAAGTCTAACTTGAGTCATGTAGAGTGGCTCCTACTTCTTAGGATCCTTCGTTGAGTTTATCTTGAGTTGTAATTAATTAATTCAGTTTATCTGAGTTAAATTCAATTTAACCAGTTCCAAATGATGGAGGTACTAGTGGGAGGTCTAGTAGTGGGGTGTGTACTTCATGATCAACCAGTTAGTTAATAAATCATCCATAAATAAGTCACGCATGTCATATCTGAGAGTTACCCAATTGAGATTGGAATTCAAGGGCATTGTACTATCAATTGTATAATCATCCAAATTGTACATGTGGTGCATTCAGTGGGAGGTGTTGGGGTTCCCATGTTTTGGCAAGGTTGGTAATACCAAAAGATGAGACAACATCAAACCACTTTCGGACCTCGGGATCTAGCCCTCCTGGGTCCAGAGAGGGATCTCTCTATGTAAGCAAAGGTTTTATGTCTTTGAAGCTCGAAAGGATAAGATATTAGGCTAGTTATAGGCACGGGGTTTGTTTTTTTTTGGTTGTTTGTTTGGTTGCTGGGAATCAGGGAAGAAGGGTTCAATATAAGACAAGGCTGAGCAAAGAGGATTTTAGGCAGAGGTGAAATATTCCAGGGAACATTCAAGACCATTGGGCAATGGAGTCATGAAAGGGTTTACTTGCTATTCAATGTGCAGGCTTTCAGTTGGGCTATTCATCTAAAGTATTGGATCTTAAAGATGATAGTGTAGTATGAAATGGTAAGAGCGGAGAAACAATAAAGATTTAGAACAAAAAGTTAAAGACCTGAGATCAGAGAGAGACTTTGAACTCTCAATGCTTCGGCCTCCAGCTTGAGGGATCTTAGAAAGGTTCAATTAATTGAAAAGGATCCTAGTGAGATAGAGACAGAATTCTAGACCTCCCAGTGTTCCCAATACATTCAATTAAATCCTAACAAGAACATCTAAGAACAGATTCATTAATTCATACATCAGCTAGCAGGCAATAACATCCACTACACTGGTTAAATTAATTGAAATCACACCTTAGATAACACATATAGCAGAAAACATTGAAGGCAAGGAGAGCAGAAACATAGGGTACCTAACAAGGGTAAATCTTATGCCAGATTTCTGATGCGAGCCAGTAGAAATGAAATGAGGTGAACTGCTAATTAAAACAAATACATAGATATGAAAACATCACCGCTGCTTTAGATCAGGATCCAAAGAAATGTGCTTGTCATATTAAAGAGCAACACCAGTCAAGTACAGCATTACCAATAGCTGGGTATTCAGTCTGAAAACATCTTCCTCAGCCTATCTTACAACTTTACACATAGACTATGTCTCAAAAGAAACAACTTGTAATTCTCTGATAACCGATCAACAACCTTTACAATGAGTTTCTTCATGAATTTATAGCTCATGAGGATCAGAGAAGGTAGGTGAAGAACTAAATGCAGTATTAAAACTCAGAAGAGGAGGAGGGCTGAAACCCATTCTGTTTTAAATTCTGAGCATTTATCTGTGGTACTCTTTGGATGAAAGAGTGGTCTTCGTCAGGCTTCTATTTAATCCAGGCATGTCTCTGATGTACTCTGCTGCAAAATTCTGTAGTACTTCTGGTGAATTGAACAAAGGTAGAATAATGATGCTAAGCTCTGCCATACTGTGCAACAAATGCTTCTGATAGCGTAGGACTATTGTCAAGGGGGAAAACTTTACTTGGACACAATGTAGACTGAAACAATAATGTGTACCGTGTCCTTTCATGGAGAAAAACATTCTTCTGATGTAGAAAACCTGATATACATTAATTTATGCGCTCTGTACCCTCTATGTGATCCATGATGTCTTCAATCTGGTACTTTGCCTCTAAACCACTAAGTTAAGGCTCAAAGATCTTCATTTTCATGCCTTAAACTCTCTGTTGCTCCATTTTTGTCTCTGTCGGTGAAATCTGCGCCTTTAATGGCTCTGGGGAAGTTTTACAGAGTCAAACCTTGTTCTTTTAATGCAAGTCCTATCATGGCTCCTTCCCAGGCTTTCTTCATGATTTTGGCCTCTGAAAAAATGGTCCTAACTGCGTTTTTTTCTGCTGTAATAAAGACTGTGAAATAATGGCGGCTTTCACCATCTGATAACCCTGCAAAACACGAAAACATGTTAAGAAAATCACGCATGGAGGTGGTGGATGCAACGGGAATGACGAGAATGGCCGTGCAGACTGGTGAGATGGTGGAAAGTGTAGGATCATGGTGGAAAATGCAACTTAATAGTGGAACATGGTCTGGAGGACGTGGGCAGAGCGCAGTAAATTTTTAATGCAAAACCTTTGAATTTTGACCCTTTGAATATATAAAGAGAGACAGGAGAAATACGACAAAACTACGTGGAAAGGATGACATGGCGATACGGGGTTAATTGGCGGGCATGCATTTAATCTGGGCTGTCTGATCTCTGACGGAGATCGACGGTGGAAAACACGTCGGAGGGCGATGGACAATGGGCCATGGGTACGACTGCCTCTGATTAATCCCCGTGTGACTTCGCTGAGCGATTGCCGTCGGATGGCCTGCCTCAGATCGGACGGCGCACGGCGATATCGCGGCTGGGAAAACGCCGAACGATAACACGTGATGGAGGGCGGTTTGTGAATAGTGCATGGAGCCACGTGTCATGCGATGAGTGGAATCGCTCCGAAACAAAAATTACCGGCCAACCTCCAAACGCGATGCGATGGAAACCGGTGGTTTTGCACAGTGCGCATTGCGGGGACCACCAGGCGGAGGGAATACGGACCATCGATCTGCGGGAAAATGGACGGTTGATATATGATCGGGCGGCGGACGGGAAAAGATGGGTGCGAAGAGATTTTGCGACAACCGTTGGATCTGAACAGATCGACGGCGGAAAAATCACCCGATAACCAATTGAGATAAGCGCCTTCCGCCTTGGCGCTGGGTCCGTGGAGAGAAAGATTAAGGGGGTTGGTCTGAAGTGGGCTAAGACCCAATAGGCATGAAAATATGGTTAGTTGGCCCATTTTTAGAGCATTTTAAGGCCTATGAAGGGTAACGATAGGGGAAAGGAAGGGAAATTAGGCCAAACCAGGGGTGTGGGTAGGATGTAAAGGGAGTTTTGGGGGAACTAAGGGGATAACAGGGGAACTTTGACAGAGAGAAGAGGAGGCTAAAATGGGGCATTCTGCAGGGATACAAGGGGCAAATGTAAGCCTTTAGGAACAAAATTTGTCAAAATTAGAGAGGCTTTTTGGGTGGATACAATAGTAGAAGTAAATCACAAGGCAGAGGGCATGAAGAGGCTTTCAAGGATGATGTGTCTTCAGGGGAGATGCATTCCTTGAAGGCTCAAAAACAATTTAGCCCCCTGCTTGCTTGTTAAGAATTTATAGGGGGCTAACAGTGGCTCCACATGGGGATGGCTTCTTCTTGAAGGAGTCAAGAATTCATAAAATGATCTTTTTTGTAGGCCAGATTCCTGCTGCTTGAGCCACCTTTCTTCTTTGATTTTCAGCTACCACAATTATGAAGACATCAATTTAGCAGAAACATTACCCCAACAATATACCTACCCATCCTACAATCCTAGCATTTTCTCTTCCAAGGTGCATTCATAGTTTTAAAAACCGGAACCGGTGACTGGACCGGTGGACCTAATGAACCAGGTTTCTAACCGGAACCGGTCTAACCGGGAGCGGTCAGATCTCAATGAACCGGTTAAAAAAAATATATATTAAATAATTATTTTTTTAATAAAAAAAACTATTTTTAAGATTTGCAACCATGATTCCAAGCCAATAGAGACAAAATATGCAAAGTTCGCTCATTTATATACCATGCAAAGGTGAATATATCAAAATGGCACAGAGTGAAATACATATCATCGAAAAATACATAAGAAATGAGGCTCCAAATGGCCCATAAAGTCCAAAAACAATGCTACAAGCTATGAGGCCATTGGCCTAATACAAGACTACATATTAGTGATCAACAACATAATCACTCCTCATCATGATCAAAATTATCACCACTACTAGACAAGGGATCATCAACAGGAGCTACATAAATAATATGGCTCAAAGTTTGAGGACTCCTAAAACTCCTCTACAACTTTAGTAGTAGTAGTAGTAGCAAAAATAGACATCAAAACTACAAATCAACGAGCAACATGGTCTCTCATGAAACTCATCATTGATTCATCGCTACTAGAAATGGGATCATCAACAAGAGATACATAAACATCATCTAGCTCAAAGTCTTCAGACTTGGATTGCTCAACCTTATAACATGATAGAAATTGAAAAAGTTTAACATGCCTAACCAATGATTTTGGTTTGAGTGAAGAGTTCATCTCCTCAACCTTAAAATGCGGTAGAAAAATATTAACATGCCTAACCAGTTGTTTTCATTTGATTGAAGGGTACATCAAGGTTCTTAAAGGAATTCATGCTCTTGATCAAATGCCAATATCATTCCCTTACACATGACAGAATCAAATGGAAACATTGCAAATTCCGAAACCATGAAACCCTGAAAACCATTAAGTCTGCTGAATTTTGAGTGAAACCTAAAATTCTAGTTTCTCCATATGAAATCTAATGAGGTTGAAACCACTCTTAAACATCCTGAGTCATTTCATGGTAATGTTAAAAATTTAAGCAAAAGGATGAAAATGAAAAATAAAGGAAATGTCACTTTTACTTTAAGAATTTAACATTACTATGAAATGTCAATGCTTCCCTTACCTCCACATCAGCCCTAAAACCCATTTCTGGCCGTGCGTGGGTCCGCATAGGGAAAGAGTAGCTAAATGAACCCCCCCCTTATAAACAAATCAGCCCTAAAGCTTAACTGCGGCCGTGTGTGGGTCCGTGTAGGAGGTTAGCATCTAACCGGCCAGTTAGGTCCGGTTTTTTGCAAAAACAGGCGAAATGCCCTCTTCAACCGGGTTGCTTGGCCGGTTTCGACCGCTGGGCCATCTGACCGGCCGGTTTGGCCGGTTACCGGTTCAAACCAGCTGGTTTTTAAAACTATGGGTGCATTTGAGCTAGCAGACCCTTTACATCATTTTTATTTTTTACAAACAAGAAAATAAACCTATTCTATTTCTACCCTTATTGCTCCATGAGACCAAATTAAGCTGTTGGTTTCATATGTTTCTCTACCTAATCTAACATTTGCTGGGACTAAACTGTCCAGCAGATTTCTTCTCTACATTCTACAACAGAAATTTAAAAACAGTCAAACTAGGATTAGACAGTCTAGTTTGTTGTTGATCCAAGGCATAAAGACGATTGCACATGGACAGAAACTTGCAGAAAACTAAAAACAAAATCTTGAAGGCTCGAAATCTGAAGTTTGAAGCATCCTTCTTTCTTTTGTGACTCAAGTTTTGAGCTTGTTGGAGTCACTTTCTTTTCTTCATTTCAGTTCTAGTTTTGGGCTTGTCAGAGCTTATTCTTTTTCTTCTTTGTTGATCCAGGTTTTGGGCATGTTTGAACCAGCTATCTTTGCTTCCTTTGACTCAGGTTTTGATCATATTAGAGCCAATCCCTTGCAATTTTGAGTTTCATGTTTTGAGCATATCTGAACCTCTCCTTTCTTTTTGTTTTTTGGTACATTTTCTCTTTTTCTTGAAAAGAAAACACTGCAATGGTATTTACAATGGAAATGGAAATTGGAAATCAACAATAGTAGTGTTTGAGCATCCTGCCATTGACAAGACCCCCAAACAACTTTGTACCATCTAACTCTTGTAGAAAAAAGGCATTTGGACCCACAGTGGCCTGGATGATGTAGGGACCTTGCCACAAACTGTCAAACTTGACGTGCTTTCCTTTGTCCTCTCTCCTTAAGTCCCACTTCAGAACTTTGTCTCCAATTTTGAAATCAGAAGCTTTGGTTCTTCTGTCAAATAACTTCTTTATGTTCTCCCGAACTTTCACAGCTCTGTTGTAGACCTCTTCCCTTGTTTGTTGGAGATGAATTGTCTAGTTTATTCTCCTCACCATGCTATCTTCTTCTGTCTGTATCTCCTGAACAAGTTTGATCACTGGTACCCCAAGGCTGGTAGGGAAAACTGCTTCTGTTCCATAGACAAGCTGGTACGGTGACATGCCAATGGATTTCTTCGTTGTAAGCCTGTCAGCCCACAAAGCATGTACTAACTTGTTATGCCATGAATTTTTGTTCTCTTCTAGCAGCTTTCTGATGATGGTCACCAGGCTCTTGTTTGATGATTCAGCCAAACCATTACCTTGTGGGTAATAGGCAATTGAATGACTGAGTGCTATTTGATACCTATGGCAAAAATCAACCATTTTCTTGGATCCAAAAGCAGCAGCATTATCAGTGATTATTTTCCTTGGACATCCAAACCGAGAGAGGATATGATCTTCTAGGAACCTAATGATGACAGAGTCTGTGGCATTCCTAGTAGGTATGGCCTCTATCCACTTAGTGAAGTAGTCGGTGGCTGTTAGGATCCATTTGTGTTGTGCAGAAGAAGCAGGATGAATTTCTCCTATGAAATCTAGGCCCCATTGCATAAAGGGACCCTCAACAGTGATGGGTTGTAGAGGTAAGGGGAGGAGTTTTCTTTTGCCTTCAAAAATCTGGCATTGGTGGCAGGAAATTACCATTTTATGGATATCATTGAAGAGTGTGGACCAATAGTAACCAGCTCTAAGTATTTTTTTTGCAGTGGATTTCCAGTTCAGGTGACCTCCACACTCTCCTACATGGAACCCTTGTTTAATCCTTCCTACTTCAGATTCAGGCAAACATTTAAGCAATAGGCCATTTGTACTTTTCTAGTATAAGCATTCATTCATTATGCAATAGCTTTTGGCTTTTAGCTTTAAGAATATGGCCTTGGTCTTTGATAGTTCAGGTGGGGCATTGAGGTGTGTGAGCACATACAGAATGTCGGAATACCAAGGATAGCTCTGAAACTTCATGGTGAAATCTGCGCCTTTAATGGCTCTGGGGAAGTTTTACAGAGTCAAACCTTGTTCTTTTAATGCAAGTCCTGTCATGGCTCCTTCCCAGGCTTTCTTCGTGATTTCGGCCTCTGAAAAGATGGTCCTTACTGTGTTTTTTGCTGCTGTAATAAAGACTGTGAAATCATGGCAGCTTTCACCATTTGATAACCCTGCAAAACACAAAAACCTGTTAAGAAAATCACGCATGGAGGTGGTGGATGCAACGGGAATGACGAGAATGGCCATGCAGACTGGTGAGATGGCAGAAAGTGTAGGATCATGGTGGAAAATGAAACTTAATAGTGGAACATGGTCTGGAGGACGTGGGCGGAGCGCAGTAAATTTTCAATGCAAAACCTTTGAATTTTGACCCTTTGAATATATAAAGAAAGACGGGCGAAATATGACAAAACTACGTGGAAAGGATGACGTGGTGATATGGGGTTAATTGGCGGGCATGCATTTAATCTGGGCTGTCCGATCTCCGGCGGAGATCGACGGTGGGAAACACGTCGAAGGGCAATGGACAGTGGGCCAGGGGTACGATTTCCTCTGATTAATCCTCGTGCTACTTTGCGGAGCGATCATCGTCGGATGGCCTGCCTCAGATCGGACGGCGCACGACGATATCGCGTCGGGGCAAACGCCGAACGATAACGCACGATGGAGGGCGGTTTGTGAATAGTGCGCGGAGCCACGTGTCATGCGATGAGTGGAATCGCTTCGAAACAAAAATTACCGCCCAACCTCCAAAAGCGGTGCGATGGAAACTGGTGGTTTTGCACAGTACGCATTGTGGGGACCACCAGGCGGAGGGAATACAGAACGTCGATCTGCGGGAAAACGGACGGTTGATATATGATCGGGTGGCACACGGGAAAAGACTGGTGCGAAGAGATTTTGCGACAACTGTCAGATCTAAACAGATCAACGGCGGAAAAATCACCCGATAACCAATTGAGATAAACACCTTCTGCCTTGGCGCCTGGTCTTAGCGCTGGGTCCTTGGAGAGAAATATTAAGGGGCTGGTCTGAAGTGGGCTAAGACCCAATAGGAATGAAAATATGGTTAGTTGGCCCATTTTTAGAGCATTTTAAGGCCTATGAAGGGTAACGATAGGGGAAAGGTAGGGAAATTAGGCCAAACCAGGGGTGTGGGTAGGATGTAAAGGGAGTTTTGGGGGAACTTAGGGGATAACAGGGGAACTTTGACAGAGGGAAGAGGAGGCTAAAATGGGGCATTCTGCAGGGATACAAGGGGAAAATGTAGGCCTTTAGGAACAAATTTTTTCAAAATCAGAGAGGCTTTTTGGGTGGATACAACAGTAGAAGTAAATCACAGGGCAGAGGGCATGAAGAGGCTTTCAAGGATGATGTGTCTTCAGGGGAGATGCATTCCTTGAAGGCTCAAAAACAATTTAGCCCCCTGCTTGCTTGTCAAGAATTTATAGGGGGCTAACAGGAGGAAGGCCTATGATGTATTGTGCAGTATTGGATGGGAATTTCCCTAATTAATAAGGTCTAATTACCCAAGGAAACAACGCAAGGAAATAGGACTTGGGAAAGCAAAAAATTGGTTAAGTAAATGCCTAGACTTGTCTAGGAAGTAGTGAGATAGATAGAGATAGTGCAGAGGTTCCTTAGGTTTGAGAAAAGCATTGTAATCTTCTCATATTTTCTGACTAATGCAATATACAAATAGCAGGGTTTTTTGCTAAGGATTTCCCTTGAAAATGATTGTGTAATGTGTTGAATGAATTATTTCTCTTGTATGATTTGTGATTTCGCGATTGTTTAAATTGGTTTCCACAATTGGTAGAGTAGATTAAAGTCTATTGTTTTAGCAAATTACAATTAGAAGTTTGAATCTACAAGAAATTTCTACATGGTATGGGATATGAAATCACTATAGAAGAGAATAATACGAGTTTTTACTTGCAGAAGGAACAAGTTTTGTAGATCTCTTATTCAAAGCTAGCAGCAGGATCAGGATGTCATTCTATGGTATGCGGCTCGAGTATGCCCTTGAGGGTAGCTCGAATTACATTGCCTGAAGAGACTAGATGGAAGCAGCATCGGAAGATAACAGATTGAAGGAGTTCATTGATAAGGACATCTCGAAACCAACTCCAACTGATGCACATGTTCTAGCAAAGTGGAAGAAGTGTGTAGAAAATGCGAGAATCATTCTACTAGAAGGTGTTCGAGATAATATTGTCTCGAACCTCCATAGAAAGGAAATTACATGTGCAATGTGGAAGGCCTTAACATATTTGTTTCAGAACAACAGTGACCATAGGAAGTTTGCACTGAAGAAAAAGCTCAGGAAAATCAAGATGGACAAGGGTGACATAATACCAAATTACTTGACCAAGTTCACCTAATGTCAGGATGAGCTTGGAAGTGTTGGTGTTACAATTTCTAAAGATGATACGGTCAACCTAGCTCTTATAGGCCTTCCCAAGAGTTGGCACAGCTACCAGGATATGGTAAATGGGAGGCAAAAGCTACCAGAGTAGGAGCGTTTGTGGTCTGACTTGGTTCAAGAAGAGATTCGACGGAACACCAGATATGGATCCTCAACCAAGCATGATGATGAGGATGTAACAATCTTGGTGAAATTTCCATGTAAATAAAGTTAATAAAGGAAAAACAATAACCACGATTATGGGACACTTATTCCAAGTTGAATGTTGGGCAAAACATCCTAGTGTGGGTGTTAATTTGGTTTATTATGGCTAAGGCAAAGGCAAAGGTTTTGGAAAGGAAAAGTGGCATTAATTGGTATTTTATTTATGAAAATAATTGAAATTAGGATAAAATGAAGGTGAAAGGTCATGAGTTTCATGTGGGGAGTAAAGTGAAGTAAAATAATGGAAAATAAAGAAAATAGAGGCCACATTGATAAAAAGGCTTCTAAATATCAATTCACATACTTTTTTCAGTTCAGTTTTGGAGCTCTCTCTCTATTCTCTATATCTCACTCTTGGACACTTAGATTTTTTTGGGAGCATTTCAGCTTTGGACCAAGAAAGACAAAGAAGGCAAAGAGGAAGAAATGATCAAGCAAGGAAGAGCATGATCAAGCAACTACAACGGATTTACTTGCAGGTATCGATTTACATGTATGATTTCCTTTCTATATTTGGCATGCATGGTTATGCATGTGTGTTCTTGGTTCTCTTGTTGTCATTGGAATGGGTTTTTCCAGGTGTGAAAATGTTATTCATAATCTCCTTGCCATTTCTGGATAGCCACGATGTGATGGGGTTTTCATGTTTTGGTTGTGTTGGATTGTCAAATGGACTCGAAGCTAAGTGGGTTGATCTCAGGGTTATTCACAAGGCCTAAGAATCCCGAGATGGGATACACGGTAAAGACTGGATGTGAACACCTCGGTTGAACCTAGGAATCCCTTGACTAGTGAATGACAGGATATATGGTAAAGATCAGTGGCAGTACCGTTGATTGAACCTAGGAATCTCAGGTTGGGATACATGGTAAATCCCAGAGGGTGTGTTGTCGACAGATGTTGTCGCTCCTAGAGACAGCCTAGAGTTGCCATAGACCAGTGCCTAGGACATCTTAGCATAGCAAGGAGCATATAATAGAGCTTGGGTGTCAATCCAAAGGCTCTCCTGCTATCTCTTATAAACAAGGAAATTGATTTAAATGGGACCAGAACTTACAGAAACTGCCACAGGGAAAGTAATGTTGCAGAGACAAGATGCTAAGCTCCAACACAAAAGCATCAGACAGTTAAGAGACAATTTACTGTAAAGAGGGCCGATTCAAATAATATGCAACAGAAATCAAATATCAGAAGGTGTATGCGGTGAAATAAATATAGGAAGATATTAGTTATCTTTGGTCTGATACCCAGATACACAACAGAACCATGTATGAGCTTATCGATCTAAGAATCCATACATGACAATGGCGTTTTAAAAGCACCCTCCCAAAGCAGCTAATATAGCAGAAAGATGGATGAAATGAACATGAAACAGTATATCATGCCTGAGCAATATTTAGAGCGCTTGACTGATCCAAGTATGGGTATCAACTAGGATAAATCCTTACCTAAAGTCAGTGAGCCACTCGCATTCCAGTACATGATACAAGAAGATGGATAAAATGAAATGTTGTATTAAACACATGAAAGGAAGTTACATACTGTGGGACACCAAAGACCAGAATCCTCTAATACAGATAGAACTCCTCCTCACTGAGACCCTACGGGCTCTGAGCCTTCATCCAAGAGCTTTTACAAGATGTATAAAAAAAAACCTTTCACTGCACAATTCTATGATAAAAATATAGAACCCTTACAATGTGTTTCTTCTGGGTTTTTATAGAGGAAGAAGAAGAAAAACTAATAAAAGAAGTAGGTGAAAACATTTAATTGTTTCATTGAAACAAAATGGTGAAAAAGTGCCTGCCCATACTGTTTGACGGCGCAAGAACGCTGTAAGTACTCTGTGGCTGCTCCATGAAGTAAATGCTGTAGGTGTAAATTTCCTCCCGGGATAAGATATGAAGAATAAATTATGTAGCATTCTGTCCTTTCTTGAGAGAGAAACCTGCTGCAATAAAACCTGGAGGCTGCTTTCTTGTGCATTCGTACTTTATGCCTCCTAAGCTTTGTATTAGGGTTGAAAATCTGAAATACGTTAGGAAAACAATAATTTTCATATATATATATTAGAAGGGTTGGTTATGCATGATTTTGATTATCATATAAGCTTGTGTTGGTGATTTCTTTGGAACATAACACATGGCAACCTTGCGGAGTGTTGGCACTATTTTATTTTTGACCCATGTTATTGCATGCACTGCACCCAACAAAATCCTGTTGGGTATTATCCATTGCGGCAACGCTTGCAGAACAGGTGAGGACTCACCCAAGGTACCTATGGGGGGTTGGGATAACTATATTGTTGTAGCTTGAAGGGGAATTTGAATCCACCTTGGCCATTATCCTACCATGTCTGAACCCAAGGTTACACGCATAACACCCTTCACAGTTACTGTTATGAAGTACTAATCATTTTTAACAACAAAAAATAAAAGAAAAGGGGTTTTCCCATTATCCTTAGCAAACATTAAGTTCATTCAACCATTACTACCACAGCTAAACCCTATGCATAATTTTTTTTAACATGAAACCACAAAACACAGATATATGGAAGTTCAAATATCATTATATTACCAAAAAGGGTGTCAGTGGTATTTTATAAGCTCTTAGTTCCTCTCAACTCACTAGCCTAGTTCAACATGACATAGTTATAAAGTTATCAGCCAATCATCCCACTAATTAGCTTGCTAACTGACCAACCCACAGAGAGGAATAGAACAATAGAACATAACAACACATGATAGAACAGATAAAAAATGAACTGAACCAAACTAAAGACCATAACCCTAAATGTTGTTAAGTTCTACTGAGTTATACAAGATTACATGCATAAAATTACCGTGAGAAATACTTCCAGTAAAGCTTGTACTATGGGTAGTTAAACTGTTGTTTACCAAAATTGGAATTACTCAAAACGTCGACATTTGAAATTTGAATTTTTAGCAACTTGTCGCCTAACTCCTTCTTTTCTTCTGCGTCATTGCAAACTGCACGGTTCTTCACTACATGTTGTCGCTGCACACTCGTCCATGTCTGTGAAATGTTCTAGGGAACCGTTCCTCCCTCCTATTCCTACATGTGCACAACCAAAACTACTCCAAAACTTGTGTCCAACAGGCTGCCAAAACACACCTGTGGTTCATCCAGAGTCCCTTAGCCAATCTTTACTGATGGGAGTTTTGTTTTAATGGTATCCCTCAACGAAGTGAGGGCCTTGCAGGTTTCCTCAACTTGTTGTTCCATCTAAGTGAACGGTGTTTGGATCCATGGATAATATTTGAAAATAATGGATATAGTAGATCTCTGGGCCTTAAAGCCTTTCAGAAAGCCTATAAAGGGTTAAGTGGCAAAATTGCTCGCGTGAATCCTATCTCCAAGGTTAATCTCCCATTTATCCAAGGGACCACAGACAGGATTGCCCATGTCCTTAGAAGGAATAATGTCTCCGCCTCGTTCAAACCTCTCTGTACTATTAGAAATTCTCTCGGTTTTGTCAAGGACCCTGTCGACCCTAAGGACAAAAAAGGTGTTTACCTCGTTCCTTGTTCATGTGGTATACCCTATATTGGAGAAACGGGTTGGTCCATTAAGCAGAGAATCCAGGAGCATGATGTAGACATTAGGCACAATTGTTCCTGCACATCTGCTCTTATGGAACATGTAGAGAAATCCTGTCACCATGTTTGTATTGAGGATTCCAAGGTCATTGCTAGGGTTGATAATTTCCACCATAGGAAGCTTAGAGAAGTTATTGAGATTGAGAGGCATGCTAAGAATCTCAACAGGGATGATGGGTGGAAATTAAGTAAGAGTTGGGCTCTAGCTCTCTCTATGTGATTCCTTCCCCTCTCACATGGATTCTTAGAGCATTAGGGTTTTTAGTCTTTTTCTTAATTTATTTCCCTATTTCTTATTTTCTTCCCCATGCTATTTCTTTGTTTCTGTTAATTTTCTTTAGCCTTATTTTTTATTATGATTATATTATTATTAATTTTTTAAATATGTTTATTAATATTTTGATCTCTTCCTAACCCGTTTACCCTTATAAAAAATTTTACATCCATTTATTTGGCATATATACTTCAAATTTCCCATAAAAATGATATTTTTATTATTATATCAACACATTTTTTATATAATTCTTTTGGTATTATTTAATGATTATTGGTTGAAATTAACCTAATTAATAAATATTTCCTGTCAACCGATTGGAATAACTAATTAACTAAATCACCTAATTCACCAAAGACTCGTTTTTAATGGCTATCTCCAGGCAATGATGAATCCATACTATTAATTCATGAAGATCGATTAACTTTTTCACCTTGTCCTGAGGATGAACCACATTAGTTGGTTCGAAACGTCGACCAAATCCTCATGATGTGATTAATCCGAAAGAAATGATACTACATTATGAATCACAAAAGTCTTAGATCTTATGGTGTTTGGATCTTCATAGAATCTTGTAAATACATGTCATTAAATGTCATCCATTTCGTGGTGTCATTGAGGATAACGTTAATCTCTTGATAGGTTGTGCTAGCAGTATTCATCACATAAAAGTGCTTCCTGTTGCAATCCGAGTCTACTTAGCGCTCAAGCTCCTGATGGGTGGTTTTTAATTACTTGATCTCTGTGTCCAACTATAGCTTCTAGGTTATAGCGACGGTGTGATCATTGAAAGGAAAGTGAATAAAACCAGCAAGAAGTTGCATCCTTCTGTCTTGTGCATTTTGAACTTGGAAACCTAGGTCCTTCAATTCCGGATTTTACACCATAATAGTCCAGAAGGCCATGCATTTGGTGGATAGAGGTTGTCATTGATGATGCAACTGCTTTAGTTGTGTATAACATGTAAATGCCTTCTTAGCTTCCACATGACAGTGTCATTCCTCTGAAGATGTAAACAATTGTCGTTTTAACTCTTTGAATTGGGATTTTAATGCTTGTGCTACCTTGTAGATCTTAGGAACTTTGTTTTCTGCTTGGGTGCCTTCCTCTACAGATTCAACCACAACCTGCTTATACATTATTTCCACGACTGCCCTTAGTTCCATTTTCTAGTATATTTCTTTCTATTTTTCTTCAAGCAACTACGCTCTTTCATGCTGCCCAACTTCATTAGTTGTAGCGCTTTCATGAATTCTAAAGTAGTAGCACTATCAAACGTCTATAATTTGGAGACAACTCTATCTTGTAATCAATGTGAAGTATCTAAAGTTAACTAGGAAAAAATCAAATTAATGTGCATTGAACCTTTCATCTATTGCGACACTACTTCCACAGGAAATTCTACCACTTTGGGAAGGATTTGGAGTGCTCGACGGTCAGTGGAGGTAACAGAGGTATTTGCCTGTGGTTCTAGAATATCTAGCGCACTCTAGGCCATCAGTCGCTTGGTTGGCTTACTAGTGGTGGGTTGTGTAGGTGCCCCTCTATCGACCTATAACAATTATCGCAGTTGCTCTAGCTTGTGTAGAGTGTATTGTTCATCCCGATGCACTTTCATGATAGATGCCTGTGTCTATTCATTGAACCTACTCAATGCTTCCTTCATCTTCTCATCAACCTACTCAACAATTTGTTCGATATCATCCTCTAAGATGGACATCACTTAAACGACTCGAGTGGCCTTTCACTTCTTCTTGGCGCGGGATACCCTGCGTGACACTAATTGTGGTAGCTCTTTTTACTCCGACGCTTGTTGTAGTTGATGGGGTGCTTGATTGTTCGGGATCCTTATCCTAGCCTTTCTCTGAGTGACTTGGAGTTTGTGCAGATGTCCCACCTTGTGGCTCCTGTTGTCCTTCCCACTAAACACTACTCTCCAAATTCTCAATATCTTGCTCTTCTACTAACGACAACTTCCAAATATCCTCCCAGACATTTATATATGCATGTGCATCTTCATTAGTGAGCTGAAAAATAAAAAAAAATTGTAATAATTGAATTATCAGAAGAATGCCACTTGTATAAATCACTATCAAAATAATTAATTCCCTATAATATGATGTATATTTTTAATATATAAAAATAGTATTTTATAAATATATATGAAATATGTTACGAAAACAATAACATAATATTAGGAAAACTATTACTCTATTTTAATAAAAATAAGGGTTGGTTGTGCATGATTCTGATTATTAGATAAGCTTGTGTTAGTGATTTCTTTGGAACGGAGCACAGGCCAACCTTGTGGAGCGGAGTGTTAGCACTATTTTATTTTTTGACCCATGTTATTGTATGCACTGCACCCAAAAAAATCCCTGTTGGGTAATGTCCATTACGACAATGCTTGTGGAACAAACAAGGACTCACCCAAGGCACCTATGGGGGGCTGCGAGAACTAGGTTTTTGCAGCTTGAAGGGGAATGGGAATCCACCCTGGCCATTATCCTACCACGTCTAAACCCAAGGTTACATACATAGCACCCTTCAAAGCTACTGATATCAAGTACCAATCATTCTCAACAACAAAAACTAAAAGAAAAGGGGTGTGCCCATTATCCTTAGCAAACATTATGTTCATCCAACCATTAATACCAAAGCTAAACCCTACACATAAAAAAAATAGCATGAAACCATGAAACACAGATATATGGAAGTTCAAATATCATTATATTACCAAAAAGGGCGTCAGTGGTATCAGATAAGCTCTTGGTTCTTCTCAACTCACTAGCCTAGTTCAACATTACATAGTTACTAAGTTATCAACCAATCATCCCATTGATTAGCTAGCTAACTGACCAACCCACAGTGAGGAATAGAACAATAGAATATAACAACACAGGATCGAACAAAGAAAAACTAAATTGAATCGAACTAAAGACCATAGCCCTAATGTTGTCAACTTCTACTAACTTATACAAGATTGCATGCATAAAATTACTATGAGAAATACTTCTAGTAAATCTTGTGATGTGGGAAATTAAACTGTTGTTTACCAAAACTGGAATTACTCAAAACATGGGCATTTGAAATTTGAATTTTGAGCAACTTCTCGCCTAGCTCCTTCTTTTATTCCGCGTTGTTGCAAATTGTGTGGTTCTTCACTACATGTTGCCACTGCACGCTCGTCCATGTCTGTGCAATGTTCCAGGGCGCCATTCCTACCACCTTTTCCTACATGTGCAGAACCAAAACTACTCCAAAACCTGCCTCCAACAGGATTCCAAACACACCTTTGGTTCGTCCAAATCCCCTTAGCCAATCTTTACTGATGGGAGTTTTTTCTTAATGGTATCCTTCAACAAAGTGAGTGCCTTGCAAGTTTCCTCAACATGTTGTTCCATCTGAGTGAATGATGTTTGGATCTTCGTAGAATCTTGTAAAGACATGTCCTTAAAGGTTATCCATTTCGTGGCGTCATTGAGGATAGCGTTAATCTCTTGACAAGTTGTGCTAGCAGTGTTCATCACATAAAATTGCTTCTTGTTGCAATCCGAGTCTACTTAGCACTCAAGCTTCTGCTGGGTGGTTTTTAATTACTTGATCTCTTGATATAACTATAGCTTCTAGGTTATAGCGACAGTGCGATCATTGAAAGGAAATTGAATAAAACCAGCAAGAAGTTGCATCCTTCTATCTTGTGCATTTTGAACTTGGAAACCTAGGTCCTTCAATTCTGGATTTTACACCATAATAGTCCAGAAGGCCATGCATTGGGTGGATAGAGGTTGACATTGATGATGCAACTGCTTTAGCTGTGTATAACATGTAAAGGCCTTCTTAGCTTCCACACAACAGTGTCATTCCTTTGAAGATGTAAACGGTTGTCATTTTAACTCTTTGACTTGGGATTTTAATGCTTGTGCTACCTTGTAGATCTTGGGAACTTGATTTTTTTCTTGGGTGCCTTCCTCTACAGATTCAACCAGAACTTGCTTATAAATTATTTCCACGTCTGCCCTTATTTCCATCTCCTAATCTATTGCTTTCTATTTTTCTTCAAGCAACTACGCTCTTTCATGTTGCCCCAACTTCATTGGTTGTAGTGCCTTCACGAATTCTAAAGTAGTAGCACTAGCACACGTCTGTAATTTGGAGACAAATCTATCTTGTAATCGATGTGAAGTATCTAAATTTAACTAGGACAAAATCAAATTAGTGTGCATTGAACCTTTCATCTATTGCGACACTACTTCCACAGGAAATTCTACCACCTTGGGAGGGATTTGGAGTGACCGATGGTTAGTGGAGGTAATAGAGGTATTCACCCGTGGTTCTAGAATATCTAGCGCACTCTAGGCCATCAGATGCTTGGTTGGCTTACTAGTGTTGGGTTTCTCAGACGATCCTCTATCGAACTATACCAACTATCGCAGTTGCTCTAGCTTGTGTAGAGTGTGCTGTTCATCCCGAAGCACTTTCATGATAGCTGCATGTGTCTATTCATTGAACCTACTCAATGCTTCCTTCATCTTCTTGTCAACCTACTCAATAATTTGTTCGATATCATCCTCTAAGATGGACATCACTTAAACGACTCAAGTTATCTTTCACTTCTTCTTAGCACGAGATGTACCCTGTGTCGCACTAATTGTGGTAGCTCTTTTTACTCTAACGCTTGTTATAGTTGCTGGGGTGCTTGATTGTTTGGGATCCTTATCCTAGCCTTTCTTTGAGTGACTTGGAGTTTGTGCAGATGTCCCACCTTGTGGCTCCTGTTGTCCTTCCCACTGAACACTACTTTCAAAATTCTCAATATCTTGCTCCTCTACTAACGACAACTTCCAACTATCCTCCCAGAGAGTGATATGTTCATGTACATCTTCATTAGTGAGCCGAAAAATGCACATTTACCAACATTTATACGGATCTCTCCTAGCCTGAATGTATAAATGATGTGTATTAGCCTTGAATTGCATGATGCTTTCATACTTTTGAACCACTTATTTAGAAATGCACATATTCCCTTTGATGGTTGGACAAATCATCTCACGATAAAGAAGGAAAGTGACATTAATGTTGATCTTCCACGTAGAAATCGTAGTGGCCCATAAATGTTGAAATCACGCGACATCAATAGGGAGTCACGTTTCTTTGACAGTTTGTAGGTCCATGGGTATCACTCATTCGTAAAGAGCAATTAGAATAAGTAGCCAAGCATAATGAAATTTTGCACCTGAGTCTTGCACAACTTTGCAATTCACCACAAATTGTTTGAGTAGGTATGTAGCCCAATTCATTACGATGCCCTTTTCGCACTTACTTGCTACAAAAATATCCGTCCTATGTTTAATCTGCTTCAAATTTGTTATGCACTGGGATGCAGACTTAGGTATGTGGAACTCCTGCATCATTGCTTGCTTAATGTCCTGCAATGACCATGGTTGTGTAGGTGGAGCATTGCTCTTGTATTTCATGTACCAAGCCAAAGCACGATCTGTAAAGGTAGTTCCCAACCGTACAATCTTAGCATTTTCAATTTGGACATTATTAGCACCCCAAACCCTCTCACAAACAAACTAGTGTTGTTCGGGATCTTCATTCCCAACACCATGAAAAACCAATAGCTTCAAGGTGTCCAGGTCCTAATCATTTTTTGCTAGATCAAACTAGTATATGTTATGATCCACTCCCGCCTAAGTAATTAGTTTGACTCGCTGGACTGCCTTGACAAATGCGACTGTGAACGGATTGAAGGTGCTTGTGTTGGTGGACACGAATGCAACTCATGATTTTATTAGTGAGCAGACTATAAATTCATTGCATTAAATAAGATGACCCCACCTCGCCTCCTTATTCTTGACCGAAATCTCAGGAATCGATGAATCACTCCTGGATCGATTAGCTTCCCATCAGCCTCTCTGCTCGTTCCTCCTCGTTCCCGCTCTTTCGGCCAGAGCAGAATAGTCCCCCATTTATTACCAGATTCAATTTTCATGGTTTTTGTATTCTTCTTTCAGATTTATATCCGAGAGCAGGTTCCATCGTTTTTGTATTCTTCTTTCAGATTTAGATCCGAGAGCAGGTTTAGAAAAGAGAGAGTTGAAAGATATTGAAAAGGTAAAACGCCAACATGAAGGGAACGCTGTAGAGCTATTGAATCATCAAAAGAATCTCGCTTTTGTATACCAGTACCAAAATGAAATGATTGATACCCTCCAATATTTTAAATGTCCTTCTGTTTCTGGGTGTCTGAAAAAGAATGAAAGAATAGATGTAATACAAAAGGAATAACTGGAAGGAAAGAATGGGTGGAAGGGTCAGGTATCCAGAATTCAATGGAATTGAATTGAGGTGTCATTGAGCCAAAAGGATGTTCTAATAATTGGGAATAGAGGGTCGGGAATGGTTGAGCGGATAGTTTGGGAAAAGATACAATTATGTGATGTGTGTTGCAGTCAGTACATACTTGTGTAAAGGAAACACATCTTTGACCTGTTAACATGCTGTATTAAATCTTAATATTAAAATGTATCAATGTATTTGTCTGTGTCTTTCTTTCAGATTTCGATCCAAGGGCTTTTATAGATATAATTCAAAAGGTAAAACGCTAAGGCCATTGAACCATCGAAAGAATGAATCTCGCTTTTGTATTACCAGTACCAAAATGAAATGATTGATACCATCTACTGATATGTTACATGCGATTCTGTTTTTGTGTCTGAAAAGTACCAAAATCAGAAATGATTGATACCATCGACTAATATGTTACATGCGTTGCGTTTCTGTTTGTGTGTCTGAAAAAGAATGAAATAATTGGAAGTTTCTGTTTGTGTGTGTCTGAAAAAGAATGAAAGAATAGATGATGTAATAATAGGAAAGAATGGGTGGAAGGGTCAGGTATCCAGAATTGAATTGAGGGGTCATTTGCATTCGGGAGGCGGTCCTTGGGGGAATCTCTTGGTGTCTCCACAGTAATCGTAGATCATGTAGTTCTTTCGGACCCACTGGAGCCTCTGCTCTTGGTTCGATTCCAAAGCCTCCTCCTCTGCAGCGGCGTCAAAAGAAGAAGTAGCAGCAGCATTGAAATTGCGGAAAGATGCAACAAAGGGGGCTTTAGTCCAGTCGGTCTTCACAAGCCCACCTCTGGTTGCCCAATCATCTGCATTCCAAAGGCTGGAGTAGACCCCCATTGCTTGGCTCTTGGGATAATGATAATTGCTATCCACTTTACCCAACTCTGTCTCCCTGTTCTTAAACACTCGAATAGGACTCCCGTCTACAGAAAATCTGAACAACAACAAATGTCATGGCCATGTTAGTTTGAGAGGTCACTATATTGTACTGAAAGAAAAAGAGAATGAATGCAAAGAATTAGAATACATACATGATTTGGTTTGATGTCCAGAGCACGGAGTAAGTGTGGAAATCCAGGGTTGGGTCGAACCACAAGTAAAATTGCTGCTCACGCCCACCAAGGCCTTGAGCGAAGACATTAGTGTGCAAAATATAAGGATCTCCAGAGAGGTTGCCCAGAAATTCAAAGTCTATTTCGTCGTGTTTGGGACCTTGAGATGATAGCTGCAGATATTAGCCATAACATGATGTTAGCACAAGTTATACCTTCAGTCTAATGAACCAAACCAAACAAAGGGTAGTGCTAATTAATTGAATTCAAATAAGGTGAAGTGAATTACATAAAAGGTAGTGACTGTGCCTGCAGAGTTGCCAGGTACCAGTTTGATTTGCATATCAATTTTGGCAAACAGATACTCTTGTTTGGATTGAATCCCACAACCTGTCATCAAAGAAGAAGAAGAATATAATATTAAGATTAGCTTATCTTATCTTATCTTAGCTGAAGTAGTTAATTGACAGAAGAAAAAGGCGTAGGCGTGATGGCATGAGAACTTCAAATAGTACCTGAAAAGCGGTCGAGAGTAAGCTGCAACTGTTGCCCATTGTCAAGGATTTTAGCACGATCATTGCCCCATGTGATGTCGAAATCATTGTAGAAATTTGCAGAAACAAGAGCCAGAGCCGCCGAGGATGCCAATAAAAATAAAAGAAAGAGAAGGTGAAGAGGAGTTTGTGATGCAGAGCAGTTCCAGAAATGAGAGAAGAGATAAATGTGAATGTGTGCAGAGAATAAATATGTGGAGTGTCGCTGTTGTTGTTGATGATGGATATGGATGGGTTTTGGGTTTATATAGAAAGTAGGGAGGGACATCTGCGTGGGGAAGTGAAGGGAAGAAAGGAAGGGAAGGGAAGGGAGGGAGGAAACATCCCGAAAAGGGCAGCCATAACAACAAATAACAGAGGCAGCCAGCTAATTCCCATCGCGTCTGCTTGTGCGTGGGGAAGGGAGCCTGGAGGGAAGAAACATCCGATGAAGAAGAGGCAGAGGCATAGTGGCAGCCCCCTGATTTCCATCGTGTCGCTCTTTGCCTTCACAAAAACCAACATTTCTCCGTCTATTTGTGCGTTCCAACTCATTTCTCCGCGTTTCAGATTTCCAACTCAACTCTTACCAACATCCAACTGGCATTTTCACTTTCTTCATAACAACACAACAAGAAGGACATCAATGCAAAGCAAAGAACGCACCACCATTCCTTCCTTCCTTCCACACGCCAACTACATTCAATAATGTTTTCTGCTTTTATATTGCCAACTGCTTCAATAATTTATGTGTGTTTATTGCAATGGATTCTTTCTCCCTTTCACTTCGGACTCCAACTCGGACTCTTCACCCACTTCCGGCCTCCTTGGGCCCTCACAATGGCGCTCAGAGGACACTTTATCATCAATTCTATTCTATCACCCACGAGGACACTTTATCATCAATTCTATTCTATATTCTATGGTGTTAGTTTTGTGTTTTTTTTTAAGATTATGATTTATGATTAATAATGATGACGATGACGATGACGATGACGATGACGATGACAATGACAGATACTGTATTTTTTTCCAAATATTATGATTAATAATAATGATGAGGAGCCGTGTATATATATATATATATATATATATATATATATATATGTATTTCTTTTTGTATTAGGTCAAGCACATCTTAATTTGACATTTTCAATTTTCTTGACAACAATGTTTCCTCCAACTTCGCGTCCACCCCAAACCAAGGCATCAGATATGTCACTAAAATGAATGAATTCCAATCCATGCTCAAAATTTATACTTTAGCCCCTTAAGATTTTTATAGAAGGATTCCATATTCGATAGATTTGGAGGGCCAATCAGAAGATTCCAATCGTTGGTAACTGGATCCCTAAAATCGTGCTCTTGAATCCATTGATGATTAAATTTAAAAGGAAGAGGATCATGTTCCTCCACTCCCCTCCATTATAACATAATCGCCCGATGGTCTGAGGTCGCAGAAAAAAGAGAGGTGGATTTCAAGGAATCCATCCAATTTTACAAGGATAAGCGAATAAGAAATATGCCTAGTCTTTTAGCAATTCCACCCCCCCCGACTATTCCATTCCTCCATGTCAGGCACATATTGGGAGGGACTATGGATTGAAGGAGCTTGCTAGTGAAGAGGGCCTTGAAATACCTGGCCAATGGATCCAGTCTTACCTTCAAACCCCAACATTCACTATCGGTCATAGTAAAGTTGATGTAACCTGCAATTATAATATTTTGCAAATCTAGAATGCCACTCCCCCCAACTTTCTCCCAAAAATACTTCCTATTTGTGTTCCATATGCGAGTGCAGTTGGTAGCTTGATGTATGCAATGGTTTGCACCAAACCATAAATTGCACATGCTGTGGGAGTATTAAGCAGGTTAATGTCAAAATCAAGGAAGGAGAATTTGACAGCATTGAAGCGGATTTTCAAGTATTTGTGTGGCACTAGTGATTATGGTTTCTGCTACCAAGGAATACCAGGATTGGACAGAGTTTCGGAAATTCGTGGCTTGATGTAGACTAGGCTGGAGATCTGGATCAAATAATATCTACAAGTGGGTATTTGTTTAACCTATTTGGAGGAGCAGTTAGTTGGCTGAGTAAGAGGCAGTCTGTAGTGGCACTTTCAACTACATAGGCTAAATACATGGCAGCCATTCATGCAAGCAAGGAAGCAGTTTGGTTACAGAGGTTGTGTTCAAGTACGGGGTTGGTGCAGTGAGCTATAATGATAGATTGTGATAACCAAAGTGAAATTTTATTTGCTAAGAACTTTGCTTATCATTCGAATACAAAGGACATTGATGTTCAATATCCCTTTTTGAGGGATATGGTTGAGGACAAAATTATGTTTTTGGTAAAGGTGGACACTTTGAAGAATGTTGCAGATCCACTGACAAATTCTGTGGGCACTGGGAGGTTTCCTTGGTGTAGAGAAACAATGGGCGTTGCAGGCTTTGACTAATAACAAATCTCTCCTGTGACCCCATATGTGGAAAGAAAACAAAAGGTGGGAGAATGTTGTGTATATGTCATATTCTTTCCACGACTAGCTCCGCGAGCTCTACATTGTGTCGGGAGCATTGGAGGGCGGTAGCCCCCCCTGTTGGGTGGTTTATAGGGGGGTGGTAGCCCCCCTTCACAGGGTCTACGGAAGTGCCGTGGGAATTTTTTTTTATGCGGACCCAAACATGGTGGGAAGGCCTACCCATGGTTTGTGCATTGGTTTTGCACATGGTTTTTCTACCCATGGTAGTTTGTAGATCCGGTCAAGGGAAATAAGGTTATGTTTAAATCTAGGGTTAGTGGATTCTTCTACATGTATATATATGTATTCTAACATTGAAATGAATATAATGAAAAATCAATCTGGTAGTCTCGGTTTTGGGATGAGTCAGGTGTCCAGAATTCATTCTCTGAATTCAATGGAATTGAATTGAATTGAATTGAGTGGTCATTTTCATTCAATATATGGTCCTTGACAAAATCCCTTGGTGTCTACATAGTAATCGTAGATCATGTAGTTCTTTCATACCCACTAGATCCTCTATTCTTGGTTCAATTCCAAAGCCTCCTCCTCTGTAGCAACGTCAAAATAAGAAGTAGCAACAACATTGAAACTGCAGAAGGATGCAATAAAGGGAGATTTGGTCTAGTTGGTATTCACAAGCCCACCTCTGGTTTCCCACTCATATCCATTCCAAAGGATGGAGTAGACCCTCATTGCTTGGCTCTTGGGATAATTACAATTGATATCCACTTTACCCAACTCGGTCTCTCTGTTATTAAACACTTGAATAGGAGTCCCATCTACAGAAAATCTGAACAAAAAATTACAAGAATGTCATGGTCATATTAGTTTGAGAGGTCACTGTATTGTTACTATTATTGAAAGAAAAAGAATGAATTCAAAGAGTGATTCAAATACATACATAATTTGGTTTGATGTCCAGAGCATGGAGTACTTGTGGAAATCCATGGTTGGGTTGACCCGCAAGTAAAATTGCTGCTCACACCAACCAAGGCATTGAGTAAAGACATTAGTGTGCGAAATATAAGGATATCCAGATAGGTTTCTCGGAAATTCAAAGTCTATTTCATCGTGTTTTGGACCTTGAGATGATAAGATTTAGATAGCCATAGCAACAACAAAAACATGTTAGCAGTAGTTATACCTTCAGTCTAATGAACCAAGGTAATGCTAATTAATTGTACTCAATAGAAATAAAGTGAATTTAATTACTTAAAATGTAGTGATTATGTCAACATAGTTTCCGAGTACCAACTTTTTATATATATAAATTTTGGAAAATAGATACTCTTTCTTGGATTGAATACCACAACTTGTAATCAAAGAAGAATAAGATTATCTTAGCTTAGTTGAAGTTATTTGAGAGAAAAAGGCATATCTACCAGGATGAGTGCAGAGCGTGATGGCACGAGAACTTCAAATATTACTTGAAGGGCAGTTGAGAGTTAGTTGCAATTGTTTTCCATTTTCAAGGATTTTAGCACGATCATTCCCCCATGTGATGTCAAATCATTGTAGGAATTTGAAAAAACAAGAGTTGCCGAGAAGGATGATAAAAAAAGAGGAGGTGAAGGGGTGTGTCCATGTCGATTATGGATTGGGTGAAGATGATGGAAAAATTTGTGATGTAGAGAATTTCAAGAAATTGGGGAAGAGAATTAGAATAATTTTGCAAATAAATGAGAGAGGAGAAGTAGAATAATTGTGTGTGGAGAATAAATGTGGAGTGTCGGTGTGGATGATGGATGGGTGTGGGGTGAGTGGGTTTCTAATATATATACAAACCCAAATGAGGGATGGAAGGGCGTATGGAATCTGCGTGGTGAAGGAAAGGAGGGAGGAAACATATGAAAAAAATCATAATGGAGCTAGCCAACTGATTCCCATTGTGTGGCTCGAAGGGAAAATCACAGATGTGTGGGGAAGGTAGGGTGGAAACATCCAAAGAAGAGTCATTAAGGCAACCAGTGGATTCCCATCATGTCACTCTTTGCCTTTGGCATCTAGGAAACCAAGATTTCTACATTTATTTGTTTATTTGTGTGTTCCAACTCATCACTCTGCAGTTATTCGAATCTCTGCATTTCAGAGTTCCCACATCCAATTGGAATTTTCACTTGCATAAATAAAGTGAGGAAAGTCCATTACTTCCTTGCACCCACACCCACGCGCTTGAAAAAAAACTACATTCAAACATTTATTTGCTTTTTTATTTCGTTGGAACCTCCACCCACTTCTAACCCAACCTTTACTTTTTATTTCTTTTGATTCACCAAGACTTCAAGTTGGACCCTCCACCAAATACCGGTCTCATTTCTAATTATGAAATTGGCGGTGTGAAACATTGGTTGATGCCATGCCACATGCATATATTAAAAAAATTAAGAATAATTATAATTAAGAAACATTGATCTTTTCCTGAAGATGAACAACACTGGTTGGTAAGAAACACATTGACAAAGTCTTTTCCTATGTGATTATCATTGAAATATCTCTCTATAAAAATTATGGATCACACAAGCCAAAATTAAGAAATTATATATTTATTAAACTTGGCTCTAGAGTATGCCCTAAAACTGCTTTTTCTTTGCTAAGAGCCTATCTTCCATGGATGTAACAAGACCCAAAGGTATTTAGCAGGACTAAAATCCTACCCCTTATGGTTCACCAGTTAGGTTCCATGGTTTTCTTTGAATAACAATGAAGAGTCAACATGCATTTGTGGATAACAACCATTAATGGTTGTCCCGACTGCTTGGTTGAAAACTGAGTTATGATAGGTTTTCCCACTTTATAAAATAAAAAAAATAACAATTTTTATTAACAAATAGTACAAAAATATTTTTTATACAAAAAGTGGTTTAATAGTATAACCCAACTCATCTGAATGTAAAATTTTAAATCTTTTTCGGCTTATCTTCAAATCATTGCACATCTAAAAAAATAGTTTCTCTTAGTGTATAAATGCTTCATTGATAAGGATATTAAGTTTAAGAATAAAAGGCATGGATATTATGCAATTAGAGATTTTTTTCTTTGGAATTTTCTTTCATGATACTTTTGGGTTTGGCCACCACCAACACAAGCTTGTCCAAGGTTTCATAAAAAAACTACCCAATATCAACCTAACTAAATCTTCGAATACAACAATTTTGGAAGGGATTTCCATAGTCAGTGAAACACATTCTTATTCTGGAGCGCCCCTCTTTAATTTATGCTTTAGTGAATAAACACATCCCATAATTAGACTATCCTAATAAACTAATGATTCATATTTGTCAAAGCTAAATCCTAGACTCATTTTGAATAAGAGAACTCAAGGAAAATATTCCTTTCATTTTCCTCTACTACCCTATATAAAACATACCTATTGAGGCTTTGGATTCCTCTTTTTTTGGAGACTACCAATTATTAAGATTCACCCATGCACCATTAGCCATGGAAAAATAATTAACTCCAAGGAGTCCATCAAAATTCCAAACCTTTTTCTAGATGTGTAAATGTTGAGAGAGTGCAAGGAAGAGTAATTGATCAAGATAACCCACCTTGACACTATAATATAAATCTCCCTACCCTCTTTAATCAAACATCTAAATTCCTTAAGGAGCACAACCCTTTAAATTTTCAAGCAAGATAAGGTAATGGGCCTCCCAGGAAACAAATGTTATTAAAATTTCCAACCTAACAAGTTACCCAAACTCTGAGACCACCATTAGATGTCAACAAGAATGGTTAGATTCCACTGATCCAACCATCCTTTATGTTGGAAAATCAAGAGACTTAGAGATTATGTAGGTTTTCCTTAACTTGTAATTACTTATGATTTGTGTTGGACTTTTATTACTTTATTAGATCTTGTTCATCGATATTACTAAAACAATGAAGATCACAACAAGACAAAGTACACAAGCTATAGGCTCCAAGCCAGGGAAAAAACCCTCCAAGGGGAAAACCCAGAAAAATACTTCTCTTCTTATGGAATGTTCTTTACAAAGAGACTTCCATGACCCAAATACCAAAGCCCAAAATGCTCTGAAGCACCAAGTCAATTCCCCAACAAAATATTCTCCAAGGAAGCTTCCAAACTTTGAGCTACTGTAACTTCATCCCATAATTTTGGCCCTACAACTACTCCTTAGAATTTTGGCCCTACAATTTCGACCTCCTACAGCTTCACATGTGTGGAGAAGAAAAGATAAAATTTCTAGAATTTCAACTTTTTCTCCTCTTCTTCATCCTCCCGACTACTCTTTCTCTTCTTCGCTACTGCATATCAAACTTGATATGAGATGTGCTCCACATGAATCGAATTCCTCCTTTATATAGCCTTTCTTGAGAGTCAAATTTCCCTCCTTAAGGCCAAATTGATCCGATCTTTGGGCGACTTGGTCGTTAGATACAAAATATATTTTTCTTGCTAAAATAAATATATTTCTTTATTACAATGAGTCCAAATGGGACTATAACACATGACAAATATTATTATTTATCCTAAAAATACCTAGAAATACCTAGAAAACCTAAAAGCACAAAGAACATGCTTTTGACTCAAACTTACGGTATGAAACCCATACTCTAAATAAAATATAATTTCTTTTTCTTTCTTTATAAACAATATACAATGTTATGATCACAAAGGATCATTATGAAGACCGAATCTAGTTACAATTTCCAACACTTTTAGTGGTAAAACTCTAATATACTCTCCAAATTTTTATTGCCCATTATGTTGTCTTGCTAAATTCTTATTTCCTTTCTATTCCCAAGTACATGTGAGCCTTGAATGAATAAATGGAATGGTTGATTTGATAATCCTCCAAACATGAGATCCTCCATAATTTTCTCAGGTCCCTTCTTTGCATCTCTTTCTTACCTCATTTAGGTACTTCTTTCGCATGATCTTCCTCCAACGATCTACCCTTCCTCATATTAGCCTCTAAGCTAGTTTTCCTCCCAACATAAAATTAAGAAGTATATGTTCTCTAATTTTCAAACCTTCTCTATTCTTGGGAGCTATAACCACCAACTAAATTACAAGAAAAAAAATCTTTGTCTTAGAATTCCCTCCTTCCCACACGAATCTACCACTTGCTTATGCTATCCACTTCATAATCCCAATGAGTGCTAACATATATGAAAATTGAAAATTTAGGATAATTGCGAGAACTAATCTAATTAGGATTATACAAACATTTGGATTTAGTAATACTCATGCCCATTGTTAGAATTTGCTTTCGATTTTATCCAAAATTCTCTGCCAAGACTAGGCTAAGGAGTTAATAAGAGATAGTAACGTGCTTAGGTAGTTTAACAAATACCATTTATCCTAATAGGGGAACTACAAAATCCTTATAATATTTTGGAGTAGCCAAAGGCTTACATTCCACTTGTTGATTTTACCTCCTAAAGTATATATGAAAATTTTCAAAACATTATTGACCTATACTGCAATAATGGAGGATACACCTCCTAAGAGGATGGTGTCATTAGAAAACCCAATGATCTGGATCCATCAGCTACTGGATTTACGCATGATATTTTACTTCTGTGATGTGGTTAGAATTGCACTGAAAAGAGCATTAAAAGAACACATATGCATGCTTTAAGCAAGAGGAAACAAGACAACAATCAACAACATAAGAACACGAGATGTTGATATTGGAGTTCAACCAGTGTGGGCTACGTCTCCGGGCCCAGTGTCAAAATGGGGTAGGTCGCTTCATAAAGTGCTGGAAATGGTGATGATGTACATGGACTATGTTTTTTGTCATACAAGGATATATGCCCTCAACATGAGTGGCTTGTCTCTCCACGAGACGTTCCTCTACAAGAACTCTCACTCACAATAGGCCTCCTATCAACATGACATAATCTCACACAAGGTGACAATGAGGATCCCTTCAACAATGTTACATAGGGATCATAACAATCCATGGCGAATACATCTCACATGAAGTAGAAAAATAGATCCTGCAACATACATCAAGCAAGGATCTAAAAAAAATATTACATCTCACATCAAATGATAAAAGAGGCACATGACATCAATATTGCATATACCTCAACCCCTGAAGTTGGCTGAAGAAGTGGATGCTCAACTGCTGAATCTGGTTGCACCATCGAATTTATGGCGTCGAGAGCCATAAAATCGACTGTCCACACTTGGGAATCTCACATTGTCACTCCAATATGGAAAATGGCAAAAAATGGGAAGCTCTAATGCTTAAATGGACATCGCCATTGGATTCTTATCGCCGAGAGGTGTAAAATCGACATCAATTTTTTCAAATTCTGACTCCGGCAAGTTCAGAACCTTAAGGAATATTTTTGATGCCCCTCAAGATTCCCTAGGCAAGGTTCCGCCCCTCTGACCGCTCATGGTTCCGCACCTGCAATAAAAAAAAAAAAATATTCGTTGAAGAAAGCACCGGTCTAATCCACGTTCTGCCTCCGCTTTTCTCACGGCTCCATTGGCCTCCCTGTGCCCTCATCTCTCATGTATTCTCCATCATTCTCCATGGTTTCCTTGAACCATTTGAATGACATTTATAACAAAGTGTGAGGTTGGCACATTGGTGAGTATAATCATATTAAGATATTTGTTGTTGGGATGTTTTGCGTTCAATTCCCATTGACTCCCAATATTGTTTTAAAGACCAATTTTAGTTTTAATATAGTTTTTCCAAACTATATAATATATGGAATTCGTATGTCCATATTGTAACGACTCCCAAAAACATAAGAATAAGAAAAAAAATGGTGGTTGCACCATCCAAGGCCACTCGGGCCTAATTTGAGGTGTCATTTGGCACCATGTGATTGGGCCATGTGGCAAGACCTCATTGGTCCACATCATATGCCACCTCTACCACCTACTTGCCATGTGTCAACTTGTGGTGCTACCACATCACCTTTTTGTGGGTCCACCTATTTTGTTGACTGGGCTGCCACATTAGCTTTTTGGGTTCCACTAGGCCTACCACATGTCATCCATATAGCCTACCACGTGGCAGAATGCTGATTTTGACTTGTTTTTTCACTGTTTGGTACAAACTTCAAACTACAATAACTTTCTCATACAGACTCGGATTTGAGTGATGTTTGCGCCATTGGAATCGAGGCGACGAGAAATATAATCTTGTCCTAGTTTGAAAGAGTTCTAACCACTTTTAATTTTGACAATTTCTGAGCCCTCATGGTCTCCCGAGGGTGTCTGGAGCCACCTGGATCACCCAAACAATTTTCCCTTTAACAATTTGTACTCTTGGAAATTTCCAAATGACCTTTCATGTTCAAATTTTCTACTCGGGCATAGTAAAGTAATCACTCTATTCTAGGGTACACCATGTGATCATTCCTCCTCATTATGCTACTAGAAGTAATTCAATGGATGAGCGGTGCTAAGCTATTCAATAAAAATTTCCTTTGGAAAAGCAACATTGTTTCAACATAGTAGATAAATAAGTTTGTCAAGCATATTCTAAGGTGACAAATTAAGTAAGAACCTATACCCCCTAATGTGTGAGGTTATAATACTGTAATAGTCATGTTAATATAAGGAACAAGCAAAAGGTCAAGGAACCATTTTGAACCACCGCGCCCCCCGCCCCCACCCCCACACACACATAGACCATAACCGTTATATTATAAAATGTGTAATTATCTACAAAATTGTATTTATGTGTATGAAGCAAGATTTTGATTTTCTTAATTATGAAATGACGACTTAAATGCAAGAGGATGATAAAGAATTTTTATATTTTAATTAATGATCTAAAAATTAAATCAGAAATAAATATGCGTTATGCGTACATTCTACTCTTGTTATATTTTTTAACTATTAACAGTTTGTTTTAAATCTTTAAATTTTTCAAACATATTTCATTGTTTTTTTCATTAAGATTTAAATCATATTCAAGAGATTTATAGATCTTATAGAGCCTTAGAAAAGGGTCTTCTTCTCTTTATTTTTTGCATTTTCCTCCTTCAAAACTCATGTGTGGTAAGAAAAAACCATGAGTCAAATTATTTTTCTAAACTGACTTTTACCACCTTTATTTAATTGATTACTAATTTATTTTATTGATCCCCTTTTTTTCTTCTAACAACCCATGGGATCCAAATAGCATATGAATTTGAACCTCACATCCTTCTATGGATTGGAAAGGGACATTACAGTCCTCTCTTCCTGAATTCGTTTGTCCTCAAGCAACTATAGATTGGGGTGCCTCAACACATGTTAACCATCCAATGTAGCATCCTCCACCGACAACCCCTTCCATTGAAGTAAATACTCCCAGATGACTGTACTCCTAAATTTTCTCTCCCTCATGTCTATGACCTCATCCTAAATAAGGACCAATTTCCCTTCCTCGTCAATTTGTAGAAGCTTTGATGTGGCATTGACTTGTTATCCAAGCACCTTTTAAAGGAAAAAAAACATGGAAAAAATTATGACTATTTCTTTCTTCTGGTATTTATAATTCATAAGCAACCTCCCCAAATTTCCTAATCAGTTTGTGAGGTCCAAAAAACCATGGCTTTAATATCTCAAAGCCAGTCTTCTTTAAGGATGATTTCCTATATGGTTGAAGTCTCAGGAAAATAAGATCCCCCCTGGAATTCATGCTCCACCCTATGGCGATCTGCATACAAATTTTGTTGATTTTGGGCTACCTGTAGGTTCTCCTTGAGGATTCTAAGAATATTCAAACTCTCCTATAACCATTACCTAGCCATAGGAGCCATTATGTCTCCCAGTTCCATCTTAATGAATGTGGGAGCATCATACCCATACAATGGTCTGAAAGGGTACATCCTGATAAACATATGGTAGGTGGTGTTATAACAAGATTCACCTAAGTGAAACCACCTAATCCAAGTTTTTTTGTTTCCCATCCACATATTTCCTCAAATATCGTTCTACCCACTTGTTTACGATCTTTGTCTGGGCATCTATATGCAGATGATAACTATTATTTCTGATCAACTTCTAGCTGGCTAATCTAAATAGTTCTTGTCATAACACAATGAAAAATATGTTATCTCGGTCGCTAACAATGTGTTTTTGAACTACGTGCAATCTTAAGATCTCCTGAAAGAATGTCACTGCCACCTATCTTTTTGTGTATTCAAAAGATATGACCATGAAATGAGTGAATTTTGTTGGCCTATTCACCACCAGGAAGATACAATATTTCCCTTTCACCTTTGGAAGCCCTATAATGAAATCCATCAAAATTCTTTCACATTTTTCTTCTGGAATTGACAACGACTATAGTAGTGGTGTTGGATGGGTTTGCTTTGTTTTATTCCACTGGAAAATGGCACATTCTGCTACATGTCTCCAAACATCCCCCTTAATGCTCTTCCATGCAAATCTCTCGCGTAATTTCTTATCTGTTTTGAATAATCCTTGTTTCTCGGCTATGGGTGAGTCATGGATGGCCCTCACGATCCTAACCTTGAGCTGCAACTCAGAAACCAAGAATATCTTCCCTTTTAAAAAAATAATGTTGTTGAAAACCTTTTACCTATCATCCTAAACTACTTCATCCATCAACTCACATGAAAATTTATTCTATGAGTACTCAACTAGTAGGAGTGCCTTCTGATCACTGTTGATCCCTATGAGGGAACAAGTCGTTGGTTTCCCGGAGAGAGCATCAACCAACACATTCTTTTTCCCCTTCACTTAATCAATGTTGAACTCATAGACTTGAATTTTATCGACCCATTTATGTTGCATCTCATTGAGATCCTTTTCATCTAAAATGTATCTCAAGTTATTGTTGTCCATCTTGACCATGAACCTTCCTCCCATAAGGTACTGCTTGAAATTTTATTGTTCATGCATTATGTCCAACATTTCCTTGTCATATATCAAGTAGAGCCTATTTGGTTCACTTATTTGTCAACCCTCGAAAGCTATCAGATTCCCATCTATGCCTCCCCTTAACGCATCAAACTCTAAAACAAAGGGTCATGAGAAGTCTGGAAGAACTAGAATGGTACATGAGCTCATTACTTCCTTGCACCTTTAAAAAATGTGTTGTTATTTTTTTCTCCATCTGAAGCCCCCTTTCTTCATCAAATATGTTATCACTGCCACCATTTTAGTGTATCCATTAACAAATTGTTGAATCTAATTTCATATCCCCATGACCCTCAATTATGTGAGGTTATTGGGTGTTGGCCACTCAATTATAGCCCAAATAATTTCCTGGTGGACTTTCACTCATCTTACACTGATGATGTATCCAAGATAGAAAGTATCTATCATTCCAAACTCACACTTGTACTCCTTGGCAAAGAGATATTGTTACTATAATATGCTTAGCACCTCCTCCAGTGTCTCAAGTGCTCCTATTGTTGTAAATGAGGAGAGCATGTAAGAAAACTAACATAAACTTTTGCAGCTGCCTCCTGAATATATGGTTCATATATGACTACAAAGTAGTTACTATATTAGTTAGTTCTAAAATCATGATGCGAAACTAACAGTTCCTATAATGGCACCTAAAGGCTATTTTTGTATGTCTTACTTCTTAAACCTAATATGATGATAGCCCAACCTCAAATCAATTTTGGAGAAGTACATATGTCCTTATAGCTCATATAAGAGCTCATTGATCTATGATATTTGGTATATGTTCTTTATTGTCTTCTTTTTAATGGCTCTATAATCTATGCACATCCTCATTGTCTCATCTTTCTTCTTAACCAGTACTACAGAGGATGTAAATACGCTAGCGTTGGGCCTTATGTGCCCCATATACAAAAATTACTTAATGACCTTATAGATCTCCTTATTTAATATTTTGGGGTGCCCATATGGTGTGGTGATTATTGTCTTTTCCCCTTTCTCTAATTCTTTAGTATCCTCAAAACTATTATTTGGTGGTCTACATAGCAGAATATTCCTGAAGAAATTCTAATGTGTATTCAACAAAGCCAAGATATATGTTGGGTTATGCTTATCCCCATATAATTCCTTTTGTTATCTAAACATTCACTTCCCAGCTCATGCTATATCTCCATGTCGGAATAAACCTTCCATTTTATTATTTTTAACCACTCTTTGAGCCTTCGATTTCCATTCCTCTTAGTAACACCCTTTGTCCTTTTGATGTGACAAACTCCATTTCCATGGTACAAAAATCATTCCAATTCCTATCTATGGAAATGATCCTTTGTACCCCCAGCACCACATTGTGTGTCACCAAGCTCTACTACATATAAGTCATATACTAGTGTCATCCAAATGCAGCGTGACATATTGTATGACCTCTAGCTCCCTATTGGGGTTAAGCTGGAAATATGTATCCAAATTTTGTACCCATTCTCTAGTTGTGCTACTAGAAGTTCCCTTGAGGTTGGGATGTTTATATTTATTTCCTTTTTTGGTACCTCACTATTCTTCTACCACTTTTTATGATTCCTTGATTTATTCCTATCCTTGAAGGCACATTAATCCTTGAGTGGCATTTGTGCATGAAAATTTTCCTCTAGTGCCTCGCACACCCTCATATATTCCAAGAAATTTTAATCTCATCATTGTTGATTTTCTACTAGTTCCTCCAATAATTTTGGCAATGATGGTCTTGGTATAGCTTTGTTTTTTGGTGGGGGGAACTCGACTGGATGAATCATTATGCTCATCATGATTATTTTTGTATCCTTTGAGCAAGCTACGTGTTTTTTTTGTACCTTCTGCTCTATTGTTGAGTTGAATCCCAAGAAGGTTGGCCATCGAATAAGCAAGGTTTTTCATGATCTAGACCATCTCCTTCTATCCTTTGGCTAAATTATTCAGGGCATGACTGGAAATTTCCTATAGTTGATCCTCACAATCTCCCATTACTCCTTCTTCTTCCTCTGATTCTAAGTATGGGTTCTCCCTTTCCTTCTTCTCCCCCGTGTAAGTTACAAATTCTCGATCCTATGGAATATTCAACCATGGTTAACCTTTCAGGATTATAGGATGATCAAATCTGATACCACTGCAATATCCCCTATAATTTAATTGGCTAAATTTTATAGAAAAGTAAGCAGAAATACAATAGAACTTTCTCAGTGAAATTTGCCAATTCTTAATTAAAAATTTCAATTACAAATAAAAGGAATAAGAGAAAAACACTGCAAGCTCCAATGAATTTATTAATTGTAAAATTCCTAAGTAAATTTATAGTATTTCTTCGAATCAAAACATGAGGAATATATCTTGGAAAGTATGGCCCCTGATCCTTGTTAATTTAGTCTCACAATGGACTTTTAAATCATCTAGAATAATAGTGTTGAATTCTCTTTATCTAGGAATTTTGACATTATTAAATCAACACAAGTTTACCCTCTTTGATAAATAGAACTCATTCCTCCTAAATGAAACAAATGTACCCTCCTTTATATGGAACAATTAAACCTCCCAAAACTTGGCAATTTTGGCCTCTTAAATAAATAATTTTTGACCTTCCTCTAGCTGTGGCTTGACATCCATAATAAGGTTTGATTTGATGTCCTCACAAGATTTAATTTGACTATATACAAATTTAATTCAACCCCGTCATATAGGTATAAACTCGATTCTCCAATATAATCAATAAACATTTATGAAACTTCAATAATTCAGCTCAAGAACTTGGCCACTTTTCACAAGAATTCGACCAAAAAAAATTGATGGAAATTAATTAACTAAGCCTCCAATAATTTTCTCCTTCAAGGGATAAAAATTCACACCTTGTCTCCTAAATTAATTCATCCTTCAATGGATGGGATTTGGCCTCCCTTAATTCTCAAAGGTTCGACCTCTTTACCAGAGTTCAACTTGCTCCCTGAGGGAAACATAAGTCGACACCTACAATTATACTTTGATTTAGCCTCGTGAAGCACAACAATTCGACTCTCTCTCTAGATGGATAAAGTAACCTCCTTGTTGGATCAATTCAAACTCTTTTCAAGATCAATGATTAGTTAGGGTGACTTTAAAACCACTGAAACCAACCGCCACCAGCTACGGGTGTATGTTCCAACATCGAAACTGGTAAATATCGAGGGTTTCTCCCTCACTTAGTAAGTTGCTCGAGCTCCTTGTTAATTCACAAATAACGCTTCAAATTCCCCCCCCCTGAGTTTCCTTCTCTTTTATATAACATTGTCATCTTTGAAAACCATGGGTGGTAAGAAAAAACCATGGGTCACTTTATTTTTCTAAAGTGATTTTTACCACATTTATTTATTTAATTTTAATTTATCCTCTTGTCCCCCTTTATAACAACCTTTTTTGTTTCCCCTTTGTGTAAATAAATTCATGTGGAACTGTAAAAATTGTAAAAAAAATAAAGTGACTAGACTAAGGAGTGAACAAAGATTCATTGTTTGAGAAGAGAATCATGATCAAATATAAAGGAGATGCATCATTAGAACAAAATGCATGGGGTTGATCCTTCTATATCAGAGTTAATTCCCCCACTAGATCCATATTCCAGGGATAATTCTCTTACCTTATTGATCTCCCAAAATGTACTTTCAAGAATCCTCCAAGTGTAGGTTCTGAAAGAAATGCCTAGTTGATATGATTGTAACTTTTGTTTCAATGATTAAGGTTTCCAATTCAACATCTTGATGGCTAGATTAAGTCATTACCAACTCACTAGAGGTAAAAAATTATCTTCCTCCATGGGATAAATCCTTGACATGATGTAATGGGTAAAAAGGGATCAAGAAAACCATATATATCTACTAGATTAGACCATAGTTATTGGTCCTACATTCAACCATTTGAAAATTCTACCAAATCGTCCTCCATTTGTTAGAGGGTGGGGTTTACGTAGCTAAAACTTGATGTAGAAACCATTAATCAGAAACCCTGACCATTGTGAAAACCTTACTTTCATCTTTTACCCATAAAAGTGAAACAACAATAACACAAATATATGTCACATTCATATGTATATATTTTTATATAAGAATCATTGCACTAATTATTGTATGATATGTTTGCATGAATTTTTCGCAACAAAGGTGTTGCGTCAATGGGATAGAGTTCGTAAGGGGGGGACATAGTATGAGGAGAGGGCCTAAAGAGGGAAATATCATAGGCACTAATGTTTGTAGGAATTTGCAGGTCACTAGAGAGTGCTCACTCTTGATCTAATTTAGGAAGAAATTGTTAAAGAGGAGAGTTAGGGTCCTTCCCACATATCCTCCCTTTCTGAAACTAAAGTCCTAGTTGAATGGGTTGAACGAATACCTAATACAGGGCACTCCAGAGGGTGTATCAACCGATATATGCAGGCTATTAATATATATATATATATTGGTAGATGAATTATATTCTTGGGAGCACATTGGTTGACATACATGAGCATAGGGAGGATGCCCTTCACTCTTTGGAGTGCCTTCATAGTTTTCTGAACACCATAGGTTGTAGATTGGAGTGCATAGAACATCACTTTGGCTTACCTCCTATGCAAACCATTGCTCAAAAGAAGGCTAAAACACCTATTCAAATTATGGTTTCTGACTCTGAACCTTTAGAATATTCTCTCATTTCTTTGTTGTATATGTTATATCCTATTACTATTTGTAGCGAGTACATCTTAGGATAGAACTCCATATATAATGAGTTTTTTGTATTGTCTTTTGTTTTTTGGCATCACAATCCTCCCTTAGGAGGATAACATTTTCGTTATGGTCGCGTCTCCCTAGTGAGAGACTGACGTTGGCTATATATTTCATGATGTACTCTCCAATTTTTATATGTAATACTATATTCACCTTACAAAGAAAAATTATTTATGCAACACACTTTTGTTAGAAAAGGGTTCACATTTTTTGGAAAACAACCTTGTGCACAGTTTTCAATACTTCAATTTGATAAATCTAGATCCCATTGGTGGTTTTAATCTTTTAATGTTAGAGAACTATTCATGGTATTGTTATTCATGTATTTTTCCTGACATATTTAGAAAAAAATCATAATTATTTATCTTTAATGTGCATAATCTTAATAATCTAAATTTTGCATTGTTTTTAATCATTAGATATATTTTATTGTGTTAATTCATAATTGACTTGGTTAATGGACATTATTGCATGAATGGTGTAGTTCTTAAATTTTCATTTAACTAATTATTGGGATGATTTATTCAATGCTATTTCTCTTAAACATTGTTTGAAATAGATGAATTATTTCCCTTTTTAAACAATCATTCTTCATAATTTAGACTCCATTGAATTACGTTGTTGGGATATGATATTATATAATCGATTGGGTTATTTACTTTCTTAAAATAGGTTAGAAATATATTTATTATTTAGAAAATATTTCATGAACTTTCTGATCAAGGAGCTATCTATTAGTGGCAACCAGGCTCAAATACCAGTGAATATTGTGATCCCAAATGAATATAAGTATATTTTGGGACCTTGATCAGGCGGTTCTCCTATTTTTAGCTAGGACATTTCCAAGCATCAACACATTTTTAAGAGGATGATACTTAATTTTTTCTAATTTCTACATTAGTCATGAGTACAATAATCCATCAAGCTACTTTTCTCCTAAAGTCAATGGAAAGTATAACATAAAATATTAATATTTAAAGTAATTTCTCAACCAACTAGAAGTCATGATTTTCATCAGTAACATAAAAATTTCAATCTATAGCTTTCCAAGGAATCACTCAACATCCAACCAATTCCTTTATTTTTATTACAAACACGATTTTCATCATGCAACTATTTTTTAGTTAAATAGTCAAAAGATACAAAATAGTCCCTTATCATTTCATGGTAATTTAATTAAATTATTTTACATTTCACCCCTTTCATATTAATTCATAATGATTATACAATATAGTTGAAAGAAAATGTAAGGCAAAACAATTTTGCATCAATCAATTATAGGAAATCAATGCGCTCACACATGTTAACGTGGTAAGGAGGATGCCCAAAGATGGATATAGAATATTTTTGCAAACTAAATTTTCATCAAATAAGAAAAATGCATCAAAATTGTCATCACTGAGTAGGTTAGGGAGTGAAATTTTCTCTTCCAGACAATTTCCTTATATATGAATTATATGTAACAAGATTGTCTATTTTTGGGCCACAAATTATCTTCCAAAATAATTTAGTTACACACCAATACGATGAAAGGAATATCCCCATAGTTGTAAATGGTTTTCACTTATAGAGAAATAAATCCATGCAAATACATATTGAAATAATTACCTCATGTATGGAAATGTTTTTTTAATTTTCTAGTAACAAATTCACACAAAAATATCATGCAAGAATTAAGCCTATGGGTGGAGTGATCTTTGTTGCATAAAAATCACACAAACATATCATGCAAGATTTAGTGCAATGATTTTTCTATAAAAATATATTCATTTAAATATGAAACATATTCGAGCTATTGATGGTTCACTTTGTTGGGTAAAATATGAAACTAAGGTTTTTATAATGGTCAAGGTTTCTAATTAAGGGTTTATACATCAAGTTTTAGCTATGAACCCCCCTTGCCCTCCCTCTAACAAATGGAGGACTATTTGTTTGAATTTTTAAATGATCTACAGTAGGACCAGTAAATATGGCATGATCTTGCCGATATCCATGGTTCTCTTGAGCCTTTTTTACCCATTACATCGTTTGAAGGATTGATCCCATGGAGGAAGATAGTTTTAAACCTTCTAGTGAGTTGGTAAGGGCTTAGTCTAGCCCTCACTGTGTTGAATTAGTGACCTTAATCACTAAAACAAAAGTTTCAATCAGACCAGCTAAGCCTTTGTTTCAGGCCCTACACTTGGAGGATTCTTGAAACACTACAAGGAAAGGACCCTCTAGCGGATGTTTTTGAGGAACCCCTTATAAAAATCCCCCAGACATCCGTTTGTAGCAGAGGTTACTAGAGGAGGTTGGCGGGTGGAGGTTTTTGTGGATGTTTTTCCTCTGGTGCGCTTATCAACCTAAACCGCACCAGTGCGTTCAACTAGAGAAAGCATTGGTGCGCAAAAAACATTGGCACACCGGGACACCATGCGCTCTGTACAAACCCGCCCAGTGCATCTTATTACTGTAGTGCACCAGTGCTTTACAAATATTCTGCACCGATGCGTCCTAAAACCCCGCGCAAAACTGAAAGAAATTGGTGCGGTCTTAAGAAACTACACCAGTGCGCCCATAAAAACTCGCGCACTGGTACAGTGTTAAATTAAAAAAAAAAAAATACGGCCAAAAATCCACATTTTTCACTTTTTAGTGCTCCAGAGCTCTTAAGCACCGGTGAAATTTTTTCTTGTTTGAGGTGCCCTGACATCGGTGCTCCCATTGCACGCATTGTTGTTGTGCATTTCCCACCATCTCCATTTTGAAAATGGTGGGAAAATTTAGTTTTGCGAATTCTACAGCGAATATGCCTCCTCGACGGCCAAATGTACAGGTATTTTTCTTGTTTTTCCATAATTAATACTTTTAGCGGATTAGAATTGTAAATTAGCTTAAAATTGACCTTTAAAAAAAAAAAAATCCCGCGCGGTCCGCTCAAGCCGTTCAACTCACACTAGTTCGCGGTGCTGCATGTAAATTTACAGGCCGCACCGCCACCGGTGCTATAGGTATCCGCACTAGTTTCAGGGTCGTACCTAAAGGTGACCCGAGATTTTTTAAAATTAAAAAAAGTGCGGTGTGGTTGGTTACCCGGCCGCACCATTGACCCTGTTAAAGAGCGGGAATCCGGTGCATTGACGAAAATATCCGCCCTGGGGTGGGTAATTTTGTTAGCACGCCACATTTAGGCATTTTGACTTAGTCAATGGTGCGGCCTAGTTGAAGACCGCATCGTTGACTATGTACTAATGCCAGGACGGCAGTGCGCTGACCAAACTATACGCCCCGGGGCTTATAGTTTGGTCTACGCACCGCCCTCCCAACACTGGTCCATAGCCAATGGTGCGGGATATTATACCTCTGCACCGTTGACTTTGTTACAATGCCAGGAGGGCGATGCACTTAAAATTTCCAGGTGCACTGCCTTCGGTGCGCTGAAAAGTTTTGGGTGCATCGCCTTCGGTGCATGACAATAAAAGAAGCACTGTGACTGGTGCATGCCTGTATTTTGTGGCGCACCGACTATTTTTTTATTTTTATTTAAAATATATATATATATATATATATATATATATATATATATATATATATATATATATATATATATATATATATATATATATATATATATTCCTAAATACATGTCTCATTTAATAAAAAAATTGTATTTAATATGTCAATCATTTAGAGACATGAAAGGAGAGAAGAGATGGAACAACAACAACAACCGGACCAATATAACATGGTTCGCCTGTGGGAGGCACGAGAGAGGGAGAGAGATGCATACCCTCGCCCTATTTCAACAGCTACCCAGGGGCTCCTAAGGCAGGTAGGCCTCCTCAAGTTCTATGAGGAGGCTACTTCCCTAAAGGCCATGGTTTGTTTTTGCGACATCTTATCAGCAGGTGGAATGCCCACCTACAGGCTTTCCGGGTTGGTCCTAACTAGTGGTATGTGCCCACTGAGGAGGAAATCTATTTCATTTGAGGGATATCGAGGAGAGGGGTGTATTTTCCCTCATTCCCATAAGTTCCAGTTGGCTATGCAGCAGGGAGTGAGTTGTTGTACTCCCAGAGATACATTAACACGGATATACTGTCTCCTTCAGATTTTTTAGGTCCCCGGAGGTCAGTTACATATTGTTGCATTTGGTAATACGGAGGTGAGGTGCCTCTCACATCTGATTTCGACCATTTCACACAACACCAGTGATGGGCAACGCATTAGTTTCCCGCTTCTATATTATGTTGATTCTTTAGTACAGGAGCCATGACTTGTCAGGTGGTCTGCCATTTTTTGCGAATTCTACAACGAATATGCCTCCTCGACAGCCAAATGTACAGGTATTTTTCTTGTTTTTCCATAATTAATACTTTTAGTGGATTATAATTGTAAATTAGGTTAAAATTAACCTTAAAAAAAAAGAAAAAAATCTCGCGTGGTGCGCTCGAGCCGTTTAGCTCACACCGGTTCGTGGTGCTGCATGTAAATCTACAGGCCGCACCGCCACTGGTGCTAATGGTATCTGCACCGGTTTCAGGGCGGTACCTAGAGGTGCACCGGGATTTTTTAAAATTTTTAAAAAGTACGGTTGACCCTATCAAAGAGCTGGAATCCGGTGCATTGACGAAAATATCCGCCTCGGGGTGGGTAATTTTATCAGCGCTCCGCATTTATGAATTTCGACTTAGTCAATGGTGCGGCCTGGTTGAAGACCACATTGTTGACTATGTACTAATGCCAAGACGACGGTGCGCTGACCAAACTATACACCCAGGGGCGTATAGTTTGGTCAGCGCACTGCCCTCCCGACACTGGTCCATAGTCAATGGTGCAGGCTATTATACCTCTGCACCGTTGAATTTGGTAAAATTCCAGGAGGGTGGTGCGCTTAAAATTTTCAGGTGCACCGCCTCCGGTGCGCTGAAAATTTTCGGGTGCATTGCCTTCGGTGCGCTACAATAAAAGAAGCACCGTGACCGGTGCATGCCTGTTTTTTGTGGCACACCGACTATTTTTTTTATTTCTATTTAATTTTTTTATATATATATGTATATTCCTAAATTCATGTCTCATTTAATAAAAAAATTGTATTTAATAATTCAATCATTTAGAGACGTGAAAGGAGAGAAGAGATGGAACAACAACAACAACAACCGGACCAATATAACATGGTTCGCCTGTGGGAGGCATGAGAGAGGGAGAGATATGCATACCCTCACACTATTTCAATAGCTACCCAGGGGCTCCTAAGGGAAGTAGACCTCCTCAAGTTTTATGAGGAGGCTACTTCCCTAAAGGCCATGGTTTGTATTTGCGACATCTTATTCGCAGGTGGAATGCCCACCTACAGGCTTTCCGGGTTGGTCCTAACCAGTGGTATGTGCCCATTGAGGAGGACATTTATTTCTTTACAGGGATATTGAGTATAGAGGTGTATTTTCCATCGTTCCCAGAGGTTCCAGTTGGCTATGCAGCAGGGAGTGAGTTGGTGTACTCCCAGAGATACATTAGCGCGGATATACTGTCTCCTTCAGATTTTTCAGGTCCTCAGAGGTCAGTTACGTATTGCTGCATTTGGTAATGAGGAGGTGAGGTGCCTCTCACATTTGATTTCGACCATTTCACACAACACCAGTGACGGGCAATGCATTAGTTTTCCGCTTCTATATTATGTTGATTCTTTAGTACAGGAGCCATGACTTTTCAGGTGGTCTGCCATTTTTTTGTGGCAGTTCTGTACAGCCTTAGATAGATGTCATGCTCATGCACAAGGGAGGCTATTTTGTAAACTTCCTTTTTGCTTTAGAGCTATTTTGTTTATTTTTTGAGAGGTTTCCAGAGACGAGGCCTACTTTTGTTCGGAATCCTCGTAGGCTAATGTTGGATGCACGGATGCACATGTGGGGACATGTGATGCCCAAGAGGGGCGAGACTAAGTTTTCCGCAAGAATATCGCATGATGCACTAGAGTTGCTAGCCAGTGTTGATGAGAATTCCTTCGTTATGGTCCCCTTTCCTTATGTTGGTTTGGATTGGTGAGGGTGTGCCAACATCCTCTTCACAGATGATGAGTCGTCAAATGATAGAGGTAATATTCTTGTTTTATTTAAATTTATTCTAACATGTTTTTATTAAATTTTTTAATGAAATTGTCTAATTATTGTTGTGTACTTGTATATATTTTGCAGACATTGGGTCTTTTGATGGTGAGGACATGCCAGCGCCACCAAATGATCCAGGTGTGGATCCCGATGACGATTAGGATATGGCAGATGTCGAGGATCATGAGGCCGGTGCAGATAGACCTGCTCTTGCTGGTGCATTGGTACCGCCTTTTGCTAGGCACGGTAGGCTTGATAGTAGATTGAGGATGGAGCTGGGCAACCAACTCTATGCATTGTTTGTTGAGCCAGGAGTCAGGCGTGCTACTATGAGAGACATACAGGCCGATGGTAGGCTGGTACATATGTGGAGAGGCATGTCACGTGACATGTACATCCTGATGCAACATGTGGTAGGAGATACGACCTTAGTTACGTGGTTGAGGAGGGCCCTTGCACGTTATAGGCGTGGTCGAGACGCAACACGTGATCAAAATTCCACGAGCAGCGACACATCATCTGATGATCGCGATAAGGAGAGTGATCATCGTTCACCTCGCACCGTGCCAGATGAGCAGCCTGCAGCATCGATCAACAGTCATCATGGAGAGCAGGTTGGACCATCGACCAAGTCAAGTCAGTAGCCTGTAGCATCCAGTGGTACTCTTGATCATGCGCAGGTTGGACCATCGACCATGTCGAGTCATCACGATGAGAAACCAACAGTTGATCCTGATCAGCATGAGGCACCAGTACCAGATCAACATGCACGTGATGATCAACATATATATGAGCTTGTCAAGGTTGCACCATTGACTGAGAAGGCCTCGACTAGTACTGCTATTGATGATGTACCACCAACTAATATATGAAATTTATATTACAGTTGTATATTTTTGACATTATATAGTTATATATATATATGATCCATGTATTTTATGTTCATGTTGCAGTTGTACTTAATTTACATGTTGGTGATCATAATGATGTGTATATTGTTAGGTCATGTTAGATATGTTCATTTAATGTGCAGCTTGCAGATAGATGTGTATGTGATAACAATTATTTGACATGAGATGTATATTTGATGTTTGTGTTGTGATGATGTTATACAATGCTAATTGTGTTTTGTTAGATGATCATGATCACGATAATGTTAGCGAATTTGAATGTGTTTTTTAATCAAATATGATGTTTGTACGATGGTTATCATGATCGTGATGTTTATTAATTAATTTAATATTAAATGATCATGATATTGTAAAAGTGTAACTGTAATTGTAATTGTATGTAAAATTCTAAAATTGTAATTGTAATTGTATGTAAAATATTTGTAAAATTTTAATTCTAATTGTAATATTTAATTTATTGTGAAATGATTGTAATTGTAATTTTAATTGTAATTGTATATATGTAAAATTGTAATTGTAATTGTATGTAAAATTCTAAAATTGTAATTGTAATGATATATATGTAAAATTGTAAAATTGTAATTGTAATTGTAAATTTTATGTAAAATTTTAAAATTGTAATTGTAATTGTATTTAAAATTCTAAAACTGTAATTGTAATTGTAATTGTATGTAAAATTCTAAAATTGTAATTGTATGTGAAATTGTAAAATTGTAATTGTAATTGTAATTTTAATTGTTATTGTCTGTAAAATATTTGTAAAATTTTAACTGTATTAATGTGAAATGATTTTATTAAAATTTTTAAATTTGTAAAATTTTAAATAATTTTAAAATAATAAATCTAGAATAATATGAATTTTTGTAACATAATAAAGTTTAGAAAATAATGCAAATAAATTCATGTACTTTAGAATTGTCATTATTTTATTATGATCTTACATATAAAAAAAAAAAATTATACATTATGTCATTGTTTTTGAGATCAACATAATTGCAAATTATCAAGTGAAATATTGATGTTAATACTAACACAATGCAAATTACCAATTAATTCAAAATACATATTATAATGTTTCTAAAAAACCATCTTAAAAAGTATAAATATTGATGAAATAACACATGTACCATATCACTCTCGGTTCTCATGATCGCCCTCATTATCTTCCAGCTTGCATTGCATGATAACACTATTATTCTTAGAATATGTTTTGATCTAGGGTCATGTCTCAATACGAACCACCAATCCCTATCCAACATATCTGGTTAAAAAAACACCTGGTTGCAATGTTTGGGGAAAACATAGGGCTCCTTATCTTCATCCCACATCTTTCTAGAGTTGATACGTATCAACCTACTATCTCGATCTTCCTTTACATTATTCCAACCAAAGGTGTCCCACCACTTGCACCTAAAAATAACACATTGGAAAGAATAGAAATCCACTTCAATGATCTCTTGTATCTTTCCGACGTAACCTAACGTCCCTCGTACTAGGTTTTGATCACGGTGGCTAGATCGAATAGATTGATCGAACTCGACTTCCACTCCATAGTCTTGTGTGATGTCTCAAACATCAACATTTTCTGTGCAAAAATGGTGTCCATATTCCCACATATATGGAAACAAATGCACTTATTATAAAAAAGTTAAAAAATCATAGTGTCATGTGTCTTATAATAACCCAACAGTTAATGAAATATAGATTTATTTGCATTCAAAGGTGCATTATTAAGTTTCAAATGTACATATAAATTAAATAGATTATTACCGAGTTGCTGTACCCAATCCCTACGTTTAGCGCATCCTCTTCAGCACGCGGGTAACGACCGGTTGCATCGTATTTCTATTTGACTTGGTCAGCAACCCAACTGTTGGGGAATATTTTGGCATATTTTATTTTAAATAATCGGGATAAGGCACACTTTTACCATTCAACTGTCTGAATTATTTCCTATCACTATCCCGTTTCATCCTCTTTTGTTCGTACAATGCGACCCACGGTTGTGTCGTTTCAGAATTGTGAAGAATGAATTTATTGATTGATTCAATTTCTGCATTCGTTGATGAAATCAAACTAACATTATATAGTACATAGAGATCAAAATATACATTATATCGATGTTCAACGTGAATATTTTCTTTGTGTAAATTTGAAAAATTATAAGTCGCTTAATCTTTATCAAGCGCTTTTTCCCACTAGTTTGGAGCAACTCCCCTTCTCTTTTGTATTCATCCCTTTCATCGTCCCAAATCACCACACCTGGTCTTTTGTCGATCTGCTTGATGTACTCACTAGAATAATAGAAATACTCATACGATATGTACCCCTCTGCTATAGACCCCCTGGGTTTTTCCCTTTGTCGAACAAAACATTTCAATTTATTCATGTACCTCTCTAAGAAGAACATCCAACGAAAAGAAACCACCCCAACTAATTCGACCTCATCTACTAGGTGGATTAGAAGATGAACCTACAAGTCCATGAAACTCGTCGGCAGTTCCTTCTCAAACATACAAAAAATCTCAACTATCTCTTGACACCACCGTGGAATGCTAGCCACACGAATCTCCTTTGACGTGATCAAACATACAAATGCAAATAATTTATATATGGCACGTCTTAGGTCTTGAGGGAATTCATGTTTCACACACCCACACACGAACAAAGGATAATGACACTCCAAAGTTATAAACACGTGCAATAATATACAAAATTAGTTATGTTTTATGATCCCTGGAAGGGATAAAATTTATTAATATAACAAATAATAAAATCATGTTTTTGACATTATACATACTCTTAGAAGATTCAAATAGTCATGCAATTTCAACCCTGATAAATGGTCATCCACGGTGAAGCAATGATAGACGTTCTTTCCACTTACAATAAAAAAATAAATCCAATGATTCCAAGAACCAAATTTTATCTAAACTACATGAAGAGTTTCCAGAGAATTGGTCAATGAGACATGTTAGACTTTTAATAGCAAAAACGTTCAAAAAAAAAAAAAAAGGAATGAAAAAGTAATATTCCTTTAAATGTTTTTCTAGAATTATTTATAAATATTACTTTTGTTATATTTACTTTTCATATATCAATATAAAAATTAAATAGTTTATTTTCATGTTACATTTTCAAGAAGATTATGAAAATATCAAAAGATGAACGCGCTGATATCGGAAATATGCCAGTATAAATGTCCAAAAAGGTGTACAAGGAGATGGTCAAAGAAATGGACAAAATTGCATCACAGGAGGAGTCATTTCAACATCAACGTGCTTCAAATGTAATATGTAATCATTGAATTTTTCGATCATTAGGTACAATAAATAAACAATTTAGCATTAAATATTAATTTTCAAGTATCTTCTTGCAGAAAAGAAAAGAAAATGGAACCCATTCAACACATAAAACAGGACGACAAGGAAGGAAAGGGTTGATATCTAAGTTTGTGAGTAATTGTGACTTCCTTATAGCAACTTAACTAGATTTCATTTTTGTATATTTTAAGTTCTTTTAAAAAAATCATCATTGAATTTCTTTAAACAGGTGCTAACATATAAAGAAGAACCATCAGACGAATTGATTGACATTGGGTTAAATATGGGTTGTGAGTATATGTTGGCATATCAGAAATTAATTGTGGAATTTGTAAGCATCTATCGATCTTGTTTTACTTAACTCCATCTATAATTAATAGAAAAAAAATATATTTTATATTAAATATATGATTTGATATGGGGTATAAAACTTGCAGGAAACAAAGTATGGAACTGTGCCAACAGATGAAATCTTGAAAGATGGCATACTACATAGTTTTGAAAGAATGTGTATAGTTCATGAGTCAATTGTTGCTATGGTACATCATTTCTTTTGGATTTACATTGATGTATATTATTTAATATTGAAATTTTCATTATTCTCACCAATGTATATACACTCATTGCAATTTATTTTTATGTTTGTAGATGGAAGGTGAAGAATAAGAAAACAATCAACACCGTGAATTAAACATTCCTGAAAATAACCCAAGTCATGGAAGTAGCTCGAGCAGTGACAACAATTCAAGCGAAGAATGATGATCATTATGTTTGGATATCAAAGCAAGGCGTTGTATTTTTTGAAATATTTGTCTATGAAATCGGACATTTTGTTTAATGTAATGGACATAGTGTCCCAATTCAAAGACAAAGAGATACCAATAACTATCCCATTTTGTATGACAAATACTGTCTTATATATATATATGTGTGTGTGTGTGTGTGTGTGTGTGTTTTAATTTATTCTATTGCGTTCTCCATCATCGCTGTGAAATATAACACCACTGATTAAATTATGGATGATTAAATATTATAATGAAGACATGTAAAATCTAATTATATGATATAACAAATTAATCCAAACATCACATTTAAATGCACTAATAAAAAATTAATTGATATGAATACGCTTATAATATATGTGTCGTCTTGTGATGAATAATGAATTTTAAAAAATCACAATAATTATGATATGATATAACAAATTAATCCTATTATCACATTCAAATGCATTAATAAAAAATTAATTAATATTAATATTGTTATAATATGTGCCGATTTTTGATGAATAATGAATTTTAAAAAGTCACAATAATTGCATTGTCACAGGTCGATGTTTCTAAAAAATATAAAATGAACACTGGTGTGTGTCAGTTATTGTATACCGGTGTGTTTGTATGATACATCGCACCGATGTATTTCTACGACCTATGGGCACCGCACAAATACCAATACCAATTATAAATCTTGGTGCATTTGTGCGATACTTCACACCAGTGCTTTTATGTGAGACTACGCACCAGTGCATTTCAATGACCTATGGGCACTGCACAAATACCAATACGAATTAGAACAATCAGTGTGTTTGCCTGATACTGCGCACTGGTGCGCTTCTATAAGACTACGTACTAATGCGTTGACATGACATATGGGCACCGCACAAATCCCAATACCAATTAGAACGACCCCATACGTTGTATCACCTATAGTGCACCTGGTGCGGTTGTATACCTTTACTGCCTGGTACATGCACCTTCGACCACCCTGGGGCAACCGTTTATATGACATGCACTGGTGCATTGAAACCTTAGTAGCGCACTGATGAAAAAAACATCCGTAATAACCTCCAGCTGCCTAGGTTTTTATAGTTGTGTTGAAATTCTGTTAAAATCTCCGCCAAAACCTCTGTTACCAAAAACGGATGTTGTAGCAATTTTTTTTTTGACAATTTTGGCCAATTTTATAACACTAAAACCTCCTTTATAACCTCCTCTAGATGGTCTTTTCCTTGTAGTGAAAGTACATTTTAGGAGATCAATAAAGTAAGGAAAATTATTTCTTTCATATGGATCAAGTGGGGGAATTAATTCCAAGATAGAGGGAACACTCTTGGAGCCTTCATTGGTCATTCCTCTTAGAAGCACCTTTTGTCCTTATAATGTGACAAACTCCATTTCCATGGTACGATAATCCTTCCAATACCTCCCTATGTAAATGAGCCTTTGTACTACCATCACCACATTTGTATCAACAAGCTCCGCTAGACAGAAGTCATCCACTAGTGTCATCAAATGTAGCATGGAATATTGTATCACCTCTAGCTCTCTCATGGGGTTAAGCTAGAAATAAAAATCCAAATTTTGTACCCATTCTCTAGCTGTGCTACTGGAAGTTCCACTAAAGGTTGGGATGTTTATATTTCTTTCCTTTTTTGGGACCTCATTATTCTACCACCACTTTTTTTTTTTGTCTGAATAATTCTAATTCTATTTATGTAACATATTAGTACAAAACTACCACAACTTCAGCTAAGTAAGCCTAAAGGCTGGGTTTGAAGCTTAAAAAACACATGGTTTTGGACTGCCCCAGAAGGGGGAACCAGTCCCTTAGACGCATATCTTGTCGCCCGCGTAGGGGAAACCGACATTAAGTAATAACATAGTAACAAGTAAGACCATGAAAGCAAAACTTGACTAAGATAAATGAGGTTTTTCTCGCTCAGAAAGAGGGATTTAAACAAAAACACATAAAGCCTCCCATTGTACCTGGGATGCGACACCGCGTTCCAGTTATGATAGCAATGGTTACTTGTCATCTGCAGGAGAGGGAGGCTCCTCGACTATGCGGCAACAATACTTTGCACTACTGCTATCCTCTTCGTCGGTGGTGGCACAAGTGGCAGTTGCAGCCGCATCCTTCATCTGTTCCTGTGCGTTGTCATCTCTTTTCAGACCCTGCGAAGCATCATGGACTGGAGGGGGATGAGGGGCGGGCTTGTCAGTAGGCTTGGAACTAGCAGCTTCCTTTTGGAGAGAGACAGTGATGAAGGCGGTGAGAACCGGGTGGTCCATAGTACAGACAAATTGAAATTCATCTCGTTGGGAGGTGCGGCGAAGGGCGACAGGGGTAGTGGCAGACTGAGAGATAGGTTGCGAAGTAGATGTGGTGTGGAGAGGTTGAGAGCCGTGGGTGGAGTGCTCCTGCCCAAAGAGGCAAGCTCGCCCTCTTTTGCTACGAGTTTCTAGGAAATGACAGTGGGCTACATCCTCAGACGAAGAATCATTTCCAGAGAAAGACTAGGCGCAAATTTCTCGGCCCCTGCTACTTCCTCTGCGGCTTCGCATTATATGCCTAATCCGAGGCATTTTTGCAATTGAGTGCAATCTGTAGGAACGGGTATGTGAGCGAGAGAAACTCTGGGTAAGAGACATAGGATTGGCCTACGTAAAGCTGGAGAGAGGAGCCTTGAAACAGTACTCGCTCTGAGAGAAGTGGAATTCCTGCAATGTTTCTAGCCAACCAAGCAGCCAACAATGCCTCCCAGTATGCATGCGAGCACTTGGCTCGGCGCAAACAGGAGGGCAGTAGCAGCTCTGAGGAGCAGGATGAGCATGAGCAGAATGATAATGAGCATGAGCAGACGTCATCATAATAAACCAGGGGAGCAGGAGAAAATGGCGGTGGGACGAGCTAATGGCTCGATTGCGGAGTTTAATGCCTAGGTTGGCAACATTAATGGGAGGATTAATGCGCAGGTGGGTGCCCAGATGGCCACCCCACGCGCCCGCCTTTGGGACGTGCGCCCCATCGTACCTATAGATCATCCGCATCCGCATCCGCATCCGCATCTTACATTAATTCATACTTTAATGGATGGGACATGGCCTCCCTTAATTCTCAAAGGTTCGATCTCTTTACGAGAGTTTAACTTGATCCTGAGGGAAACACAATTCGACACATGAAATTATACTTGTAATTATCCTTCTGAAGAACAACAATTAAACTATCTCTTTAGATGGTTAAAGTAACCTCTTTTGTGGATCAATTTGAACTCCTTTCAAGATCAATGATTAGCTAGGGTAGCTTTACAACCACCAAAACCAACTACCACCATCTACGGGTGTATGTTCCAACACCGAAACTAGGAAATATTGAGGGTTTCTCCCTCACTCAGTATGTTGTTCGAGCTCCTAGTCAATTCACAAATAACTCTTCAAATGTTCTTCCATTGTAAGCAAAAAACCATGGGTGATAAGAAAAAACCATGGGCCGCTTTATATTTCTAAAGTGACTTTTAACACCCTTATTTAATTATCTTTTAATTTATTGTATTGACCCCTTTGTAACAACCATTTTTTTCTTCCCCCTCATGTAAATAAGTTCATGTGGAATTGTAAATAACTCTGAAGAATGTAAAATGATTGGATTGAGGAGAGGACATGAATTTAGAGCTTGAAAAGAGAAATTTATATGGAATTTCTTGGGGAAATAGCTAAGATAGGAATTTTTCATTTGCTTACCACAAATATCCCTATTGAATTGTACAAACATTAAATATGGCATATCGGTGCTTGAGAAAAAGAACGAGTCAATTATACTCTCATGGGACAAGTTGGCTACGATTAACATGCAATAGAAAGTCAACAAAGAAAAGGGAAGGGAGTGTGGTATGAGATACACTTGACAAAGGACAAAATGGGATTTATGTGAACAACATACGATGAGAAGAAAAGTAAGATCACAAAAAAAATAGACTTTGAAAGAATAGTGTGTGTGAACTCACAAGATAAATATCAATGTAAGCACAAGCTTGGAAGCACATTGAGGAACGTGGAGCAAATACAAAATTTTGTTGTTGAGAAGGTGGAGTCACTATGGACTTTGGATTCTTTATTAGATGCTGGATACTGAGTTATCTATATTCTTCTCTTATATGTCAAGTGGGGACATGGTGCGCTTTTCATTCCAGTGGGCATAACATACGGAGACAGAAAATGGGCCCTGGATTCTTGAAGGGCGAAGTTGGTAAAGATAATATGGGCTCTAGATTTCTATAATGATTGTTGGGTGGATAAATGTGTGCTTTGGATTCCCTGAAGTGTTTTCTGGTTGGTGACATTGTGTGCTTTGCAAACTTGGTACCATGTGGGGGCACTATGTGCTCTGGATTCCCATGTGATTTGTTAACTAGACTTGTGTGAATAAATATTTAGCACTTCACACTCCTCAGGCTCTAAATATGGCTAGAGGGTGGTTAAATCTAAGAAAGGATAGCAATGCAATTGTACTGCAGTTGGGAGGATATTTGAAGTCCCTTCATTAGTTTATAGTCTCTCAATTAATAAGATAAGTTGCTTACTTGTATCTCTATGTATACCTATTTCACTATGAATGATGAATATTCTTATAATATGACAATGATTGTATCAACATTGTTAATGAAGGAATATGTTTTTTTGGTGTATTTTCAATGAGATGGTTTGTATTATTATTCTCATTGTGTGAGGGACTTGCAAATCCCTGTAGTTGCTGATACATTCCCTCATTTGTAGAGCTACTTAGTTGATTATGTATGATAGTCTAATGAACCCAATTAAATTCATATGGTGTGTGTATTTCATGGTTTGGGTGTTATAACTTTCAAGGAGTGTCTGTTGACTAAGAATTAAAAAAAAAACTGTCGTTAAAGAGTTGTGTATTGCATGCTAAGAATTAACATGGATTTTTGTTGTACATGGTTGATCATTGCCTTCTTTATTCATGGAATAATAAGGAAATAATGCACATTGATATACCAAGGGATCTTAAAGTGGCAGTTTACATCCATTCTAAAGAAGGATATGGTGTTGTTGTAGTTGAAATCATAGAGTGTTGTTAACCATGGATTGGCTTGTTATAATGCCTATTAATAGGTGGATTCACATCTTTGTGAATTTCTTATCTCTATGGTTAGCACTTGTATTGGTTGTGTTTGATATAAGAATGTATTCCAGTGAATGTAGATGTTTTTGGAAGCGTTAGGCTCCCTGGAAAACCTTGGCTAGTTCCTTGAAATTATTAAGGATAAACTTAAATATTTTTGAGTTGAAATAAGAAGGAATTTGCCTTGTATTTGGGAGTATTTGGGCCTGATATAATTTAGGTGTTCCATAGATATCTGGGAATCTAGATATCTTAGAGAATCGTTACGATGAATTTCATGGAAGAAATGAATTTGGATGAGTTTGGATACATATGAAAAAGGGTTAAGTCGAGGTCTATCTGGGGTGGGGCCCAATTGGGTAAACCTCCCAAGGCCCAGATGAGTGGCCAAAGCTAGATATATGGGGTGGTGTAAATAGTTTGAGTGCCAAAGTCACTGGATAAATCCCATTTTTGAATTCTTGTAAGTGGTACAAACACATCTGAGAATCGAAATCGTTTGTCACGTGATATATATTGGAAACAAAATATTTCCTTATGATCCAGATATAACTTAAAACAAAGAATTAACACACAAAATCCAAACTCGGTGGGGTCCATGGGTTAGTCGATGTGGCAAGGTTTACGTGGACTCATCCACATCCACGTTGGCATGAAGGATGATGTCTAACTACTTGGTTATGTGACAGATACACACATGCACCACGTGGCAGGGTCTTTATTATATGGCAAGGATTAAATAAAAAAATTTAAATGGGCGTAATTTTTTATCTAGGCATCATAGATAAAATTTGTATTTTCGAAAAGCTCTCAACAAGATGAACGCAATGATGTTATCCAAAATTATTTTTGATAAATTTGGGAAAGAAGTATTTTTATAACCCCATCTTCATAATGAGACCATGGAGGTTGGGTTAATTAAAATTAGCACCTTCCAGGACGTTGGTATATCTAAGAGAGGGTGTGAGGGAGCATTACAGAGTGGTATCAAAGTGAAGGTTCTACGCTAGACCTTTGGAGATAATATATGGAGTTCTGTTCCGACCAGTTACAAATCCATATTCAATAGTTTACCTCAAAGGTTCTCTTTTCCATTGCTTGATCAAAATATTGTTCATTGATTCATTTCACTCCCTTGGCTTGGTTTAGTCTTCTAGTCTATTGCATAAAGTGCCTTAGTGTGGTTTGTTCATTCAGGGAGAAGTATCTATCTGAAAGGTACTATGACAACAAGGCCAAGGAATTTTATGAGCACAAATTAAGTAAATTTACAAGTGATGAATATATGACTAGATTCTTGGAATTATTGAGGTATGTGCCTTACATCAAAGATGAGAAGGTAAATATCCATAGGTATCTTAGAGGTTTTTTATAGGAATTTAGGGACATAATAGAGTTTGATCAATCAAAAACTTTAAAGGGCACCATATGAAAGATGAAGTATTGGTATGTATATTCCAAGCATATGACTAAGTCTATAATGAATTGTAAATCAAAATGAAAGCCCAACTTTGGAGGAAAAGGGAAGAAAAATGTTGGGCATCAACTAGGAGGAAGAAATGTAAAATTTACCACCCTTGTCAAGGGTGAAATTTAGCAACAATCTACTATTTATGATAGATATGTATCTTCTAAGCCTACGAGAGAGGAAGCCGAGAGGTCTGAGGAGGGATTATGTAGTGTTGGACTTGTGGACAAAACCACATGCAGAGAGATTTCCCTCAACGACATCAAAAAGGTCCAAGGCTATACAATGTGTAGGAACCAGAGATAGTGATAGATATGGTTCAATGTGTGCCACATATTTATGCTATGTTCGACAATAGGAAAGTTGATCACCAATCAACAGTGATTGAGATAGAAGGTATGGTCAATAACTAGTGAGTCTCAATTTTGATGGACCCAAGCTCTAATTTTAGTTATGTTAGTACCGAGATTCCTTAGAGATGTGCATTGTAGAAGATAACCCATGAAACATCATGTTGGTATAGTTAGAAACGATGACTAAGAGACAAGTTGAAAATGTGGTGAGGTCATGCCAAATAGTAATAAATGGCATGCCCACACCACGCAAACTTGAATTTACTACCATTGGGATCATACGGCGTGCTAGTTCGCATTGATTGGTTGGAAAGACACAAGAAAAAAATTGATTTACTTTAGTAAGTCAATCAAATGTATCAACAAAAAAGGGGAAACAATGATGCTACAAGGAAAAATAAAATTATTGATATTTCGACAAATATTAGTGCTACAAATGAAACAAGGCAACTGGAAGGGGTGTGGAATGTACGTTGTCCAAGTGACCAACAAGTTAGATATTAACAATAACAGTTTGGAAAAGCACTCGATTTTAAAGAAATTCGAGGATGTGTTTCTTGCATAAACCCTAAGATTTCTACCATGAAGGGAAAATGATTTCTCAATAGAATTGTTGTTAGGAACAACACCAATGTCAAGAGCCCTATATCGCATGAGTACACCAGAGTTGGTGGAATTAAAATTGAAATTAAAATAAATGTTGGATACGGGATACATCAAACCTATTGTATCACCCCAGGGAGCACCAATATTATTTGTAAAGAAAATAAATAACAATTTAATATTACATATTGACTACAGAATATAAAATAAAGCCACAATAAATAACAAGTACCCTTTGCCAAGGATTGATGACCTATTTTATCATTTGAGAGGGGTTGTTGTATTTTCAAAGATAGAGTTGGGTTTTGGGTACCATTAGGTATGTATCAAACATGAGGATATTTAAAGACAACATTTAAAATCATATATGGGCACTATGAATTTGTGGTTGCATTGTTTTGACTCACAAATTCCCTAGAAAAAATTATGTGTTTAATGAACAATGTTCTCAGTCCATATTGGGACAATTTTTTATTGTCCTTTGTTGTGACATCTTGGTTTATTCAAAAGGCAAGGGAGAGCATGAAAAACATTAAGGAATGACATCTAAATTGTTGAGAGAGCACAAGCTCTATGCTCTATGATATTCCTCAGAATGTGATCGACATCAAATCCTTCATGGTATTGATCATTTATTACCATAATTTTATCTAGAATTTCTCAAAGATTAGGTAGCGAATCACAACATTGTGAAATATAGGAATTAAATTCCAATGGATAGAATGATGTGCGGCTAGTTTTGAGTAATGAAGAAATTTGTGATCTTTGAAATTTCATGTTCCAGGCTAAAAGGAATTTGACTCTTTAAAGTGTTGGTCTCAGCCTTATTAGCTGTCACTTTATCAACAAACTCAGCTTGCTGATTTGTTTTATTTATATTTGACAAAATGGTTTTCACAGGAGTACTAGCTGAAGTGCTAGTACTACTAATGTCTGCACTATGTTTGTCATCATTTTGAGTGCCTTTCTCTTTACCTTTATCAGAATTTACAGCCACTGTTTTGTCCTTTTTTTTGACAACTTTAGGTTTGGTTTCAGTGCTGTTTTGTAAAGATTTGTCAGAGGTGTTGTTGTTGGGAGTTTGTTGACTGGTTTTGCTTCTAAGGTCATATTCTCTTTGAGACTCTATGATGACATTTTCCGTGTCTTGATAATAACTTTCGTCATCATAAGGTGTATAAAGACCTTGTTTTCTATCATAATGGACTTCAAAGTCATCCTCATCTACACCCAACATGTTGATATCATCTTCCTCTGTTATCTCCTCCGTTTCCTCAACCTCACTTACATAGTTTTGATGAAAAGGAGGAGTGATCTGTTGATCATATTCCCTAGGTCTGTTTGGAGGTAGATTCCTTCTAAAATTCTGATTCTGGTTTCTATTTTGAGGAGCAGTTTGGTTTTGGTTGGCTTGTGCTCTCTTACTTATTCTCATCTCTTTCATCATCTCCTCCATCATTTTCTCCATTTTTGAGCTGGAAGAAGAGGGTGTGGAGTCCTCTCTAAATGACACTCTCTTCTCATTTTTCATTCTCGCTCTCTTCTCCATCAAGTTGACTTCCACAGAAAGAGCTTCTTTTTGCATCTCTTCAAGAGTTGCAGGATCTCTCTCTCTCAGCTGATAGGCCATCTCAGGGTCAAACCCTTCAGGAAACTTGTTTAAAGCTGAGCCTTGTGGAGGTTTTAGATCTAGGGAAAGTGCATTATATGCACTATTAAATCTGGTACAATAAGCTTGTACACTTTCTCTTGTGTTTCTATGGAGGTTCTTGTAATCAGAAAGGAACTGGAGAGGATTTTTCTTTACTTCCCATTTGTTTAAGAATGTCTGATGGAAAGCTTGGAGATCATTGATACTATGGGGATTTTAAACCTTTAAACCATTTTCTTACTTCTCCCCCCAGACTTTGAGAAAATAATCTGAGTTTGAAAAAATCATCATCAATTTCATTTCTGTCAAAGTAGTCATTCATCTTAGCCACATGTTGTGATGTAGTTGTAGCATTGTTGGCATCATATAATGGAATTTTAGATTGATAGTCCTGTGGAAGATTGACTACGGGTGTAGGAAGGACTAAGGGAGCATACCAGGTTGCCATGATATGAGGTGGGGGTGGATTCACAAAAGGTGGATTAACAAAAGGGAAAGTGGGCTGGAATGGAGTGGTTTGAACAGTGGATGTAGGGTGAGCAGAAGTGGATGGACCAGGAGTAGATTGATGAGCTAATCTTGGATGAGAGACACCTAGGTTATGAAGGAAATGCAAATCAGGAGGCGTTGTTTCTCTACTACCAGGATGTTCACTTGTCCGGGGATGAAAGTGAATACTCAGAGTCTAGCTGGATTATATCATCAAATGACCTAGTTAGAAATGGATTTACTAAGTCAGCTTGTGATTGTTGTAGAGCTGTAAGATTTTCGAGAACTGAACTAGCTCTCAAGGGTGATCTGAAAACAGTTAATAATTTAATCCTAGGAGACTTCCTAAGGATAATTTATGAGTTATCAACTAACTCAGGTGGATCAGGGTCAGGATAGGCTCTAGTGTGAATCTTTCTAGGAGCCACTATGCTGTGTTTTTCAGACCCAAATAAACAAGAAAAGTTCAACCAGGTATGACAATCTTTGAGAGGTTAACTAATCTGTTTACACAAATTTTAATCCTACAGTCCTCTAAATGAGTTTGAATGATAGTACAATGATAAGGGTTCTTCCCAGTGGTTTCTTAAGGTCTACTAAGGATTGTGGAGTCGCCAAGTGGAAGTTTTTAGCTCCTAAGGAGGTAAAAGGTTTTATGGTCCACCACCATGTTTATTGGATACCAATATGAAATATTTTTGTGTTTTCTGAGTTATTTTTCAGTTGTGTGGTTTCTAAGAATATACTAACTCTGTTTCAAAACTTAGCTACAGTTATGAGGCAAAGATAGTCTACTCTTATGGCTAAGCCAGCTGATCTTTCAAGGTGAGATAACGTCTTATGAGAATCCTAGGGTTTGCCTAGTTTGTCACTGATTCAAACAAGTTTTATCATGATTACCATTTCTTGGTAGTGCTTGAAAAGGCTACTTTTACTCACAATATTTTATGAAGTTCTTAAGGGAAGTAATCCCCAGCGGAGTTGCCAGAAATGTTAGTTGTTGGTGGCTCAGCTGGTTGATATAGCAATTTTTTTTTAAAATAAATCTCTGATATCCTATGGTTACCTTCAAATGAAAATTATTCTGGGTTTTTTCCCCAGCGGAGTCGCCAGAAATGTTAGTTGTTGGTGGCTCAGCTGGTTGATATAGCAAATGTTCTTTGAAATAAATCTCTGATATCCTATGGTTACCTTCAAATGAAAATGATTATGGGTTCGATCCCCAGCGGAGTCGCCAGAAATGTTAGTTGTTGGTGGCTCATTTGGTTGATATAGAAAATTTTCTTTGAAATAAATCTCTTATATCCTATGGTTACCTTCAAATGAAAATGATTATGGGTTCGATCCCCAGTGGAGTCGCCAGAAATGTTGGGAATTTGTAATTAGCAAGATTGGAAAAGTCCAATCACAAAAACAACATCGTTTCAACCACTTTGGGATTCTAGGATCTAGCCCTCCTGAATCCAGAGAGGGATCTCTCCAATAAGTGCAAATATGGATTTGTCTTTGAAGTTTTGGGTAATGATGTTAGGCTAGTTATGAAGGCCGAGGGTTTGTTTTGTTTTTGGATGGCTGAGCATGATTACTGTTTGAGGTGGAAAATCCTAAATGTAAAGAGTTTCAAAGGTGTGAAGTTGCAAGCAAATAGAACAAGCTTTAGCCAAGAAAGGTAGATAATTGCAGGTTTTAGTCCATTGGGCTATGGGGTCATAATAGGGTTTAATTGGAATAGCAAGAGGCAAGAGTGGTCCATGGGGCAAGTCATCTATGTCTAAGGATCTCTCTGAAGATTGATTTATGGAATGAAATGATACAACAAGAAGGAAAATTAAACTAATGCAGAACAAAGAGCAGCCCAGGATCTGGTAAGTACTTTTAAACTAGCCAGCCTTTGACAAACACTTGGGAAGAACATAAAAGCAAACTAGGATCTGGTAAGTACTTCTAAACTAGCCAGCCTTTGATACACTTTCAATAGAAAACATGTAAAAACAAAGGGAAACTTGAAGGCAACTGTTACAGTAGAAACTAGCGGGCCGGGCTCACCACAAATCCTATCCTAGCTCTGCTTTACTTGGTTAATTTCAAGACAATCACAAATATAACATAGAATGGCCTAAGATCTGGTAAGTACTTGTAAACTAGCCAACTTTTAACACATTCCAAGGGAAACATTCAGACAGTCTGTGGGATAAAACTGGGACCAGGGCTCACCATATCTTCCTCATTTTATCTTCACTAAACACATAATGAAAATAACATTTAAGAATAACATTCAGCTAAGACAATAAGACGAGGGAATGCCAACATTCCTATACTTAAATTGAATTAAATCATTCCTAAATAACACAGTTTAGAAGAAAACATTCAGATAAATATTTTCAGTCAGAGAAGGGTACTGATATACAGTAGGTCCTAACTCCATGCATGTTGTTCTTTATAAGAGAAGATGAAACACAGTTAAAAAAGAAATAAAACAACAAGTTACAATGAGAAAAAACATCACCGTCAACATAGACCAGGATCCCATAAATCAACTTGTATTGATGCCCCAAACTAGTTACAGCTTTAAGTCCAATGCTTTAGTTTAGCAATCATCTACTCATCTCAGCCTAACTTATCTATCACAAGCAGAGCTCCAAGGGCCAGCGAACACTATTTACAATCAGAATTTTCCAGCTCAATTACATTACAATGTTCAACAACCTAATCAACCAACCCCTCACTCATCTTCTGCAGTAGTATATATAGAAGAATGAGGAGGTGAGATCTGATAAAAGATCTCCAATTACAATTAATACAGACTTAATGGCTTCTTGGCCTTGGGGGGCTCAATGAAGAAACTCACATAGGTGTCCTCTATATTAAATGATTTACATAAAGATTTAAGCTCAGTGGGAGCTCTTTTTGACCTTTGAGGCTCTGTGTGGTGTCAAAGTAACTCTGCAGATGTTTTGTGCATTAAGTTCCTTTGCAGAAGTAACTCTCTGGCTGCGTTGAGGTGAATATCTGATTTTACTCAATAAATTCGGCCTCTGTTTAAATGCTTGTGGCTACAGGTGGCACTGTGGTAGCTGAGAGGAATCAATTTGCCTCAGATGTGACGGTGGAGGCCTTTCTGTCTAATAAAACACTTATGATTTTCCTTTAATTGTGTTTTAATTTGGGGGATTAGGATTTTGATAATCAATCTTAGCCGTGATCCCCGCAAATCTGTCTTCAATGTTCTGTTCTGCTGAATTCTGTCTTTCGACACTGATACTCTCTGACTGTGCTTGATTTATGTGTTTTTTTTTGGTGTGCAGGGTTGCACAGGGATGACATGGCATCAATGCCTCATGGATCATTGATGAAACATGAATTTGGAACCCTGCAAAGGATTCTCTTTGATGGATCAGAGGTGGGAGGATCGTCACCCTCTACTTCTGAATTTCTTCAGTCATGGCGGAAAAAACCATTAACCCTTCAAAATACGAACAAATATTATAAAATCCATGCATGTATAGGTTTACTGCTTCAGAAGGCACGTGGAGGAAGCATGGCCGTTGGGTGGCATCATCCAACGATCGAGATTGATCAGAAGAATTGAAGGGAAGGCGGAAGAATGATTTAAATCAGAGTCATCGATCGCACAAAGATCGATGGTCGGGATCGAAGGTGACGGTATGGAAAACAAATGGAGATCCGCCCCAATTAAACTCTGCCACGTGGATGCTGATGTGGCGCTGGGACCATCGGCACTGCTGTGGACGGGGGGAAACGGGCGATGGAATGTGGGTCGTCGATCTGCAGATCAGATCGACGGAGGAGATATTTTAAATGCCGCGTCGTATCCTGGTTAACTGTCGGGCTTCTTTGGTGAGTGATCGCCATCCGATGGGCGGCCTCAGATCGGACGGTGGACGTCAATATTGCGCCGGGTCCACGTCCGATCTTTAACGCGTGATGGACGGCGGTTTTATGAACAATGCCCAGGCCGTGCGTCAAGCTGTGTATGGAATCGTTGCGAAATGAAAAATACCGCCCCGCTCTCAAAAGCGGTGCGATGGATACCGCGTGGTTTTTTGCAACAGTGAATAGATGGCGGGGACCACTGGGGTGATGGACTACGCGCCGTTGATCTGCAGATCAGATCGACGGTGGAGATTGACTGAAACTTTGAACCAGCGGAAAGTTATAATATAATAAAACCGACAAGTTTAATATAACCAAAGGTTTAAACTTTGGGCGGACATATATATAATATGGTTAGGCGCCCATCTGCGGGGCCGTGGGTTATATAGGAAACCATATGACCGGGGGTCAAAAAAGGGGGGGCTAATCACAATTGGAGAACGCGATAAGCGCTTAGAAGACTAGCGCTCGGTCCTGGCACCTAGGCGTATGGAGGGGGGGGGGTTAAAGACTTAGCCCAAGGGGGCTTAAGTCCATAATATGAAAATGTGTTTTTAGGCATTTTTCAATGTTTTTCAAACGAGTTGGTGGGTTTCAATAAGGCTAAGAAAGGGTCTTAGACCTTATCAAAGGGGTTTTGATGAAGGGAAAAGGGGAGAAAACATGAAACTAAAGGATTTCATGGGAGAAGAAAAGAAAATATGAGGTTAGCGTTGGAAGAAGGGGGAAAAGGACAATGGTGCTTGCAACAGTATTCTTCCTTGGGAATCAGCAGGATTCTCAGAGTTTTTAAAAAAAATGGAACAACAGTGAAGATTTGGACAGAGGCATGAGGCCTTCAAGAGTCTTCAAGAGCCAACACTTTTTAGTAATAAAATTTGTTCCTTGAAGGCTCAAAAAATTTTAGCCACCTTTTGCTATAACAAATTTTATAGGTGGCTAACAACGACTACCTTGCCTTCGCATGCCTGCGGTTAAGGCTCAAATTGGTCAAAAAGTCAGTCTCCCTTAGAGTTCAGGGGCCCGGAAGGTTGGGTTACCTCCTGAGGATTTTTTTGATGTTGTGTAATGTGTGTTTATCTTGTTTCCATTGGTTCCATTTCCTTAAGGTCATCTATGAGGTTGAATCTCATTTTAGTAGCCTCTCACCGCATTTTTACCCTGGTTGGCCAGTTACTTGGGTAGATGTGGGAAGAGGGTGTTACAGAGTGGTATCAGAGCGTGTTTGGGCTCTCATTAGGTGGTTTTTGGTTTATATTCTCTTTGTATCATATATGATACCACAGAGTGGTATCAGAGCATGGTTCAATCCTTGGAGTGGATGGGTGGTGTGTTGGTCATGATTTTCTATTGGTTGCATATGTTTTCTCATGCCTATGGTGTATGTGTTTGTTGCATCCATGTTGTGTTGGCCATGGTGGCAGTGGTGTCGCCGTGGAAGGGATAATGGTGTTTTTTTCAACATGTTATCATGGGTGTATGAATCGTTATGTGTGGTTCTTGCTTATGTATTGTTCATGCATGATTACTTACATGTTGTTACATGTTATACATGCATTGCTTGTTTTATGCTAGGTCACATATTGGTCATGCTTGTGTTCTATCTGTGTATGCTTGCCTATGTGATGCTATATGTGGGACATGAATTGGTCGTTCATGATTGGTTATACATGTCAAGTGGGTGCATATGGTCAAGCCTACATTGGTTTGTTGAAGGTTGTTGTGCATAAGGTCACTGTATGCAATTAGGTCATCATGATGGTATTTGTATGTTATGATGCTAATGTGTTGGCTAAGATAGAGCAGGAGATACTGACCATCAAAGTGAAGTTGCAAGATTGGACCTCGAGGCAAGAGCATCTCATCATACAAGTGTGCATGTTTGGCATGCAGGTACATGATTCATGGTTGTTTTAAGCATTAGGGTTGCTTATACGTTTGCCATTCTATTATTATGGTTACATATGTGATAAATACTAGTTGATAAGTGTACTTATATGCATTATGGTTATGAGTATTCCTTTCATTATATTGATCTTATGGTTACATACATTATAGATGCTAGTTGATTAGTGCAGTTATATGTACATGTGTTGGATAGTTGTTAATGATAGCAACCTGTGGTGGTATGCATTGCTTTTGTTGTTGTATGTTATTTATGTTATATGTTGTTGATGAGTATGATGTAGGTTAACTTTTTGTTTTTGTATGATAGTTAGCTTGATGATTAAGTTACATGTTGTTGATGAACATGAAATATAGCTTGTTGTTGTTATATGCTAGTAACTTGATGATTAGGGCTATTTCATTAAGATCTTGATGTTATATATATCATATTGCTTTGGATTTACTTATGCATATGGTTAGGGTTATTACGTTCATGTATGAGTCAATATATTTGTGATATTGTATTGTACTAATATAAGCTGACTGTGCATATGTGATTATTATGCATGAATGAAAATTGTTTATGAGCTTATGTTGTGAACATGTCAGTTAGTCACTGTTATGGATATCATCACCTTATTTAGGTTTTATTTGATGTGTTGTGAAGTTATATTGTGCTAACCTAGATTAATTGTGCAAAACAAGATAGCCTCCCCTAAGATACATTAAGGTGTGAGTTTGCTTATGTTGTGTACTTGATGCTTGATTGTTTGATTATGTCATCTATCCGGTGTTGAGTGTCTGGTGTCCATTATGTCATCTAGTTGATTTATATAACATGGTACGTTTATATTTTGTTTGAATATTTGACAAATCACATGATATGAATATGTGTTTATAAGACTGCATGAAGAAATGATCTTGTTTTAAGATGGTTGTACTAACGCATATGTGTTGGGATGGATGATTTGTACTTGAGTATAAGTAGTTGATAGTTGTAGTATTATGATTTTGACTATTATTTGATTATGGCATGGTTGTTAGTCTTGGTAAAATTTGATTTCAAATATATAGATATGTTGCCTTGATCTTTGGTACATATGGCTGACATGTGAGTTCAGTTACAGGTTAGCGTGCTTAGCATGACAAGGTAAGATAATTGGTATATTTTTATATTTAGTTATGCATTGGAAATTATGTGTTTATGGATGTATGATGTAGGGACTGCATGGCAAATATATTGCCATGAATCTCGAAGAAGGATCAGGTTGAGTTTTCCTTCAAAAGCACTGGGGACCCATTGGGATTGAGTCATAGTGTTTGTTGCTAGTCTTGTGATTTTGGTCTTTTGTGATTTGTTTGTGTTTGATTTTTTGTCTTGATTTTGTCTAGTACATCACCATGCCACTTTGTTGTGGTGTCGTATTGCTTTTGGGTTTTCATGGTCTTATTCTTGCTTACACTTGTTCCTTCCTTTTATGTTTTGAGAGTCTTAGAAATTGGTTGGGAAAGAGGAAAGTTAATGGAGCTCGGGGAGAGAATTGTGGTACCCAACAGATGATGTAAGATAAGGATAAAGCTCAGTGCATGAGTAAAGGGCGTCAAAAGGTAAGAATATGACATTTAGTTGGAATGGTTGGGTCCATTGTGGTAAATGGATGGTGGCAGTACATACATGAGAAAGGAAACAAAAAAGGTAAATTGAATGAGGTGTTAGATGTCGTGGCTATGTTACGAACTGATGTTCTCAAATTTGTGCATGTTGTGCACAAGGAAGTTCTATTAACCTATAACTTATGATATTTAGCAATTGTGTTTTGATCACGATTGCTTTATGTTGATTTTTATGTATGCATATATGTATGTATGTATGTATGTATGTCGTGTTTACTGCTAATGTTTATATGTATATATGTATGTCATTGTATGATAGGATTATGATTGTTCTATGCTAATGATTATATATATGTATCTATGTATGTATCGATGTCATTGTCTGACAGGGTTGTCAAGGATCATTCTTGCGGAGGAATGATTTATTATGCAGGTAAATGGAATGAAGAGGTTCTTGGTATAATGAGGAATCAAGTGGAAAGAGTAACTCTGATAGATCTATGAAGTCAATATCATGTGGGCCTGAATTGATATTATATGATTGTTCTATTCCTATGTTTATGTTATGGACATGTAATGATAATAGACACATCAATGAAGTGAAGGTAGTGTGATCTGCGACATGCTAGGATAAGCATGGATAGTGGAAATACACTAGAAGCAAGGTTTCTTGTGGGGTTAGTGCGTGGTATATGGATGTACAGTGCTATTTTTGTGCATGTTGTATATTCAGTGATTTTACCTATGGTGATTTTTAATGTTGCATATGCAATATTGTGTACATATAATGTTGTATGCATGGTGTATATATGTTGTTGTGTGTATACTTCATATGCAGTGCTATGTACATGTTGGATATGCAGATTTGTGTGCATACCATGTTGTGCGCAAGTTTGATATGTGATGTTGTGTACATATGGTGCTATGTACATGTTGTATATGCAGTGCTATGTACATATGGTGTTTTTTGCATGATTGTACATGTGGTGTTGTGTACATGTTGTACATATGGTGTTATGTGCAAGTGGTGTCATGTACATGTCGTGCGTGTGGCATTGTGTACATGTCGTGCATGTGCTATTGTGTACACATTGTATAGGTGGTACATTGTACATTTGGCATTGTGTACATGTTGTGGGGGTGGTGTCATGTACATGATGTTGTGCACACGTTGTGCAGGTAGTGTTTTGTACAGGTGAACTGTGTACATGTTGTGTTGCAGGAATGTGGTACTACGTATGTGCATGGTGTAGTTGTTGTATCGTGACATGTGTATTCATTGTGTTGTATTCTGTATATGTATATGTATTGTGTTGTATTATACACTGAGTGTAGGTGTATGTGTTGTATGTCGGTGTAGGCATATTTATTGTGTTGTATTTTACACTGGGTGTAGGTGTATGTGTCGTATGCTGGTGTGGGTACATGTATTGTATGGTGTTATATGTTGTATGTGGATGTATGTGTTGTGATGTAAATTGTGTGCATGTTTACATGATTGAAGAGAAGCAAAGGTATTGGGTGCTTGCTGGTGTTAGGTGGATAAATCGTTATTTCGGACAAGAAAGATCTCCCCAGTATCAAAAGGATAGCTAGAAACAAATAGGACAAATGTAAACTACTTTCTCTAGATTATATGTAATTTAGAATTTTCTATGATGAAGAAAGGACCTACCTCTGATCCAATGCTAGTTGAATTATTCTTTCCCGTTGCTCCAAGAAGTCACCTCTAAAGACCTACAAGCAAAGACATGGAAAAGAATCAAAAGCACCTGCAACATATACTAATTCACAAATCACAAATGTATCTTAATGATCAAGGAATTTAAGAAATAAGTCATTGAAGTAAATACATAAACAACTTATTGAGAAAACAGGATCCAATTGTATTATCTTTAAATAAAAGAAGGATTCTTACAACCGTGTTCGCCTTGATGTCGTACAGGTCCTTCCGGGGTCTGGAACAAGCGTTTTCCTTTAGTTTGACAAGCCCTTCCACTCTTTGAACCATCCTGACTACGAGTATGTAATCGTTCTCGCAGCTAACAAAGAGTATGTTTCTTCAGCAATTCCCTTCTCTATCGTAGCTACCAAGTACAAAGAAAGTACTAAGTGTATACAAAATGGATAGAGAATTTTTACATATATCAACATGTACCCTTGAGACTAAACCAAAGCTTCAATTTATAGGAAAATGAAAGCGGTTACAACTCCAAAATGGAAGGGATAGAGTCCCCTTATCAAGGGATTAAGTTCCAAAATCCAAGGAATAGGCTCCTTTTATGAAGGAATGAATGTTCATGATGAAGGGAGTGAAGCTTCGACCACATAATGCCTTCTAGAAGCTTCCAGCTGGGAGAATATTCAACCAGCTGGGCTTCTAGAACTTACTTTTTTGCTCATTTTACCTTTTACAGGGGTCCGCAGTTTTAATGAACAGAACGTGCGGTAGGTACCGCATTTTTTCCTTACAAAAGGTCCGGTACCGCAGGTAATGGCTAGGAAAAGTGAGGAACTAGGGTTTTTATGATTTTTATGAACTTTTCTCCAAATCTAGGACTTGGTCTAGGAACTTTGGGGTTTTTGACTTCTAAGGGAGCATGATATAGGTGTTGATAGACCCATATGAACAGCTAAATTTCATGGTGACAATTTTTAGTGTAACAACTGGGTGTAGTGGCAACCGTTCCATTGTGTGTACACAAAGAAAAAATGCGGAAGTAAGGACTAATGAAGGATAACTATCAGTATTTTATTTCAGTTCTATTATGCATGTGATATATGATTCTGACTTATGATGGTTACGTGTGATTTATGATTATGGTTTTGATGATTTCATGTGATTCATGATTTTAATTTATGATGGTTGTGTTTGAGCTAACCAGATTTGAGTTTATTTCAATTTATTTTGAATCTAATCGCAGTTATGTTCTTGGTACAAGAAGGATGGAAATGCCTGGTTGGGTGGTTGAAACCAACTGCAAGAAATAACAGTGTCGGAAAAATGAATTGGAACATGCAATAGTATGATGGTAAAGCACTTCAGGAGTAGGGCCATTGTGGGACACTGGTACCCAATAGTGTCCATTGATTTCCATAAGCATGCTATGACCAGTATGATGGTTATGAGGCAGGTATATGCCTTGGTTTTTGTACCTTCCGATGCAGGGAAGTCTTTCCAAGGGATGGACTGCCCAGGATGGGGGTGCCAGCGGAACTTGGAAGGTGAGTCGTTGCACGAAAGGAGTGACAACATTGCTCGAGGGACTATGTAGAAAAGAAGGGAAGGTCGGGGATGGATTTGTTTTGGTGATTCGCATTTCCATATGGAATCATATGCACTTTGGGAGTGTGCCCTGTAACAATGAGTCGGTAATTTTTCACTCAGAGGACAAGTGCCACAGGATTGTGGTGCTGGACATTGGATGCACCTTTAACTCTGACAGTGGATTTTGGACTTCTTGGGGAGGAGGGGAATCCTAGTAATACCTTGAGGGTGGAGGTGTGACCCTATGGATTCCCTTTTTTTTTATACAGGCTGTTGAGATTCAACAAGATGATGAGCTTAGTGAAAAGAGTCCCCTTCACTAAGTGGGCCTGCAGGCTATTTTTGGCACAAAGTCTATTTTTAGACTATGTCTATTTTTAGACATGTCGATCGTATTCTATGAGTTGCAGGATGTTATTTTTGGATGGTTGGTCAAGTTGGAAAAATAGATGGAATTCTATTTTTAGACATATTGGGCGGAATCTATTTTTAGATTGCCAGTCTAAAAATATATATGTCGAATATTATTATCTCTTAATAATATTTGGACTCTAAATATTATCTTATTCTCTTGGAGAACTTCAGTTAGGTGCACAGATGTGGCACAGTAGCCGATAGAAGGAATTACGCTATTCCTGAGGGTTTACTGGAGCTAATGCATGAGGACTTCAGTTAGCACTCATGTGACAGAGTTTGGTGGAGTTATAGAAGTAGTTGGTGGAGTTGTATTTAGTTTAACTCAGTTAGACTCAGTTGAGCTAGTTGTATCTAGTCTAACTGATTGATACACTTGTGAGAGTGGTGTGAATTAATTAGTTAATTAATTCACTAAATAATAAATCATTAATCAACTAAAGAATATATTAGTTAACTACAGTGCATGGCAGTTTCAGTGGAGACCAGTGGAGAGGTAGGTGAAAGAGCAAGTGTGACTATCAGTTGTGACTATAGTGATGCATTGATTACATCCAACACTCAGTGGAGATGCCAATGAGGATTGCGTGAGCAAGGCTGGCTGAATTGAACTCATTTAGAGCCATTCTTCGGTAGGGTTTGCGCACGGTATGGGGCTAGCGAGCGAAGATCGGTGCATGGATTTGCAGATTTCTTCTGATTAGTGTGTGATGATTGATTGTACTGAGAGCTTGATGTACTAAGCTTTGTACTATGATTGTTACATGATCTCCATGACATATAATATATAGATAGTTGGGGTTTTTAACTTTAATATTTCCCATTAAATACTGTGTTCATATGTGTGATTGTTTGTGGTTTTAATGTATGCATGCAATTGATTTTATTTCCGCATGTGATGATCAATGGTAGAAGAGATTCTGTATTATGCATAAAGCTAAAATAGTGTGTGATCGAGAGAATCTTGGATATATAACATATCTAATTTATATAATTTCTACATAGTGTCAGGCTGATATTGATCAGATCAAGTGCAATTATTAAGAAGCGGTTGAGTTTGTCTTGGTGGAATTAATTGCTGAAGTGTTTTCTTGGTGTCGAAGTTGAGCATTCATTGAAATGTCTTTCAACGGATTGCGATTGGAGTATGCCCTTGATGGCAGCTCGTATTATATTGCATGGAAGGGCAGGATGGAGGAGGTTCTTGATGATAGTGGGTTGAAGGAGTTCATAGATGCAGAAATTCCAAAACCTGCTTCTAGCAATGCAGTCGCACTTGACGCATGGCAAAAGAAGACAGCAAAATGTCGTAGGATTCTATTGGAAGGTGTGAAGGATTACATAGTGTCCAGCCTTCATGGTAAATCTTCTCCATTCTTGATGTGGAAAGCCTTGACAGACTTGTTCCAAAGCAGAAGCGACCAAAGGAAGTTGGCGCTTAAAGACAAGCTCAGAAAAATAAAAATCGAGAAAGGCGACAATATACCCAAGTACCTCATGAAGTTTGTCCAGTGCAGGGATGAGCTGGGAAGTGTGGGGGTTACTGTAGATGAAGAGGACTTGGTGAGCTTGGCTCTCCTTGGGCTTCCAAAGAGTTGGCATAGCTACGAGGACTCTTTCAATGGTCGAGAGAAACTGCCAGGATGGGAGCGATTTTGGTCGGATCTTGTGCAGGAGGAGATAAGGTAGGGTACCAGGGATGGATCTTCATCGAAGAATGAAGATGAAGAAAATTGTGCTTTGGCTGCCAAAGCAAGGAAAGGGAAGGGAAAGAAAAATCCTTCTCAATCCGGTGCAAAAGGAAAGAAGCAGGACTTATCCAAGGTGAAGTGCTTTCATTGTTACCAACACGGAAATTACGGCACTAATTGTCCACAGAAGAAGAAAAATAAGAAGGTTGTTGGATCTGCAGCTAGAGAGGCCTTAGCCTCGCAGTTTGAGCTGGATTTTTCACTGATCGCATGCTTGGTTTCAAGTGTGAGGGGATCAGTGTGGTTTCTTGACAGTGGTGCGTCTTTCCATATGACCGGAGACAAAGATTTGTTCAGTGATCTGGATGAGAAGGATCTTGGAGTGCACATCAAGATGGGCGATGATGGTAGATACAGTGCGACTGGTGTCGGGACCATTTCCTTTGAGAGGGAGTCTGGTAAACCTTTCATATTGAAGGATGTCATGCATGTTCCAGGATTGAAGAAGAATTTAATCTCTATGGCGATGTTGGAAGACAAGGGCTATGATGTTGTTTTTAGCGAGGGAAAGGCTTTCCTGCGCAGTAAAGCAATTGGTGAAACCCGGAGGATAAGGGTTTGAGTTAAGAACCTTTATCAATTGCAGGTAGATGGTTGCACAGCAATGGCAGGCAAATCGGAAGGAGTGGTGATCCGGGATGAGGGCGAATTGTGGCACAGGATATTGGGCCATCTTCACCATGGCACTTTAAAATTTTTGCAGCAGATTTCTACCAGGCTTCCCAAGGGTACACTTGCACAGTCAGATCAGTGCAAGGGATGTACTTTGGGAAAATTTGTGAAGACCACTTTTCATGAGAAGGATAGTCGTGCCACGACGATCCTTGAGAGAATTCACACAGACATGTGTGGAACTTTCAGTCCCCTTTCTCCCTAGGTCTATAGCTGGTCCTAGCAGTGTTAATAATATCAAAGGGTGTTAGTTCACTTCTAGAGGAGGATCTGCAGAAACCATATTTGACTCAAGATCTGGAAACAAGGGGAAATTTTTCTAGTATAAGGTTCTTGTTAGATCCATGATGAGGTTATTACCCTATATCTGGATGATTACACGGTCTTTGTGATTCAATTCTCAGGGGGGTCCTTCTATTTGTATGTCAAAGACATTGATACTGTCTCCTCACTCACAGACAAGATACAATATTTGACGAGAATATAATATGATAGTATTTGACTCCTGAATGGAGGTAGGAAACTTCAGGATATGAAATCCCTTAGCGAGTTTTACATAGCCAATGATACCTCAATTTATCTAGTATCAATATTATGAGGTGGATCCAAAGGCCGGGGTGTGTCCTCCTCCTCCTAAACCAAATCCTATAAGGATGTAATAAAGCTAGGTATTTACCTACGAACCCCAAAAATCTATCAGGGCCCACATTTTTTATGGATCAGTAAGAAGTAACCCCATATTTTAAAGTGGATAACCTTATATCCACCTTTTTATCTACATGTTATGAATGAAATGTGATTATTTTTTTGTTTTAATGGTTTGTGTCCATCAACATCTGCTTTACGTGATTAGGTGCACCAAAATTGGTCTCAGAGTTCAAAGGTGCATTTTTTCTCAAAAGGATTTTTTATTTTTCTCTCCAGAAATATAGAGGACTAGCGTAAGGTTTTTTATTAGGGATCTTGGTTCTAGGGCCCTTTTGGTCTCTCATTTAAACCTTGGTTTTTTATTTTAGTCATATTTTTATTACGAATCTAAAAACTCCAATCTAGGTAAGGCTTCCTACCTTTCCCATTCATTTGACACAACTTGATATCTTAGCTAATGTGGGAAATTTTTTAGGTCGCTTAATCAAATTAGACACAGAAAGTGTTGAGCTTCAAAGATGTTCTTCTCTTCCACCACATTCCACTTCATTTCCTTTGTCCATTATTAATTTCAGGCTTAAATGATCAATAAGATTAGTTAAAATTGCTTTGAGATTGTATATAATGTCTAACTTGCTATGTTTTCATGATTTCGTTGTTGTAGTACTTTTTGACTACACCTAGCTACAAAATGCAGACATTTTGTAGCTAGTTGCCGATTCTGCAGCTGTCTTCATGTCTATGTAGGTTCCAGATGTCATCTCAGGGAAAAACACATATGGTCGTATTCCACATCATTCCCTCATCATTTTTTTCTCTCCCCGAAGTTTGAACAGAATTCTATAGGTGGTTATGCACGTAGAAGAGAAGTAGTTTCCTATCAAAACACAGACTCTACAGATGTCCGCAGTTAAGCACAAAACTGTTAATAAGAGTTTTAATTTGATTAGAAGTGGGAGAGAAACTTATCCCCATTTTTCTCAAAGAGTAGTTATGTAACTTCATTATAAGTATGACTCGGGAGACCGAGAAACTGTTGGTTAGATTTTGTTTTGTTGCTAGATCTTTGAAGGCCGTAAATACTCTGTTTTGAAGAATTTCTCCTTTAATGAAAGAAACATCATTTTATTGCACGAGCTGAGTCAATCTTGAGTAGATTTGCGTGCTACTCCGGTGGTAGAGGGCCCCTGCTACCTAAGGAGCTTTGTTCATATAATTTAGATAAGTAATTTAGCCTCGTTTCATTCCTAGTTTAATTGACTTTCTGAACTTTGCGTTTTATATTCATTTGCATTGGATTCTACAGTTTAGGCTCGTTCTTACGTATTCCAAAATATCACTAATGTCGAATGAGGTGTGACTGTAGTATTTTAGGAGTTAGTTTTACGTTCTTGTGCTCAATTACATCAGTTGTTACAACTAGTCATGATCTTATAAACTCTTCCAAAATATCACTAACTTCGGATAAGACATAGCTGTGGTGTTTTAGAGTTTTGTTGTGTTTTGTTGAATTTTATGCTTTCATGTTCATTCACATAGCATGTTGCAGCCAGTCCTGTTCTACAAACTATTCCAAAATACCACTAATTCCGAATGAGACAGAGCTGAAACATTTTAGTGGTTAGTTGCATCTTTAGTCTAGTTGTAGTACTCCGGAGGTAGATTTCATTTTAGTTTAATTCTGTCACTATATTTCAAGTTTGATAATGGCACTCTAGTTCAGTTTTGATTCACTGCATTTCAAGTTAGATTAGTGGCATTCTAGTTCAACCTTGTTCACTGTATTGCAAGTTAGGTTAATGGTACTATAGTTTAGTTGTGGTTACTGTGTTTCAAGTTTGATCAATTGCATTCTCAGTGTTATCCATTGTTCTTTAAGTAGTATTAACTGTTAAAATTAGGTTTCACGACCTTCATTATTTACAAATTAATCTTTTTTTGAATTTCTATTTATACATCTTTATAGGAACAAGAATTAGTGATATCAGTTTAAGGCCTTGATTGTTCTGCAAACTTTTGCAATTTCATAAATAAGCATTTTTCCCAAAATTATTCAAATCTTTAACTTTTGAACAAGGCTTAGTAGTGATAAGTTGAAGTTGCAGAATGGATTAATCTTAGTATTTCAAGTTAATTTAGAGTAGAAATCTTATTATACTACAATAATTTTCTCCAAATTGTGTTCCAATAAACTTCTAGCCATGGATGAGATTCTTTGTAATATTGTAAGATAATTGTTTATTTAGGAAAACCTCATTTGCACTAAACTTGTCCTCTTTTCAAGCTATTCCAACATATCTCTAATGAATAAATTGGATAATTTCATGCTCTGAGTTATTGAGTTCATGTTGTGATTTAGGAGTCATTATCAAGCTTTGCATTTTCTGTTCTTTAGTGCCATACAAAAATTTAGAAAAGGTTTTGCTCTGTTTTAGTGTAACCATTCACTTCTCTTTCCCAACATTTAGTTATTTTCCTTTTAAACATAAAACCATAAAACCAAAAACATCATAAAAACACTAAACACAACGTAGTGAGAAACAAATACCTGGGCACATATAGTGCACCACACTTCAGCAGTTTACTAGCCCTGGTTGACAATTAATGAACTCAATTTAGGAACACTAAGTTGAGCACAACATTTTGGCGCCGTTGCCGGGGAAGTGTAACTAGGTAGCCTTGTTTCTTAACTCCCAAAAACAATGATATGCGTAGAGAAAGAGACTCAAGGGGTAGATTCATAAGAAGCAGAAGTCTGATTCCTAGAACACCACCTGTTTCACCTAGACCAAGAGCCAATACACCTCCAACTCAAACCCACATTCCATTCTTTACTGATCCTAGACTTTTAGAAGACTTAAGATCAGATATTCCATTAGAAAAACCTTCCACTTCATCCACTGAACCTGTCTTAGAAGAAGATTCAAGGACCCCTGCTAGAGACACAAACTTTTTCACTTCCACAGAGGAATCAACTATGGCAGAAGAAGGGGGAGGAGGAGTTTTTAATGGAGAACACACACTATTTGGAGGGGGTAGAGGTAGAGGTAGAGGAGAAGGAGGTAGAGGTGTAGAAGGTGAAGGAAGTAGAGGAAGAGGTAGAAGAGAAATGGGAAGCTCTTTTGGGTTTCCTATAGTAGATGAAGAAACCAATGCAACTATGAAAAACATTTCACCCTCTGTCCTTCCAAACTTTTATGGACTTAAAACTGAAGATCCTGAAACCTTCCTATTTAAATTTGAAGTCCTATGTAGAACTTATGACTACTTACAAGATGCTCAAAAACTTAAACTATTTCCTTCAACATTGAAAGGAGCAGCATTGAAGTGGTTTATGAGTTTGATCAACGGTTCTATTAGGACATGGGAAGACATGAAACAAGCATTTCTAGAGAGGTATTTGGATTATTGTATGCCAGTCAATCATAAGGAGGAAGTGTTTAAGATGCTACAAAAAGAAGATGAAAACTTGGAATATTTGTTGGAGAGATTTCATTACAACATCAAAAGAGAAAAAATGGAAAACTTAGATCAAGACACCTTAAAAGCTCTCTTGTTGAAAAAAATTAGGGATGAATGGTTGGATATCCTTAACATGATGGGAAAAGGGGATATATCTCAGCTCACATTACCTGAAATATCTGAGTTATGTATTAACCTTTCAAGAGGGAAGTCCAAAACTGTAAAAGGTCCAAGAGACCCTGCTCTTGCAAGGGCAAGTAAATCTGCTTCCGGGATAGTGCGTAGGGTAGAGATAGGGCATATGCTTGATGAATTCAAATCTGACATCTTAGGGAGTCTTAGTGAACAAATAGACACCCTTAAGTTACAAAACAAGCAAAAAGCTGAATCTGATGCCTTAGCAATATTTTGTCCCAAATGTAGAAAGAAGCATGCCTTGAGAGAGTGTCCTTTGGATGAAAAAGTTGTAGAGACTTGTGTCATTTGTTCAAAAAAACAGGAGACCAAGAGTTGTCCTTCACTTCCTGGTCTTAAAGCTGTCTTTCAAGAAGAAACTCCTACAAATTCCACAGAATCTCTCAATTTTGTCTCTAGAAGGCCTTGGCAAGGACCTCAAACACAAGGATTCCATGATCAAATGTATAATCAACCTCCACCAAATTGGAATTCTTGGCAGCAACCTTGGCCCCAATTTCAAAATCAATCTCAAGCTTGGGCACAAGGAGTACAAAATCCCCATGGAAGATATTCCCAGTACTATCAGTGTCCACCATCCTATCCACCATATCCACATTTTTCTCCTCAAAATATTCAAAAAAATCCTCAACCAAATCCCCAAAATCTACAACATAAAAACCAACCACTTCTGTTACCATTTCCTCAGAAAACAAATCAGTTGCCTGCCCAACCCATACCAAACCCCAAAAATTAAAATCCTCAGAACACCTACATGATATAAGGACAACAGTTTCCAACCTATTTGATTACTCCTCTAGACCTTAGTGATGTTCAACTTAGGTCTAGAAGAATACTTGAAAAGAGGAAACCTTCTGTGATCATACAAGAACAAGAGAACTTTGAGGAAGATTCTCTACGGGCAAATAAAAGTCTTGAAGAAGACATCTTTTCAGGACCCAAACATTGAAAAATCAAAACAAAAAGAACCAATAATTTCAACTCCTATATTTGAGTAGCCATCAACATCCACTTCTACACCTCCCTTTCCAGAAAGACTACAAATTGATAGGGGTGTAGAAAAACAAATTATGGTGCCTAATTATGATTTCCTAGATGAGCTGAGAAATGTTTGTATTAAGATCCCATTATTGCAAGCTATCAAGGAAATTCCAATTTTAGCAAAGACAATAAAGGAGTTAAGCATGAAGAAAACAAGAAAAAGAATAAGAGAGACAAAGAAAATTCAACTGGCAGGAAAAATAGCAGATATTATGATGGGTAAGATTGTTATTCCAAAGTATCTAGACCCAGGAAATCCAGTTGTTAAACTTCAGATCAATGGAACTGAGATCCAAAACACACTCATTGATTTAGGAACACTAAGTTGAGCACAACAGAAAGTATTACGAAAGGAACTGTTGCATTTTTTTGCATATGTGTCAAAGTGGACCTAAGTAAATTTTTTCCAGATAAAATTCTTCTTAAATTGAGGTATAATGTTTATTTTCAACCGGTGGGCTATGAAAACACTGCCTTTTAATGCAGTACAGGTCAAAAACCTTGTCATCTCTATAATTCATACCATTTTTGCAAGAGATGTATCCATACTCAGATGCTAAGTATAAGAGTCATGGATGACAACATCTAAATGGAACCTAAGTATCCAATACTACTTCGGCTCCCAAGTGTCACAACACAGAACAACAAACATCTATTGCCAAATCAACTCCTTCAGCTTCAACAGAGGAAGGCCATCGTTTGACTAAAAATGCAGGATATTCAACCATAATTTTGGCTCCGTAGAAAAGTGGGGACAAACGTACCCACGAATTAGATCACTCAAATAGAAACAAGGAAAAAACAAATATGATAGAACCATCACCAATGGAACTGTCTCAAAGAAATGATGCCATTTTCTCATATAAATATGGTCCTGGTAACTCTTCAGAATGGATTTATGTCCGCAAGAGAAAATGAATAAATGAAAATCCCATGAACAATCCTAGAATCTAAGACCACGAAGTTAGTACATATATTATCAAGTACTTTGTTTATTTATGAAGGATGGATTGATGTAATATGATATTTTAAGGTAATACAAACCAATTCTAATAAATTTGTACTTTTCAATGCCATGTCTTCCATACAAAAGAAAAAAAGATGTAAGCTTCAGCAATAGAAAAAACATTTGTATAGCACTCAAAAAGTATGCTTGCAGCCAAGTAAGATGTTGGTGTACCAATGTGAAGGTATGTTGCAAGAAGGATTTCTGACTTCATTAATTATGCTTACGGGCATAGTTGGTGATGGTTGATAGATTTTTCATTGCATTCATTGATTTTTTCATTGTTCTTGATCTAGTGTCAGTCCTCTCTTCGAAAGCTGATCAATTGTTTTGTTTTGTTCCCTGTAGATATGTGTGAAGCATATGTGAGAAAAAATTTCTTTTTAATTGGATAAAATTTTGATATAATGGAAGGAAGGTATAGTTTTTCATTTTAGTTGTACCTTGAATCCATTTTATAACAACTATGGTATCTCCAGATATATTGAGCACAAAGATATGCAGGAAATCAACTAACTCCAATAGTAATTTAAGAGAAAATAGTTGAATAAAATTATTTAAAGTATTCCAAATTGTAAGAGAAGGATAAGAAACGAGAATCTGTAATATAGATAATGCCTCCTAAGCCACAGACAAAAATTTTTTTTTTGCGATGCTTCATTGATCAAATCCCATATTTTTCCTTTTATAATTTTAACTTTGAAACTATTCCAAATTCTCATAACAGGTTGATATATTAGAAAAGACGTTTGGAAGGATAGATTGTTCATTGCCACTCTAATATAGATTTGTCCTTGATTTTAAAAGATAGAGTTATTTCTTGTAAGTCATATGCCCCAACAAACAATTGGGGGGGAGATTTTATGTTATTAGGGGGATTCTTGCCCAACTAGTCTTTGAGGAATTCATCCAAAAAGTTCCCTTTCCAAGTATCGGTTGTTCCAATGGATTTCTAAATATATTGAAGATGCTTAGTGTGAAAGTACATTTTATGAAGATATGGGTGATATTTTGTGCATCTTCCAAATAGAGTGAACATCTACTGGCCCAAAAAAGCATCCTTTCTGAAGAATTTCCCAGGTTGGGGCCTTATTCTTAAGGAGAAACCACATAAAGAGTTCCATTTTTTTAGGGAAATTTTGTTTCTAGAGCTTTTTAACCCACCAAGGAGGTGGGTGAGTAGTTTTCTATTTTTCAATGGAGAGGTAACCATATTTTGAGCTATAGATGCATGTAGGCGCATAGGACAAAATCGATGTGTCTCTCCATGATCTCCCACGTATTCTTTGGAAGAATATTGACATCAAAAACTAAATCAAGAATAGTATTATCCATATCATAAGCCCCTATTTGCGCACCAAACTAGATCTATCTGTTGGATCGCTTTTTGCGGACGAGCTTATTAACTGCATGTCTAGGTATTTGCACTATTACCTTCTTTGACTCCTTCATGCATTAGTCGATCATCTTGCGCAACTTTTGTAGACCTCCATCATCCTACATAAACTCCAAGAAACTCTTCAAGAAGGATCTAATCGATTTATTTCCTCTTTTTGAACCATCTACAATGGTTTTATCATAGAGCCAGGGAATATGGTATACTGGACCATCTTCGGGGGCATCCCATTTTGTCACGAACATGCCTCTATGTGTCTATTTATTGATTTCCTTCTCCTTCCAAGGGCCGAAATTTGGAGGTGGTTTTGTAGGTTTATGTACTCACTATTGGTTGGTATTGGTTTTCTTGGAAACATCTGCTCCAATCTTAGTCCCTCCACATGTAAAAACTTGTACTAGTGATTGATTGTTTCACGACTCTGTTGTCTCCTTTTGCAGGTTCTACCCTTTATTCTCTTGGATTTTTGTAAGTAGTTGAGGATATTCCTTTGTCACATGGTTCAAATATAGGCAATAGATGTATTTTTCACACGGATTATAATAATATCTATCCATATGTCCATGTTAGCCATAGTTGTAGTAGATGATTAGTCCCCTTCCTATATAAAAATAATACTGAGGAATAAAATTTGTAGAAATGAAGAAGTGTAATAATACAGAAGGGGTCTTAAGAAACTGAGGTGGGCCCTATCCCAAGAAATCTCATATCCCTAAAATAACAACAATATAAGAACTAAATATTTCTTCCATTAATCAGGAAAGTAATTGTACATCAAAAGTTGCAGCACTGAAAATTTTCTAAGCTCTTAAGCTCCTACTACTTCCTCTAACTCGACTACTACTAGCTTTTGAAAACCTAATAGGATACTCAGCCCATATATTTATACAAGGTGAGTGAGGGGAAACCTCCTTGAAATGAGGACTTCTTTCCCTCCAAAAATACGAAAAAATAGAATCATGCTCCCTGACTGACATCACAACTACAGGGAGGAGTAATTAGTGCTTCAAGCTAGCCAAGTTTGATCTTCCTGCAACAACAGATAGGTCCCATAAACCTCTCTGATTGGATATCCTCCTAATTTGTGCCAAATATCCTCAATATCATGCATCATAAGCACATTAGAAACATAAACCATGATAAATCTCTCTAACCCTCCTAAGAACTTATTTAAGCTAAGAAAATATTATTAAGTGCAAAAGGAAAGGTCTAACATAGCCTTTGTGTGCCTAAAAAAGGTTAGATAGGACTTATGTTTTACCTAATTGGGAGGCCCATCGCCTTGGGTGTGTGATGTTCCAAAAGGGTTGTATAAAAACAAATCACACAATTTATGTATGTAGGTGTACTTGGCATGTAGCACATAAGGCGTTGAGAAAATGGTGGAATGACTTTGCATGATGTACTAGGTGGCATTATAATGAAACAAGCGGCACATAGGTCAACACCAATTTGAAATGATATGTAGGAGCTATTGTAGTATGTGTGGTATTCCACATGGGTCTGCTCATCAGGTTCTTGGTGCATGCATGGAAGTTGGGTCAAGTTAACTTGGTTTTTGGATGAGTATTACTATGTGGCATCGTTGGATCGTTCCATAAGGATCATTGCAATGTGTAATGGTCTCATATACATACATACATACATATATGTATGTAGGTATGTAGGTATGTAGGTATGTATTTATGTATGTGGTGGGAGATTTCTTGTTAATGAATTCAAACATCAATCACAACACAACACAAGTGTTGGTGCAAGTCAAAGAGATGAGGTGAAAATAATTTGTACTAAGGAAAAGCACAAAATTATATAAAAGCTCATGGAAGAGTGAAACAAAATTTCCCAAAGTGTGCCAGGACCAAGTAGGCTGTCACATGAAGTGTGGCACAATTCTACACTGCAACAAACTTGCAACAAGATAAGTTCAATCAATAACAAGTTATGATGACAACATGGTGTGTGAGAATTTTTTGATATGATTTCGTATGAGCTATGTGCTCTTATGAATTTTCAATTTCCATAAAAGCTTAGGGCTCCACCTATTTTAACACATTGTAACACATTAAAGAAACTTTGAGGTCTAAAATGGGCCTCGTAAAGAATATTATAAAGTTATAATGGAAATTTTAAAATAAGATTAGATTACATCATCAATTGTTTTAGGGAAAAAAACTATTTTTCAACTTATATCCTTACGGTTTTACTTAAATTTCGAGTGGGAGCACTCATTGGATGCAGAATTTAATTCCTCATCCAAGAAGTACCATGTTGCATAATTTCGATGGAACATTCTACACAAAAATGATAAATACATGAAAAAGTGTAATTGCAATTCCAGTAAAAACATAGGGAGAAGTTGGAAAAGTAGTTTATTTTTTATTTTTTTATAGTTTTACTTTTCTACTCCAAAAATAGTGAACAATCCCCTATGGTTGACATCATCATCTTGAATACTATTGGTTCTTATAAATTTTATTTTGGTTGTACATTTTTTTTTTGAGGCCCATTTTAGACCTCAAAATTTCTCTAATGTGAACACGTGATAATGTAGTTTGGGTTGCTTGGTTGTGTATAAGTTTACTTGTCTTCATTTTTGTTGTATATTACTCATTGTGTGCTATGAATGATCATATGGAATGATTGGCTATGCATTAGGCTAAGCGTTATGTTGTTGGATGTTCTTAATATTGAAATAGAAATAATGTGAGGTGTATTTTGGACTCACATGGTTTCATATTGTGAATACCAATGAGACAAAATGAGCTGTAGTGCTCCATTACCAATAGTGATGGGAAGATTGGGTGTGCCAAGTCCGTATTGGAAACATGATAAGAGATGACCAAGCTAATAAAATTTCCACCTCTAAATGACCATGTCCAATTGAGGAAGTTAGTGAATCGGTTAGATTTTGTTTATGCTTAGGATAACACTTCGTACAATACTCTCCAAAGAAGATGAAATGGTTGAATGAGTTGGGGACTCCTACCAAATTTGGGTCAAATATTTTATAGAGTAATATGTAAGAGCCACATTCACCATATGCTGTGAAAATGGTGGTACCATGGAAAGTATTTTTGATGAGTGCAACCAAGGACAGATATGAAAACACATTGAGAATAACACATCGAATGACTAGCAATAAGTTGTTGAAACAACAAAGTTACCCAATGTGCTTACAAGGAGAGGAAAGAAAATTAGCACTTCCATTTCTCACAAAATCATATGTCAAGGATACTATGTGGTAGGTAAATATGGCATGGTTGGTGGAATTATTGTAGCACCAAGTAACACCAAGCAAGGAATCCAGGGTCTAGATGAGATAGTTAAACATTGGTGATATAGGATAGTGTGGTTAGATGAGAAGGTGCTCAACTCCACTCATATTGAATGGTTGCATAATTAACACAACCAAAGAAAATAAGTAAATGCGTTGCATGTTTATTTTGCAATCAAAACCAAATTTCAAAGAACTTCCCATCAAAAGGTAGGTTGGTGTGGTTGGTTGGAAAAGATAAGATATTATCTTTACCAAACGAGAAGCTACAGTTTCAAGGGAGATAATTTTGGCCTAGCGATTCTTACAAGAAGTGTCAGAACTGTTGATTAACAAATTGGAGGGTTTTGTGTATAAGGATAAGGATGAAAAACCTTGGTAAAATGAGGATATTTTAGGGCTTCGCTTCATAAATGTGAAGATCAAAGTAATGAAGGTTGCTACATTGGTGGATACCAACGCAAATCATGATTTTTTGAGCAAGTGAACTATGATGTCACTTCATTGTGAACCAGAACATGATGCAATTTCTAGCAGCTCTAGAATGATTTTTGAATATTGTTTAGATGTCATCATAGTTGAGCCAATAAATGTGTTCGTTGGCCAAAGTATTGAGAATTTCCATAAACTCTTCTCTAACTCCTCATTGTAAAACTAATTACAAGGAATTTGGATATAGAGTCACAGTTGTGTGCTCTTCTATAACTCAACTCAAATATTTCCTCGAAATTCTCTAGAGATATACTCCTTGAGTCATTCTAAATATCTCATCTATGGTGTCTCTTGCTCTACAATAATGCTTGTACTTGGTATTAAAATCTTGTTTCATCTTCTCCCATGAAGTGATGTTATCCCTTCTAGGCTCCTAAACTAATAAAGAGTTGCATCCTTAAGAGTGGAAGGGAAAATTTTGATATTTTATTCATCTTTTGTGTAATAATAAGTTCTATAAACTATGGTAAACTCAAACATAAAAGTGCCAAGATATTTAGTAGTTAGCCCATAGAGGTGTTGAAGGACAGATAAATTGATGTTCCTCATTTTTGCTTCTCCATTTGTTTCTTTAATAAGGAATGTGAGCACTTGAATTTTCCGATTTTCAACCATGTTATTGGTGGGTTGTGAAGGATTTTATCCTTCTACAAGCTCATCAAAGATCCTTGCTTGCTCACCTAAACAAGCCTCAATATCCCCTATGGATAGGGTAGGAGGCCCACAGTCAATAAAGGAAGGCTAGCTGCTTGTGGAAGTGGGGGGTTTTTTATAAGAACTTTCATGTGTTATCCCTAACTCTTTGAGGCATAAGGAAAGAAATGTACTTTTCTGGTTTTAAAAAAAAAATGATTGAGAAATGCTAATGCAATGCAATTTTCTTTTTTTGGAATGAAGAATTCCTATTGCATATTTTGTTTTTTTTTTTTGCATAAAGTGAAAATAGTGAAAGAGTAAATCAACTAGGGAAGAATTCAATGCATACTTTGACACCTCCTCAAAAACGACACTAGAAAGTGATGGCCCTCAGTATTAAAGCAAGAGTATTGCAACTCCCAAGGGCCTCAACGTTAATTGACAACCTAGGGTTTGTACAAATTTAAGAGGTGTCGGCACTATGTGTGCAAAATTTACTTATATTTTCTGATTTCTATGAAAACACTGAGATGACATCTAGTTACGGAGATACCACTCTAACTATCGTATGCCACATGCAATATTCGAAATTGCTAGAAATTAAAAGAAATAAGTAAATCTATGCTATCTACATGAAAAGGAAACAAACCACCTTAACTATGAGGGAATAAAAGCATATATATATTTTGCTATTTGGAAAAATAAAACTCACAAATGAAATAAAGCATGTGAATATAAAACCTTAATTTTGCAGGAAAAAAAATGAAAATTTCTACAACAAACTGGGTCAAAGGATCTACTTGGGTTCTTGATTTCTAAATTTCATCTATAGGGTACCAGGGATGTTGTAACACATCAAAGAAGATTAACCATGAGTTAAATGCAATTTTATATGAGTTTTGAATGCAAAATGTAAACTATTATAGGAGTCCATGTTCTGCTACAAAAGACAATCCATTGAGTAGGAAAATGCGCTAAGGATGTGGCCTAAAATAGGGACCCTACAATTATATCACACATAAATGATAAAAAAACATTAGAGATCAAATACCGAAGTGAACTTAATGCATGAAAAGAGATGCTAAACAAAAAATATAACCACTCCTAAAGCTACCATATAGTACTCAACCACTATGCAATGAAAAGTTTTTCAAAATTAAACTAATTAACCCTGCATAAAAAACAAGAAGCTTTGGAATAAAATTTACAGGAATGAAGAGGTGCATAAAATATAATAATACATAAGGGGTCTTGAGAAACTAAGGTGGGATATAACTCAATGAATCTCATATCCTTGAAGGAGCAACAATCTAAGAACCAAAGATGTCTTCCATTAATTACTAAATTAATTGTACATGAAAATTTGCATCATTGAAAATATCCTAAGTTCTTAAGCTCTTACTGCTTCCTCTACCTCGACTACTACTAGCTTTTGACTACATAATGGACTACTCGGGCTCTCTATTTATACAAGATGAGTGAGGAGAAACCTCCTTGAAAAGATGACTTCTTTCCTCTGTTATCACAAAATTATACCTGATAGGTTGCTAATCAAATCAATCTCATGTAACTGTTTCAAACCAATATTTTGATTGAGGCTTAGCCTCCTCAACCTGAGAGAGCTCTCTCAAGGGTTAATGATTTTTGATAGAAATATAGATGGCTAACTCTATGTGGGGTAATAAGCAGATAAATGATAGATATTGGTTGTAAATCACATTAGCAAGTGCACATTGGGCTTATGGAGTCAAAAGAGCTTTAGTAAAACCAAACAATCTACTTAGCATGGAAGTCAAGGCATATCAAAGTTCTAGTCCAGAGATACACATGTGAAACTGTAAAACACACAGTCAGTTTGTCTATGAAGGAAGTCAGAGCATCAATGGTGAATTATGAGTAACATAAGAAAACACCACTACAATAGGATAATAAAAAGATGCAATTAGAATAAGAACACACTAGAACTTTTTATGAATCTCAAGTTGGCTAAGTAGAAACCTTTGTATTAAGCTGAAAACCAGTCACTTACGATAAACACAGTCTTTTGCTAAAAATGTCCAACCTATGCATATTCGACTTCTTGATCTTTTATAGATCATCTACATCATAATATAACCTTATCCTGAGCTAGATACATCGAATTCCTAACTTTTAACACCTTGCCTAACCATATGACATGGTATTTATTACAAAATGACAACTGCAAACCTAATGAACAGTCCTATTACAAATAGGATTCAAACTCCTTAACTCTACTCATAACAACCTTATCTAAACTAGATTACATCATTTTCCAACTGTATTCCCATAAGGTCAAATCCAGATGGTAAGCTTCAACACTTTATGACCAGAAAATTGTTCTCCATCAAAGTAGGAAACTTTCCCCTGTTTTCTAGGCATAGGATTCTTTATATTCTTGAGTCACTCTGACCATCATGAACCCATGACTTCGAGGTTATTTGCTGTTAGAAACTGAAGTAATGCCTGCCCAAAATAATTTTTAAGTGCTAGTTGTCCAAGACCACCATCAAACTGTTCAAAATTGCTGAAGTAGACTTGCGCTACGAAAGCAACACAGTTTCGTAGCGCAGCTTTTTTACCCTTTTACCTTCAAAATTTTGGCTTCTTTCTTCCAGATTTATCTTCATTATCACTTAACACAACTTCCCTAGCAATTTCGGGTCATAATCCACACATTTTCCCTTCAAAAATTTATGAGAAAGGGTGAAAAAAACTGCTACAGCAGTTTCGTAGGGCTTTTCACTCTTTTTGCATTGTTTGCACTTCGAAACTGTTGAGTGAGAAGTTTTGCCCAGATTTCTTCAAAATTTAAACCAAAAATGTGCCAAAAATTCAAAATACCACTGGTTTCATCAAAACAAAAAGTCATATGAACTGAAAAACACAATTTTCATGAGGTTCATTCTTAATTTTTCACTTGATTTAGCTTTTGACTTTTTAATGATTTGTCATTCTGCACCTTTGTTTTTTAGCTTATCCTGAGTCAATTTCAGCTGCTGCTCCAAGTCCTCCACTTGGTCTCTAAGTCTTTTATTACTGGCTCTCAAGTGAGTATTGATTACTCTGACAAATTTTGCTTCCTTGATGGCTTGAACTGTCCATGTGTAAAACTGTTCTGGACTGCTTGGAATTTCAGACCTAGAACCAGTTTGGCCTTCCCATACTACCTTCATTCTTTTGAACTATGTTTTCTAAATACTATGCTTTCTGGCCCTCTTTCTCATCATAGCAATCTCTTGGTTTGCTGACCTCAATTTCTTCTCAAGATGTTGACACTCTGTGATTTATTATTTTCCCTTCATTGTTCTACTTGCTGCATGCTCTACTGTTTGTGATGAGAGGTCAACCACTTCTTCAGGGACTTTAGTTGTTTCAATAGTTTCTTGGACCTCCTTGTTGTCTTCCTTGAGCTTCTTATCATGCCTAGTTAAAGGTTTCCTTGCTTGAAAGATAAAGGCTCCATTCTCACCCTCAAATTCAAGTTTCTTTTCTGACTTAACCTTTTTCTGTTTGTGTTCATCTACTCCAATGAAATCAACTTGCACAATGGTTGGCTCCTCTATATCAATTGCATGAAGGATGTCATCTAAATTTCCCTTAATTGTTGGGCTATCTTTTGAAACTGAAGCAACTGTATTTCCTTAAATTCCACTACTTGGCTTCTTGTCACTCTCTTGATTTCCTCTTTGCTGGCAACCTGTTTTTGTTTTTCCTCTTTAACACTTTTTTACCTCTGTTTTGCAGGTGATGGAGTTGATGCAACAAGCACTTGTGTCTTATCCTTCCTTTTCTCAACTTGTTTCCTTGGTTTCAACTTTACAAACCTCTTTGATTTTGTAACCACAGGCTGACTAGACTCTGCGACTGGTGGTGAAGGAGTTCCTTTAGTTTTAGGTTTTCTAGCTGGGGTTAGGGTTTCCAGTTCAAAACCATTCATAAAAAAAATGGAAGACCAATCCCTGATTATTTTCTGAAGCTCATTCAAAACCAATAACTTCATCAAACCATGGTGAAACAAAGATGTTTCATAACCATCAGATTTGGCTTTTACTTTATCATCCATTTTGGCAAGGCTCCTATGCAAATAAAAGGGAAAATCTAGTGAAATCATACCTGTGAAATGCAGAAGCAGTTTGAAATGATAAGTATAAACTTTATGGTATCTGCCTTCACATGTAAAGTATCTTTGAATGTTGAACATTATCTTAGCATAGGTGTCTTTGATGCAGCTTCTAGGTATTGCATTATTGAGGTCCATATCTGCATACTCAGGTTTCATGAATTCCTTGCATGGTTCCATATCAAATTTGAAACCTTTAAACCAAGTATCTTGCCCCTTTGGTATTTCTGTCACAGAAGCAATAATCTCAGGTGTAACTGGCACATTTAATATCCCAATTTTGGTAGTTGTTCCACTGAAGTGGTAAGGCAAATTCTTTAGACACCTGTGTGTGGCAACCCTGCAGCTTTTCACAAAACCAGAGACAACCTGCTTTGCTAAAAGCCTCCATCACTGTTTGATCTTCAATTATAGCCTTCATATTTTCAGGTTCATATCTTAAGCAATGTCCCCCTCTGTGGACTTTCTTTTCCTCTGCCATGCTTCTTAGAAAAACCTGTCAGCTTCTCTTGAATCTATGAGACAACCTCGCTTGATTAGGATATGAACAACCTCGCTTGAATGCATGAACAGCCTCGCTTGAGTGTATGGAACAACCTCGCTTGATTATATGAAGATAACCTTTGTATAGAACAACCACAGGCTTAGCTAGACTACTTCAGAGCTCAGACACTCGTATGGAGGCAGATGAAAACAAGAATGACCAAATTAGGCAAGATTTTGAATTCGAAATGTCACCTCATGACTGAATGATGCTTCATTCATAGCCTATCATGACGATGATGACTGTGAGACAGGTAAGTACATTGAATCTGATCTCTAACTGACTCACCATACCACTATCCTATCATTTCATAACGGATTCTAATAGATTTCAGCTTAATGGACAAGATGGTTAAGAAGCCGCGCTTTCATAGTGCTTATAGTGTATTTTTCCAGGTTTGCGCTACGAAAGTATTAGCGCTTTCATAGCGCAAATCCACTTTTTTGAACTAGCGGCGCTACGAAACGAATGATTCTTGGCTAATTGTAGAAATTTAACCTGAAACCTTATGGAAAGACTCCTAAATGGAAAATGTGAGTATTTGATCATGGAATGGAACTTGAAAAGACTTTATTTGAATTCAATGATGAACTTTAAACTTATAAAAACTCTAACCTACCCTTAACCAAATCCTAAAATGACTTACAAACCCATTTTGAGACCATGATAAAAAACAGAGTTGACATAATGATGTTTTGAAAAATTTTGGGTGATAACACCCTCCAAAACTCCTAAAAAATATAATCATGCTCCCTAAGTGACCTCACAACTATATGGAGGAGTAATTAGTGATTCAAGTTAGCCAATTTTGATCCTCTTGTAGCAGGGGATATGTCCACTAAATATATTTGATTGGATATCCTCGTGATCTGTGCCAAATATCCTCAATATCCTCCATCATAAGCACATTGGGCACACAAATCATGATAAATCTATGTAACCCTCCTAAGAACTTATTTAAGCTAAGAAAACATTATTAAGTGCAAAAGGAAAGGTCTAATACAACCTTTATGTGCCTTGGAAAGGTTATATGGGCCTTATTTTTTATCTAATTGGAAGGCCCATCAGGTACTTCCTTGGGTATGTGATGTTCCAAAAGGCTTGTGTGAAGACAAATCAAACAATTTATGTCTATAGGTGTTCTTGGAGTGTAGTGAAAAAGATGTTGGGAAAATGGTGGAATGAATTGGCATGATGTACTAGGTGGCATTACAATGAAGCAAGTGACGCATTGGTCAAAACCAATTTTAAATGATATGCAAGAGTTTCCACAACATGTGGGGGAGGCCACATGGGTTTGTTCATCAAGTTCTTGATGCATACATGGAATTTGGGTCAACTAACTTGGTGTGTGGATGATTATTGTGATGTGGAATGGTTGGATTGTTCCATAAGGAACATTGCAATGTGAATGATCACACACACATATATGCAACGAGACATTTCTTATTAAGGAACTCAAGCATCAATCATAACACACACAAGGGTTGATACAAGTGAAAGAGATGAGGTGAAAATAGTTTGTACTAAGGAAAAGTGTGAAATTATATAAGAGATGGAAGAGTGTGGCAAAATTTCCCAAAGTGTGGTAGGACCAAGTAGGTTGTCACATGAAGTGTGGCATAATTCTACAACGCAACAAACTCGTGACAAGAAAAGTTCGATCAATAGCAAGTTTTAATGATAACATGGCATGCAAGAATTTTTTGATATAATTCTATATGAGTTATGTGCTCTTATGAATTTTCAATTTCCATAAAAGTATATGGCTCCAATTGTTTTAACACAGTGTATCATGAACAATTTTTAGTCTAGTTTGGGTCGCTGAGTTGTGTAAAAGTTTACTTTTGTTCATTTTTGTTGCATATTACTCATTGTATGCTATGAATGATTGTATGGAATGACTAGCTATATGTCTTGATAAGTGTTATTTTGTTGGATGTTTTAAGATTGAAATATAAACAAATGTGAGGTGTAGTTCAGACTCACATAGTTTCATATTAGGAAGATCAATGATTCTAAATGAGTCATAGTGTTACATCACCAATAGTTAAGGGAAACTTGGGTGCACCAAGTCGCTCTTGGACCAAGCTAAAGTGGAATGAAAATGATCGAGAATGAGCCTATAAGGTGTGAATGATTTAGGGATAATGGATAAAGGTAAAATCTGACTCTGACCCACAATCTTTTTAAAAAATGTACTGGTACCATACCGTTACCAACAACAGCGTACTTCCGTAGCAAAACAGGTGTTCGAAGAGACAGATTCGCTACAAAAGTGTCAGGATCTTCCGTAGCAAACCATCGGTTTCCCTAACTGGAGTTGGTACGAAATTTTGATAAATTGTCTAAATGCCAATCAAGACCAAATAAGCTCGACACACATGGAAGCTTGGATTTTAACCTTTATGATTAACCCCATTTAAACTCAAATTGACCCTACATATTGACAATATGACCAATGACACTTTGTACACGAACTTTTATGTTGAGAAAATTTAAAACCCTGGCTAATTTGATCAATTGACTCGAAAACTATTTCAAGTGTTATCATGGATAACACTTTATTATTAGAGGAGGTGTATGCAGTTCATTGTTGTTGGTGATGTCATTGATGAATAGATACAATGGTAGTTTGATACTTAATTGTAAGAGCACTTTTACTAGTTGGATGAAAATTAAATCTTCCCAATAATAAACCATTAGATCCAACACCTTTGAACTTTACCTCTACAAAATGCTAATTTGTAAAAAGGGAAAAAAGAAAAAAATTATAATCATTGAACTATGAGAAGAATGTCACTTTTATAGATCACTATCAACATAATTAATTCCCTAGAAGATAATGTACATTTTTAAAATATAAAACTAGTATTTTATAAATATATATGAAATATGTTAGGAAAACAATAATCTTCAGAGATATATATATATATATATATATATATATATATATATAAAAGGAAAACTGTTACTCTATTTTAATAAAAAGAAGGGTTGGTTGTGCATGATTGTGATTATCAAATAAGCTTGTGCTAGTGATTTCTTTGGAACAGAGCACAGGCCAACCTTGCAGAGTGTTGGCACTGTTTTACTTTTGACCCATGTTATTGCATGCATTGCACCCAACAAAATCCCTGTTGGGTATTGTCCCTTACGACAATGCTTGCGGAACAAACAAGGACTCACCCAAGACACCTATAGGGGGCTGCGAGAACCTGGTTTTTGCATCTTGAAAGGGAATGGGAATCCACCCTAGCCATTATCCTACCATGTCTGAACCAAAGGTTACATACATAACACCCTTCACAGCTATTGATATCAAGTACCAATCATTCTCAACAACAAAAACTAAAAGAAAAGGGGTGTGCCCATTATCCTTATAAAACATTATGTTCATTCAACCATTAATACCAGAGCTAAAACCTACACATTATGTATTCTTCTTTCAGATTTAGATCCGAGAGCAGGTTTAGGAAAGAGAGAGTTGAAAGATATTGAACAGGTAAAACGCCAACATGAAGGAAACGCTGTGGAGCTATTGAATCATCAAAACAATATCGCTTTTGTATACCAGTACCAAAATGAAATGATTGATACCCTCTAATATTTTAAATGTCCTTCTGTTTGTGTGTGTCTGAAAAGGAATGAAAGAATAGATGTAATAGAAAAGGAATAACTGGAAGGAAAGAATGGGTGGAAGGGTCAGGTATCCAGAATTCAATGGAATTGAATTGAGGTGTCATTGAGCCAAAAGGATGTTCTAATAATTGGGAATAGAGGGTCGGGAATGGTTGAGCGGATAGTTTGGGAAAAGATACAATTATGTGATGTGTGTTGCAGTCAGTACATACTTGTGTAAAGGAAACACATCTTTGACCTGTTAACATGCTGTATTAAATCTTAATCTTAAAATGTATCAATGTATTTGTCTGTGTCTTTCTTTCAGATTTCGATCCAAGAGCTTTTATAGATATAATTCAAAAGGTAAAACGCTAAGGCCATTGAACCATCGAAAGAATGAATCTCGCTTTTGTATTACCAGTACCAAAATGAAATGATTGATACCATCTACTGATATGTTACATGCGATTCTGTTTTTGTGTCTGAAAAGTACCAAAATCAGAAATGATTGATACCATCGACTAATATGTTACATGCGTTGCGTTTCTGTTTGTGTGTCTGAAAAAGAATGAAATAAGTGGAAGTTTCTGTTTGTGTGTGTCTGAAAAAGAATGAAAGAATAGATGATGTAATAATAGGAAAGAATGGGTGGAAGGGTCAGGTATCCAGAATTGAATTGAGGGGTCATTTGCATTCGGGAGGCGGTCCTTGGGGGAATCTCTTGGTGTCTCCACAGTAATCGTAGATCATGTAGTTCTTTCGGACCCACTGGAGCCTCTGCTCTTGGTTCGATTCCAAAGCCTCCTCCTCTGCAGCGGCGTCAAAAGAAGAAGTAGCAGCAGCATTGAAATTGCGGAAAGATGCAACAAAGGGGGCTTTAGTCCAGTCGGTCTTCACAAGCCCACCTCTGGTTGCCCAATCATCTGCATTCCAAAGGCTGGAGTAGACCCCCATTGCTTGGCTCTTGGGATAATGATAATTGCTATCCACTTTACCCAACTCTGTCTCCCTGTTCTTAAACACTCGAATAGGACTCCCGTCTACAGAAAATCTGAACAACAACAAATGTCATGGCCATGTTAGTTTGAGAGGTCACTGTATTGTACTGAAAGAAAAAGAGAATGAATGCAAAGAATTAGAATACATACATGATTTGGTTTGATGTCCAGAGCACGGAGTAAGTGTGGAAATCCAGGGTTAGGTCGAACCACAAGTAAAATTGCTGCTCACGCCCACCAAGGCCTTGAGCGAAGACATTAGTGTGCAAAATATAAGGATCTCCAGAGAGGTTGCCCAGAAATTCAAAGTCTATTTCGTCGTGTTTGGGACCTTGAGATGATAGCTGCAGATATTAGCCATAACATGATGTTAGCACAAGTTATACCTTCAGTCTAATGAACCAAACCAAACAAAGGGTAGTGCTAATTAATTGAATTCAAATAAGGTGAAGTGAATTACATAAAAGGTAGTGACTGTGCCTGCAGAGTTGCCAGGTACCAGTTTGATTTGCATATCAATTTTGGCAAACAGATACTCTTGTTTGGATTGAATCCCACAACCTGTCATCAAAGAAGAAGAAGAATATAATATTAAGATTAGCTTATCTTATCTTATCTTAGCTGAAGTAGTTAATTGACAGAAGAAAAAGGCGTAGGCGTGATGGCATGAGAACTTCAAATAGTACCTGAAAAGCGGTCGAGAGTAAGCTGCAACTGTTGCCCATTGTCAAGGATTTTAGCACGATCATTGCCCCATGTGATGTCGAAATCATTGTAGAAATTTGCAGAAACAAGAGCCAGAGCCGCCGAGGATGCCAATAAAAATAAAAGAAAGAGAAGGTGAAGAGGAGTGTCCATGCCTCCGATTAGGGATTGGGAAAAGAGGAGTTTGTGATGCAGAGCAGTTCCAGAAATGAGAGAAGAGATAAATGTGAATGTGTGCAGAGAATAAATATGTGGAGTGTCGCTGTTGTTGTTGATGATGGATATGGATGGGTTTTGGGTTTATATAGAAAGGAGGGAGGGACATCTGCGTGGGGAAGTGAAGGGAAGAAAGGAAGGGAAGGGAGGGAGGAAACATCCCGAAAAGGGCAGCCATAACAACAAATAACAGAGGCAGCCAGCTAATTCCCATCGCGTCTGCGTCTGCGTGTGCGTGGGGAAGGGAGCCTGGAGGGAAGAAACATCCGATGAAGAAGAGGCAGAGGCATAGTGGCAGCCCCCTGATTTCCATCGTGTCGCTCTTTGCCTTCATAAAAACCAACATTTCTCCGTCTATTTGTGCGTTCCAACTCATTTCTCCGCGTTTCAGATTTCCAACTCAACTCTTACCAACATCCAACTGGCATTTTCACTTTCTTCATAACAACAACAAGGACATCAATGCAAAGCAAAGAGCGCACCACCATTCCTTCCTTCCTTCCTTCCACCCGCCAACTACATTCAATAATGTTTTCTGCTTTTATATTGCCAACTGCTTCAATAATTTATGTGTGTTTATTGCAATGGATTCTTTCTCCCTTTCTAAGATCATTTGAGGAGAAAGGATGTCTTCCCCACCAATACCCTTGATAGCATCTAATCCAATCATTATTTTGTCGCCATTACTGTCTAGCCATCTGAGGTTACCACATAACCAACATTTAGCGTTCAAAAGATTGCTCCAAATCACTGATTTTTGCTCCTAAAGGGTGCACCATTAGCAACCCATTCCTCCAAGCTCTGATGAAAGAGGCATTTACCCTTCATAATGCTGCTTCAAAATTCCAAGACATTGAAGACCCTCCAAATATTACGAGAGAGGAGAGCCAAGTTAAATAGTTGTGTCTCTTATACCCCAACCACCTAAATTTGTAGGATAGGAGATGGATGCCAACTTAAGGAGGTGGATTTTATTTCCTTGACTAGTTCAAGACCACAGGAATTTAGCAAGAATGGCGTTAAATTTGTGAGTGATCGTTGCGGGCAGTAGGAATAAATGCATCCAATAAACTGATATTCCTTGAAGGACTGACTTTATCATGATTACCCTGCCACCCAAAGATAGCCATTTATGTCCTAAAAAGATTAAAAAAAATTGATGTTATGGACAAGCCACTCCCAATCAACAATTCGGTAATTATAGGGTTATAACAGACAACCCAAATACAAAAATCCTATAGATAAAAAGGAGGATTTGATTCCAAAAAGAGCAGTGATCTACTGATATACCATTGTGTCCTTCTCTTCAGAGATGAGCGCCAACTTATCCTTGTTAATAGTAAGTCTTGTGGCCCGACCAAAGGTGGCGAGAATCTAAAATAAATCCTCCCATTCTGAATAGTTAACAACACCGAAGCCAAGGACGCCATCTATGAAGAAAAGGTGGGTTATAGCTGACGAAGGAGTGACCGAGCATTCAAAGATGACACGATTTGTTTTAGCAGCAGAGATGCTACAACTGAGGGAATCCATGAGCAGAGTAAAAAGGAGCGGAGACAAAGAGCAACTCTGTCTCAATCCTCTTGAAGGAATGAAGAAGTCGGTAGGGAGACCATTAATTAAAATTTCCATTGAGACCGAGGATACACATGCCATGATCACTTTATCACATCGGTGAGAAAATCTAAATTATACGAGAAAATCCCAATTTACTTGATCATGCATGCATCAAAAGGTCAATTTTCATTAGGCAAGCATGTTGTTTACCCACATTGATTGAATGGATGAATTCTTGAGCTATGGCGACGAAGTTGTGGATCCTAATGTCACGAAGGAAGCCAAATTTCTCTGGACAAATGTATGAGGACAAAATCTTTTTGACTCTGTTAGCAATAATTTTAGAAATCACCTTATAAACAGAGTTACATAGAGAGATCAACCTAAAATCTGAAAAGCATATAGAATTAGAATTTTTAAGATTATGATTAATAATAATGAATTGTATATTTTTTTTCAAATATTATGATTAATAATAATGATGAGAGTAACATTTACAATTTTATTTTATTGATAATAAAAAGTTTGTTTTTTTATTTTTATTTTCTTACAAATTGTGTAAAAGTATTTTTCTGTATTGGATTAACCCAACACATTTTAATTTAATAATTTCAATCTTTTTTGACTTAGCTCTTAGGACTTAAATATTAAATTTTTTCAAACATATTTCATTGTTTTTGTTCTTTCACATTTAAATCCAATTTAAGAGCTTTGGAAGAGAGTTATAGATCTTCAAGATCCTTCGAAAAGAGTCTTCTTCTCTCTTTCTTTCTTTTTAACATTTTTCTCCTTCAAAACCCATGTGTGGTAAGCAAAAACCAAGGGTCAATTTATTTTTCTATGAATTCACCACCTTTATTTAATTGATTACTAATTTATTTTATTGACCTTTTTTTTTTCTTCTAATAGCCCATAACTCACTACTACAAAACTCCTATAAGTCAAAGAATAAGAATTGAGATGGAATCCATAACTAGAACTAAGAAATAAGGTTCTTAAAAATCCTAAAGGAAACGATCAATAACCATCCATTGTATAACTTGTATTTGAAGCTTGAGGTGTTGATCACAAACTAAAATAAAATAACACATAATGTAGCTCCTCCAATACAAGCAATAAACGTTCCTGAAACTTCAATAATTCGGACCCAAGAACTTGGCCTCTTTTAGAGAAAAATTCGGCCCACAAAAATTGATGTAAGATTCATTAAATCAACCACCAATCATTTTCTTCCTCAGTGCGACAATTCACACTTGGTACCTTAAAGATTTATCGGCAGGTGATGGATGGGACTGACCTTATATAATGCTCAAGGTTCAACCACTTCACCATGTAGATCAACTCGCTTGATGAGGGAAAAACAATTCGAATCCTACAATTATACTTTGATTCGACCTCCTAACGCACAACAATTCGAATCTCTCTATAGATGGATAAAGTGACCTCCTTGCTGTATCAATTTGAACTCCCTTCAAGACAAATGATTAGCTATCCAAGCACCTTTTTAAAGAAAAAAAACTTGGAAAACATTGTGAATCTTTGTAAGGTCCAAAATATCATGTCTTTGATTTCTCAAAGTCACTCTTCGTTAAGGATGATTGCCTATATGGCTGAAGTCTCAGGAAAACAACATCCCCCTCTTGGAAGCTACGCTCCGAATTCCCTTTTGCTTTACTTGCATAAACAAAGACAACAAAGCAAAGAAATCAGGTATGTTCCTTCCACCTACCCACGACCACTGCCAATCACATTCAATAATTTATTTATTTTATGTTTCCAAGTGCTTCAATAAGTAATATGTGTTTATTGCATTGGATTCTCCAAGGAAAACTTACTTCACTTTTCTTTGCTTCACTTGGACTCCAATTTGAACTCTCCACCCACTACCAGTCTCCTTTAGCCTGAAAATGATGTTGAGAAACACTAGGATTAGTTTTGTATTATCAATATCCATTCATTAAACCCCACATATATTATATCTATTATATAATATAATTTCATTAAATTTCATATATCTATAATATAATATAATTGTAAATATTTATTATTAATTTCATCCAAAGATGACATGATTTGTTTTAGCAGCAGAGATGCTACAACTGAGGGAATCCATGAGCAGAGTAAAAAGGAGCGGAGACAAAGAGCAACTCTGTCTCAATCCTCTTGAAGGAATGAAGAAGTCGGTAGGGAGACCATTAATTAAAATTTCCATTGAGACCGAGGATACACATGCCATGATCCACTTTATATGTCGGTGAGAAAATCTAATTATATGCAGAAAATCCCAATTTACTTGATCATACGCCATCAAAAGGTCAATTTTCATTAGGCAAGCATGTTGTTTACCCACATTGATTGAATGGATGAATTCTTGAGCTATGGCAACGAAGTTGTGGATCCTAATGTCACGAAGGAAGCCAAATTTCTCTGGACAAATGTATGAGGACAAAATCTTTTTGACTCTGTTAGCAATAATTTTAGAAATCACCTTATAAACAGAGTTACATAGAGAGATCAACCTAAAATCTGAAAAGCATATAGAATTAGAATTTTTAAGATTATGATTAATAATAATGAATTGTATATTTTTTTCAAATATTATGATTAATAATAATGATGAGAGTAACATTTACAATTTTATTTTATTGATAATAAAAAGTTTGTTTTTTTATTTTTATTTTCTTACAAATTGTGTAAAAGTATTTTTCTGTATTGGATTAACCCAACACATTTTAATTTAATATTTTCAATCTTTTTTGACTTAGCTCTTAGGACTTAAATATTAAATTTTTTCAAACATATTTCATTGTTTTTGTTCTTTCACATTTAAATCCAATTTAAGAGCTTTGGAAGAGAGTTATAGATCTTCAAGATCCTTCGAAAAGAGTCTTCTTCTCTCTTTCTTTCTTTTTAACATTTTTCTCCTTCAAAACCCATGTGTGGTAAGCAAAAACCACGGGTCAATTTATTTTTCTATGAATTCACCACCTTTATTTAATTGATTATTTTTCTAAAGTGAATTTTACCACCTTTATTTAATTGATTACTAATTTATTTTATTGACCTTTTTTTTTTCTTCTAATAGCCCATAACTCACTACTACAAAACTCCTATAAGTCAAAGAATAAGAATTGAGATGGAATCCATAACTAGAACTAAGAAATAAGGTTCTTAAAAATCCTAAAGGAAACGACCAATAACCATCCATTGTATAACTTGTATTTGAAGCTTGAGGTGTTGATCACAAACTAAAATAAAATAACACATAATGTAGCTCCTCCAATACAAGCAATAAACGTTCCTGAAACTTCAATAATTCGGACCCAAGAACTTGGCCTCTTTTTAGAAGAATTCGGCCCACAAAAATTGATGTAAGATTCATTAAATCAACCACCAATAATTTTCTTCCTCAATTACTGACAATTCACACTTGGTACCTTAGATTTATGAAACCGTCAATGGATGGGACTCGACCTCCCTTAATGCTCAAAGGTTCAACCACTTCACCATAGATCAACTCGCTTGATGAGGGAAAAACAATTCGAATCCTACAATTATACTTTGATTCGACCTCCTAACGCACAACAATTCGAATCTCTCTATAGATGGATAAAGTGACCTCCTTGCTGTATCAATTTGAACTCCCTTCAAGACCAATGATTAGCTATCCAAGCACCTTTTTAAAGAAAAAAAACTTGGAAAACATTGTGAATCTTTGTAAGGTCCAAAATAGCATGTCTTTGATTTCTCAAAGTCACTCTTCGTTAAGGACGATTGCCTATATGGTTGAAGTCTCAGGAAAACAACATCCCCCTCTTGGAAGCTACGCTCCAAATTCCCTTTTGCTTTACTTGCATAAACAAAGACAACAAAGCAAAGAAATCAGGTATGTTCCTTCCACCTACCCACGACCACTGCCAATCACATTCAATAATTTATTTATTTTATGTTTCCAAGTGCTTCAATAAGTAATATGTGTTTATTGCATTGGATTCTCCAAGGAAAACTTACTTCACTTTTCTTTGCTTCACTTGGACTCCAATTTGAACTCTCCACCCACTACTAGTCTCCTTCAGCCTAAAAATGGTGTTGAGAAACACTAGGATTAGTTTTGTATTATCAATATCCATTCATTAAACCCCACATATATTATATCTATTATATAATATAATTTCATTAAATTTCATATATCTATAATATAATATAATTGTAAATATTTATTATTAATTTGAAATCCCCCCGCCCCCCCACACACACACAGATATATATGTGTGAGGTATCATAAAATAGTTGAAAATATATAATAAGTTGTTTTATATAAACTGGAAATTCTCAAATATTTTCTTATGAAAATTTTCGTATTCTTATCACTACTATAAAAACTTCTACAAGTTAAAATTATATTGTTGAAATAAGTACCTAAAATACATATGATTTTGAAAAACATAAAAACTGAAGCCAAACGCATGCTCAATGACTACTTCCTCTTAATAAATGTATATAACCACTTCCATTTTTTCTTTGGATTGATTAATAGTTTGTTCCTATTTTGGCCCCCCCTCTGCATTATTTCATACACATTGGTTTGAATCTATTGAAGGTGGATCCTTACACAGGTTCAAGACTATATTCCTCAACATGCACTTCTTTGCGTCCAACTACATTAATTTATGCCTCTCCTCGCATAGGATATTCACAATGCTTACATCCTATGGTTTACATTGCTTCTCATTACCATGAATAATGATAAAAACTGACCTGACCACTATATCATTCTATTTTCCTTGTGCCTTCTTAATGTCCTACAAAATTCAAATACATCTCTACGGTCCATGACCCAAAATGTAGACAAAAGAACATGTCCCATATAAAATAAACCCAAGCTAAAAATAATTAGGATTGAGAAATAAGTCCTAACCATTCTTGAAGAAAAAAACACCTTGACATGAAGATAATTATACCCAAAACCACTTAGTAGTTCCCAAGTCAAAGAATAATAATTTGAGATGCAATCAATAACTAGAACTAAGAAATAGGCTTCTTAAAAATCCTAAAGGAAATGACCAATAGCATTCCATTGTATAACTTGTATCTGAAGCTTGAGGTGATAATCACAAACTGAAATAAATTAAAACATAATTTGACTCCTCTAATACAAGCAGTAAACCTTCCTGAAACTTCAATAATTTGACCCAAGAACTTGGCCTCTTTCCACAAGTATTCGATCTTGGGAACTTGGTTTTTTGGTTGGGTGCCTTCCACTACACATTCAACCACAACTTGCTTATAAATTATTTCCACAACTGCCCATAGTTCCATCTCCTGGTCTATTTCTTTCTATTTTTCTTCAAGCAACTACGCTCTTTCATGTTGCCCAACTTCATTGGTTGTAGTGCCTTCATGAATTTTAAAGTAGTACACTATCACACGTCTTTAATTTGGCGACAACTCTATCTTGTAATCGATGTGAATTATCTAAAGTTAACTAGGACAAAATCAAATTAATGTGCATTGAACCTTTCATCTATTGCAACACTACTTCCACAGGAAATTCTACCACCTTGGGAGGGATTTGGAGTGCCTAATGGTTAGTGGAGGTAAAAGAGGAATTCGCATGTGGTTCTATAATATCTAGTTCACTATAGGCCGTCGGTTGCTTGGTTGGCTTACTAGTGGTGGGTTGCGCAAGCGCCCCTCTATCGACCTCTACCAACTACCGCAGTTTCTCTAGCTTGTGTAGAGTGTGTTGTTCATCAGGTTGCACCTTTGTGATAGTTGCATGTGTCTATTCATTGAACCTACTCAATGCTTCCTTCATCTTCGCATCAACCTACTCTACAATTTATTCGATATCATCCTCTAATATGGACATCACTTAAACGACTCGAGTGGCCTTTCACTTCTTCTTGGCGCGGGATGTACCCTGCGTCGCACTAATAGTAGTAGATCTTTTTAATCTGACGCTTGTTGTAGTTGATGGGGTGCTTGATTGTTCAGAATCCTTATCCTAGCCTTTCTATGAGTGACTTGGAGTTTGTGCGGATGTCCCACCTTGTGGCTCCTGTTGTCCTTACTGCTAAATACTACTTTCCAAATTCTCAATATCTTTCCCCTCTACTAACGACAACTTCCAACTATCCTCCTAGAGAGTGATATGTGCATGTACATCTTCATTAGTGAGCCGAAAAATGCATGTTTTCCACCGTTTATACAAATCCCTCCTAGCCTGAATGTATAAATGGTGTGTATCAGCCTTGAATCACACGATGCTCTCATACTTCCAAACCATGTAGAAATTTGAATAACTGATATATTATTCATCGAGATTCTCCTGATCACACACTATTTGACTTCATGTACAATACAGAATCTCTTCTACCATTGATCATCACATGCGGAAATAAAATCAATTGCATGCACACATTAAAACTATAAAAATTCACACATATGAACACAGTATGTAATGGGAAAGCTTAAAGCTGAAAACCCCAACTATCTGTATATTATATATGTCATAGAGATCATGTAACAATCATCATATAAAGCTCCTCACAAGCTCTCAGTATAATCTCCACTTGCTACACACTAATCATGCCCGATCTTGCAAATCCCATGCGCTAATCTTTGCTAGCCTTTAGCCTGCCTCTACTGCGCAATCCCTACTGAAGAATGCCTCTTGATGAGAATAAATTACCCCAGCCTTGCTCACACAATATTTGTAGGCATCTATACTGAGTGTTGGATGCAAATCATGCATCACTTATAATCACAACTGATAGTCACACTTGCCCTTTCACCTATCTTTGCACTGGTCTCCACTGAAACTGTCCATGCACTGAAGTTAACTGATGTATTCTTTAGTTGATTAATGAGTTTATAATTAGTGAATTAATTTATAATTAATTCACACCATTCTCACTAATTGTATCAATCAGTTAAACTAGATACAAATAGCTCAACTATGTTTAGATTAGTTAAACTGAACACAACTCCATTAACTTCCTCAATCAACTCCACCAAAATCTCTCACACGAGTTCTAACTGAAGTCTTCATGTAATAGCTCCACTTAATCCTCAAGAATAGCGTAATTCCTTCTGTCATCTCTTGTGCCACATCTGTGCACTTAACTGAAGTGCTCCAAGAGAATAAGATAATGTTTAGAGTCCAAATATTATTAAGAGCTAATAATATTCGACATATCTATTTTTAGACTGGAAATCTAAAAATAGATTTCGCCCAATATGTCTAAAAATAGAAATCCATCTATTTTTCCAACTTGACCAACCATCCACAAATAGCATCCCTGGCACCCATAGGAGCACGATCCCTTATATCTAAAAATAGACTTGCGACAAAAAATCACACATGTGGCCCCCACCTAGTTTAGGTGATCACTTTCCAACTAGGACGAATGATGTTTCGGATGCTTCCTTCACTAATTCTTGTTGCAATCTTCAACACTCCTCTCGGCAAGAGACGTCTTTGCATGCGACATACAACTCCATGCAATACATACACCTTCACAAGCGCCATGCAACTCCATGCATTGCTACTGCAACTCCTCTGGCTTGTGTTGAATCTTTAATTAAGCGAGAGGGGGGGGGTGAATCGATTTAATACATACATAAGCCTTTTAAAAAATTTCACCAAACTTATTTACAGCTTAATATGTGAACAGTCTTAAAATGTTGCAGCCAATATTAAATTAATGTGACACCATACTTATGTTGAGAGCAGCAAACAATTAAGCAGATTGAAAGAATCACATCAACACATAAGAAACACACATAGAGACAACAGATGTAAGTGGAAACCCAAAAAGGGAGAAAACCACATCTTATTATTGTTGTGATGAAAAGGCAAGCTCCAACTCCCTCTCACCACTGTTTTCTGTAGGCACCAACCTACAGGAGGCTCTATCCTCAATTCTGCAAGCTACAACTTGCAAGGAAGCACCAACTCCCTTCAATTTTCTGCAGGCACCAACCTACAGGAGGCTCCAACCTCAGTCAGCTACAACTGACAGCTATCAAGCTGCAGCTTGATAGGGAAGCTCCAACTTCCTCAATTTATCAAACTGAATGTTTGCTGATTTACCTCAGATATCAGCTCTGTTCTGTAGCTTCTCTTTCTGCTCTTCTTTTCTTAATCTTCTCTACCTCACTCTTCTATACTCTGCCTTCTCTATATTTACTCTCTCTAGCCTCACTTTGCATATCAAGATGATATTATTTATAGATTTCCTCACATGACTATTTGTATTTCACAAAGAATTTGGAGTGAACAGTCATGACTCTTTGGCTTCTGTCTTCTCATTCCCCTTTTTTTTTCATTCAACAAATATAACTGTAGGTGCTTATGTTAATATTATAGTGGGATATTTTCTCTCTTCCAGAGACTTGCCAATGCATCACAAACAATAAAAAATTCAATTACAATGTTTACATTCACATATAATGAAAACTCCAGCTCACTCATTCAGCCTCTTTTTCCTCGCTGCGCGTATGTCTTTTCTTTGACTGTGTCTGTCCTTTCTGTGACTGAGTTTTGTCTCTTTTCAGCTCTGTTTGCTCTTCTTTCCTCTGCTGTGGTGTAATTGTTGCATACATGTACTTGTGCCTTTTATATCAGTGCATTTTATATAAATATGTAATAGCTGGCGTTAAATCTGGGCAAATTCCATCTCTTTTCACGCAGCAAGTGTCTTGTTGATGTGGAAGTTCCGCAAGCGGAACATACATACATCCCAATTGTTTTAAATAGAGAATCGCCCTCCACCTTGAGCCGAGGCCCGTGGGTCCACAGACCACGCGGAATATTTAAATATAATCTCCACAACGTTTTATAACAACGCCTTATATATATATCGTAATTTCAATTCTTGGCGAGCTTAAATAAAGTTTTAACATATACACTGTCACTTCCACTATAATTAATAGAATGTCATATATCCGGGCCCACTTGCCACGCTTTCCGATGCTATACTTGACTTCTTCCGATTGCGATTGATCGCAATCGCAATTTCCATTTGAATGTACCAACATTCCAATATTCCGAAGCTCCGATTGCGATTACTTTGATGCGATACGATTAATCGCAATCGCAAATTCCATTTGCATGTCACGATGCTCTGCTTTAACTCCGATTGCGATTGGTCACTGTTGCGATTTCTCCGATTGCAATTGATCGCAATCGCGACTTCGAATACTTCGATGCTATTGACCACTCCTGCTCCGATTGCGATTAATCGCAATCGCAATTTTCTGTTGTGATGTTCCGATGCTCTTATAATCTCCGAGGTGATTAGACTGATCCGATGCGATTATGTCGGACTTCAAATACATTTGATTCATAATTCATACACCCATCGGGTCCGGTCTTCAATCGCAACGCAACTTTCTGTTGCATGTTCCGATGCCTTGCTTAAATCCGATGCGATTGGGAAGGGTCCCACCATATAAGGTACTTGGGTTCTAATAATAAAGTGCTCCATATCATTTAATATTATGCTTTGAACCTTTGTGTATAAGGCGCCTAAAATGTAATGCGTTGTATGTATACTCCTGCGTGGGTAACGATTCCCGGAATGAGATTTGTATATATATATATATACTTTGCTGCTTTGGATTATACGATTCCTGGAATTTGTTTTATGTATTCTTCTGCCTGGGGTTAAGCGATTCCTGGAATTTTCTGTGCCTCTGCTGTGCTAACGCCTCTGCCGCTCGACCGCTTCACTGCCTCTGTATTTGCTGCCTCTGTCTCCACTGCTCGACCATTTCACTGCCTCCATATTCGCTGCTTCTGCCTCCACTGCTCGACCGTTTCACTCTGCCTCTGTATTTGACTGTTACGCTTTAGCAGTGTTCTTCCGCCTATATCCTTTGCCTGTTTCTGCTTCAGCGCTGCTCGACCTCTGCCTCTGCCTTCTGCTGTACATATTCCCTACTGCTGTTCTTTGCTTTCTTTGCCATCAATGGCAATATTTCTAACAGTCTCCCCCTTTGTCATTGATGGCAATACACTTCCTCTGTTTGCCTGTTAGAATCCTTTCTTCTGTTGCTTGCTCTTCCTCCCCCTTTGACATCAATGGCAAAGGACGACGCCTTATTTCTCCGTATAGGCTCTGTCGTTGCATTTCCTTTCTTTGAGTTGTGTTTAGACGACCATTTTCTGTCTTTGTACCCTGCTGCTCCAGACTGTTGTACAAGACTTGTTGAGAGAACACTTTAAGGATTATTGAACTTGAATATACGTTTTGTCTCTATCTGATATAGTGAGCCAATATATGTTTTATAGCTGTGTTTCATCTGTAGTGCCTGTTGTTTGTAATCTGTGCTAGATTGCAGACAGGGATGATGCATTTAACGACTGAAAGGTCCTTGTTGCTTTTTCATGCTGAATGTCAAACCAGAGCTTACAGCTCATTGTAAGAATGGGCAATATCTTTCAATATTAGAAGCCAACTGACTTTCCTTTTTTTTTTTTTCTGTAATATGTTTTCAAAACAAACCTTTCAATGTTTTGGTCAGTTTTACTTGTCAACTGTGCAGTTTTATTTAGATGGTAAACACAATTATTCCTTTATTCTTAAGATATTATGACTGTTCTATCAGAGTGAATTTCCGCAAAAGCATATTCATGATGTTTGATTGAAAACTCGGCAAACGACCTTCGCACGGTTTGTAACCTTTTCATGCTGAATGCGATAATAATGAGAATATTATCTTATATCTCTTTGATCCTGTGGACCTGTTTTATGCTTCCCTTGCTTGCTGATTTCCTTTAGGAATGATATGTTCGTTTCTGTTCTCCCCCTGAGGCTGTGCTTTCTCTTCATATTAGAGAATAGTAACTACAGATACTACCCCTAGTTTGTCTCTCAAGTATTCGAATGGTTCTCTGGCAAGTGGTCTAGTGAATATATCTGCTCTTTGTTCTTTTGTTGGTACATAGTCCAATTTAACTATCTTCTGAGCCACTTGTTCTCGGAGAAAATGATACTTGATTGGTATATGTTTAGTTTTTGAATGAAGCACATGATTTTTAGATATACTTATAGCACTTGTATTATCACATTTGATTGAGATAGGTTCATTAATGCTTACCTTCATGTCTTGAAGAGTCTGCTTCATCCACATGACTTGTGTACAACATGCTGCTGCTGCTATATATTCTACTTCAGCTGTAGACAGGGAGATAGATGTTTGTTTCTTGCTTAACCATGCCACCAGACTTTCTCCTAGATAGAATGCACCTCCACTTGTACTCTTTCTATCATCCACACAGCTGGCCCAATCTGCATCTGTGTATGCTGTCAAGGTGAAGCTTTTTCCTTTAGGATACCAAAGTCCATATTGTGCTGTTCCTTGTAGATATCTGAATATTCTTTTGACTGCAAGAAGGTGATTTTGTTTAGGCGCTGCTTGATATCTAGCCACTAGTCCTACTGCTAGCATGATGTCTGGTCTTGATGCTGTCAAATATAGCAGGCTTCCTATCATGGATCTGTAGAGTTTTTGATCTACATATGCAGACCCATCATCAACACACAACTTGCATCCTGTGATCATGGGGGTTGTCACAGGTTTGCAGTCCTCCATTTTGAATTTTTTCAGCATTTCTTTTAAGTATTTTTCTTGAGAGATGAATGTACCTGTGTTCTTTTGCTGAATTTGCAGTCCCAGGTAGAAACTGAGCTCTCCAATCATCGACATTTCAAACTCTGTTTTCATTTCATCAACAAACCCTTTTGCTAGTTCTTCTCTGTTGCTTCCAAACATAATGTCATCAACATATACTACAACAATCAGGAGTTCATTTTCATGGGCTTTTATATATAGATTGTTGTCTACTCCACCTCTCTTAAAACCCTATTTTTGCAAATATTTATCCAGTCTTGAGTACCAAGCACGAGGAGCCTGTTTCAGTCCATATAGGGCCTTCTTCAGTCTGCACACATAGTCTCCTTTGTCTGTCAATGAGAAGCCTTTTGGTTGTTCCATGTAGACTTCTTCTTCTAAGTCTCCATTCAGAAATGCAGATTTTACATCCATTTGATATACTTTGAAGTTTTGGTAGCAAGAAAATGCCAGAAACATTCTGATAGCTTCCATTCTGGCTACAGGGGCAAATGTTTCATCGTAATCCAGTCCTTCAATTTGTGAGTATCCCTTACAGACAAGTCTGGCTTTATTCCTGATTACATGTCCTTCTTCATTCATTTTGTTTTTGAATACCCATTTTGAGCCTATGACATTTTTCTCAGTGGGTCTAGGCACTAGTTCCCAGGTATTATTTTTCTCAATTTGGTCCAATTCTTCATTCATAGCATTCACCCAAGACTTGTCCTTGCTGGCTTCTTCAAATTTCTTTGGCTCTATTTGTGACAACATGGCTATGTATACCTCTTATGTTTGTTCTGTTAGCTGCCTTCTTGTCTGGACCCCTGCTTTCTTGTCTCCTATGATCTGATCTTCAGGATGATTCTTCTGAGTGTATCTTGAGGGGGCTTTCGAGCTCAGTTCTGCATCTTCTGTTGTCTTGCTTGTTTCATCATCATTCTGGTCTTCTTCTTCATGGTTTTCTGATGGACTGCTGCAGTCTGTATTTCTTGTATTGTTTGGAAGTTCTTCATCAAATCTCACATCAATACATTCAACAATTTTCCGAAGAGTCTTGTTGTAGCACCTGTACCCTTTACTTTTGGATGCATATCCTAGAAATATCCCTTCATCTGCTCTTGCATCAAATTTCCCAAGATTTTCATCATTATTCTTTATGTAACACTTACTTCCAAATATTCTAAAATGTTTAATTGAAGCAGAATTCCCATGCCATAGTTCATAGGGAGTCTTGTCACTGCTTGGCCTTAAGTGGGCTTTGTTCAGAATATGCACTACTGTGTGTACTGCTTCTGCCCAGAAGGTTTGTGGAATATTATTCTCCTGTATCATGGCTCTGGCTATTTGTTGAATAGATCTGTTTTGTCTCTCTGCTACTCCATTCTGCTGAGGTGTCCCTGCAATAGTAAATTGTTGTTTTATGCCATATTCATTGCATAGATCTGCAAAGTCATAATCTGTGAATTCACCTCCTCTGTCCGATCTGATGCATTTTAGCTTGCATCCTGTCTGATTTTCTGCTAATTCTTTGAATATTTTGAATTTGTCCAGAGCTTTCGATTTATTCTTGAGAAAAGAAACCCATGTCATTCTGGAGAAATCATCTATTATCAGCATGAAGTAGGATTCTCCACTTGGTGTTTTAGTTCTTGCAGGTCCACACAGATCCATGTGCACAAGCTGAAGTGGTCTTCTTGTTGATAACTCCTCTTTGGCCTTAAAGGATGTGCGAGTTTGTTTACCCAATTGACAAGATTTGCATATGGTATTAGATGGCTTCTTTATTTCTGGCATGTCTTTGACAACTTTCTTCTTGCTTAGTCTGATGATGTGATCGAAGCTGAGATGTCCCAATCTTTTATGCCATAACCATGACTCTTCTAGTTTGCTAAGATGACATGCTTCATCTTCCTCTTTCACAATGTAAACATTACTCTCTGTTCAAACTCCTTTGAGTAGAGTCTTACCTATGGTGCTTGATCTGACTTCACAATCTTGTGCCCTAAAGAGAACTTCGTAGCCTTTGTCACACATCTGACTAACACTTAGTAAATTCGCTTTCAACCCATCTACAAATAATACATCTTGAGCCTTTCCTCTGCCATTGTCTATGCTGATTGATCCTTTTCCCTTGATCTTGCTTGATTTATCATTGCCAAAAGTAACATTACCAGATTTCTTTTCATCAAGAGTTATAAACTTGCTTTTGTCTCCAGTCATGTGTTTTGAGCAGCCACTGTCCAGGTACCACTGAATTTTTAGGTCTTGAGCAGTTAGAGCTAAGTCACACTTATTCTCCTTGTTTATCCATTGGAGGCATCCTTTTGTTTGGTATCTTTTGTGAGTTGATGAATCACATCCTTTCAAAGAACATTTGGAAGGTATATGTCCAACTTGATTGCATATACAACATTTGATCATAGTTTTTGCAGAATTGTGAGTATGAACAAAATTTCTTTGATTCATAAACCTCCTTGAGGTGTTGAACATCAATATTTGTCCATAATTTCTACATTCAATAATTTTATGGCCAAATTCCTTACAATAAAAACAATAACCATAGAAATTATTTTCATACCTGATGTAAGGTTGTTTTCTCCATTTGTTTGTTTGAGACAATCTCTTCACTGTTTGCATCATTTTGCAGGTTTGAATTACTCCTCCTTGCATAACAATATGCAACAATGTGTCATGGCTTGTGGCAGACATAACAGGTGGCATTCTTCATAGGAGGGAAGAATCTCCCTTGATGGCTTCCAAATTTGACATACTCAGGGGCATATGATTCTTTTTCTGTCATCTTAGTATTTATTGCATTCTTTGTTACTAGAGATTTCTTCTGATCTCTATCATCCTTATTACATGTTTCTTCTTTTGTAGGATTTTTCTGGGCTGCTTCATCAGTCTTCTTTTCTTTTACAAAAATTATATATTTTTTTTCATTTTCTTTTCCTTTACTCGATTCTCCTTCATAGCCTATTCCTGTTTTTATCATTCGAGATCTTTGAGCAACCAGAATTTCACTCAAATTACTATAGCTTGTGGTTTGAGAAGAGTTTATAACCACTTTCCTTTGAGAATTTTCTATTTTCTTCCTGAGACATACTACTTCTTCTTCCAGTTTCTCTTGTTCTTGGGTTTTATCCTTGATTTGCTGAAGTAACATGTCTTCTATCCTCCTGGATTCTTCAAGTTCTACCTTCAGCTGCATGAGGACTTCTGAGTTTTGTTCTTCTCTTACATACTTGAGAATAATGTCCTTTTATTTTCTGCATTTCAGTTTGAGTCTGTCAATCTCTTCCATAGTACTTCTTAACTCCCCCTCAAGGTCGACTTCCCCTTCTTCTTCTTCATCTTCTAGTAGGAGACCTTCAAGTTCTTCTATGGCCATCAATAAGAATTTGGAGGTTCCTTCTTCACTTGAGGGTTCATCTATATCTTCAGATGTATTGCTGTCTTGTTCAGCATAGAAGGATTTTCTGCTAAACTTCTTTCCTTTCTGCCAGTTCTTTGATTTATTTTTCTCTGACTCTTGAGTCTGATTCTCTACTTTCTTGTGAGGACACTTAGCAGCATAGTGTCCCACTCTTCCATAGTTAAAGCATTTGAAGGGGATTTTACCTTTGTATTTACCTGAGCCTCTATCCAATTTCTTGACAAACTTTTCCTCTTATTCATCCGAGCATGAGCATATGTCTCCCTCTTCTTCTTTCTTCTTTTCTGTTTTAAAAGCTGCTTCCCTCATACTTGGATTTTTCTGTGGGAGCCTCATTTCACAGGCTGTTAGATTTCCAAGTAGCTGGTTCATGGTCAAGGTCTCCCAATCCGTTGTTTCTTCTATTGCAGACACCTTTGGATTAAATCTGGTTGGAAGAGATCTTAGAATCTTTTGTACAATTATACTTTCTGGCATTTTTTTCTCCAAGAGCTTTCATATTGTTAATAATTTCTGTAGCTTTCAGGAAGAATCTGGCAATGTCTTCATCATCATTCATTCTTAAGTTCTCAAACTAGGCTCTATAGACTTGAAGTTTGGCAGTCTTTACTTTATTGTCTCCCTCATGTATGTTCTCAAGAGTATCCCATATTTCTTTGGCAGAGTATTTGTGCATTACTTTAATAAACTCTGCTTCACACAATCAATTCAGAATGGCATTCATGGCTTTTGCGTTAGCCACAAAATATTGTTTTCTTTCTTTCTCTGTGTCAGTTGCCTTCGGGGCATATCCTAATTCCACAGCAGCCCAGACTTCTATTCCTAGAGACATTATGTATGTCCTCATTCTGATTTTCCAGAAAGCATAATTTTCACCAGTGAAGAAAGGGGCTTTATTGGTTGAGCATCCTTCTTTACTAGCCATCTTGGGAACCTAGGATCTCCTTTCAGTTGTTAGACTTGCACAAAGGAACCTGCTCTGATACCAATTGTTGAATCTTTAATTAAGGCGAGGAGGGGGGGGAATGGGTTTAATACATACATAAACCCTTTTAAAATTTTTCACCAAAATTATTTACGGCTTAATATGTGAGAACTATTACAATTTTACGGCGAATATTAATTTTGAAATTAATTTAATGGGACACCATACTTATGTTGAGAAGCGACAACGATTAAAAACGATTGAAATAATCCATCTTTCCATAAGAAGCACACATAGAGACAACGAGATATAAGTGGAAACCCATAAAGGGAGAAAACCACATCTTATTATTGTTGTGATGCGAATTATGAAGGCAGCTCATGACTCCCTCTCACCACTATTTTTCTGCAGGCGCCAACCTACAGGAGGCTCCTACCTCAATTCTGCAAGCTACAACTTGCAAGGAAGCACCCACTCCCTTCAATTTTCTGCAGGCTTCAACCTATAGGAGGCTCCAACCTCGGTCAGCTACAATTGACAACTATCAAGCTGCAACTTGATAGGGAAGCTCCAACTTCCTCAATTTATCAAACTGAATGTTTGCTGATATCAGCTCTGTTCTATAACTTCTCTTTATGCTCTTCTTTTCTTAATCTTCTATGCCTCACTATTATGTACTCTTCATTCTCTATATTTACTCTCTCTAGCCTCACTTTGCATATCAAGATGATATTATTTATAGATTTCCTCACATGACTGTTTGTATTTCACAAAGAATTTGGAGTGAACAGTCATGACTCTTTGGCTTCTGTCTTCTCATTCCCCTTTTTTTTTCATTCAATAAATATAACTGTAGGTACTTATGTTAATATTACAGTGGGATATTTGCTCTCTTCCGGAGACTTGCCAATGCATCACAAACAATAAAAATTCAATTACAATGTTTACATTCACATATAACGAAAACTCTAGCTCGCTCATTCAGCCTCTTTTGGCTCGCTGCGCGTATGTCCTTTCTTTGACTGTGTCTGTCCTTTCTGTGACTGTGTTTTGTCTCTTTTCAACTCTGTTTGCTCTTCTTTCCTCTGCTCTGGTGTAACTGTTACATACGTGTACCTGTGCCTTTTATATCAGTGCATTTTATATAAATATGTAATAGCTGGCGTTAAATCTGGGCAAATTCTAGCTCTTTTCACGTAGCAAGTGTCTTGTTGATGTGGAAGTTCCGCAAGCGGAACATACATACATCCCAATTGTTTTAAATAGAGAATCGCCCTCCACCTTGAGCCGAGGCCCATGGGTCCACAGACCACGCGGCATATTTCAATATAATCGCCACAACGTTTTATAACAGTGCCTTATATATATATATATCGTAATTTCAATTCTTGGCGAGCTTATATAAAGTTTTAACATATACACTACCACTTCCACTATAATCAATAGAATGTCATATATCCGGGCCCACTTGCCACACTTTCTGATACTATACTTGACTTCTTCCGATTGCGATTGATCGCAATCGCAATTTCCATTTGAATGTACCAACATTCCAATATTCCGAAGCTCCGATTGCGATTACTCTGATGCGATATGATTAATCGCAATCGCAAATTCCATTTGCATGTCCCGATGCTCCGCTTTAACTCCGATTGCGATTGGTCACTGTTGCGATTTATTTGATTGTGATTGATCACTGTTGCGATTTCTCCGATTGCGATTGATCGAAATCGCGACTTCGAATACTCCGATGCTATTGACCACTCCTGCTCCGATTGCGATTAATCGCAATCGCAATTTTCTGTTGTGATGTTCCGATGCTCTTATAATCTCCGAGGCGATTAGACTGATCCGATGCGATTATGCTGGACTTCAAATACACTTGAATCGTAATTCATACACCCATCGGGTCCGGTCTTCAATTGCAATCGCAACTTTCTGTTGCATGTTCCGATGCCTTGCTTAAATCCGATGCGATTGGGAAGGGTCCCACCATATAAGGTACTTGGGTTCTGATAATAAAGCACTCCATATCATTTAATATTATGCTTTGAACCTTTGTGTATAAGGTGCCGAATATGTAATGCGCTGTATGTATACTCCTGTGTGGGTAACGATTCCCAGAATGAGATTTGTATATATATACTTTGCTGCTTTGGGTTATACAATTCCCGGAATTTGTTTTATGTATCCTTTCGCCTGGGGTTAAGCGATTCCAGGAATTTTCTATGCCTCTATTGTGCTAACGTCTCTGCCTCTGCCTCCACGACTCTGCCTCTGCCTTTATTGCGGTGATAACGGTTCTGCCGCTCGACCGCTTCACTGCCTCTGTATTCGCTGCTTCTGTCTCCATTGCTTGACCGTTTTGTTGCCTCCATATTCGACTGTTACATTTTAGCAGTGTTCTTCCGCCTGTCTCCTTTGCCCTGCTTACTTTTTCTTTTGTCTGTATCTGTTCTGCTGTCTTTTGCCTGTTTCTACTTTTTGCTGCTCGACCTCTGCCTCTGATTTCGCTGTTATTTGCCTTCTTTGCCATCAATGACAATATTTCCAACAACCATAAGCTTTAGGATTATTTCCCAGGGTGACGGTGGAGGGGAGCTCCCACTATACCTGAAGCAGACGTTGGCTAGACTCACTTGGACTCTCCGGAGGGTTATCTTCACTCAAGATGGTTTAAGTGGAGAAAGTTGCACCGGTCTGTTTCATTAAGCAGGTTGTCTGGGTAACTATTCCAACTTCCATTTCTGCATTAAAATTCTATAATGTTGGATTTCATCACCAACTAGTGTTTTTAGTGCAGGAATCTACTGTTTGTGTGTGGATTGATCTGTTAGATTTTTTATATGTGTGTGATTCATTTGATTGTTTCTTAGTGACCTTAGGATCATTTGATTGAAATTTTCTTTGTTTGCATGTGTTAAAATTTTTAATCGTGGAAGAATTACCAAGACATTCGTGTAGAACTTAGGGGAAACCCCCTGAGTATACACCAAGCCAATTAGAAAAACTTAAATCTCTAATACCAAATGTTATCAGTAGAACTAGATTAACAGAACATAGAGAATCATCCATAATTATTCATCTTGTTTCTGAAGTAGATCAACCACAAATAGCAGAACATACTCCACAGACAATTTTTATTTCCGAATTAACTGAAGTTGCTTATGCAACAAGTGAGTTATCAGCTGAAAAACTTGAAATTTCTGAACCGGAAACTGAATCTGCTACGTCTGAACCTACTTTAGAGTTCTTTCCTCCAACTTCTGGTCATCCTCATTCACCTAGAGTAAGAAACCAGATCACAGAATATCTTCCTCCCGGTCTCATTAGTATTGAAGAAATTACTGATACTGAAGAGGAAGTTGTTCTTCCTTCATATCAGGAATATTTAAATATTAGAGAACATGAATCAATTTTTTGCAGTCCTTTCAGACAAGATTCTTGGTATTCTTCATTAAAATATTTTCTACAAAACGTAGGTCTAGAGTATTCGCCACCCCGAATTCCCTTTTTCCCTACACCAATAGGTTATAGACCTCCACTAAACATGTCGAGTGAGTCATCTATGTTTAAAGAATCGCCAGAAACATTTTTGTATGGTGGTCCATATGTTCCTGTAGGCTATCAGTCACTCTCTGGTACATTCTTAGGAGCATCTCCTCTTCCCAATAAACCAATGCCATCATCTGGCCTGAATGAATCAAATACTGGAACTTTGAACAATGAGAAAATTTATATGATGTCTGGAAATATCCCAAACCCCGGTTCTCAAGGTAGTAATTTATCACCTGGGGGGCAACCTCAAAGTAGTCAAATACATCCTGGGGGGAAACCTCAAGGACTATACATACCTCAGGGTTAGTATCAACCTCAAGGACAGTACATACCTCAAGGTCAACCTCAGGGACAATATATTCCTCAAAGTCAGTACGTGCCTCAAGGTCAATATCAACCTAAAGGGTAGTACCCAGCTCAAGGATTGAAACCTCCTTTAGGACAACAGTTCTATTTAGAAAAACAAATGTTACAAGAAGGTGGAAATTATCCAGTCAATTATCAGCCATATGTTCAACCAAGTAACAGTCCGTCTTATGTACAACCTTCATTGGGACCTTCATATCCCAGAATGGTGTGGGATCCATCTCAAGTCTAACAGAATTTACAACCAAATGTCCAAGTATCTTATTATCAAGCTGGACAACAAGTTGGTTATAATCAACCCCAACAACCTGTCCAACCTGCCATTCAAATACCTGCATCTAGTCTTGTTCAATAGCCTGGTCCAAGTACACCTATGACTCCGCCACAAATTGCTGCTCAGGCTTCTGTTCAACCAACCACACCTATTCTTGGAGTGTCTACAGCTCCTATTACTTCTGCCCCTCAAACATCGGTATAGATTCCTCAAGTCTCTATTCCGCAGTCTGGACCTACAATTCCGACTATTTTTCATATGCCTATAAGACAACCTGGTACAAGTACAATTATAACAAGTCAACCTTAGTTTACTTATCAACCGTATCAGGGTTCGTATCAATATGGACCTGTTCAAAATCCAGCTTGCCCGCAACAATCGTATCCTGGGTATACATATCAGACACTTGTTCAACCCCAGTATGGTCCGGTTATTCTTGGTTACCCAGGAGGCATTCTAATTCCCAATCCATAGGATATTCCTGGATATCCTGGTTATCCTCCTCCTGGGACTGGTTTAGTCTCACAAGGTTATCAACAAGATCCTACCCATCGATTACCATTCATAGCAACTTTAGATCTACCTGATTTATCTCGCCTTACGAATGATCCTATCTATTATCATCCGTATTGGCCGCCTATGTCGCATAATTTGCCTAGTGATATCCCCAAGTTTGAAGGAAAATCAGGAGATGATCCTTCTAACCATGTGATGACTTACCACCTTTGGTGTGCATCCAACTCATTAATCGACGATTCCATTCGACTTAGACTCTTTCAGAGAACGTTAATAGGATTAGCTTCCAAGTGGTACATTGAATTACCACGAGGCTCATTTTCCAATTTCAACGCTCTAGCAACTGCTTTCTGAACTCATTTTCAGTTGCCAGTCAGATATGACAACGACACGGAATTATTAACTTCACTAAAACAATCTACGTCTACGTACATATCAGATCATATACATGAATGGAGACGTAGAAGACGTTTGGTAAAAGTTTTTTTTTTTTATCTCGGATCAAATATTGGCAGAATGGTTTATTAAATCATTTCTACCAAAAATCACTGAAGATGTAGCTAAAAGAGGAGTTGTTAAGCAAGAACAAGTTATTGCTCAAGCTCAGTATCTTGAATTGGTATACACCTAGTCAGGTACTTTGTACGAGAAAATTCCTAATTTACCGCGTCCTGGTCAGATAACAACAACTCCTTCAGGTTCTCATGCCGCTAATGGTGTAATCAGTTTAGTTAGTACGACTAAGAGTAAGAAGAAATCTTTAAAGGTTACTTCTCCCATAATAACTTTACCTAATTCACAAAAAGGAGAATATTCCCTAGAAACTTCTGCCGATATTCACATTGTAGATTCATCAACTACAAAGTTGAAATCTGGCAACAAGAAGAAAGGGAAGAATAAAAGTAAACAGACTTCATCTCCCAAGGAAAAAACTGATAAAAATGAATCAAATGATGATAAACGGAAACCTCGTTATCTTTGTCTTATCTGTGACGAGGATCATTTCACCAAGGGATATCCGCATAGGGCTGAGGTATATAAGTTCTTCAAAGTTTCATCTACCCCTGCTGTTTTGAAGGATCATTTTCCTTTTCAAGATAGAAAAATGATTGGATCTTCCTCTAATGCATCATCAGATATTTTGATGGTTGCGAATCGATCCCAAGATTATGGTTAAAAATCCTATTGTTGGTAAAGAAGTAGAAAATTATAATTCTACACCAGCTACATCTCCTTTGGTTTCTGATCCACTGCATATTGAGAAACCGAATTCTGATTTAATAATCAAACCGCCTGCTAAAGGTGTACTTCGTAAATCAACTTTCAATCCACATGCGAGAGTTGCTCAGAATTACAACATTGTGGAGGATTAGCAATATCTCCTTCAGCAATGTCGGCCTTGGAAGTGCTGCAATCATGTCCAACACAAAGGAAATTACTCTTATCAGCGATTGGAGCTGTAGATTTTCAAGATTCAAACCTCATGGTCTTCGATTTAGAAAATTTTACACCTCGTCTCCCTCATCAAATGGCTTTTCAGATCCCAGTACTAGTAAAAAACAAACATTGCTTTCGTACTGTTATTGATGAAGGAGCATCTACGTGTATCATGTCATTAAACTGTTGGAAATAACTTGGTTCTCCAACCCTTAACCAGTCACCGACAATCCTCAAAGCTTTTGACGGAAGAGGATTCCATCCATTCAAAATTTTACAAGATCTACCTATAGAGGTCAAAGGAAAAACCGTTAATTTAGATGTGGAAGTAGTTGATGCCCCTCTAGATTACAACCTTATTTTGGGTCGAAGTTGGTCTTATGCTATGACTGCTGTCATGTCATCCGTCTTTCGAATAATTATGTTTCCTCATCAACGAAATATTGTGAAAGTCGATCATCTCTCATATTATTCGTCTGACCCAGCCTCTACTGATAGTATTCAACACGTTGGAAAAACGACTATCCCTTATGAGGATGTAGGAGTAGGTTTAATAAAATATTCCACTTTAATGGGAAATTTTTCTATGCCTACACCTAACGTACCGCATAATATTTCTAATATCAATATGATTACATCAAGCACTATTCCATTTGCTGATCCTTGGATAGTGTCTTTAGAATAAGAACTGGATTCATTCAATGGCGTGATGCCTTTGAGTCCTTTTGAAATAACATATCAAGTAGTACAGTCATTTTCCGATCCGTTATCAACTCATGATGATCCAATGAATGTGATCAACGAAGAATCATTTTCACCATCAAGCTCAGTTACAACATCAATTCTTGATCCTTTTCAACAAGTGTTTCATACTAATGAAAGCATTCATGAATTATTGTCTGTAGATGAATTACCATGGGATGATCTCCATTATAGGTCATCATTTTTATCTAATATTTATAAATTCGAAAATAATTTTTCCTCTATTTTTATAGCTGACTATGTCGAGGAACCTCAGAGTCCAATCTCAATCACAAATTTGGATTCTGAAGTAAATTTGGGGAATATTTCTTCCACCATTCCTGTTGACATATCAGTGAAACCCGAAATTATTGAAAACAATCATATAGGTGCTTCATGTACATCAGATGAAATTTCTACATATAAATCCCTATTTCAAGAATTCCGCAACATATTTTCCTGGTCTTATGAAGAAATGCTAGGAATCGATCCCAACATTTTCATTCATGAAATAAAGACTTACCCGGTTGCTAAACCTATCAGACAACGATTACGTCCGATACATCCACGAAAATCTGCTGCCATTAAAGCTGAAGTTGGGAAATTACTGAAAGCAGGTTTTATTTATTTGATCCCGTTAACGGATTGGGTATCTAATATCATTCCTGTTACAAAAAAACAAGGAACAATACGAGTATGTGTTGACTATAGGGATATTAACAAAGCTTGTCCTAAAGACAATTATCCGACTCCTTATATTGACCAAATTATTGACGATTGTGCTGGAAATTAAATGTATTCATTTATGGATGGATTTTCCAGATATAATCATATCAACATACTCCCTGCCGATCAACCAAAAACAACATTCATTTGTCCTTGGGGAACATTTTATTACTGTAAATTACCTTTCGGATTAAAAAATGCTGGGGCAACTTTTCAAATGGAAATGTCCTATGCTTTTCATGACATTAAAAACATTGTGCAACCTTATATCGATGATTTACCTGCTCATTCATTACACAGGGAAGATCATCCTACTCACCTACGAGCGATTTTTATGTGATGTAGGTATTATAAGATTCACTTGAATCCACACAAATGTGTTTTCTGTGTATAGTCTGGTAGGTTACTGGGATTTTTCGTTTCTAAAGAAGGCATTTGTGTCAACCCTTCGAAGGTTGAGGCCAATATCAATTTACCTCCTCCTTCCACACTCTGCCAATGCCAAAGTTTTCAGGGGAAAGAAAAATTTCTACGTAGATTTATCCACAACTATGCTGAGTTAACCAAAGGTTTTACCCGAATTTTGAAACAGAATATTCCTTTCATTTGGGATGAGATCGTTGATCGATATTTTGATGCTTTAAAACACGTGTTGACCCATGCACTATTACTACATCCACCAAATTACAACCAAGATTACTTTTTATACTTAGCAGCCTCTGATTGCACTATTGGAATGGTATTAGTTCAGGAGGATGAATTCCACAACGAACATGTGATTTACTATCTCATTCGGAATCTCAATCCAACAGAGATTAAATACTTGCATGTGGAGAAATTGGCTGTGGCAGCAGTGCAAGCTCTCCAAAATTTTCCTCATTACATTTTGTTACGAAAAACAACTGTGATTTCAAATTGTAACCTGATGATGTAAATTTTGAATAAACGATTGCTCGGGGGGAAATACTCTAAATGGATAGTTATCCTTCAGGAGTTTGATTTATAATTTGAAAAATCCAAATCAAAGAAATCACTAGTGTTCGTCGAACTTATGTGTGACTTCTTGAATACTGAAACAGAAACTGTCGTAGAGCATCCAATCGTTGATGAATCTCTGTTTCTTATCAGTATGTTAGATGATTGGTATGGGGATATCATCATTTATCTCTAATCCCAAACTTTTTGGCCTAAAATTTCACATTCACATCGACGAAAGATTCGTTACCAATTATCGTCGTGGTGCGGATTCCGTATTTTGACGCTGTTTGACTCATGAAGAGGCTGAACGAGTTTTGAATGACTGCCATTATGGAGCATGTGGCAATCATATGTCTAGGTATGCCACAACCCAGAAGATATTGTGCGCTGGTTATTTTTGGCCTTCGTTATTCAAAGATTGTATTCTTGCGGTCCGAAAATGCCACAACTATCAAATTTTTGATCGGAAAATGCGTGCACCACCAGCTCTTCTTCACCCCATAATTTCTATCGGTCCTTTCGCAAAATGGAGAATTTATTTCATTACATGTAACCCTCACTCGGACGGGGGGCACTAGGTATATTATTCTCGCAGTATATTATTTTACCAAATGGGCCGAGGCGATGCCTACATTTGCGGCTGATGGCAAAAATGCATCTACATTTGTATTCAATCACGTGATTTCTCAATTCGGTGTACCCAAATCTATCATTACTGATCATGGGAGTCATTTTCGAAACATCATGATGACTAAACTTTCTGACCAACTTGGCTTGCGCCATGATAGCTCTACTCCATATTACCCACAGGCTAATGGTCAGGTTGAAGCCGTCAATAAAGTTTTAACCACTATGATTAAACAGATAATCAGAATTCATAAATTTAATTGGCATACTATGCTTTTCTTAGCACTTTGGGCATACCGAACCTCACCAAAAACTTCAACAGGGTTCACTCCTTTTCAACTGGTTTATGGTTTAGAAGTTGTGTTACCGATTGAATGTGAAATATCGTCACTCCAATTAGCTATAGAGTTACTACCAACCACTTCTGAAGAGGAAAAACACTTTTTGTACCTGGCACAATTAGATGAGACTCGGCGCACTGCTGCATTAGCAGCCAAAGCTCATAAAAAATGCGCTAAAGCTTAGTACGACCAAAGTGTTACACCTCGTGTTTTTTCAGAAGGTGACCTAGTATTGGTATATGACCAAGATAATGATAAACTAGGAGCTGGAAAATTTGAACCCATGTGGCATGGTCCTTATATTGTCAAGTGAGTGCTTGCAAAAGGGGCTTATGAATTGATTGATTATGACGGAATCTCTTTAGATAAACCCGTAAATGGAATTTATCTGAAGAGATATTATGCTTGATTTTTTGTGTGAAGCTCATACCTGTACATTAGTTATTTTTCTAAGATTAGTTGCTTTAGATTAGATGAGTGTGTCTAGTTTAAGTTTGCATTGACTAATATTCCTGATTATCTTGATTACTCTTGATATTGAAGATGTCGATGTCCCTTCAAGCATACATTTGTTTTTCTGATGGTGCCTGTCGTAGTACACAGAATATCTCTTCTGCGGCCTGGGTTATCTATTCACCCACCGATGAGTTAGTTTCTATGCATGGGGTAAGCCTTGTTCAAACAACAAATAATGTTGCAGAATATAGCACAATGATTGAGTTATTATCTGATGCCATTTCATTTGGCATTCGGTGTTTGATCGTTAGGTTAGATTTAGAACTCATTATATTACATTTAAACAGAGTATACACAATTAAAAATCCAGTGTTACTGAGATTATTTTTGAAGGTTCATCTCTTGGAAAGGCATTTTGATTATATTGAATATCAACACATTCAAAGAATATTAAATACATTGGTTGATGCATTAGCTAAAAATGTTATAAATAGACATTTGCGACATTAAAGAGTAAATTAAAAACAAAATTCGATATGTGTTGAACAAGATAGCCGGCAAAAGTAGTCATATCATAGATAGAGTCGTGTTTCAAAAAATATTACATTGTCTAGGACCATAGGTTTAAACCACCTTATGATCCGAAAGATAGTGATACAAAAAATAAAAAAATACAGTAGTCTGCGATGATCATCCACTATCCGTGGTGATGATCATGATAATATACTATAGCCAGTGCCACTCTACGCATGTATCTCCAAAACTGGCCAGGAAAACCAACGAGATGCCTCTGGAGACAAAGAGGAATATTTCCCATCGTAGTCTCTGGAATGTCTCTAGTCAACCTCTCTAGATTCTGCTCTAAATCAGTGAGAATATCTGCTGCCTGGGTCTCTGGCAGTGCAATAGGATCTGTTCGCTTCCTCTCGAAGTGACGGAGATTGGCTGGTCTTCGAGGACCAACATCTACATTTGAATTTTTGTTATCAGTATTGGACGATTAAAAAACAAATAAAAATTAGAATTAAAAACACATCAAAATATTTCAATTACCTGACTCATCCCATTATATCCCTGCAGTTAAAGGCATCTCGGGATCTCCTCGAAATTCTATACCTACATATGGGAAATCCTCAATAGCAAAGATTTGGTTCTCTAACCAACGGAAGTATGATGAAGTAAACCAGACTACTGTACAACCGTCGCCATTATAGCGAGCCATCAGTACCACCCACCGTATCATGCAAGGCTCTCTGAGTTCACCATGATCAACAGGGATCAGCTGAGGGGCAAGAGACAGAATCCTCTCCAAAGGGAAAGATACTAAAATCTCTCCATACCAAATTTTTTTCAACTTTGAGTTCTTCGCTCTGGTTAGTTGACCTTTCATGTTGGTCAACACCCCCTCACACCAATTGAAGATAGTGCCTTTGAAGCACTCAAAAACTGTCTGCATCTGTGACTTGGTAGCCACATGTAGCGTTGCATTCCCACATAATCTGGTAATAGTAAATGCAATGAATTTTAGATCAAGACATATGATAGTATTTATGTCTATCCAGTTGTCTTTGGGATCATCTTCCTCATTACAAAACTCTTGTTTGTAACTAGCAATAGGCTGGCCACCTTGCCTAGCCCTGAATAAAGAGATTGGTTCGCATATTTTTGGTAAACCGGTGAGGAAGTAGATATCTTCAAGCTCAATTTCTAGCTTGTGATCTCCGATGATAAAGCATTGTTCCTGAATGTCCCATTTATTTACTAGCCAGGTCATTAGCTCTACCTGTGCTCTCATACCTTGAATGGCCCAGAATTTGTATAAATCGCAATATCTTAAAGTGTGCATTATGGCTGGATTATTCATGGCCATATCATCTATCTCTTCATGTTCACGTTCTTGCCACTCCGAAATTGTGCAATGACCTGAAAATGGACGCATTTGATGGTTAGAAGCTATTAGAGTAAAAAAAATTATCAATTTTTGAGAGAATTTTTTTTTTTTTTTCCTTACAGTGCCCCCACAATTTTTATATTAAGACAGTGCGGACCCCCGCACGCATACTTCATAAAAAATGCGGTAGCCTGATAATTTTATTTTAAGAAAATTATCGGGGTCTGCAGGTAACCAGTGGCTGGCCTGCGGACCCCTGTGAGCTAAATTTTGAACCATATTTCCCTCCAAAAATGAATTTAAAAACTTAAAAAGAGAATGTAAATGGATGAAAATGAAGAGAAGAGTGTTGTGGATTACTTGGATTCGACAGAATTCAATTTGACTGGCCGGTTTCCCTGTTAGCACCTCCGGAATGGATTTTTCCCAGAGCTCTCAATTCTCAATTCTGAATACAAAAGGTAAAAATGACTTTGTTGAGCTGATTTTTATAAGATTTTTTGAATAAATAAAATAATATTTTATTTATTTTCCACTTTAAAAAGCTATTTTTCGAAAGTTTTTACTTATTGGAAATAGATATTTTTAATTTTTGAGTTTATGTGCAGAAAATAGGATTGTCAAGTGAAAAGGATTATTTTGATAATGAGTATACTTTTATCACTTTTTCGGGCTCTTGAAAATTATGAAAAAGTGAAACCTTGGAGTTCTCTTTTAAGCCCTTTTCAAACTCTATAAATATGAAAATATTTCCGAGTACTTGAATATTTGAACTCGTTAAAGGAAATGAACAGTCGTCCCTTTAGTATAAGTTTACCCATTTTTTGGACTGAAATGGAATATTTACGAAAAAGGTATACGTTGGCTAATCATGGTCAATAGAGTTCTCTTCTGCATTATTTTATCCTTTTTCGGGCTTGAGAGACTAAATTTACAAAAAAAGTACACCCACAGAGTTTTGTTAAGTTTTTCTTCTGACTCCCTAAAATTGAAAAACACTGAGTTTCACCTATGATGGACTCGGTAAAACTTAACAGTAAAGGACCTGTAAATTATAAACAGGAACAAACCACTCCTTCTTAGGGTTCGATTTTAATACTAAGTGGACTCATCCGAAGGATGAGCTTATATAACAAGCAAATGTTATCCTCCTCAAGCTTGTCAAAAATAAAGAGGTACTTGCCAGAAATGGTGGGGGAAAAGAGAGAAAATGAATCCAGTTGTTACACTTCGTTTCAAAAAGTTGTATACCACTCTTGAACACGACACTTTTGTCACATTCATTTTTGGGTTGGGAAAATCCTTTGACCAAGCAGTTAATCAAACCACATTTAAAGTCTTCAACCATTTTCTGGGTATTATCTTTAGGTCAATCGTTACCATATGCAGTGTCTTTATGTGTTCAAAAGATCAGTTTAATAAACCATTCATTGCAAACATTTGTCTCCATTCGTGTTGACCATCCCTGAGTCAGTCCTTGCCTAAAATTTCTTCAAAACTTGATCTAATGGTTTCGTGTCGTGGGCTTTCATACGGCGGATCACTTTCTATTGACGACAGATCATCATCTAGAAATTTGATATAGAATCCTAACAGTACCTTGGAATCTGCATGCCCTAATGGCAGGTTTCTCGCCTTCGACGATAGGTTGCATCATTGACCTTCGATTGAACGATTATGTGAAATGTTCGACTTCAGATCACAAATTCACATTTCATAGATTGTACTGAGTACTTTGAGAACCATTGTCATTATTGCTGGTTTCTCTCACACTTGTTAACAGTTCACATCATTGACTGGTAATCAAGTGGTTTCTACCATGTTCGACTTCGACATAATCAATTTCATGGATAGAATCGTACTAGTCCGAGAAGCAGGAATCAAGACCCTGGATCTAGTTTCCACCATCTAGGTTGCGAGGAATTTTATTATTCATCATATAGTAGACTACTTCTAACAGATGGCTGCGTCCATGCTGTGTCTACTCTTCATGTAATTCTAAAATCATTTCTGTATCAGAACATGTAGTTAGTTTTGATCTGAGTATGGGAATGCCTACCTCAGCGGTGATATACATATATATGTTTGCATTGAGTGTTTTTTCAGGGTCTCAACTGGCATGCCTGCAGCCCGATCCTCGGAATGATAAAGCACTTCACTCTTCAAAATTCTTCAGAAATCTTCAGACTTCGCACTTTAGGGGGCAATCTGTTACACTAAAATTTGTCACCATGATGTTTAGCTGTCTATATGGGTTCATCATTACCTATTTATTTCTCCCTTAGAGGTCTAAAAACATAAAGTTCCTAAATCAAGTCTTGGAATTGGGAAAGAGCTTATTAAAACCCTAAAAATCCTAACTTCACACTTTCCCTAGTAATTTCCCGCGGTACTGCGGTTTATTGCTATAAAACCTGCGGCACATCCCACATGTTTTGCTCATTAAAACCGCGGACCTCGTAAAAGGTAAAATAAGAAGAAAAGTAAGTTCTAGAAGCCCATCTGATCGAATATTCTCCCAGCTAGGGCCTTCTAGAAGCACTATTTGGTCGAGCTTCGCCCCTTCCATTCATGAACCTTTATCCCTTCATAAATGGAGCTATCCCTTGGTTTTTGGAGCTAAAATCCCATGATGAGAGGGCTTTATTGCTTATTTTTTGGAACTGAAACTACCTTCCTTCAGCTATAAATTGAGACCATGTTTCAGTCTCAAGGGTACTTAGAACTTGGTAGTTTTGAGGTGAATTGCTGAAGAAATTATACGCTCCACATTTGGCATCATTGGCATGAGAGAGATTACATACTCATGGCCATAGTCTTATGCTGATTCAAAGAGTTGGAGTCTTTTCAAACTGAGGAAAACGGTTGTTCGGGACCCCGGAAGAACTTGTACAAACATTAAGGGGTCAAGGTTGTAAGGTTTCTTCTTTTATTCAAAGTTAATACAAATGGATTCTATTTTCTCATTGAGTTGTTCATCTATCTTTTGAATAATTTAATTCTTGGATTCCTTGATCACTAAGATAGATTATTTCTTTTGAATTATCATATCTTGAAGATGCTTTTGATCTTGTTTTCTTGTCTTTGATTGTAAATTTATACGCTGGATCAATACTTTATGAAGCGAATGGATTGAAGACCGAGTAAAGCATTGGACTTCGGGTAGGAGCATCTCTCCATAGTTAATTAATAATTCTTAAGAATAATGGTTTAGAGAAAATGGTCTACATTTGTCTATTTGTTTCTAGATATCCTTAGGATACTAGGGAGATCACTCTTGTCCCCAAGAGGGATTTGTCCATCTAACAGGGATTGAGAGACAAATAATTCAAATTTTTCTTACCAATAAAATTCTGACATTTTTCACATGCTCTCACCTCAGCACATACATCAGAAAACAAGCTAGGCCAAAAATAGGCAACTCTCAAAATTTTGTATGCAATAATTATCCAATAATGATGACCTCCACACACACTACTATGCATATAAAAATTTCTTGGACTCATATGGGTCAATGCATATTTACAAAAATCGCGTAGGATATTTCAAATATAAACTGTTATCCTTGATTGAGAATTTAACAGTTTTAAGATTCAAAGATCTCACTCTGCTTTTATCAAAATTTGGAGGTTTAAAATGCCGCAGAAAATAAATGATATCCTTATACCAGCTTGTTGTAGCCGCTACAACACCACCCAAAATTTTGGGTATATTTAAACTTTCGGGTCCCCCTCCTCGCTTAGCCATTAGGGTTTTTTGACCCGGCCTATAGTCATCGAACCTTCTCACCATGATGACGAGATTCTTTCGCCGTAGCCACGCTATGTGTCGGGGGGGGGATCATCATACATACACTCGAATGGAAACTTTTCTGTGCATTAAGTATATCCATTAGAAGCCCTTTCATCATGGATAATGTAGGCATTCTGTTTGGATACTTCACCAAGCTTATGTAAATTGTTTGAGGGCATCATTCCCTACAGGGTAACTGTGAAATTATTGATGTTATAATGTTTCATATAGGTCAAATCCCATGGATGATATACCCATCAATGACATCACCATACCAAGGGAAGGAAGCTGAGACTAAAACAACAAGGGCACAATTGCGGAATATGACACTTTTTTTACCCTGTCCATATGAGGATGAGAACTAGGGCTACAGTTGAAGACCACTTCAAGGCGGATGACAAGGGTAAGAGTAGTTCGAGCTGAAATATGGAAGTGGAAGATATGCATTGCCTATAAGCAGGGAACAAAGAGTGCATTGTTTGAGGGAAATTTCCAGTCACGGTTAAGCCACATCCCTCGGAACGCATAGTTTCATTCCTAAGAATGAGGGTTACCTGATTCAAATGGTTATATATTTATTCAAGCAAATGATGGCTTAAACTAGAAACATAAACTCGCAATGTGGTAGTTGTGACAGGTCTTTTGAAATCAACCCTTGTCATTCCAAATTCCCATTTTCATAGAATTCAGCAGAATCCTAGTAAGTTTAAGGACATATATGACAAATATCACTCTATTGATTTGCTTAAAAATGATGTGAGGACTGTTATAAAGCTGCCCGAAGGCATGATGAAAAGTTTGACTACAGCACAAGCAACAATTTCAACTTCGGGATAAATCCAATAGTTCATCACATTTAAGGGCCGTAGAGTCCACATGGGAAGCATTGTGAAAGGCTGGCGCACTTCAAAAGAAATGTGTGAAGAAGTGATTAATGAAAAAGTGGCATTAAAAGTGCACGTCCCAGAAAATGTGCAAAGAAAGAAAGAAGCGTTAAGAAACATCTCATCGAGATGGTGTGGGCCTGCTAATCCATATCTCTCGGGCAAAAAAATCATTTGTTTTGTTAAAAGGCCATCAAAATTACCAGTAATCTCCGCAATGTGTTGCTGCAAGCACAGTCTCCACGTCTCGAAAACCTAAAGCGCCGTAACATGCGACTCCAATGCATCAGAGGAGTTACGATTAGAACTCAGGCTCTAATGACTACGCATTACAAGAGGTTTTTGAAAGGTCGTAAGCTAACAAGCAGATGTGTAAGGAAGTGAATGATGTAGGATTTTCGCATTAAGAGTCCACGTCCCAAGGAATGTCAATGACCAGCAAGAGCATCAAGAAACCTCCCATCAAGATAATATTGACCCGCTGGTCCATATCTCTCAGGCCCATAAATCAGTTTGTCTTTTGTAAGGCCACCAAAATAATTAAAATCCTCCGCAATGCACTGCTTTAAGCTCGGTCTCCGCAATCCAAAGCCTTTAGATATATGGCTCCATGCAATCAGTGGAATTATAATTCGAAACTCATATACTTTCACCCGCAGGAAGCCAGAATTCGTTTTATATTACGGTCTAAGAAAGATTCTCAAAGTCACAAACATCACATAGTCTTCCACCGTTGCAACCTTGCGACTGGAAAGTGGTCGCAGGTTCCTTGAGTCACTGAGTCGTAGACTTGAAAAATTTATCCACTGCCGTGACCTTGTGACTGACTAGTGGTCGCAGGTTCCTTGAGTCACTGAGTCAAAAACTCGACAGAGTTATCCACCGTTGTGACCTTGCGACTAACAAGAGGTCATAGTCTCCCTCGAGTCGCTGGTTCGCATTACAAGGCCTCAACCCAAATCTCAAGATCTTCCAATATGCGACTCAACGACCTCTAATGAATTTCATTTCTGCTGAGGTCGCACCACCTCGCTAGAGAGAAGAAAAGGGGGGGGAAACTATGACTTGCGACCTCTTTCAGTATTGACAGTGCACACATCTGATTGATTCTAACGTGAAGGTTCACTTTTGTCGAATTTTTGGAAAGCAAATGCAACAATTTTCGCTACCTCGGCACTAAAACAATAGACACATCACCAGCAGAGGGTCTCTTTGTTATGAGTTCTACAGATGGTACAATAAGGCTATGGGAGTTTTGTTTTAAGGATGAACACAAAAGAGATTCATTGCGAAGCCCCTGCATTGGATTCTAAATCGATTGCAAAGACACACTTGGTGTGATATATCCAGAGATAAGTAGCGATCCTATCAAGAACTAGTTGGAGGTAGAGAATCTGTGATCTAGGTTGAGGTTTTCATTCATTAGCTGAGCCTCCATAGGAGCAAATCGAGACTACCTAGCAGCTGGTGATTGCAGTGGAAATCCACATTCTTACAATCTGAGAACACTTGAATACTCAGGGGTCTAAGATCATTATTTTCTAAATCATTCCCTCAGCTAACTAAATATGCTGTAGCATCCATATTTTGAAGACATGTGTCCAATGTTACGTTGTTTGTAGGTAGAGGTGGTCGATGCACAGAGCCGAAGCTGGGGTCTTATCTGGCAAGCGAGGTGGATCCTTTCAAAGCTTGAAAGAACCGCACGTTAAGCTCAAAGGCACTTAGTCAATTTCACGAGACAGAAATGAAGGAAAATAAATCTTGCTGCGAAACCCAGAGAAGGTCGCAAATTTTCTCAAGGTCGCTAGGTCGCAGACTTGCTCAAGGTCGCCAGGTCGCAGACTGCCCAAGGTCGTAGATCGCAGATTTGCTCGAGGTCACAGGTCGCGGATTGCCCGAGGTCGCAGGTCACGAATTGTCTGAGGTCACAGGTCGCAGATTTGCTCGTGGTCGGAGGTCGCGGATTGCTCGAGGTCGCAGGTCACAAATTTCCTAGGGTCGCAGGTTGTAGATTTCCCGGGGTCACAGGTCGCGAATGACCCAAGTCGCAAACCAGCCCAACAATCGGGAAGACCAAGAGTCAAAGGGGGCAACTCAAGGGTCATCTCAACCTATATATACAACTTCGAGAAAGGATACAGTGACTTTTAGCTCGACAATGAAAGCCAGTATGGTAGAGGAATTGTTGCAAGAGAGCTAAAGGCCACCAAAATGGTATCAAGTAGAAAGAAGGGTAGCGAGGCTAGGTTTGGCATCATGCTTTGAAATGAACAACTCCATGTTCCAACATTGGGTTTTAACCAAATAGAAACATGTAGTGTGTATTCGACGTTGCAACAACATTAATAATATATTCTCTTTCTCGGCATTAATTCACTTGCTTGTTTTTGGTGATAGTACTAGTTGTCTAGTACTTCATTATGTTGATACGTTTACTTTCATGCATGTCATCGATTTATGAACTATTTCTCAATGGTTGTATGTATGTATGCCGTCGGATGTAGTGTTTCTTTGTCCTTGCCATGGCGTGTAGTCTACGTGTGAATTCTTTCACTTGCGTATGTTTAGTTGTTTTAAGCTCACCGATCCCGCTTATGGCATATCCCTCTTTAGTTTTTGTCATTTTTAGCACTTGCTTTAGCATCTTTGTTTATGGTTCGTTAATCTTGGGCTGATTTTTCTATCACTAATTGGTCATTTAATCCTCGCCTACGCTCCATCATCTTCTCGCCCTACAACCAAGAGTAAACACAATCATGAAAGCGGAAGTGAGGCTCCACATACCGCATGGGGATCCTATCCCAAACGGTGCGAGGTCTAATTGAGGACACTTTCACCGGGGAGACCCCCTTATTATCGTGCAGTACAGGTTTTTTCCCGTCAAAAATTGGCGCTAGAAGGAGGCCAAATGACAAGGGCCGAGGAGCCCATCGAGGATCATAGGGTTAATCTCATATCTCGCAATGGCTCGATCCCCAGAGTCAGATTTCTTCCGAGGTGTTTATGGGATTTACTCCGGTTCTCGATGCTCAATCCTCGATGAACCTATGTATCACTTGACCCAATTAAAATTCTATGGTGCGGAACAAGAGTTTCCATAACCGAGCACATTTCGTATTTTTGTGAGTGTAGTCACAGTTGACGACGAGCGATTTGGCTTGCATGCTTTTCTCCCTTTACTCTCAAAGTTCGTGTTGAGAAATGGTGCCGTACATTCATCGACATCTTCCATCCATTCGTTTGAGCAGCTACGCTGACAAATTACAACAAGCTTTATAAGTACGATTTTCAAAATGTGATGTAACAAGGTTACGTGAAATCAGAATGGAACCTCAAGAATCTATAGAGGAGTTTTTTATCGAGGTTTGTCAATTTTTGCTCTTGAGTTCCCCGAAAGGGATGTTGATTGGACGTATTTAATTGAATGTTTTTGCCATGAAATTTATCGTTTTCCTCAGAACAATTTGGCAATCGGAAAATCGAGCCCGATCACGATGTTTGTTGTGATAATCTAAAATTTACTGGTCATTCCCAGACTTTGTCTCGAAATACATCACATACTTTGTTAATTCGGGCTTGATAAATGCATATTGGCCTAACATCTCCTCACACGACAATGAAACCTATCTTGAGTCCACCGAATGTTTGCTTGACATGAATTCTGAAATCTGCGTTTTCACTGCGAGTAATAAATTGAGTCACCTCCGTCCAGAAAAGTTGATTTCCCTGCCAAGTCATTAGAGCCATGATAAGCATGCAGTATCGCTGTTTTCTCTAGGTGACACCGATGTGAGAAATAGAAAGTCCTCGTACTGGTTGATACCCCCACATCCGAACCATTTCATCCACTATTCCCTAATTTATTTCATAGATGTACCTCACACCAACAATTTCTTCAAGTCATTCAAAATTTTCTCAACGTCGGTATTGGCGACAATCATGAGACACACCCAAGTGGTGTTTCAAAATCACATTACTGAAAATCGATGAGTCTCTTATGCCTCGATCTTTTTGATCGAAATAGTCAAACAATCAAAGGAGCAACTACCATATCTGAAAGCAAAATTCAAGACATTTCTTTTATCAATTCATCTCTAACTCGGTAACCCTTGGGGAAGCCTAACATGCTAGGTCCCCAACTGGTCAACTTCGATGAATCTAGTGATCACGCCGCGTCATCCGAAAGCATATTCACTACACTGCCTCTACAGGAATGTCATTCGTATCTATTTGTCGACCATATGAAGCCTCCAAAATTTGATGATCTCGCTTTGTCGAATATTCAAGGACCCAGTAATCAGAAATCGAAGTCGATTCTAGCTTCGTCGTCATATCTCAGAAGTTCTCACCGAACTGTGATGAGATCCCCGAAACAAGTCAAAATGGGATTTTCATAAGTAGGGTTTTTGAACCGACGGTTCCCATGCATCACACTCATCTCGGCTATAACCGCGCCGGATGTTAGCTCATCTTGAAAGCCTAGCCACTGCCATCAGTGATGCTTCTCTCGAGCACATCTTTCTATCCCCTAACAAATCGATATGCAACAATCGATATACCCTAATTTATTCACTCGAAGGGAAACACCAAACATTGTCTCTAATCTTTCTAGTCTGTTGCCCGGCAGCATTACCGATTGCATTTAGGCACAAGCATGTGATGTTTGGAAAAACCTCTCTACCACCTAAAAATCTTTCGGTCAATTCACCCCATCTTTGGGAAATCTAAAAGAATCAAGCATTGATTGTCTATCATCTGTCAGTCTGCTAAACATTTGGAAGAATTGATATAAATCCCACCGACATTTTTCCAATCACTACAATTGATTATCCCATCCATTCTCCGGAGTGATCTCACAAAACAAGCGATCAAAGTTTGGAAGCTCCCCCGCTCGAAGGCTCGATAGTTGGTCCAGGGAGGGTGAGGCATTTTAGCCTTCACCGACGACTCATCTCGGATCCTCACATCCTCGAGCGGTATCCCTTGAACAACTTCGAACTAGGAGTTTTCGAAGTATAGGGGTTTCGCAAATGGATTCGCGAGCATCTCAGAATTGGCCTAGCGGGACGCCTATTTTTTTCCATTCTACCAAAGTGATCATCCTCAAAATCATGATGAGGTTCCCCGACCGGTTTGATGAATCCCATCCAATGAATATACCCACAAATAGGCAATGATTTTCCTCACTTCCGCCGGACCTCAAGGTTTTGCGTGGATGGATGTGTGTCATTGATAAATGATTTTATGTTTCAAAAAAATATTTCTATGTATCGTGATGAAAGTGAAATTCAGCTAGCACAATCTATTCCGGCACGTTCTCCGGTAAGTAGCCACTGACCTTCTGCTATCAGCACATGCTCTTCGGTGTAAGTCTTGTTGTTGGTGACACGATTTTGTATGCGGATCCGATCATGCGAACATTTTTGTTCTCTGCAGGGCGGGAACTAATGCGAGGTCGCATTGGAAATCGATTTTACATAACCCGACCACCTCTTTGGTTAAACTAGGGTTTTAGGATTAGGTTAGCTTGATCCATTAATAAATTTTGAAAATTAGGTTTTCTTGCTAAGGTTTTTCTTTATGGTTTAGAATTATGCTTTATCGCTTTTCTGTATTTAATAGTTTTATGCATTATAATTTTCCATTTATTTTTGCATTCATGATTTTTCTAGCTTTTCTTATCTTTTTGCATAATATTGCGTATAATCACCGCATGTGCTTTGCCTTGTTTCTCCACCCACAAGCTCAGTTGATCTTTTCTCACACATGGAATCACATACGTCATAAAGCCTCGTATGTTGTGTCACGTTCTACGCATTCTTCCTCGCATCATTTGCACTAGTTGTTGAGATAGTCATGAAAGTTTCTATACATTGCATACCACTACATGAGCCCTCATTAAACCCGAAGCCTTGAAAACCTCAATGCCCCGTACCAGCCTTCTCACCCCCTCGTATGGGGTTCAAATCCGGATGGATTGATTTTTACACTCTTTGCATGTATCGAAACTCGATGACATTTTCTACTTGTTTTTCCTTCGATTGCCGAAACCATAACTCCATTGTTTGCATGAGGTTGCGGTGGTTACCTCAAGAGTGCGTTTTCCTCGGGACAGAGCCATCAAAGTCACGTTCTCAACAAGATGTTGAGTGAGTTTAAATTCATTAGCCGTGGGAGATACGAGCCGAGTTGCTTTGTGGGGAAACCCTAGCAGTAGTTCGAATGGCCTATATCCGTGAAAACCGAGCTTTGTGCCCAACATAGTCTCGAACATCTTAATGATTCCGTTTTTACTACGTTTTGCCCTATGGGTGGCAGATGGGATGTGAATATCGCATGAGGGAAAACCCAGAAATCAGAATATCTTTTCGCTCGTCAAATAAGAAACAACCTCTCTCGCCCATAAATTAAGACGAGATCCCTCATTCACCATGCAAAATAAGTGCCATGAGCACATGAAAAATAAGTCGTCATAGCACATGAAAAAAATAAGGGTAAAGGATTGATAAAAGGCTTTCCGCAGCAGAGAGGTAATGCAACGACTTCGCTGTAGTACGTACCCTGTGCCTCGACTGGCAATGAGCAACATTTGTGATTTCTTGAAGTGACTCGCCTGCAGCATCTTTCCAGTATCATTGGCAAATGGAGCAACAACGAAACTTATTTTAAAATTTCGAATATAATAAGCCCGTCGCCTTGCTCTCTACATCATCAATCAACCATTGGCATCCATGAACTTCCTCTTTCGACGCGTTCTAATTAACGAGACCTATATGAGGCACAAGGACTAGGCATATCCGTAAAGGTCAAAGAACACAAAAGGGATACCCACATAGCTTGTTCAATTTTTCCCTTGCATACCTATCCGGACTCGTACTATCGTTGGGACATTGGCTGACAGAGATGTCGGATCTCACCGATGGTTCGCCATTTGTTGTAGCTGTACAACACCACCCAAAATTTTTGGGTATATTTAAAAATTTTCGGGTCCCCCTACTCGCTTAGCCATTAGGGTTTTTTTTGACCCAGCCTATCGTCATCGAACCTTCTCACCATCATGACGAGATTCTTTCGCCACGCACCACGCTATGTGTCGGGGGATCACTGCGCATACACTCGAATGGAAAATTTTCTCGTGCATTAAGTATATCCATTAGAAGCCCTTTCATCATGAATCATGTAGGCACTTATTTGGATATTTACCCAAGCTTATTAAATTGTTTGACGGGGCATCATTCCCTACAGTAATCGTGAACTTATTGATTTTATAATGTTTCATACAGAAGTCAAATCCATGGATGATATACCCATCAATGACATCACCATACCAAGGGAAGGAAGCCGAGACTAAAACAACAAGGGCGCAGCTTTGTGGAATATGACACTTTTCGTACCCCGTCCATATTGAGGATGAGAACTAGGGCTACAATTGAAGACCACTTGCAAGCGGATGACAAGGTAAGAGTAGTTCGAGCTAAAATATGGAAGTGGAAGATATGCATCGCCTATATAGGTAGGAACAAAAGAGTGCAATATTTGAGGGAACTTTCCTGACCATGGTTAAGCTACATCCTCTGTAATACATAGTTTTCATTCCTAAGAATGAGTGTTACCTAATTCAAATGGTTATATATTTATTCAAACAAATGATGGCTTAAACTAGCAACATCAACTCGCAATGTAGTAGTTGTGACAGTCTTTTGAAATAAACCCTTGTCATTCCAAATTTCCATTTTCATAGCATTCAAATGGAATCCTAGTAAGTTTAAGGACATATATGACAAAGATCACTCTATTGATTTTTCTTAAAAAATGACGTGAGGATCAGTATAAAGCTCGCCCGAAGGGAAACATGATGATAAGTTTGACATACAACACGAGAAACAATGCTCAACTTCGGGATAAATCCAATAGTTCATCACATTTAAGGGCCGTATATTCCACATGGGAAGCATTGTGAAAGGTCGCCGCACTTCAAAAGAAATGTGTGAAGAAGTGAATGATGAAAAAGTGGCATTAAAAGTGCACGTCCCGCAAAAATGTGCAAAGATAGAAAGAAGCGTTAAGAAACATCTCTATTAAGATGGTGTGGGTCATGCTAATCCATATCTCTCGAGCCAAGAAATCGTTTGTTTTGTTATAAAAGGCCATCTGAAAATTACCGCAATCTCCACAATGTGTTGCTGCAAGCGTGGGCCTCACATCTCGAAAACCTAAAGCGCTCGTAACGTGCGACTCCAATGCACTCGGGAGGAGTTTATGATTAGAACTTAGGTTCGATGATTTATGCATTACAAGAGGTTTTTTGAAAGGTCGTAAGATAACAATCAGTATGTGTAAGGAAGTGAATGACGTAGGATTTTCACATTAAGAGTCCACGTCCCAAGGAAATTCAAAGACCAGAGAAGAGCATCAAGAAACCTCCCTTCGGGATAATATCGACTCGTTGGTCCAAGTATCTCTTCGGGCCCGTAAAATTAGTTTGTCTTTTGTAAGGCCACCGAAAATAATTAAAATCCTACCGCAATGCACCGTCGCAAGCTCGCTCCGCAATCCAAAGCATTTTCGATATACGGCTCCATGCAATCGTGGAATTACAATTTGAAACTCATATACTCTCACCGCATGTAAGCTATTCATTTTATATTACGGTCTAAGAAAAAGATTCGCAAAGTCGCAAACATCACATAGTCTTCCACCATTGCGACCTTACGACTAGCAAGTGGTCACAGATGTTCCTTGAGTCGTTGAGTCGCTGCACTCGACAAAGTTATCCACTCACCGTGACCTTGCGACCGACCAAAGTGATCGTAGGTTCCTTGAGTCGCGTCGGACTCGACGGACAGTTATCCACCGTTGCAACTTGTGACTAACAAGAGGCTCGGCATCTCCCTCGAGTCGTTGGGCCGCACTACAAGGTCTTCAACCCAAATCTCAAGATCTTCCGAATATGCGACTCAACGACCTCTAATGAATTTACGCCGCCGAGTCGCACCACCTCACTAGAGAGAAGAAAAGAAAACTATGACTTTCTACCTTTCTAGTATTGACAAAGTGTGCTTTCGATTCGATTATAATGTGAAGGTTCACTTTTGTCGAAGTTTTGGAAAAGAAAATGCAAAAATTTTTCGCTACCCTCGGCACTAAAAAAATAGACACATCACTACCGTGAGGGTCTCTTTATACGAGTTCTACGGATGGTGACAATAAGGCTATGGGAGTTTTGTTTGTTTACGATGAACACAAAAGAGATTCATCATGAAGCCCCTTGCATTGGATTCTAAATCAGATTGCAAAGACACACTGTGTCATATATCCAGAGATAAGTAGGGATCCCTATCAAGAAAAGAGTTGGAGGCAAGAGAATCAGGATCTCAGGTCTAGGTTTTCTTTCATTACATTCTAGCCTCCATAGGAGGATGGAGACTACCCTGCACTGTGATTACGTGGAAATCTACATTTTCACAATCCGAGAAACACTCGACTACTCACTGGGTCTAAGTTCATTATTTTCTAAATCATTCTCGTTAGCTAACTAAATATGCTTTAGCATCCATATTTTTGGAAGACATGTGACCAATTTTACGTTGTTTGCAGTGAGAGGTGGTCGATGCGCTGAGCCGTAAAAGTCAGGGGTCTTATTCGGAAAGCGAGGTGGATCTCTTTCAAAGCTCGAGACCCGCACATTGAGCTCAAAGGCACTTAGTCAGCTCTTCACGAGACAAAAATGAAGGAAAATAAATCTTGTCGTGAAACCCGTAGAAGGTCGCAAACTTTATCAAGGTCTCCAAAGGTTGCGGTACTTTCTCAAGGCCACCGTGTCGCAGATCGCCCAAGGTCACAGTGCCGCATATTTTCTCGAGGTCGAGTCCCCATCGTCGAGGTCGCAGGTCGTGAATTGTCCGAGTGTCGCAAAGTCACGGATTCTATTGTGGTTTCCGGAGGTCGATGGATTTCCCGAGGTCGTAGGGTCGCAAATTTCCCGTGTCACAGTCGCGAATTGCTCGTAGGTCGCATGTCACAAATGGCCCAAGTCGCAAAACGCCAACAATCGAGAAGAACAAGAGTCAAAGGGGAGCAAACTCAAGGGTCATCTCAGCTCATATATACAACTTCTGAGAAAGGATACAATGACTTTTAGCTCGACAAAATGAAAGCTAGTATGGTAGAGGAATTATTGCAAGAGAGATAAAGACACTTACCTCTTGGTATCGCAGAAAGAAGGGTAGCGAGACTAGGGTTTTGTATCATGCTTTGAAATGAACAACCCATGTTCCACTATTGGGTTTTTAACCGATTGTAAACATGTATTTGACGTTGCAACAACATTAATAATATATTCTCTTTTCTCGCACTAATTCACGTGCTTGTTTGTGGTGATAGTACTATTGTCTAGTACTTTCATTATGTTGTACGCTTTTTCTTTCATGCATGTCATCGCTTATGAAATATTTCTTAATGGTTGTATGTATGTCTACTTTTGGATTAGTGTTTCTTTGTCCTCTGCCTACGACGGTAGTCTATTGTGAACTACTTTGGCAGTTTAACTTCCGCGTGTTTCTTTCATATATGTTTCGATCTGTTTTGGCTCACCGATCCCGCTTACGCACTATCCTCTTTTATTTCTTTTCTTTCGCTTAAACTTGCTTGCATCTTTGTTTATTGTTTCGTTAATCTTGGGCTGATTTTGCTTCACTCAATTGGTCATTTCATCCTTGCCCTCGCTCCCATCATCTTCTCGTCCACGACAACCAAAGAGGAAAGCAATCATAGGGCAATAGGCTCACATACCGAATGGGTCTCCTATCCCCAAACGTGTGAGGTCTAATTAGACCTTTCAACCGGGGAGACCCCCCTTGTTGTCCGCAAGTACATTTTTGCCCATCAACACAAACTGTTTTACAAAGAAATTAAAATCTATGGATAAACTAGATTCCCCAAGTGTGGTGTTCCTTCACTCAGCAACAACGAAGAAAGAGAAATATTATTTTCTTTAAGACCAATAAGATAAACAAAAAAATGAAAGGGACCTATTTGCGATCTCGCTCTGCGTTCTCTTTATTTCGTTGTTGTCGTCGCTCTTAATCCAACTAAATCGATATATCGATACTTGAAATCAAAGACAAAAGACAAAAAACAACATACAATTATATAAATATCTCATCTACCTTAAGCAAATCGAACCCTATTAGATCTAAGAATACATACACAATTGAGAATACAATTTACGAGATATAAGCATATGTATGAGAGAAAGAACATATATCTTTATTAAGAAAGTAGGAGGAGAAGATTACAACCAATAGATTGATTCATCGTCAACTGCGCTCCAACTTCATTCCGTCCTCATCACACCAAGAATCATCTTAGCAACATAACAATAATCCAGCTTCTCATCATTTGAGAATCCAAACAACACAACACTACACAAATTTCTTCCTCCCTAACACTTAGATGAGTGCTCAGCTTTTATAGGGAAATTGTAAGTAGTTTCTCAATAAATGGAATTGAATGGATTTCGTATAATAGGTGAGAGATGATTCCAGAGTTCAATGTTGATGGATGGACACATTTGTTCAACGTATGATACCTATGAACTCTTTCTGAAGGCATCTGACATGTGGAGATTCCCAGTAATACGTTGATGATTTCACTCTCAGGAGGACCAACACACCCTTAAGTGTCGTGAAGTGCTTTGCAAAGCACTCCTCGCATGGAGATAAGTGATTTGAAATGCACTTAGCCCATTTAGAGGAGCATCGAGGTCAACTACAGCATAATCTATACTTCAAACATTGTAAATCTCATGAATTAAAGCCATCAATGGAATGACTTCTCTTAGGGAATATAGAAAAGATTAGGGGATGATAGACCTTGTTAGTATTGAATTGGGGGATGATAGAACCGGTTCATACTGGTCCCTGGGGAATGATTCCAAATTCTGACTCGGGCTTCGGGGGATGATGCCCAAATCGACTGTAACAGTTGCCCCTCTAAAGCATGTAGTCAAAATAATGATAATATTTGGATGAGATGCTTTACGTTGTGATGAGTAGGATTTGGAACGGGACGATGACCTCGAATCAATTTACAATACATTACATCATGATATATTACATCTTGGACATGAATTTCTAAGAGAGGCATACACATTCTCAACATACATAAAAATATCATAACACGTACATAAATAAAACAATCGTTCATAGATATAGGCCCATGTTTGGATGACCATACGTATGTAAATCCATCATACGGATGTACTAATTCTTGGAAATGCAAAGAGACGAAATGGATGAAAAATAGACTCGTGTCTTCATCTCGTTTAATCCATTATTCAATTACAATTCTAACCATGCAGGATATATGATCCGAAGTCGAACATGGGAAGGCATTTTTTTCTCGATTACACTAGCCAATGATGTAAGGTTTTAATAGACGACGAGAGAAACCATCGTTGATGTTAATAGTTCTCACAGAGTCGTAGTACAATTTTCAAGGTGTGAATAGGTGATTTGATGTCGAACGCCAAACAAAATATCTTTGGTCGAAGGTCTAATGATGTCAACTCGTTTTGCAAAGTGAAAAAATCGTCCGATGATGTAGCAAGATCCAAGGCATTTGAAAGATGTTTCTAAGTTAGTTTCTAGATGATGAACTCGATGTCAATGAAGCAACTTTATCATGAAATTGGAGTAATTATTTTGGAGACAAAATGTGACTTGATGTAGCAATTTTCGTGATGGCCGTCATGAAAAATGAATGTTTATGAGTATTGAAGAAGTCGAGGAATTATCGTGATGACTTCTCTTGAACATATCGAAGACATCGAAATGAGTTGACGCATCGACCCAAAACTGAAGTGATGGTATGATGGAACATTGGTGTGATAGGACTCGTCAAGAAGATTACCCAACCCAAAAAGTCACTATGATGAAGTGAAAGTGTCATGTTCAAGATCAACCTACTACCATAAAGTGTTTTGTTATTTTTCCCAAAATTTCCTCGCTCATTTTTGACCGCTCCTCTTTATTTTTTTAACAAGATTGAGGAGGATGAAACATATGCTTGATCTATAATTTGACACTCTCGGTGAATCCATCGCTATTTAATGATTTAACGAGTCTAGTGATAATGAAACTCGGTCTTTCCATGATTGACATGTCTATCACTATTTTATGTTTTTAAACGAGTCTAATGGCGTGAAAAAACCCGATCCTTTTTCATATTTTGAGAGTTTTGAAAAAGAGACGAAAAAATAAAACTCCATAATTCCTCTTTTTCGTAAATTTGTCGCCCGAGTCCAGAAAAGTTTAAAATGATACCGAGAAAACGTCTTAGCCATGTTCAACTAAGGTGTTATTTTTTCGTGAATAATCTATCTCAAATCGGAAAAGGGTTAAACTTATATTGAGTATATTTCAGTTTCATTTTTCTTTTTACGAGCTCGAAAAGACAAGTGCTCAAAGAACAAATTTTTCACACTATCGAGTCCGAAAAAGAGCTAAAAGAAGACTCTGCAGGCGTTCCTTTTTGTATTTATCAAACAAACTCGAAAAAAGGTAAAAGTGCACTTTAATTTCCTCTTTTTCATTTTTTATCAAAGCTTGAAAAAAGAGGACAAAGAGTATGCTTTGTGGTCAAATCATTTTTGAATAATTGATAGCACTTCAAATGCACCGTTTTCATCAAATTTGTGAAACCTATTCGCAGAAACCATCAAATGGATTAAAAAATACCTATTTCATAAAGTAGAAAATGAATAAAACCATAGTCACATCATTAATATGAATAAAAAGTAATCAAAATGAATATTAAAAAGAAGTTTTTACCATTCCATAGTTACCATTTAAAAAATTAGGAGCTCGAACTGTTTTTCTCGAACTTTCGCGTTTGCTATTGCGAAAGTTTCAGTGGACAATTTCTCACACCGTTATATCTAGGTTGGAGATATGAAACCTTCTCTTTCTTTGAGTATCATTTATGTTTAATTTCATGGTAATTTTTTTTGGGTTTTGGAGCCCCTTAGGTAAATATACTATGCTCTCGAGGGAAACAAACCCTTGAATGTTGAAAGGTCAGTTGTAGAGCACCGGAATTGAATTCACATGCATTTTGAAGCGCTATGTCCATTGACCAGTGCGTTGAGCACATTTCTCAAATTTGTTTTCTAGTTGTGTGTGTTTGGGAGAAACTATCAGTCAAATAATTTCCCTAACATAAATTATCAATCTGAGGAATCATAGACTTACAAAGCACATGCACTCGTACATATGCAGGGAATGAAGTTAAATTAGCTCTAGTCTAATGCTTTTGCTCTATTTCAAGATGCGATAATGAAGGAAGAGGCTCCTAACTTAGGAGGACCTAGTTGACCTTCCCCTAGAGTATTGTCCTCAAGAATAGAGACTAATGAGCAGTAGTTTATGATGTGTAGAAAGTGAGAGAAGGGTCTCCTAACTTAGGAGGTCCCTCGATCATCCTTCCTCACAGTTTATACTACAACAACATTACCATCGCATCATATCATAAATTGGGAAATGTGCAATCGCATAAGAGAAAAAAAACAACATGTGAAGAGTAACCTCGTGTGTCAACATATGTTAGCTAACATTTACAATGAAGAAAAAAACACAATATTATTATATCATGAAATATTACAAAACCAAAACTTTATTCTAGACTATAATTCTCAATTCTCTCTTTTTCTCCTCGTGATTTTCCTATCTAATTCTCTATATCTTCCATATTTCCCATAATGAAGAGAGAGAACTCCTTTTTTTATACATGAGCGATTTGAAAATAAGATAAGCAACTCATAATTACAAATCCACTTTTCTCTCAAACCAATATCCCTAATATGATCCCTTCAAATCCTCACTCATCTCTCACAAATCTCGGGATAAGATATTTTATCCAAATCTCCATGATCTTCTCCTTGGAATAAGCTTGAACACTTATCCTTTGAATTCTTGAAATGGTGGAGGAAAAATATTCAAGAATATTTTTTGAACAATCCTTCCAAATAATCCTACACATTACAAAGCTCATCCACTTTTTGAGATATTAATGAAATATGTTAATTTTTCAATATTTAATAATAAATTTTCTTATAATATTACAAATAAATAAATTGGAAAATAATGAGGTGAACCCACAAAAACATGGTATGATAAATGGTTAACTGAGGTGATAGAATTTGAGGACATAGTGAGGATAAAACATGATAAAAAAGCAAATAATTATGAGACCCAACATACTCCCCAACTCGAACTTGTCGCATGTCCTCATGCAAACTTGCATGGATTAAATTTTTTTGGTTTTGCATGATTATGTTTTTCTAACAATATATCATTCCAGGATGTGAAATACATGTACCTAACGATATTTCCTATGGTTGGTTCTTGTGTTAACAACTATGAATATAAAAAAATGTTGGTTCTCGTGTTAACAATATTCATTTCTTTTATTATTATTATTATTATTACATGTATTGAAAATGATAAGTCATTAATATGCATAAGGAAAAAATTTTTTCTCATGTTTGTGAATCATGCCAAAATAGATATCAATGTATTTGAATCAATTGCAACTCAAGTGTAGTTTTGAAGAGTCATGTTGGTCAACGACATATGAGGTGATGAATGGAATCAAATGGTAATGAATATCCCCTCTCAAATTGAAGATGTGTTATGAGCACATAAAAAGGAGAAAGAATGGAATCCGATGGTAGTGAGATATCCCTCCCTCACAAATTGAAGATGTGTTATGTTTACAAAAAAGGGAGAAAGATAATGCAATATGAGCGAGGGAATTTTTCCAAGTTCATTTATTTTCAACATGTAAGAAAATTTTTGATTAAAAATTAGAAAATAATATACCTTCACTTACCCAAACAGTTGATGAACTATGCAATATAAATGTAGTCTAATGCACTTTTCGATCAGAGAAAATGTCATGCTAATTTTGTTGATGAGAGAAATGTCATGTCAGTTAGATGAAGTGAAAAGAATCAAGTGCTTGCTTTGGTTGTATGAATAAGAAGATGATGTTTGAAAATTGTAAAACGTAGTACTCTCTTATGGGTCGAAGGAATGTTGTTGCAACTGCTAATGGAGTCATGAAAAATATAGTATTCTTCCACTACAAAAACCCTAATGGTACAATTATTGTTATGAAAATGAATGTGTTAGTGTTGAGCATGAAAAATAAGTGATTGGATTACCGACCATTAATGGATGTCGTTAAAAAACGTGAGCCAAAATCACCATTGATGTCAATGAGTTCTGGGGATATCCCAAGTAAAATCTTGCGAAGTGCGTACTAATGATCCGATGTCGAGCCACTTGCAAGATCCAATGACTTTGCGACATTGATGTATTCCCATGACTATCGCCGAAAGAACTTGTCATTAGGGGCATACAAGCCTCAAGGTACTGATGAGGACTCTAGTCTCTATCTCGGATAAGGTCGCTGAGGTCGATGGGTCGAGACTTGTTGAAAGTGTGGGCCTTGAGGAATCCCACATCACCAACGCGAGTTTGTACAAAATGATTGGTAGGACTAGAGATGAAAAAATTATTTGTAGCACTATAGAAATCAAATTCTCTTGCAAAAATAAATATAACTTGCATAAATTAAACACACTTGTTGAAATTGAAATTCACACTTGGCAGGAAAAAAAGTAACCTATACCTCCATCCATCGTGCTTCCCCGACAACGACGCCAAAATTTTTTGGGTGAAAACTATCATCGTCAAACAATTTCTAGCATAAATTATCAATTCGAGGAATTCGAGACTTAGGAAGTACATGCATTATATATGTAGGACTGAAGTTAAATTACCCTAGTCTAATGCTTTTGTCTCCGATTCAAGATGCGATAAACGAAGGAAGAGGCTCCTAACTTAGGAGAACCCGGTTGTCCTTCCCCGCACGTATTGTCCTCAAGAAGAGAGATTAATGGACGTAGTTTGTGATGTGTAGAAATCGAGAGAAGAGTCTCCTAACTTAGGGAGGTCTGATCCTCCTTCCTCATGTTCTACTCCAACAACATTACCACCGCATCATCATCATAAATTGGAAAATGTGCAATCATATAATAGAAAAACAACATGTGCAGAGTAACCTATGCATCAACATATGTGAGCTAACATTAACGATGAAGAAAAACAAAATCTTATTATATCACGAAAGATTACAAAACCAAAACTTTATTCTAGAATATAATTCTCAATTCTCTCTTTTTTTCCTCCTAAGTTTCCTATCTAATTCTTTTATATCTTCCATATTTCCCATAATTAAGAGAGATCACTCTCTTTTATACATGAGTGGTTTGAAAATAATATATGCAACTCATAATTACAAATCCACTTTTCTCTCAACCAATATCCCTAATATGATCCCTTCAAATCCTCACTCATCTCTCACAAATCTTGGATAAGATATGTTATCCAAATCTCCATGATCTTCTCCTTGGAGATAAGCTTTTAACAATTGTCCTTTGAATTCTTGAAATGTTGGAGGAAAATATTCAAGAATATCTTTGAATAATCCTTCCAAATAATCTCACATTACAAAAGCTCATCCACTTTTTGAGATATTAATGAAATATGTTAATTTTTCAATAATTAATCATAAATTCTCTTATAATATTAAAAAATAAATAAATTGGAAAAATAATGAGGTGAACCCATGAAAATGGTATGATAAATGGTTAAATTAGGTGATATAATGTCGATAATGAGTGATAAACATGATAAAAATGCTACAATTACGAGATCAGCAATACAGTGCTCAAACTTCAATTTTTTTTTGCATGAAATGGATCCTAATGAAACTTATGGTTGGATTTCGTGTATTGATCGGATCAAAATGACTATTACACATGCGATAAAGAGAACATGAAGAACAACAATGATTGTCGTAAAATGATCCGGCACTCTCGTAATATCCTTAGGGATTGTGGGTTGCTTAAATACTTCAAATTATCGTGGGATGATGACAGATGGAACTATTAGAGTTCCTAGTTCGTTCATGGATCCGACATCGCAAGATTTTCACATTGGGGACAAATTTCTCCCAATATTGGTTGATGCATGTTTACTTTCTCACCGGATTGTCGAGGCGTGGCTCTCCTATTTCCTTTGCAAGATCTGTTCTTGCGGGAGAGAGATGAGAAGGATTACATACGCCCGTATTGTAAGCTCGGTGTATCGAACCTGATAAACATCGGGAAAATAAAAAAATTTCGATGTGCATGATTTTCCTTTGAGAACCATCCTTTTTACTATTGCAAAACTTGTTGGTTCCATGACACTACATGTCACAAACCGATCATACATGCAAGATGCTCTTGAGTTTCTAGAATCGACAATATTCAATTGGGTTGAAGCAAGCACCCTTTTCGTATGAAATAAAAACTAAATAAAGCGTAAAAGTAGCATGAAGAATAATTTTTAGTTATGGATCGATCCTAATTTCCTTCATTTTTGGAGGAGTAGTCATCAATAAAGACAACGCGAGCTTTTAGATGGAGATGCTTTGTGTGGAAGTAGTGATATTATTGGGATGGGGCTTAGGTTTGCAAGCTCATATCTTATTTAAAGGAAGAGGATGGAAGCCATCTTGATTATGTATGTTGATATATGATTTTATGAATATATGGTCTGCGTAGACATATATATTTCGTTGTTTAGCCGAGATAGAGTGTTGATTAGCACAGGTGTTCCCGATCGTGAATCCACCTCTTCCATCGAGAAGCTCTTGGAGGAGTCTCTGTACCAAATTGTCCACTATTGTGCCTAAGGCCAAGCTTCATCTTTCATTTATAGCGCAAATCCCGTCGAGGGTCCGGTTTTTTTTGCAAAGTTGCGGCCAAGTGGAGACTAGATCTCTACATCTGGGTCATTTCATTGCTCATTTTCGTGGAGGAGGCTTCCTTTCCATCTGGAGAACAGAAGGAAGGCCCTTGAGCTTATTTTCAGATCTTGGCATCTGTGCCACCTTTATTTCAGCTCCTCATGGCACAATTTACTTCTAGATCTACGTTATTTGTGTAGGAGGAGTCGTGCGGTGGATCGGGCACACCATTTGGAGAGTTGGTTTTCAAGTGAAGGGGGATCTGTCTTTTCACTTTCGAGAGGATCTATTGAGGAGGCTATCGTATTGTATCATTACATCGATCAACCCACACTTTCCGCATCTTTGATTTTGTAGTGGATCTTCGCCCTAGGGCCCAGATCCCCATCTTGTACATGGTGTTTCTGAAAACACCCGAAGGGGTTCTTTAAAGGAGGTTGTCTAGTGCTCGGATATGTATTGGATCTATCTTTTGAGGAAAATATCAGCCCTAGATCTGATGCATAACTCAATTTCATAGCATAGCTTTTAAAATAGTGTTGTAAAGAGTCTTCCAGCTTTATATACGTAGCAACACCTCATTTTGGAGGGATTTTTTGTCCATTGGAGAGCTTGTACTTTCTTATTGTATATATTATGGCCCATTATTTATGCATATTTGTTGCTATTATAACATATGAAAGGTCTTCCATATTGGCCCTCTTTCTTTTATATTATTATTTGCATTATTGTTCCAACATTTTGCACTATATTCCCGCTTTTCCCATTTGGGAATATTACAATGGTATCGTAGCATAATCTTGGCACAGTCATGCATCTTGAAAAAGCCAATATGTCATCCGAAGAAGGAGAGCCTCTTGCATCGTAGAGAGAAGAGGTATCAAAGAAGAAGACACCTGAAGTTTTATTCATACAAATGACAAAGAATAAAAAGGGGTAAAACCCCTTTCTATTCGGGAGGTGAAGATGAAGAGAAGAAGTTCCTAAAGATCCCTTTATTAGAGCCATGAAAGACATTTTCTAGAGATCAAAAGAAATGAGGATGGATAGGTACAAGGAATCCCCTTAAAGGATTTCATCATGATGAAGTGCTCCGGCATGTCTCATCACTAGAGTGATCAAATCAAAGCTGTAGCAACCACACGTTTCCCAATGTTTCTTGTAATGTTCCTAGTTAGCCTCAGTTGCCAGGAGACATTCAATTTTGATTTAATTTATGTTTTATGAATAAAATGAATAAAGGAGGACACAAGACTCCTAAAAAGTCCGAATAAATAAATTCCCATGTGAACAAAGACAAATCGATGGCTATGTAAATAATCACTTGCAGTGTGAAAGAGGTTTGAGCCAAAGATTGGGTCCACCTTGACCAAATCAACCGCGTTGTCTGGGTTCATCGCATCTCCAAAAAGGGACCGCTACGCTTCTAGAAGGGAGCCTCTAATGTGAAGAGGGATAACTCATCAAAGTGGTTTAGGGTTTGCAAGAGCTTTCTCATCTTATAAAAGAATGAGGAGAGCAACATGAAGAGGTTGTTGATAGATCATATTTCGAAGTATTTTTCTGCTTGACAAAAATACCATTCTCTCGTTGTTTGAGTGGAGGATTGTGGATTGGAATTTCTAATAGGGTTTCATCTCTTTCCCTTGAGGATCATTGGAGGAGTTATTTTCTGAAGTGAGCCACTATCCGGGTTTGAGACCAAGCTCTATTTTCATCGAGCAACGCTGTCCCATTGAGGGTTTTGTAGGCTGCTTTATCTTTGTATGCACGTGGTGTTCTCAGATCCGCTTATATCTAGCTTGTTTTCTGAGAGGCTTTCTCTATTTGAGTGTGTTCTTCGACTCTCCAAAAAGATAGTCTATCCATATTTTGTATTAGATCCGTAATTTAATTCAAGTTTATTCGCTCTCACCCTCTGCTACGCTTCGCTCAATATTGCGTTATTTTGTGAGAGTGGCTTTCTTATTTTCAGTTTGCCATCGTATCGAGGAAGATCTTCTGGTGTTAGGCTTGCCTTCTCCTTGGTGATCCGTGATTGGAATTCGATCCATGTCTCTATAGATCCGATCTATTTTCAACAATAAAATTTATCTTCAGAAAATTTCGGGTTTTTCGCAGCTCTCAATTTGTAAATTCGTATCTACGAGACTATTATGCAATATTTTGATGTAATTCCATATTGATCTTGTTATTGAAGTCATATAGTTTCCGTATACGTATTAGATCTGATGTTTTTATCCATACATATATCAGAGATTTGAAATGCTGTGTACCATGAGTGAACACATGTGAAAAATAACGTTGTCTATGTATTTTTACTTGGGTTATTTCCTGAATTGCGACTCTAATTTACGAAATTTTCCCTAGTTTCTTTTGTAATATGATGTAGAGGCAATAGCTTAAATGTAAATATGATTTATTATCACCAAATCTAAAATATCATATCCTTGGATTTTCCTCCCTGCGAGTTTCGATCAAAAGCTGTCTGGTCTCGGATTCTTGGGGGTTTTCATGTTGTAACAACCTTCTCTTTGGTGATTTCTAGCTGAGTCTTGAGCGTGGAATCACATTTAATGTGCTTAAAATTATTTTTTTCTGATGAAATTAGATATGTGAGTCACATACCAACATCCAATGAGGAGATCCCGACCTTGATCTACATTATTCTTGCTCCTTATTTCCTTATACATCGTTTTTCTTGAATACCTTGTTGAGATTCCTTCGAGGATTATTCCAAGTTCTATAGACGAGAGTCTAAGTTGGCCGGGTGGCCTGCGGATCTCACCATTGTTGAAGGGTGGAAATGTCGATAAATTCCTGCGTATTCCATCTCTAAAATAAAATGGATTAGAATCCCCAAAAAGGATCATTACGGTGTGTGACTCCACTCTTGGCACAACATTTTAACGTTGGAGCACCGGTCATGCGCATTCAAAAGATGAAGATCCTCTTCCGAGAGGAGAGGAATCGCAATAGAATTCATGAAAAGTATGACTATACTACGGTGATCTTGACAAGGGTCAAGACAAGGAAACCCACGAATTGGTGAATGATAAAGATAAGGAGCGAGAAGAGTTTACAAAAATCTCTTGGAAGCTATGCAAAGATATCCAAGGAGATAAGGAGATGAGGATAGATCGAATGAGGGAGTCCCTTGGGAGGATTCCATCAGAGAAAGTTGAAATGTCTCGCTTTAGGGATTGGTCAACTCTGTGAGCTTGCCACAAGTCCCTGTCGCATCTCACAATGCTCTACAATGCCTACCTTCTTGGGTCGTAGAGAATTACAGGGTCACAAAGCCAACATCTTTGGAAGGCTTCTTTATAGAATATGATTCACAAAAGTCAAAGCTGTTCAAGGATAAATTGATGCTTTCAAGACACTGCCATCTCAAGGACCTGGGGAGGAGGCCATGGCAGTTAAATGATAGAGATGGAGGTGTTTCTTCATGGGAGGCACCACACCATGGGCCGGTTCTTCTTGGGCCCTAAGTTCGATGGATCACCCTTCTTGTTCCCGTCGCTAAAGCATGGGTGGAGAAGTTGGACATATATTTCAAGTTGAATAAAGTGCTCGAAACTGCATATCAAGATTGTTGCGTTGCATTTTGGAGGGAGAAGCCCACAACTAGTGGTTTCATGGACTTTTACATTGAGGGCACAACAATGTGTCCACTTATGCTCGAGGTTCACTAGGATACTAGTGGAGATATTTTATCGAAGGATCCGTAGGGCTCCCTTTCATAAGCTTGGCAAAGCTTAAAACAAACAGGAGATGTCGAGGCCCATATCTCCGAATTCTTGAGGTTGTTTGTAATGGTTCCCAATATTTCGAGTAGCAAGGAGAGCCTATATGTTCATCGATGGCTCGGAAGAACCATTGCATGGGTTAGTTAAGTCTACCAAGCCCATCACTTCTGCATGATGCCATTGAAAGAACTAGAGATCTCCAAGATGCCTTCGCCAAGGGCAAAGGCAACCTTCCCAAGCAAGGCCACTCACTCTTCCAAGGGAAAGGAGGGGGAAAGTCGGCTCCACCCTAAGGGAGCTCACCGAAGAAGCTTTCGAAAATGATCTCTAGAGGGAGTTGAGGAAGAAGAAACTATGTTTCACTTATCAAGAGCCATGGGTACTGGGACATAGATGTGCCGCGGAAGAGCACACTATATTGAAGTCTTCTCCGATCGTGAGGAGGAAGAAGGGGAAATGATGGACCTAGGAGAGGTCACAGCTAGATTGGTGATGATGATGAGGAGGATCCATCATCATCCAAAGAAGGAAAGAAGGAGCACTTTTCTCCAACCAGTAGGACTCTGCTTCTTTCGAGAGGAGTGCCCAAGTATTTTGAATCTTAGAGTGCCAAGGTTTAGTTATGAACCAAAGAGTATCTATTCGATTGATAGGGGGGCAACCCACAACTTTATTTGATGCTCACTTTGTGCAGAGAGAGTGATCCCCTATTGATACTTTTTGATGGGTTCTCTGCTTTTGTTCTAGGAGATAGAACTATGCGCATGCATGCAAGTATGTTCCATCACTTCATCGTGACTATGGGAACCTACACTTTGGAGGACCATTTCTTTGTAGTGGATATAACAGACACCAACATCATCTCTGGGTGTCCAAAGTGGTTGATTACTTTGGGAAATGTCACTATCGATCAGAAGGCCTACGTATGGAATGGGTGAGCTTTTGAAGAGTGAAACAACAAATCATTCGAAGGCATGCACACCTACCCTTCACTTGATGTTTCCACCCACACAATAAAGATGGAATTGCGTAGTGGGGTAGTGGGGACCTGCAGCTCCTTCTCTCATTTTTATGAGAATGTCTGTAAGGAACATTTTTACATCATGGCAAAGCCACTTAGGGGTGCCATTAGATTCGTGAGGGCAAGCCTCACCAAGTGTCAAACAATGGAAGAAAAGAGTCATAGCGATGTGGGAGGAAGCAAAGGGGAGGATCAAACTTCCACAAACAATTTTGAGCATGCATAGTGCCAAAGAAACAAGCAAGCAACAAGGCAAGCACCACCATAGATGCATCAACAACATTGTCTTTGTTGAGAAGTGTAGATCCATATTGGAAGTCTCAAATCCTTATGGAATACTCCAAAGATCCGCACATCTGGATGATCTTAGATGGCATGAAGAAAGGAGGAGGCTATTTGGTCCATGAAGGGGTCATCTATCATCTTGGTAAAGTATTCTTGTCTCAGCTTTTCCCAAGCTTAAGCAAGAAAATACTACAAAGAGCACACAAAGAGTTCCTTTCGGGACCATATGCGAACAAGAAAAATCATACTCCCTAATCTTGAAGAGTTTTGATTGGGAGGGTACAGGAGGAAGAACTACATCAAAATTATGATTGGGAGGAACTATATCAGCACTTACAAGAGTGCAATAGTTATGTGGATATGGGGCAACCAAGGTATCCTATGCAGGAGACATTTCAACCATCTCTTTCTTCTCTCAAAAGAGGAGAAAAGGCCATGCCTAACTCTATGTGTGTGGAGAGACTTGTATGGTAAGGAATCTGATCTTATGGAGAAAGTTTATTTTTCTAGTTTGGCACATTATCTTACCATATGTATGCAGCCATGTCTCCCAAAAGGAGTGATAATACATGTAGATCTCATGGTATCGAAGAGGCTACCAAAAAATTTCAAAGCTAGCCACTCCTCTGAGGTGCAAAGGGAGATTATCTATCATGATGGGTGCTTCCCAAAAGCACCTAATGAGGGCTTCACTTTCAGCCATGTCAAAGTGACCCATGCAGCAAATATGTGGTGGGAGTACCACCTATCACACTCGCATCTACTCAAAACGAAGTGCATTGCGTTAGTACTTTATGTGGGATTGTGACCCACCTCCTCAAGTGAAAATTTTAGCTTTTGCCTATATGTGATTTTGCTTCCATACATAGATGACATATTGGTATTGTTTATGGGTACATGGGAAAAAAAATTAAGTAGTGTACATGTACCACATGGGGATGGAATTTTTATCCCGTGCTTCATGATACATGTTTCGATATGACATTGCTTCACCCATGTTTATTTCTCATTGAGTTTTACACTTTACGAAGGCGACTATGCACCTATCATGTTAGCATTGAGGAGCAGCTTTACGATGTATTGGCTTGGTGAGCACTTAATCCATGATGAAAAGACTGATTCTTGATAGTGCCATCAATGGAGAAGGAGAATAACTACAACTCTTACTTTGTCGCTGCTGCTTGAGGACAAGCAACATTTTTGAGGGGAGGATCGTAATGTTCCCTACTTAGCCTTAGCGAAGAGGAGACATTCACTTTTGATTTAATTTATGTTTATCAATAAATGAATAAAAGAGGACATGTAAAAATCCTAAAAAAGTCTCGAATAAATCAATGCACATGTGAACAAAGACAACATCGGGCTATGTAAATAATCACTTGTGAGTGTGAAAGAGGTTTGAGCCAAATATTGGGTCCCGACCTCGATTTTCAAATCAACCGCGTTGTCTAGGTTCATCGCATCTCCAAAAGGGACTGCGTAGCTCTAGAAGGGAGCCTCTAATGTGAAGAGGGATAACTCATCAAAGTGGTTTAGGGTTTTGCAAGAGCTTCTCTCATCTTATAAAAGAAGGAGGAGAGCAAACATGAAGAGGTTGTTGATAGATTATATTTCGAAGTATTTGTTCTGCTTGGACAAATACCATTCTTCGTTGTTTAGTGGAGGATTGTGATTGGAATTTCGTTTATAGGTTTCATCTCTTCCCTTGAGGATCATTGGAGGAGTTATTTGCTGAAGTGAGCCACTATCCGGTTTGAGACCAAGCTCTATTTTCATCGTCAGCCACTGTCCCATTGAGGGTTTTGCACGTTTATCTTTTGTAGCAAGTGGTGTTCTCAGATCCGCTTAGATCTAGCTTGTTTTCGAGAGGATTTCTCTATTGGAGTGTGTTCTTTGCACCCTCCAAAAAGATATTCTATCCATATTTTTGTATCAGTATCTGTAATTTCATTCAATTTTATTCAGTCTCCTTCACCCTCTACTACGCTTCACGCTCAATACCGCGTTATTTTTTGTGAGAGGGCTTTCTTATTTCGAGTTTGCCATCGTATTGGAGGAAGATATCTTGAAAGTTAGGGTTTGTTTTCCTCATGTGATCCATGGATTGGGTTGGTAATCCATGTCTCTATAGATCTGATCTCTTTCAGACAATAAAATTTATCTTCAAAAATTTCTCGGGTTTTCTTCGCAAAGACTGCATATGATTTCAGTAGTCTACAACTTATTATGCAATATTTTGATGTAATTCCAATTAGTTCTGTTCTCGAAAGTTTATATAGTTTCCCAGGATCTGTATTAGATCTGATGTTTTATCCATACATATGTCACAGATTTGAAAATGTAATCGTACAACATCCGAACCATCTAAAAAATAACGTTGTCTATGTATTTCTAGCGTTTTATTTTTCAGATGCGCTCTAATTTCGAAGGAATTTACTCTAGTTTCTTTTGTAATATGTTGTAGAGGAAATAAGCTTAAATGTAACTAGATTTACTATCATAAATATGGAAATATCAGATCCTTGGCTATCCTCCTCTAAGTTTCACGTCAAACTCGTGCAATTTCTATTGTCGGGATTTTCATGTTGCAACAAACTCTTCTTCGTCGATTTCTAGCTAGTCCCCGACCGTGGGAGATCTGTTTAATGTGCTTAAAATTATCAGTTTTTCGATGAATTCCATATATTAGTCACATACAACATAAATGAGGGGATCCCGCACCCCTAATCCGTATTATTCTTGCTCATATTTCTCTTATACAACATTTTGCTTGAAGACCTTGTTGAGATTCCTCCAAGGGATTATTCCAAAGTTCTATCAGATAGAGTCTACATTTAGCAGTAGCTCTCAGATCTCACCCTTTCTTTTGAAGGCGACATATCCCGATGATATTACTCCGTAGTTCCATCTCCCGAAATAGAATCTTGAGAATCCCCAAAAAGGATCATTACAGATGGGTATCGTAGCTCCACTTCGCATGCAAGCCATGCTAGTATCGTGGAGTAAGCAGCCATGCCTGCATTCGAAGATGAAGATCCTCTTTCGAGAGGGAGAGGAGACACGTGAATAGAAGCCATAGAAAGTGTGACTATACTACGCGTTGACCTTGACAAGGGTGTCAAGACAAGGAAAGCTCGAATTGGTGAATGATAAATATGAGCGATGCGAAGAGTTTGCAAAAACTCTTCGGAAAGCTATGCAAAGATCTATCCAAGAGATAAAGGAGATGAGGATAGATCGAATGAGGAGTCCCTTGGGAGATTCCATCAAGGAGAAAGTTCAAAATGGTCTCGCTTTGGGGATCGGGGTCAACCTCGTGAGCTTGCCACAAGTCCCACAGATCTTACAACGCTCTACAATGCCTACCTTCTTTAGTGCTATGAAGAATCGAAGAGGGTCCAACCTTCGGGAAAGTCTACTTTGTGTGGCAATCATGACTCACAAAGTCAAATGTTCAAGGATAACTTAAGCTTTTCAAGACATTTTTTTTCCATCTCATACCCGTACCAAGGAGAGCCATGAATAACATTATAGAGATGGAGGTTTCCTTCATGGGGAGGCACCACACCATGGGTGGGTTCTTCTCGCCTAAGTTCGATGGATCACCCTTTTTTTCGCAAAGCATGGGTGGAGAATTTGGACATCTATTTCTGCATTAATAAAGTGCTCTAAAACGTGAAGCTATCAATATTGGTGCGCTGCATTTTTTGAGGGGAGAAGCTCACAACTCGGTGGTTTTCATGGACTTTCTACATTAGAGCACAAAAATTAGTCCACTTATAGCTGAGTTCAATAGGAGACTAGTGGAGAGATTTTTGATCGGAAAGGATCCGTAGGCTCCCTTTCATAAGCTTGGAAAAGCTTAAATAGACAAAGGAGAATGTCGAGGCATATATATCGAATTCCTAAGGTTATCCGTAATGGTTCACGATCTTTGAGTAAGGAGAGTCTATATGTTCATTGATGTGCCCTGAAGAACCTTTTGCATGGGTTAGTTAAGCTCACCAAGCCCATCACTCGCATGATGCCATTGAAAGAACTGAGATCTTCCAAGATGCCTTGCTAAAGGGCACAAGACAACCTTCCCAAAGCGAGGCCACTCACTCTTCCAAGGGAAAGGAGGGAGAAATATGCTCCACCTAAGGAGAGCTCACCGAAGAAGCTTCTTGAAAATGATATCCTGAGGGAGTTGAGGAAGAAGAAAACTATGTTTCACTTGATCAAGATCCATGGGTACCCGGACATAGATGTGTTGCTAGAAGAGCATATTATATTGTTAATTCTTCTCCGATTGTGAGGAGGAAGAGGAAATGATGGACCTAGCGAGTTCCATGCCACTGTGATGATGAGGAGGAGGATCCATCATCATCCAGAGAAGAAGAAGGAGCATTTTCTCCAACCAGTGGGACTCTTGCTTCTTTGGAGAGGATGCCCAAATGTTTGACTCTTAGAGTGCAAGGTTTACGCATGAACCAAAGAGTATCTATTCCGATTGAAAGTGGGGCAACTCGCAACTTTATTGATGCTCGTTTCAGCAGAGGAGATGGATCCCTACCGATACTTTTGATGGGTTCTTTGTTTTGGTTCCCGGAGATAGAACTATGCGAGTGCATGCAGTATGTTCCATCACTTACTCGTGACTATGGGAACCTATACTTTGGAGGACCATTTCTTTGTAGTGGATATACCCGTAAACCAACATCATCTTGGGTGTCCAGTGGTTGATTAATTTGGGAAAATTCACCATTGATTGGGAAGGAATTGCAAGATGGAATGGGTGGATTTGAAGAGTGGAAAACAACAAATCATTCAAGGCATGCACACTCTTACCTCTTCACTTGATGTTTCCCACCCACACAACAAATATGGAATATGCAGCTGGGGGTAGGGACCTCATAGTTCCTTCTCTCATGCTTTATGAGAATGTCAAAGGAACATTCTTACATCATGGAAAGCCACTTGAGGTGCCATTAGATTCTCGTAGGGCCAAGCCTCACCAAGTGCTCGAAACAATGGAAGAAAGAGTCTACAACAGCAGGGAGGGAAGCAAAGGGAGGATCAACCTTCTCACAAACAATTTTTTGCATGCATAGTGCCAAATAAACAAGCAGCAACAAGGCAAGCACCACCATAGATGCATCAACAATGTTGTTCTTTGTTGAGAAGTGTAGATCCATATTGGAGGTCTCAACTCCTGTGGACGTACTCCAAAAATCCGCACACCGGGATGATCTTAGATGGCATGAAGAAAGGGAGGAGGCTATTTTGTCCATGAAGGGGTCATCTATCATCTTGGTAAAGTATTCTTGTCTCAAGCCTCCAAGCTTAAGCAATAAATACTACAAAGAGCACACAAAGAGTTCCTTTCCAGATCTCACATGAAGTCAACAAAAAATCTACTCCCTAATTCTTGAAGAGTTTTGATTGGGAGGGTATAGAGGAAGAACTACATCAGACATTATGATTGGGAGGAACTATATCAACACTTACAAGAGTGCAATAGCTTTTGTGGAGATGGGGCAGCCAAGGATCCTATGCAGAGACATTTCAACCATCTCTTTCTTCTCTCAAAAAGAGGAGAAAAGGCCATGCCTAACTCTATGTGTGTGGGGAGACTTAGTGTGGTATGAATCCGATCTTATGGAGCAAGTTTATTTTTTCTGATTTGGCACATTCTCTTACCATATGTATGAAAGAAATACTCTATAAGAAGTGATAATACATGTAGATCTCATGAGCATTGATGAGGCTAATAAAAATTTCAAACTCGGCCACTCCCTCGAGGTGCAAAGGAGATTATCTATCATGATGGGTGCTTCCCAAAGGCACGTAATGAGGGCTTCACTTTCATCCATGTCAAAGTGACCCATGCAGCAAAGATGTGGTGGGAGTACCACCTATCACACTCGGATCTACTCAAAACAAGCAAAGTGCATCACACTGTACCTTATGGGAGTGTGTGACCCACCTCCTCAAGTGCAAATTTCGCTTTTCTATATGTGATTTTGCTTCCATACATAGATGACATATTGGTATTGTTTATGGGTATGTATGGGAAAAAAGTAAGCGTCAGTGTACATGTAACACATGGGGATGGAACTTTATCCCGTACTTCATGATACATGTTTCGATATGACATTGCTTCACCCATGTTTATTTCGTTGAGTTTACACTCCACGAGAGCGCGTACTATGCACCTATCATGTAGCATTGGAGGGATAGTATCTCAGATGTATTGGCTTGGTGAGCACCTAATCCAAGATGAAAGCTTGATTCTTGATGGTGCCATCAATGGAGAAGGAGAAGAACTACAACTCTTACCCCCGTCAGCTACTTGAGGACAAACACCATTTTGGAGGGGAGCATCGATAACATTCCTACTGTAGTCTTTAGCCCAAGAGGAGACATTCAATTTTGATTTAATTTATGTTTTATGAATAAATGAATAAATGAGGACATGTAAAAATCCTAAAAAGTCTGAATAAATCAATTCCCATGTGAACAAAGACAAATCAAAGGCTATTTAAATAATCACTTGTGTGTAAAGAGAGATTTGAGCCAAATATTGGGTCCACTTCGACCAAATCAACTGCGTGTCTAGTTTCATTTAGCATCTCCAAAAGGGATCAGCAATATTCTAGAAGGGAGCCTCTAATGTGAAGAAGGCTAACTCATCAAAGTGGTTTTAGGGTTTGCAAGAGCTTTCTCATCTTATAAAAGAAGGATGAGAGCAACATGAAGAGGTTGTTGATAGATCATATTTCCGAAGTATTTGTCCGCTTTAGACAAATACCATTCTCTCCGTCGTTTAGTGGAGGATTGTGATTGGAATTCTCAGTTTAGGGGTTTCATCTCTTCCTTGGGGATCATTGGAGGAGTTATTTTTCTGAAGTGAGCCACTATTTGGGTTTGAGACCAAGCTCTATTTTTTCATGAGCAACGTTGTCCCACTTGAGGGTTTTTTGTACCGCTATCTTTTGTAGCAAGTGGTGTTCTAGACCGCTGTAGATCTCAGCTTGTTTTGAGAGGCTTTCTCTTGTTGGAGTGTGTTCTTCAGCCTCCAAAAATATAGTCTATCCATATTGTGTATCAGATCTGTAATTTCATTCAATTTTTATTCGACCTCCTTTCACCCTCTACGCAGAGCCCTCAATATTGCGTTAGTTTTTGTGAGAGGGCTTTCTATTTTCGTTTTCCATCGCATTGGAGGAAGATCTCTGGTGTTAGGCTTGAATTCCCTTGGTGATCCGTGGATTGCTGTTGATCCATGTCTCTATAGATCTGATCTCTTTCAACAATAAAATTTATCTTTAGAATTTCTAGTTTCTTCACAGACCGCAATTTGTATTTCGGATCTACACTTATTATGCAATAATTTTGATGTAATTCCAATTGGATCTTGTTCTTAATGTCTCATAGTTTCTAGATCTATATTAGATCTGATGTTTCATCCATTTATATGTCATAGATATGAAATTTAATGTACAGCATCTGAACCATCTAAAAAATAACACTGTCTATGTATTTACACAATTTGTTTCTGGTACATCTCTAATTTACGAAGAATTTTCTAGTTTCATTTGTAGTAATTTGTTGTAGAGAAATAAAAGGTTAAATTTAAAATCTGATTTACTATCATGCTCTGAAATATCAGATCCTTGGCTGTCCTCCTCCGATTCAGTCAATAGCAATTACGAAACTGGGGTTTTCTTGTTACATGACCCTTCTCTTTAGGCGATTTTCAGCTAGACCCAGTATGGGAGGCCCCAAATGTGCTTAAAATTATTTGTTTCTGATGAAATTTATATATAAGTCACATACAGCATAAATGAGGGTATCACAGCCCTGATCTACACTATTCATACTCATATTTTCTTATACAACGTTTTCCTTGAAGGCCTTGTTGAGATTCCTGAAAAGGGGTTATTCCAAGTTCTATAGATAGAGTCTACAGTTGGCAAGGTAACCTTTGGATCTCACCCTTTCTTTGAAGGGTGACATATCTAGTAAATTCCTCTGTATTCCATCTCTGAAATAGAATCTTGAGAATCCCAAAGAATCACTACTACTCTCCCTGATACACCATTCATGGGTTTGTGAAATGAAAGGGATTTCAAGAAATCCCTTGAAAGAATGTTTTGCCAAATCTCAGTTCTAAAACTTTCAAGTATTCGGCTCGGAAAATTGAGTTTTCAGAGAATTTTTTCAAATTGAGAGACAATGAAGGCCAGGCATCATAATGAAGTGGGTGGATTCATTCGAGAATCATGATCTGCCGCACTATGGAAAGATTAATACTACCCAAATTTGATGGGTCATCAGTGCATTGCCAAATCATGGGTAGAGAATCTTGACATCTATCGATTGAACAAAGGTTCCGTTGTCTGAGGCCATTAAGATTGCGGTTCTACACCTTGAGGGTGAAGCATATGATTGGTGGTTCCATAGCTTGTCTACATTGGGTCATGCTGATGTATTTGCATATTCGAGGTTCACTAGGAAGGCACATTAAGTCCCTATATTACTAGTGTAGTCCCTTATTATGTTAGTGTAGCCCCCCTTATTGTTATTTTTGTACCCCTGTAACCCCCATATTGTTATTATTGTGCCCTTACATTATTATTGTTAGGTCGGCTAGGATTACATTGTGGCCCCACTAGGATTATATTGTGGCCCAATGGACTCCTATATATAGAAGGAGGTTTTGGTCATTTGTATCATCCAAGAATTGTTCATTCATGTAATGTATTGAAGGTTACCCCCTCGAAGTGGCTTATTTCTAAGGTGTTGATATCTCTTTTCTTCTCTTTTTGGATCTGGTTTCACAACATTTGGTATCAGAGCTTTGGATTCTAAGTTTATTTGTGAACGAGCCATCGTAGCATTTTTCGCTATAAATTTTTTTCTCCCAAAGTTCGAGAGGCGGGAAATTTTTAGGGTGCGGAGCAAAATCTACGAGAAGATTGTCTAAACATTTCGGAAACTTGGTTCACAGAATTTTAGGAAGATATAGTCTTGTGGAAGTTAAGTCTTTTAGGGCTCTAAACGAGGTCATCGTGGAATTCTTGCTTCTCTTTTTCTCGAGGTTAAGAATCTAAAAATTTTTATGAATGCTTCAAATCCTGAGGAAACTCGTTGCAAAATTTTAGATCTTGGTTCGCAATATTTTCGGAGATATGATCTATGCAAGGTAGTGCTTTTTCAGGCTCCTGAATTTCATCTCAAATAGGTGATCGTGGGAAAATATTGATAACTCTCTCTAAGCATCGGATTGGAGTGCCGTAAAAAGAGGTCACAAGTACACGGACTATAATTTCTTTTCTATCAATTTCAAAGGTAAAAGATGAAACAGTGACACGTGGAAAGTCATACAAGTTCGCTCTACACCAGTCCATTGTTAGGTCATTGTGGGATATTGGACATAACTTTGCCTTGGAGAATCCAAATCAAGTCAGACCTGTGGCATTAGAAAGATAATTCAAAAGGCTACCTCAGTGCCAAATTTCAGATATTGAAGAGCCACAATCATAGAGATAATCCAATTTTAATATCGAGCTCCTCAAAAGCAAGAAAAAGGTGTGTATTTTTTTTTGCGAATTGCATAAGTCTTGTTTGAAGAATCAAGTTGAATTGATTCCAAGGGCATATTGTAGAATATATATCAGTATTGGATTCTAAAATGGCCCCTAAAAAGAATTCAACATCCATTAAGCCTTTAGAAGGCTCTACTATGACTCATGAATACGAAGAATGGAAACATGACATATCAACATTACAAGAGCAAGTGCAACAAATTTCGCTCTTGCAAAGAGCAACAAAAAATGACATGGAAGTTTTGAAGAAAGGCGTGGAAACTAAGATGGATGGTTTGAAGAAAGGCGTGGAATCTAAGATGGATGGTTTGAAGAATGGCATGGAAACTAAGATAGATGGCATGGAAGTTGGCATGGAATATAAGATGGATGACATGAAAGCTAAGATCGATGAAAAAATGGAAAACATGAAGAATGATCTAAAAGCAGACATGGAAGGTTTGACAAAGTTGATACAACAAATGTTTCCTAATGGTGAAAAGATAGTAGAGGAAACTCATGATGAGAACAAAATAAATGTTAGTCGTGATTTCATAAACTCTAATGTTGGCGGGAAGAACCACCATATTCCAAAAATGGATATGAGGAAGTTTGATGGAAAGGATCCTGTAACATGGATACTACAGATGGAGCAATATTTTGATCTCCATAACATACAAAACACACAAAAGGTACGCATTGCAACTTTACATTTAGAACAAAATACATTTGTATGGTATCAATGGCTTTGCTCCCGTAAAAAAATTGTCACTTGGTCGATTTTTACGGAGGAAATGATAGCACATTATGAGGATACAAAGAGCAACACCTTCTTTACCCAATTGATAAATCTCAAACAAAAGGGTTTAGTGGGGCAGCACATTGAGGACTTCCAAAAATTGAATATAAGGGTGACTGATATTCCAGAGGGACACAGGATTGATCTCTTCCTAGGCACTTTAAAGGATAACATCCAACATGAAGTTCGCGTTTTGGAACCTGATTCATTGGAGAAGGCATTCAGGTTGGCAAGAAAAGTTGAAGGTAAAATTATGGCGACAAGGAAGCCTACCACTCAATTCTATAAAGAAGGAAGTGTTGCTACGCCTAGATTTCCACAACCTACAAGGTTGACACCACAACAGTTGGAAGAAAAAAGAGCAAAAGGGCTTTGCTACAGTTGTGATAGCAAATACACTAAAGGTCATAAGTGTGCTGAGAAGAAATTATTTTACATAGATTGTGAAGAGGAAGAAGAAAATGAACAAGAAGAGGATATGCACCAGGAACCAACCCTAGAAGAGGAAGAAATGAATCCGACCATATCATGTAATGCACTGGTAGGAATTACCACTCCTCAAACTCTCAAGATAGAAGGACATATCAAGAAGAAAAAGGTAATAGTGTTGATTGATTGAGGTAGCACCCATAATTTTATTCATTGTAAGGTAGCCAAGGAATTAAATTGTTTCCTATACCCAGCACCGAAATGCCAAGTGATGGTTGCAAATGGAGGAACTATAAATTTCTCTGGGAAATGCCATAATATCAAGCTAACCATGGGGGAATATGTATTGACTAGTCCAATGCTTTCCATTCCTATGGGAGGTGTTGATGTTGTACTAGGAGTACAGTGGTTACAATCTTTGGGGACGGTAGCTTTTAATTTTCAAGAACTTTTCTTGAAATTTTTTTCAGAAGGAAAGGAAGTCGAATTACGGGGTATTGAAGGGAAGCCAGGAAGGATAATAAGCTCTAATGTCATGACAAAGCTTCTAAAGAAACAACAACGAGGCGTAATTGCACAATTATGCTCACTAGAAGTTCCGACATCAAAATCATCTATTTCTGCAGATCTCCAACAAGTCTTGGACAATCATTTCAAGGTGTTTGAAACTCCCAAAGGACTCCCACCTATTCGTGATCATGATCATGCTATTCATTTGATTCCAGGAAGTGTTCCTCCAAACATCAGGACTTATAGATATCCTTACTTCCAAAAGAGCGAAATTGAACGTATGATTGCAGAAATGTTAGAGGCGGGTATAATTCAACCTAGTCAAAGTTCTTTCTCTGCTCCTGTAGTATTGGTACACAAGAAGGATGGATCATGGCGAATGTGTCTGGATTATAGGGAGCTCAATAAGCTCACCATTAGAGATAAATTTCCCATTCCTTTGATTGATGAATTATTGGATGAATTACATGGAGCAATTTATTTTACCAAGTTGGATCTTCGTTCAGGATATCATCAAATTAGAATGAAGACTGAAGATATTCCAAAAACAGCATTTCGAACTCATGAGGGTCATTATGAATTTTTGGTCATGCCTTTTAGCCTTACCAATACACCTTCTACATTTCAAGGGTTGATGAATTCCATTTTCAAACCCTTCCTTAGAAAATTTGTGCTAGTATTTTTTGATGATATACTAATCTACAGCAGGTCTTGAAAGGATCATGTTGAACATGTTGACAGGGTGCTCAAACTATTGCAGGAGAAACAATTATATGCAAAAACATCCAAATGTTTCTTTGGAGTACAAGAGGTGGAATATCTGGGTCATATTGTATCTCACGAGGGTGTTAAGGTAGACCCTAACAAAATTAAAGCCATTAAAGAATGGAAATTCCCCACAACCATAAAGAAGTTGCGAGGATTTCTCGGGTTAACAGGGTATTATCGCAAGTTTGTTAAGAATTATGGGAGAATAGCAGCACCTCTAACAACATTATTGAAGAAAGATACATTTTCATGGACTCCTGAAGCAACTAAGGCCTTTGAACATCTTAAAGAAGCAATGTGCCTAGCACCGGTCCTAGCTACGCCAGACTTCACAAAAACCTTTATTGTGGAATGCGATGCCTCAGGAAATGGAATTGGTGCCGTTTTAATGCAGGAAGGAAGACCCATTGCTTTTGAAAGTCGTCCAATCAAAGGAAAGTATTTACAGAAACCTATTTATGAGAAGGAAATGTTAGCAATACTGCATGCACTAAAGAAATGGCGAACTTACCTAATGGAAAGACACTTCAAGGTAAAAACTGATCATGATAGTCTTAAACACTTTTTGGAACAAAGACTATCTTCAGAAGAGTAGCAAAAATGGGTCACAAAGATGTTAGGTTATGACTTTGAAATAATCTACAAAAAAGGAAAGCTTAATGTTGTTGCAGATGCACTCTCAAGAAAGAATGAAGAGGTGGAAGCATTGCCTTGTGCCATTTCTATTATCCAACCAGATTGGATAACCGAAGCAAGAGATGAATGGAAGAAGGACAAAGATGTATGGACACTCATTCAAAAGTTGCAGCAAGATCCTAGTACATCTGATACATTTAGTTGGAAAAATGATTCCTTATGGTACAAAGATCGCTTATATCTTTGTAAAAATTCCCAACTAAAACAAAAGATTCTTTTGGAATTGCACACTTCTCCTTTAGGAGGACACTCAGGATTTTTAAAAACTTACCACAAGGTGAAGAAAGAAATTTTTTGGGATGGCCTTAAATCTGATATTCAAAAGTTTGTGGCGGAATGTTTGGTTTGCCAGCAGAATAAAGTGGAAACAATTAAGACCCCAGGACTTCTACAACCTTTATCCATTCCAAGTCAACGTTAGGAGGAGATTTCAATGGATTTTATCACAGGTTTACCTAAGTCCGAAGGAAAGAGTGTCATCATGGTGGTAGTTGATAGACTTACCAAGTATGCACACTTTTGTGCATTATCTCATCCATTTAAAGCAAGTACAGTTGCTACTACATTTATGAATAGAATTCAAAAGCTACATGGAAGCCCAAGGGTTATTGTGAGCGACAGAGATCCCATTTTTACTGGAAATTTTTGGACGGAGTTATTTTCTTGTTTGAGTACTCAATTAGCTCATAGCTCATCTTATCATCCTCAATCTGATGGTCAAACTAAGATAGTAAATAAATGTTTGGAAGGATATCTTCGTTGTTTTGTATCTGATAAACAAACACAATGGGTCAAGTGGTTACCTCTCGCTGAATGGTGGTATAACACTTCCTTCCATACTGCGGCAAAAATGACCCCATTTATGGCACTTTATGGATATCATCCACCATCGATTACATCATCTTTAAGGGAAAATTCGAAGGTTCAAGCAGTCGAAGATCACATCGAGCATCGGCAAGAAGTTCTCCAACTCTTAAAGGATAACCTGAATTTGGCACAAAATCGAATGAAACAACAGGCAGATCAACATCGCAGCGAGAGAAGTTTTGATGTAGGAGATTGGGTATTTTTACGGCTACAACCATATAAACAAATGTCCCTCAAGCAAGCTAAGAAGGATAATAAATTATCGCCAAAGTACTATGGTCCTTGCAAGGTGTTGCAAAAGATTGGTACTATGGCATACAAATTGGAGCTTCCTGCTTCTTCACGAGTGCATCCAATTTTCCATGTTTCATGCTTAAAGAAGGTTATAGGTGAAAATCTTCCAGTTCAAACAATATTTCCCAAACTTGATGAGGAAGGAAAAATCATATTGGAACCTGAAGCGGTCATGGAAACAAGAACCCAACAGCTACGAAATTGATCAATTTCAGAGTATCTCATTAAGTGGAAGAACTACCTTTGAGAAAGATTCACCATGGGAGGATGAGAATTTTATACAGAAGCACCCAAAGCTACTCAAGCGTTGAGGAAAACACTTTTTTGAAGGAGAGGGGCATGTTAGGTCCCTATATTACTAGTATAGTCCCTTATTGTTGTTAGTGTAACCCCTTTATTGTTATTATTGTACCCTTGTAACCCCATTTTGTTATTATTGTGCCCTTAAGTTATTATTGTTAGGTCAGCTAGGATTAAATTGTGGCCCACTAGGATTACATTATGGCCCCATGGACTCCTATATATAGAAAGGAGGTTTTGTAAATTGTATCATCAAAGAATTGTTCATTCATGTAATGTATTGGAGGTTGCCCCCTCGAAGTGGCTTATTTCTAAGGCGTTGATATCTCTTTTCTTCTCTTTTTGGAGCTGGTTTCACAACAAGGCTGGTGGAAGATTTGATAGAAGAAATCCTGAAGCACCATTCATGGGGCTTGCAAAGCTAAAACAATCAGGTAATCTAGAAACTTACATTTTTAAATTTTTGATACTTTCTGTTATGGTTCCTGATTTATCTGCAGCAAGAAGGGTGTATATGTTCATTGATGGGTTAGATGAACCTCTTCATGGGTTGGTTAAGTCTACAAATCCCACTACCCTTCAAGATGCCATTGAAAGGGCTAGATATCTTCAAGATGCCTTGCCAAAAGCAAAGGCAACATTTTAGCATAAGCCCTCTTTTACATCAAAGGGAAAAGAAGAGAAGACTCCTCTTTCAAAGGAGAGCCAAAATAAAAAACCTCTCGATGATGATGTCCAAAGAGATTTGAGGAGGAGGAATCTTTGCTTCACATGCCAAGAATCTTGGGGACCTAGACATAGATCTGCATCAGGAAAGGCACACTACATAGAGGTCTTCTCAGATGATGAAGATGAAGAAGAAGATGAACTAAGAAGAGGTCACAACGTTGACACTACAGGAAATGAACCAACACCATTAGGAGATGGGAATGGAGCATTTTCTCCCATTGGAGGGGCTCTTGCATCACTGAGAGGAGTACCTAAGTACTTGGACTTAAGAGTTCAAGGTTCCATCTTGAATCAGAGGGTTTCTATTTTGGTTGATAGTGGGGCTACCGGCCACAATTTTATCGATGCCCAACTAGTGCAAAGGAGGGAAATACTCACTGCTGCTTTTGAGGGATTTTCTGTTTTGGTCCTAGGAAATAGAACTATGCAATGCATGCATTATGTTCCATTTTTATCAGTCACCATAGGAACATATACATTGACTGATCACTTCTTTGTGGTTGAAATACCTGACACCAATGTGATATTGGGTGTGCAATGGTTGATTAATTTGGGGAATGTCACCATTGATTGGGAGACTTTGCGGATGGAATGGGTGGATAGAATAAGTGGAAAGACTCAAATTATTAAAGGCATGCACACATATCCCTCACATACCACTTCCACACAGAAAAAAAAGATGGATTTGCGCAGTTGAAGCAAGGATCTAACAGTCCCATCTATTATGCTTATGAGATTACTGCATGGGACATTATTATTTAGTGGCAAACCACCTGGGAGGCCACCTGATTCAAATTTGGTGAGAAATATCTCACAACATGATGCTCCAAGAATATATCCAAGAGGGATGGGAGTATTATAAGACCATGATACAACGCTGAGAGTCTTGGGTAGACTCAAGGAGGAGGGAGATATTCTCCCAACATCATCATTACCCACTCTCATTTCAGATTCTGCACCGTGGGAGGAGAAGCATGGGAGGAATGACCTTCCAACATATATATTTTGCATGGGAGATGTAAAGGAGAAGATCAACCATATGACAAATTTTCTTTGTGATAGATCATCAGCGCTGTCACTATGGAAGATTGATCCATATTGGAAATCCCAAATGTTGGTGGATTCTTCCAAGGATCTTTTCACATGCATGATACTTGATGACCAGCTACATGAAGAGGGCTATTCAGTCCAAGAAGGAGTCATATCCTATCATGGTAGGATATTATTATCTAGAGCCTCCAAGATTAAGGATAAGTTACTACAAAGATCGTATGAAGGATTCTTTTTAAGCCATACTTATTCCATGAAGGCATACAACACTATCATGGAAAGCTACACTTGGAAGGGCTTTGAAGAGGAACTATATCAGAATTTTCAAAGATGCGTGAACCATGTGGAGTTGAAGGAGAAACATGACTCCATGAAGGAGTTTTTTAAGCCACCTCTTTCCTCTTTTGAAATGAGAGGGGATAGATCTATGAACCACTCCATTTGTATGAGGAGAAATTTTGGTGAAGAATATACCTGTGTACCTAATGTTTTATTTGATGAACATATGAATTATTTTACCATGAATATGCAGGCCATAGCTCCAAGGAGGAGCATTATTCCATATAAAATCCATGGCCAACTTTGGGCCACAAAAATTTCTGGACATGGTCACTCCCTTGGAGATCATAAGGAGATTTTGTATTATTGTGGGTGCATTCCAAAAGCACCAAACATATCTCACACTTTCAGCCATGATGAGATGACTTGGGAAGCAAGTAAGTGGTGGGGAAACCACTTACCATATCATTATCTGATGCAGTCAGGATATTTACAGCGCTAGTTCCACACGTGGGACTATGACCCACCTCCATTTGAACAAAATTCTGTTTGTATGTACTTAATTTTGATCCCATATATTGATGATGTACTTATACTTTTTATGGGAATTTTTGGAGGGAGGATGGGAGGAATGTATGTGCCCTATGGGAGAGATATTCTCCATGTTAATTATGCTACATGTTTGAGGGATAACATTGGGAAAACCATGTTTGTTTCATTTGAACTATTGTTTCCTTATGGGATGGATTATTGGCATCTCATGAGAACTTTGGAGGAGAAATTCATAGAGGTATGGATTGGTGAACACTTATCTTATGAGGGAAGTTTATCACATGATGGTGTCACCAATTATGGAGGTTTGCAGCACTCACCTTGTCAGTTGCTTGAGGACAAGCAACATTTCTGAAGGGAGGACTGTAATATTCCCAATTAGCCATGAGCTAGTTGGAATATTAAATTTTGTTTTGCTGATTTTTTTTAATGAATAAGAGGACAATGGAGGTCCAAAATTCTCCTTAATAATGAATAAATCAATGCCAACATGAAAGAGATAAATCTTGGCAGCTTAATTGAGCACCCTTAGGTGTGAAAAGGGGTTGGAACACCTTGACTAGGTCAACCTTGACCAAATCAACAACGTTGTCATGGAGGAGTGGTCATCAATGAAAGACATCGTAGTTTTAGATGGAGATGCTTTGTGTGGAAGTAGTGCTATTATTGGATGGGGCTTAGGGTTTTCAAGATCTGATATTATTTAAGGAAGAGGATGGCAACCATATTGATTATGTATGTTGATATATGATTTTCAGAATATATGGTCTGTTTAGACATATATCTTTCTCTTGTTGTTTAGCTGAGATAGAGTGTTGTTTAGCACAGGGTGTTCCTGATTGGGAATCCCACCTCTTCCATTGAGAAGATCTTGGAGGAGTCTTGTACTACATTTTCCACTATCAGCCTTAAGGCCAAGATCCATCTTTCATTTACAGCACAGATCCTGTTGAGGGTTTGGTTGTTTTGTAGGTTGCAGCAAGTGGAGACTAGATCTCTAGATATGGGTCATTTAATTGCTCATTTTCAGTGGAGGAGGCTTCCTTTCCATTGGGAGGATAGTAAGGAAGGTCCTTGAGCTTATTTTCAGATCCTGGCATCAGAACAACCTTTATTTCAGCCCTACATTACAGTTTACTTCCAGATCTGTGTTATTTTTGTAGGAGGAGTTGCAAGGTGGATTGGCACACCATTTGGAGAGTTGGTTTTCTAGTGAAGGGGATCTGCCTTTCACTTAGAGGATCTATTGGAGGAGGCTATTGTATTGATCATATCAGATCAGCCACACTTTCTAGATCTATATTTTGTAGTGGATCTTCAACGTTAGGGCCTAGATCCCCATCTTGTACATGGTGTTTTGCTGAAAACCCTTAAGGGGTTCTTCAAAGGAGGTTGTATAGTGTTCAGATCTATATTGGATCTATCTTTTGAGGCACATATCAGCCCTAGATATAATGTATAATAAATTTCTATATCAGAGCTTTTTAAACAACATTGTAAGAGTCTTCCAGCTTTATATATAGTAGCAACACCTCATTTTGGAGGGATTTTGTCCATTGAAGGCTTGTACTTTCTTATTGTCTATATTATGGCCTATTATTGATGCATATTTTTTTGTTGTTATAACATATGAAAGGTCTCCATATTGGCCTCTTAATTTTATATGATTATTTTCATTATTTTTCCAGCATTTTTCGCTATATTCCGGCTTTTCCCATTTGGGAATATTACAAGTTTTGATGTACACAGATGTGGGTTGCGTTCGACCAGTGGGTCGACCAGAGCAGGAAACAGATGAGCCACTAGAGAGGATTTTCGAGAGAGAATTCCTTCAGGATTTATATTTGACCGAGACTCTTGCTGAGTTGTAGCAGCACGTCGAGGGATTAACTCTTGGCATACCATATTTCCAAATCGAGGAGTTACCTATGAGATTGCAGTGCCATACTATTGGTGTTCCTAGTCGTTGGATGAGGCTATTGAACATGATAGCTAGAGCGGTTACTTTTTATCATGAGCATCACTAGTTTTACTTTGACATTTTTTATACATTTTGAGGTCAGATGACCAATGCATCTTGGGAAATTTTTTTGTAAAAACATAAACTATCTATCTATTTTAGATATCATTTTTTGGGATTCAACTGCGTTAAGAAAGTCATTCAAATATGACCATTTCCATGAGAGGTAGTCGTAACTAACTAATTTCTCATGATTTTTGAATAGTCCACTTAACACTCATTCCATCAGGTGATGCTCAGAGGGGTGAAGAAGTGGGATTGAAACTAGTGAAATGAATCACATAGTGTCAATCATCTCTTCTGGGGCTTTCACCCGGTAACCAGGACTTCTCGGGTGGTCACCCATCCCAGAACTCCTCTGGCTCAAGCGCGCTTAAATGTGGAGTTTTCCCCACAATCAAGCCCACTTAGCTTGCTACCCCATTTGCAAAACCTTAGCAAGTATTGTGCCTCATGAACCATTCAGGTAGAGCTCCCTTTACTCTTTTGTATTTAAGTATTGAGTGGTTTCTGCAATGCATTATATTAGATATCATTTTTTGGGATTCAACTGCGTTAAGAAATTCATTCAACTATGACCATTTCCATGAGAGGTAGTCGTAACTGACTAATTTCTCATGATTTTTGAATAGTCCACTTAGCACTCATTGCATCGAGTGATGCTCACAGGGGTGAAGAAGTGGGATTGAAAATAGTGAAATGAATCACATAGCATCAATCATCACTTCCGGGGATTTCACCCAGTAACCAGGACTTCCCGGGTGGTCACCCATCCCAGAACTCCTCTGGATCAAGCACGCTTAACTGTGGAGTTTTTTTTCAGTGTTTTCCTATGTTTAATGTGCAATCCTATTCAATTGTGTGATGTGAATTGAAAATTTATCCTTACATAGGTTGCAAATGTCTGTTTAAAACGTAATTCGCTAATGAATCAGTTAATGTGTTCAAATTTTTGGAAATATGTTGATACTGAATGTAATCAAAATGTCTTTCCAAAAGTCAAAATCTAAGGAACATACGATGAAGTGCTGGATTTTAGACAATATAGATGCTAGTAAGCTGTAGTACGACAAGTTGTGAGTCTAACCTAATGATGATACAGTTAATACTAAGTGAAATGGAATCAGATAGAAGTTCAATAAACGCACTATACTCATCGATATTGTTTGTAGATTGACCGATAAAAATCCATTGAAAACTCACTAACTCGCCACCTGGAGTGAAAATGACCCATGTTGCAGAGGATAGGTTCTGCGTACTACAACTAGCACCATCGGCGTACCCAACGAATGGTTCCAAAGATTTAGTCATATGCGATGAAATGTAAAGTGGATTACTAACTTCAAGAAAACTCTAGAAAAACAAAATAAGACAGTAAATGCAAATCAAAACATATATACAATATGATACAAAAATTTACTACACTCAATTAAGCATAGTAACATTTAAGATACAACCCATTTCAAGGTTGCGCCAATGGAATTCCATCATAATCAACTCACTCGTAGGCACCCTTAGCCATAACTCTTTTGAAAATGTAGGGGCCATGCCATAGTGTATCAAATTTTCTTGTTCCTATCAAATTAGTTTCCCGATCCTAAAGCAAGACCAGGTCTCCCTCTGAGAAGATGTGAGTCTTGAAATGTTGGTCATATTGTGCCTTAATTTTTCTCTTATGCGCTTTGTTTGCCAATGTGGCTTCACGACGCATTTCATCTAGATGGATGAGGTTAAAAAGGCATGATTCTTCATTAGAGGTGTCAGGTAAGAAGTTAATAGTGAGTTTTAATGACATAATTTCACATTGGATTGCTAAGATAGCTTCCAGACCATACACCAACTGAAAGGGAGTAAATTTGGTTTCATTTCTCACCGAGGTTCGATATGCCCACAAAGCTGAGTACAAGATTAAATGCCAATTTCGTTTGTGAACCCCTATCATTCGTTGAAGCATTCTCTTAAGGATCTTGTTAATGGCTTCAACTTATCCATTAGATTTTGGATAATAAGAGGTAGAACTATCATGCGACAATCCTAATTTGGCAGTCAACTCATTTATCATGTTATTGCAAAAATTCTTACCATGATATGTAACTATAGATTTTGGTACACCAAACTGAGAGACAACATGATTGAAAAGGAACAATGCAGTTGTTTCGCCTGTGTTATTGAATGTAGGCATCACTTCGACCCACTTGGTAAAGTAGTCAGCTATGAGAATAATATAACCATGCCCCTCGACCGAACAAGGGTTGCAGGTCATGAAGTCAATGCCCCATTTTTCAAATGGTCCCACAATGATGACATGATGCTTTGGTGATGGTGGCATGTGGATTTTACAATCAAATATATGGTAGGCATGAAAAATTATGACCGTGAGAATGCAGTTGCGGAATATGGTTGGCCAAAAATAACCGGCACAGAGAATCTTCTGCGCAGTAGCGTAACCAGAAAAATGTCCACCACAAGCACCAGCATGACAATAATTTTTAAATTTCTCAGCCTCCTCCTGAGTGAGGAACCTCCTTAAAATCATATCGACACCAAGACAATAAGGTGTATCACCGACAATCATATAATATTTTTCTTGGTATCGAATATGTCGTTGTTGCGAGAGAGAGGTATCAGGTAGGAAAGTCTGGGTTTGGAGATCAATGATAAAATCCCCATACCAAGGATCAGATGACCCAATCAGAAAAAGAGACACATCTAGAATTGATGGTTCCAATGTAGTTTCAGTACTATTAGAGGTAAGGTCACAGAGAATCTTAGCCAAAACTAAATACTTCTTTGACTTGGATTTGAAGAATTCCAAATCAAATTCCTACAAAATGACGATCCATTTTGAATATTTTCCCCTCAACGATTGACATGACAGAATCTATGTCATAGGGTTGCAATACGAAATGAATATGGTCTTTCGGAGCAGGATATAATGGTGAAATATTTGCACAAATTGAATAGCTCCCAAGGCGAGCTTTTCGACATATGAATACTTAACTTTCGTATCGTTGAGATTACAATTCAAATAATATATCAAATTTTCTATCCCTTATTCTTCTTGGACCAAAACCATAGCAATGGTCGTATCTGTCGCGACGATATACATGAAATAATGATTCTGATAATTAGGGGGATACATTAATGATGCTCAGATCAGGGTATCTTTAAGAGCATCAAAATAATTTTGCGCAACCTTATCCCAATGGAAGGGAATCCCCTTTTTCAAGAGACGAGTGAATCCTTTAGTCATTTCAGCGTAGTTGGGTATGAGCCTCCTTAGGAAGTTAGACTTTCCTCGAAGTTTCTGTAACTGAAGTAAGTTTGATGGCGCAGGAAAATCAAGAATGGCCTGGACCTTTAGTGGGTCAATTCGAATTCCATCTTTTAAGACGACGAATCCAAGAAAATGAACATAACCAACACAAACCACACATTTTTTTGGATTGAGGTGTATCTTGTAGTGTCGACAGCATAGAACTATAGCTCTCAAATGCGTCGGGTGATCAGCCCGTTTTCGTGAATGTGCGGGTAAAGCGTCTAGATAAGGTTGAAAAATGTGCTTAAGGTCATGGAAAGCATAATCCATTACTCTCTGAAATGTTGCCCCAGCGTTATTTAAACCAAATGGGATTTTACGATAAGCGAATGTGCCCCAGGGACAGATGAATGTTGTCTTATATTGGTCCTCTGGTCGAATACTGATTTGATTGTAACTGGAGAATCCATCCATGAACGAAAAGATTTCACAGCCGACACATTTGTCAATAATTTGGTCAATAAAGGGAGTAGGATAATTGTCTTTTGGAAAAGAAATATTAACATCCCGATAATCGACACACACTCTAATTTTCCCTTGTTTCTTCATGACAAGAACAATGTTGGAAACCCAATCAATAAGCAGAACAGGGTAAATCAAACCAGCATGCAAAAGTTTTTCAACTTCTGCTTTAATAGCAGCAACCTTCTTCGGATGAACAAGATGAAGGCGTTGACATACTGATCTAACGTAAGGGAAAATTTTAATTGTGTGTTCAATGATACTAGAATCTATGCTTGGGATTTCCTCATAAGACCAAGAAAATATATCTCAGAATTCACGAAAAAGAGAGTGATAATGATCCGGTTATGCGGGAGCACAGCGAGAATAGGCACGCAACCATAAATACGGAGATGCGATGAAAATAAAACTTCATTTCATTAATATCGAAGCGAAATTTGTTTACGGACAAAATAAATAAAGCTTCTTAGCTAGGGTGCGGTAGCTATCTGCGAGGTGATGTTGTGGATACGAACCTGCAGATGAGTTACAATGAGGCTCGAGGGCCTGTTTATTATTTAGAAACAATGGGAAATCCTAAACAGCCAAAACCCTAACCCTAGGAGATGAAGCACCAAAACTATGGGCCCCGTTTGGGTAAATTGGTGTTTCAACTTCCCGGGGGCGTAACTTTGGCATACAATCTCCGTTTGATGCGTACCATACCTCGTTAGAAATATCTATCCGAGGAATAAAAATTTCGAGTGAGAAACATAGGTCCATGGACCCATGTTACTCCCTATTTTCCCAAAAAACATCGTTTAGGGCCTCAAAACGGCTCCGGAAGTTCAGGACCCGAAAAACTGCTAAAAATAGTAAGTTGTACCAAAACTGAAAAACTGAAAGAGACAATGGTGGGACCCCAAGTGGAATAGGCGGGTGACCACCAATATCCACTTGGATCATTCCTCCCCCCTTAGGAAGCAATGGTCCCCATTGCGTTAAGTTCCTCCATGAGATGAGGAAATTTCTGCTGAACTTGGTCCCTGGTGAACCACTTTCCTTGGTGCAAGAGTTGGCCAGCTTTGACAACCCGATATAGTTGGATCTTCCGCTGGCGAGTGTTCTTGATTTGAATGTCCATGATACAATCTATGGTGGCACATTCCTCTCTCGTTAAGGTTTAACTTTGTTAGTGTGGTTGATACCTGTCTCACGAGTGTCCGATAAGTGGGAAATGGAGATGAAAGGCGATCCACATTGAAGACTGGGTGCAGACCAAGGAATGGTGGAATACTGAGCTCGAATGCATTGTTTCCTACAGCCTTGGTGATGGTGTACGACCCGTATCAGAGCGGGCAAAGCTTGCGGTGGGGTCCAGTGAGGTGCTCCTTCTGCAAATGTAGCCATACTTTGTCGCCCACTTGGAAGTTGTGTAGCACCTGGTGTTGATCATGGTGTTGCTTGTACTTGGCATTGGCTCTATCCAATATATCATGAACATGCTGGTGGATGTGTTGAATATTAACAAGTAAACTACTTGCTACTCAACTTCGGACAGACATGGCCCAGATAAAACGACGGTACAAATGTTGTAGCTGCGTCGGTGGGACATGATGGTGGAATCTGAACCACTGAAAGGGGCTATGGCCGATTGAACTGTGGAGAGCCCGATTATAACTATGTTGTACATGGGGAGGCTCTCTTCCCATGTGCATGGATGCTTTGAATTGTACATGCGTAGAATGTGTACAATCATTCTGTTGACGACCTCTGTTTCGCCATCTATTTGGGGATGGAAAAGTTATTAGACTTAGTGGCTTAGTATCTGACTTGTTGACAGGCCCAGACCAAAAATGTCTTTGAGAACTTGTTATCGTCTGACAGTAGATGCCAGGATCCCAAAATTGCCTCTAGATTCGAATAGTTTAGCAGTGGCTTCTGCTGTGATATTCTTCTTGCAGGCCGCCATAATAGCCATCTTCGAGAATCTGTCAACGACCACAAAAACACAGTCATTTCCCTGCTTAGTAGAAGGCAGGCCCGGCATGTAATCCATGGAGATGGATTCCCAAGGTCGACTAGGGGTAGGTAGAGGAGTATATAGGCCTTGCTTCTTGATGGTCGGTTTGGCAATGGCACAAGCAGTGCAGGATCTGGTGTGCTTCTCGACATCCTTTCGAAGGTTCGGCCAATAGAAATACTTCTGTAGTATTGCTACTGTTTTCTCGACCCCGAAATGCCCAGCGACTCGACTGTAGTGTGCTTCCCATATCATCTTGGCACGCTCGCTTGAAGGAACACAAAGGTGTCCCAGGTGACATAAAAGTGAATCTTGGAGGTGAAAATTTGGAACTTGCGTGCCCCCCAAGAGTGCCTTGTAAGTGTGGCCGAATTCTGGGTCACTCTCATAGAGAAGCGGCCAATCAGAAGTCTCGTGCCCACAAGAGTTGAGCACGGTGGTGAGCGCCACGATCGGTGGTCGGCTGAGGCAGTATGCAACATTATTGGTGCTACCCTTCTTGTACTTGATGTTCGTAAATTGTTACCAATGTGTGAGACCACTTCTCATGAAAATCGATGCACCTTCCTTGTGTACGCATATAAAGCTAGGGAACGATGGTACGTGTGGATGATTGTTTCCTTCCCCAAAATGTAATACTTCCATTGTCAGCAGTCTTGCACGATGGAATATGTTCTTTGTCATAAGTGGAATGCTTGCAAAAATAATGGAACAATATCTCACTTTGACCACTTATGCACGGATGTCCTTGTTAAATAAAGGCTTGCCCAGTTATCATAGTCGGTGCATGCATCTGGATCTCAAAATGGCCAAATGCAGTGGGGGGGTGAGCAGCAGGCGAACAGAGGCGATTTTTCAATTCTTTGAACGCCTTCTGTTGAGGTTCCGACCAAAAGAATTTTTCTCTCGCTCCTCCTTGGTGACTTGACTCAAGGGCCAAGTGATATGAGAGAATCCCAACATGAATCTACGGTAGAAATTAGCAAGACACAGAAAGCTGCGAAGCTCTGTTATAGTAGTCGGGGCTGGCCAATCCCGAATGACTTGGATCTTGGCTGGATCCACATGCACCCCCCTTTCATCGATAACGTATCCCAGATATTGAACCTGGGTCATGCCAAATGTGCACTTCTCCAAATTGGCACACAACTTGTGTTGCCGCAGTGTTTGGAGGACTTGTCGGATGTGGTGAAGGTGCTCTTCCCAAGTCTGGCTGAAGATCAGAATTTCATCCAAGTACACCACTACAAATGAGTTGGTGAATGGCCGCAAGATGTCATCCATCATCCTCATGAAGGTGGCGGGAGCATTCGTCAACCCGAAAGGCATGACCAGCCATTCGAAAAGCCCTTCCTTGGCTTTGAAGGCAGTCTTCCACACATCGGAGGGTTCAATTGGTACCTGGTGATACCCAGACTTCAGGTCGATCTTGCTGAAATATTTTGCACCTTTGAGTTGGTCCAGAAGGTCATCAATCCGTGGGATTGGGTACCTATTCCAGACAGTGATCTTGTTCAACGCTCGATAGTCAATACAGAGTCTCCATGTCCCATCCTTCTTCTGTACCAACACGATCGGGCTCCCACAAGGCGATGAACTTGGTCTGATGTGACCTTTCTGCAACAGCTCCTGAATCTGCCTCTTGATTTCATCATTTTCCAGAACAGAGCGTCGATAGATCGATCCATTGGGTAGTGGCGCACCTGGGGTCAGATCAATCGGGTGCTTGACCTGGCAGTGCAGAGGAACCCCTGTGGGTGAGGTGAAGATGTCCCCGTACTCCTCCACGGCCTTATCCATTTGTTGTTGTCGTGCAGAGGGGCCCTGTCTGGAGGTCGTGGCCACAGTCTTCTTCTTGCCCTGGGGGCGGATCATCAGGAAAACGAATTTCCTGGTTTGGGAAATGAGCTTGCTACATTGTTTTGCAGTAACCAAAGAGATAGTCGTAGGAGGTGGTACCTCTGGTATCCTGTACAACTTATTTCCCAAAGTAATAATAACAGCACGAGGTCGAGACTCATACACAGCATGACGCTTCCACAAGTATGGTTGTCCTAATAATACATCAGAAACATCAATAGGAGCAACGTCACATAATACCTCATCCGTGAAGGGCTTGATGCTATAGGGAAGGCGACACTGCCGGTTGACGCAGAGATCTCGTCCTTGGTGAAGCCACCCGATGGTGTATGGATGTGGATGAGCTGTGGTCGGCAAGCCCAACCGCTTCACGGCGTCTGCTGAAATGAGGTTCTTTTGGCTCCCATTGTCGACAATGAACTGTACAGGGGAGCCCTTTACCCACATCTGGGAGTGGAAGAGACGTTCCTCCTCCTCTGGATCTTCCGGTTCCTCCTTATGGACCTTTGTAGTGGCAACAGTGGCGTTGGGCTCCGCATCAATAATCTGTTTCCCTTTTTCATTCCCCTTTTCAGGTTCTGATTCGGAGTCGAAACGTACATACGCTTAGAAGCACCACATCTTAGCCACCGGCGGCGCAGCGACTATCGCGTGACATGAGTGGAGATCTTATGAAACTCACCACTCGTGTCCTGCTTTGCAGTGTTGTTCTTTGCTTGTGGCTTCGACAGGTTGTCTTGAGTTGCCATGCCTTGGATCTATCCTTTGTTTTGCGGTTTGGGAGCACCTTTCCCTTGCTTTTGATTCGCAGATCCAAAGTCTTGCTTCTTCTGTTTGAATTTCTGCTCAATCTTGGTAGCATACCGGTATGTCGTACCAAGCGAGGAGATGTCGAGGAACTCCATTTCCTCCTGAATGTATCTATGTAGACAACTACGATTCTTTAGCACCAGATTTTTCTCTGAATCTTTGATACCCAACTTGGTGCGCAGGGTATGGAACAGATTCGTCAGCTCATGCACATCTTGATCCCTTTGTTGTCGCAGCGTGGTCCATTGTATGTACTTGTCCTCATAGCTCCCCACGGGATAGTATTTTTCCTTGATGGCATCTCGGAAATAATTCAGTGGTGCGGCCGGAAACATATTGGGTTTGTCTGTCCTTTTTCTCACGGTGGGTTTCCCACCGGTCCTTGACGAGGGGTAGCTTTGAGGTGCAAAAATAATTTTCTCACGTCGGAAAAGTCATGAACAAATATCCTTATAATGAATTCATATCTATCTCTGACATACGCATCTATTTGACCCTCAAATATAGAATGTCAAAATTTACTTGTACCTTAAAAGGAGTCGCACCTTCGAGTGGTTCTTTGGATACGAATCTACGCCGGCGGGTAGGCATTTCTTTGAAGAGTACGGGCAAAGTTATTCATCATCGCGTTCCTTTATTTCTCGAGGGCCTCCTCTAGAAATATTTTGATAGGATCTCCTACTCCATCGTATTTCTTTTCTTCCGCCATGGGAGGTTGTCGGGGTTTGCAAGGCTGATCTTGCAAGGGTTCAACCAGATCGAGCCCTAACTTTTTATACCCTGACCGCGTTGGGGACATGCAGAGATCGAGAAAAGCCAATGGCTACGATGCCAACGATCGATTTATGCGGGGAAAGCAACGAAATAAAACACCGCAGATATAAATACGAGAGGTCGGCGGAAATAATACTTCATTTCATTAATATCAAAGGACTGAAATTTGCTTACAGACAGAATGGAAATAAAACTAGCTAGGGCGCTGGTAGCTATCTCTGAGAAGAGATGTGGCGGCTACAGGCCTCTGAACTGAGTTACAATGAGTCTCGAGGGCCTATTTATTATTGAGAAACAATGGAGAACCCTAAACATCCAAAAACCTAACCCTAGGAGATGAAGCGCCAAAACTATGGGCCTCGTTTAGGTAAATTGGTGTTTCAACTTCCCAGGGACGTAACTTTGGCATACTATCTATGGATTGACATACCATACCTCGTTAGAAAGATATGTCAGGAACGTGCAAATTTTGAATGAAAACATCGATCCATGGACCCATCACTCTTCTTTTTTCCCAAAAAATGTCGTTTAGGGCCTCAAAACGGCTCCGAAAGTTCAGGACCCGAAAAACTGCTAAAAATAGTAAGTTGTGCCGAAACTGAAAAACTGAAAGAGACAATGGTGGGGCCCCAAGTGGAATAGGCGGGTGACCACCAATATCCACCTAGATCAGATAAGTGTTTAGTTCAGATGCAGAACAAGACATGCCGACATGAATGTTTTCTACAATGCCAGGTTTGGTCGAAATATCGATAGAAATCACTTCTTCAATATTTGATAGGTTTTGCTCGGATTCAATGGCATTAATTGGACCATAATTCGAAAATAAATCATATATCATAGGGTGATATAGTTCAATAATATTATCTTCTTTGTAATCTAGAAGACGGTAACGATGATGATAATCATCCCATGGTTCGGCTTATGGCATCATGGCTTCCACAATTCTCTCATCAGTCAAGGAAGTGGATGAAAAATGATCAGAAGGAGTACCAAAATCTAATGAACGATAAACTGAAACGATCAGCGATAATGAATCAAGATGTGCCACCCAAGCCAATAAAATTGATTTCTATGCCAGCTCAATTAGTCTTGGTGGCGAAAATTCACCCAGCGTATCAACTTCAGAATCATTGGTAATCTTCCTTAAGTCAGATGAAGTGGAAGATATCATGCAACAAGTCTCTATTCTTGCAATTTCTGCCAATGTCGCAGGCGGCGGTAATAAAAAGGTGCCCATTAGGGAAGAATCCTTTAAGAGCCCTACACCAATGTTTTGAAGTGTTAACTGGGGAGCGTGAACTAATGAAATGCTTCCAGAAACCTAGGAACTAGAGGCAAAGAAGGAGAGTTGATTGATGACTGCGATAACGCCTTTATGAGGGAAGGTGATCATTCAAAAGTAAGTAAAGAAAATTACAGTCATAATGTAAAACCATGGCCTTCCAAGTAAAATTTTGTAGTCAAGGGGTCCATCAATGACCTCAACTTCAGCAGTTACAATTTTCCCCCCTAGTTCAACATGTAAGTTATTGATGATACCACAAGGCTTATATGTACGACCATCAAAAGCTTTCAACGTCATAGGCGATTGAGATAAGCGAGGAGAGCCAAGTGACTTCTAGAAATTGAGAGACATAATACAAGTAGATGCTCCCTCATCAATAATAGTGTAATGAATGAGGTGATTTAGAACATTTACTTGGATTGAAAATGCTAATTCGGCTGGTAATTATGGCACATAGCCTGTGTGATTAAAGACTACAAGATTAGAATCTGTTTGGTCGATTCCACCAATTGCTGACAACAAAGCCTACTTCTGGGAGGGATAATTTTGAAGTACCTAAAGCATCGACATAGCTGAAGGTGAATGAGCCATATCTTCAACTATATTATAGTTTTGAGTTGCGTGAGCTCGAGGATTGAACGTCGATTTGTGGACGACTCCCTTTGGTGGATTTATTGTTAACTCTGGAATAGAAATTGGCAGAATGGATTTAGTGGACAGATTCATGGTCGAGGTAGTAGGTTGATCAGTAGCCTGACTACCATAATATTTATTTTGAATATACACCAAAACATCAGTTTTTTGCTTTGTGACAGATAGCATAAGCACTTCTGAACTAGAAGCGAAATTCGTAGCAACCATGTTTGTGTCTGGATTTGGAAAAGGATCTGTCAACACAACAGATGCAACCAAGTTCTTAAGAAATTTTGAGACTTCGACTTGGTGAGGACAACCTCGAACAAAGGGATCCTCATTAAATATCAAGCAAGGGTAACTAGTTTTCCGAGAATTTCCAGATTGTTGATGAGATGATCGTTCCTTTGAGGTTGAATTTTTCTTTTTCTTGCTTTCCCTTTTTTCTTTCTTCCGGGTTGCGTGTCACATTTTCCTTTTTCAGATGACACAACATGAATTTGGAAAGAAGGTGTAGGATCAGATGTAGTAGAAGTGTGAGTGTATGTAGAACTAATCATATCGTCGTCGGCATGAGAGTCCTTAGATGGAGGGGGAACAGTAAAATTTTATCGCGACGCGTTTGGAATTTTCTCATAGATCATGCTAGACTGAGTATAAATCAAATCTAAGTACTGGGCATGAGCAATGACTTGCTCTTCAATGACACTACCGCTTTTAGCTACATCCTCGGTGATAGATGGCAGCAAGGACTTAATAAACCACTTAGCCAAGATCTGACCAGGAACAAATGTTTTGACCATTTTTCGACGACGACACCACTCATGAATATGATCAGAAATGTGAGTAGCAGTTGTTTGTTTAAAATTGGTCAGCAGTTCCGTTCCAGTTTCATGTCGTATGGGTAACTTGAAGTGGCTTAAAAGGGTAGTGGCTAAGGTAGTGAAGTTATCAAATGAAGCTTGTAGTAATTCAATATACCACTTTGCAGTCGGACCAGTAAGCGTACGCTGGAAAATATGTAGTCTATCAGAGTCATCATTTAAGGAGTTTGATGAGCACCACAAATGATAAGTTATAACATGTGTTGATGGGTCTTCTCTAGGGTTTCCATTGAATTTAGGAATGCGAGAGGGTAATTTATTTGGTATCACTAGTCACCAAGGAGAATAAATGATGGGATAATTGGTAAGCCATTTTAAATCAGGTTATTCTAAAGTTGCGACAAAGGGAAACTATCGATTCAAGTCAGGTTGAGCATAACCAGGATATGATGGAATTTCTTGGGAAACAAGCCTTTGTGCACCAACATAAGGAATTTTCTGCTAATGACCCATATAGGGGTTGTTTTGATGACCAAAATCTTGATGGATTTTTTGACCAAGACCTGGGTAAGCTGGTTGTTGTGGAATTTGAAGTTGTGGCTGCCAAGGTGATTCCCCACCAAAATTATAGCAAAAAAAAAAAATAGATTGGACCTAGTTGTGAATAGGTAAGACTGTTAGGAGCCTGTGTCATCCTATAAAAGGGTAATCCAACATTTGGTTGTAATATTCTAGATACAGGTGGTTTTTGTAAGCCAATCAAAGGAGGTGGAGTCTTGAGGCCCAAGACTTGAGGGTAATGGGTTGAAAGACCTGCTTGAGACGGTTGAGGTAAAGTCAACTGAGCCTGTAAGAGGGGTAATGAAGTATTAACAGGTGGGGTAGATGTAGGTGCAACATGTTGAACCAGTTGATATGAATGCACAACCGTTTGTGGTTGAACGGTCAGGATAGGCTGCCACTAACAAATAACCATTCCAACATTTGGGTGACCATAAAACGACAGAGAATTGTAAAAATGAGTAACCATAGGTTCCCCCCCAGCATGAGGAGCATAATAATATGGAATATATTGATCTCCAAATTGTGGGAGTCCAGTCCAGATTGAACTCGATGGAATGTACCCAGATGGACCAACTTGATGTTCCACTGAATATGTGTATAAAGGATCAAGTCGTTCAGTACTCATTAGAGATGTACTAGATAAAATACCAGAATATGAAATGGGTGAAGTCCATGGATTTGATGAGGCACCAAAGTAGGTTCCAGATAATTATTGGTAACCTGGTGGGACGTACAGACCACCATAAATATGTGACTTGGGTGACGTGGTAAACATCGACGGAGTAGCAACAGTATATGTTGTCTCAACTGTAACAAATGGTACAACCGGAGATGTTGACTCAGCCATGGTCAAACGACCCATTGCTTACCCTATAGGATCTACAGGAACTTGGATTGAAACAGGATCAACAGAAGCAATGTAATTCAATCGAGGAATAGAGTCGTAAAGATAAAGCCCCAACCCAAAATGATTTGGAGTTGAGGGGTGTGTTTCTTGTTGAGGTTCTTCCTCAATCAAAATCAAACCAGGTGGAAGGACTTCGCCGTCAGGCCCAAGATATATTTCAGGTGGTTTACTGCGCGACGAAAGGGAAGATTCAATGGCTACGATCGACTGTGGAGCGACCGATACAGGAACAACTTCCAGTTGTTCAACTTCAGGATTTATATGTTCTGGTAAAAGAACGATGGGATTCGGATCAAATTCCAGTTGAACAAAATTGGGTTATGGATGTATGGTTTCACTGATTGGATGTGAAGTGTCCACAGGTAGCTTTGAGGACTCCGTTTCGACGACAGTAGATAAACCAAGATGTGTAGAAATGACTCGAGACGACTCTGGTAGATGTGATGAAGATGACGCACCAGAGGTATTGATGGTACTGATTTCGGTATAATGGGGTCACCTTCGTCGACCAGAAATGGCTTTCGGTGGTAAAGGTGGTTTAAGTGTTATTATACATGAATGACGAGGAAAGGGATTTTATTCTTCCATGATGATTGATTGATTTTATTACAAAAACAAATAAACAAATAAAAAGGTGATACTAGGCAAAAGTTTTACCCAGTGATTGTGAACTGTAGAATACCTCCTGGCGAACCAAGAAGTACAGGCAGACAATCTCCTCGAATGTTGTGTTTGGTATAGCACAAGCTACAAGGTGGTTTACTCGGTTACCTATGGATGGTAAGAAACCTAAATTTGTCCTCCCAAATATACCTGAAGGTATGTGGAGGCCCAAGTCCATATTAGCATTATCTAATGCAAAATCATACAGTGAAAGCACCCCCTTATACTTTTCGTACTATAACACCGCCCTATATACCCGAAGGTACTTGGACAAGCTCCAATATACTTACGTACGTGGAGTGGGATTTCACACTCGAAATTTATCGTAGAAAAGTTAGCGAAAACTGCTATGTTTAACGACGTCGGAACACGTCTATAGCCTAGACCTTCTAAGTGTTATCGTTAATGTTACAATGCTTTCTTAGGTTGATTGAGGTGAATTTTATGTTGATATTGTTTAAAAGTTTATCTTTGAGGTTCATCGCATGATGTAATGGGAAATTCCTAAAATGAAAACTAAATGAGAAGGAAACTTTTCAATTCAGTTTTTCAATGAAAATCCTAGCTACTAAGGGGAAAGAGAAATCAGATTTTTTAGCATACAACAAAAGAGCACAAACTAAATGCAGATTTCCCTAATACGTTCCTATGCAACACACACAATCTCTAAATTCACATTCATGTTTTTATTTCCATTTTCCTTTAATGTGAATGTGTAAAAAGAAAATAAATGCACAAATCTATCAAACAAATGTTTTCTTTTGAGAAACGAGGAATGAAACAATAATTTCTCTTAGGAAAATGAAGAATGAAACGAAAATTTTCCTTTAGGAAATGAAGAATGGAACGACAATTTCCTTTTTGAAAACAAAGAATTGATCTAATGCAAAATTTACAAATTTGAATTTAATTTTCTAATGATAAAGAAAACAGCTAATGAAACATTGAACAAACAACTAATTAAAGGAGGAAGAACAAGTAACGTTTACTGGTCTCTGAGAATAATCAAACATCTGAGAATACAACAGACAATTGGATGAAACTAAATGCAAAGAAAAATTTTGATGGAATTTGGTTGGCTAAGGGGGCAACACACCCTATAAGGGCAAGCAATGCGTTGAAGATCACCCTTGAAAGGGAAATAGTGCTTTGCAGAGCACTGTACCCTGACCAACAATGCATTGGGCGTAGCTAAGTTTGGAAAACAAGAATCTTAAACACACTTCTAAGGAAAAAAATACATTCAAATGAATGAAAAGATGAAGTAAAGTCTACTGAAGAAGGTAAACAAAGACAGAAACACCAAGAATGATGGAATGATTCCCCAGCGGAGTCACCAATTTGTTATACAGAATTCTAATCTACGGATAAACTAGATTCCCTAAGTGTGGTTTTTTTTCACTCAAAACAACAGAAGAAAGACAAATATTATTTTCTCTAAGACAAATAGATAAACTAAAAGGAAATGGACCTAATTATGATCCTTCACTCTCGTTCCCTTTCTTTCGTTGTTGCCATCGCTCTCAATCCAACTAAATCTTCTAGATCGATACCTGCAATCAAAGACAAAAGACAACAAACAACATAAAAATATACAATATCTATCTACCTTAACCAAATCGAACCGATTAGATCTGAGAATACATACACAATTAAGAATACAATTCACAAGATATAAGCATATGTATGAGAGAAAGAACATATATATTTATTAAGAAATTAGGGGGAGAATATTACAACCAATAGATCGATTCATCATCAACCTATTCCAACTTCATTTCGTCCTCATCACAACAAGCATCATCTCAGCAGCATAAAAATACTCCAGCTCTCATCAATTGAGAATCCAACAACATAACACTACACAAATTTCTTCCTCCCTAGCACTTAGACGAGTGCTCAATTTATAGGGAAATTGTAAGTAGTTTCTCAATAAATGGAATTGAATGGATTTCTAATAATAGGTGAGACATGTTTCCAGGTTCAATGGTGATGGATGAACACATGTATTTATAGTATGAAACCTATGAACTCTTATAGAAGGCACTGGACATGTGGATATTTCCGGAACAATGATGATTTCGCTCTCAGGAGACCAACACACCCTTAAGTGTTAGGAAGTGCTCTTTCAGAGCACCCTTGCATGGAGATAAGTTCTTTAAAATTCACTTAGGCCCATTCAGAGGAGCATTGATGAGTCAATGGGTCATATAATCTATACTTCAAACATTGGAAATCTCATGAATTAAAGCCATCAATGGAATGACTTCTCTTAGGGCATATAGCAACTGAATTAGGGGATGATAGACCCTGTTAGTATTGAATTAGGGGATGATAGATCGTGTTCATACTGGTCCTCGGGGATGATGCCCAATTTGACCTAGTCTTGGGGAATGATGCCCAAATTGACCTGTAACACCAGTTGCACTAAGAAAGCTTTACATCCACTGTCATGTTTTCAATAGGTTCCAAAATTTCTCCTCTGACATCATCCATGAAATTAAACCCCAAAACTCTAAAATTATCTTCAGCTAGTAGTTTGGCTAATCCTTGAAATTTGATTAGTTTTGTAGGCTTTATCTCTAAATCAAATTCAAGAACTTTAGTAACCCATTTACTTCTTTTTCCATCAATATCAGGTTGAACTAATATCTCTCTAACAACAGATGAAGGTACATAGGCGATAATTTGAGCATGCATAATATAAACTCTAAAAGTCTTCAGAGCTTTCACTAATGCATAGGCATGCTTTTCCAACATTTCATACTTCAATTCTGCATCCCTAAGAGCTCTGCTGAAAAATGCTATGGGAGCTTCCTAATTTTTTGTATCTTTTTGTAACAAAACAACAACAATAGTATCTTGAGAGGAAAATGAGAAGATCAAGAAAGGCTTTGAGTATTCAGGGCTTATCAATTGAGGCACTTCAATGATAGTTTTTTTTATCAGATCAAATGAATTTTTGGCTTCAAATATCCACTTGAATTCTTTTTTCTTCTTCAATATGCAAGTAATATGTTTCACCACTTCAAAAAAATTGGGAATGAACCTTCTTAAAAAATTGATCTTACCAAGGAAATATTGAATCTCTTTCTTGGATCTTTGAAATGTTAAATCTTGAATTGCAATCACTCTTTTGGGATAAATTTTCACTCCATATTTAGAAACTATGTGACCCAACATATTACCTTCTTTAAGAGGAAAATGAGACTTATTTGGATTCAATGATATAGCATATTTCCTGCATTTAACAAATACTTGTCTCAAGTGCCGAAGGTGTTCTTGATATGAAGCAGAAAAAATAATAATATCATCTAAATAGATGACCAAGAATTTGTCCTTTTTCTCCAATGAATGCAAAGTCCATAACACACTGAAAAGTAGTTTCGATATTCATAAGCCCAAATGACATCTTTGCATACATTAATGTTCCCCAGGGAGTAGTGAATGTTGTATTCTCTCAATATTCTGACCAAACAGATACTTGATTATACCCGGAGAACCCATCTAACATGGAAATTCTGTCTGACCCGGTTACCTTTTGAAGAATATGCTCCATCTTTGGCAATGGATAATTATCTTTCTTGGAGCATTTGTTAAGATTCCTTGAATCTACACATATTCTGATTTCACCACTCCTATTTACTGGAACTATATTAGCAACCCAATCCGAGTATCTCAATGGAATGATGATTTTGGCATCCAAAAGTTTCTTCACTTCCTTCTCCACCACTAGTAACAATAGTGGATTGATTTGTCTTAAATTCTGCCGGAATGGATTAGTACCATCTTTCAATGGCATTCTATGCTCAACGATAGTTCTATCATATGTCTTAAGATTCTCATATTTCCAGGAAAAAATATCAACAAATTCACAAAACAGCTTGTGGTATTTAGTCTTTCTTTCTTCTGATAAATATTTTGATAACTTAACATACCTTGGCTCTATTTCTGTGCCCAAATTGAAATCTTCCAATTCTGCTTCTGTTTTAGCTAACTGTAGTGTGACTGAAAATTATTGTGATCAAAGAGCTTTTCCAGTGGGATTAACCCCTTGAGAATATGATTAGTCGACAACTGAATGATAGGCTAATCAACAATTTGTTTTTTTTCTTCAGATTTTTGGTATCTTGATAATCAACATCATTCTTCATGAGATATTCATCTTGATCAATGTTTAGGACAACAAATTATTAAGCAGCTTCAATGAATCTTCTAATCTCCTTTTCATCCTAAAAAACTTTCCAATGCTTGACATTATCAGGAATGCTAGGTATGAACCTAACTTCCACTTCATATTTCAGCTTTATTGGTATTGGAATCTTGAATGAGCTTGCTGAAATAGAAAGTGAATCAACAAAAATATTACTTTCTCTTGGAACAAAAGAAATGTTAAAAGCCAGAAATGAGTCTTCTATAATGCTTCATACTGCATTCCGGTAATATCTGAGTTTGTGATGCTTAGTTTGATAAACATTTCTGATTTGTTGAATAATAAGTTCAGCATCTCCAAAAACAAAAATTTCTGAAATAGTCATGTCCTTTGTTGTTTTTAAACCAATCAACAGAGCTTCATATTCAACCACATTGTTAGTTGCTTAAAATTCAAGTTTGAAAGAAAAATTGGAGGTATCTTTCAAAGGGGAAATGAGAACTATTACTGCACTGACTCCTTTAGAACATGCACCTTCAAAATACATTTTCCACACCTGAGAACCCTCACGATTGATCTGTTTTTCAACAGGTTTTAAAATATGAATATTTTTTGCAGGCATGTCAGAATTATCCATATGTAAAATGCTTGAACACACATCAGTTTTTTTTGCATAAATTTGATGATTAGTGAGATATTTGTTGTCACTAATGATATATGATACATGAGCTTTTCTATAAAGTTTTCTTTGTTCTCCTCCAAAAACAGGGACAATAGCATAAGTGAAATCCATTTTCAAAGTTCCTCCCAACCTTCTAATCCATGAACTAGAAAGTAACATGAAAAATCTAGGAGTAATATTAGCTACAACAATATCCATCACCATCCCTCTCGTGGGTAACTGAAAAAGGCTTATTGCAAGGTCTTTGATGACACCAAGGCATTAGACTTTCCAGGAATCAAAAGACTAGAGATCTTGGTACTCTCTAGTTTCTTCAAGGCCTAGTTCATTTATGAATATCTTAGGCATTAAATTATGTGAGGATCCAAAGTCCATTAGGAAATTATGCATGATCTTATCATGAATATTCAGAGATAAATACAAGGGAGGGGTAGAGTCATCTCTGTCTTCTACGAATGGATCTCAAATAACAGCAGGTTTGTCATCTTGAAGGTTAACAAAATCAGAGGCTACTTTGGTAGCTGGAGGCTGGAGATATTTCTTAAAATTATTTTTGAAATCATAATTCTTCATGATTTCTATAAGAGGAACATGAATCTTTATTTTTTGTATCTCATTCTCAAAATTGAAAGCGAAGGGCAGTTTGTGAGCAATTTTTACCTCAAGTGAAGGAGGATTAACTGTTACTGGAATTTCCGGTCTGCTTAGTTCAACCACTTGCTTTTTTGCTGGAATTTTAACTACATCCGTATGCTTCTTGGGCTATGCAACAAGCTTTGAATTATCATCAATATTATTTGATCTGAGATTGTATCTACTTTGATGATCAACTGCAATCATGGAATTATTAGAACTTACTTCATTATTCTGAGTATATGACATGAAGTCTTCATGCTCTGCTTTTGTAAGATGAATCAACCCTTCTCTATCTCTTAGAAAATTGATATCAACACCTTTCTCCAACCCTTCAGCTTCCTCTTCATCTTCAAATATATCATTCTGCAAAGGGGGATGCACTTTTTGATCATCAACATCTCTTCTTTCTCTCTGCAAAATTTGAGGAGCATTAGGTCTTCTAAATTGATTCCTATTAGGTTGATCAAATGGAACATTTCTAGTAGTATATGGTCTTGTTTCCATGTTGAGCTTGGAAATCTCAGTGGTCAATGACTTGACCATCTTGGTTAGCTCATCTAACTTAGAATCTATGTCAGAAGTTCTAGAAGATGAAACTTCAGCTTTTTGCTTCCTTTTTTCTCTTTCAATTTCTTCTTTGAGCCTATCAGTTGCTAACACATTAGATTCTACCTCCAGTGCATTGTCCTGCATTTGTGTTAGCCTTGTAGACCTTCTTTGTCTCAATAATAAACAAAAATCAAGATCAAAGGCACCAGCATAAGTGATTTTGGATGAAGATTTAGTAGGTTTTATTTCAATAGGTATTTTTTTATACATCTTATTGAATCTCTTAGAAAAATCAAAAATTGATTCTCCTTATTTTCTTTTTATTGCACCAAATTCAGTGATATAATAGAGAAACTATTTATTATCACCCCATTTCCTTAAAAATGTATCATCTAGGGTTTCAATTCCAATGATGCTACCAGCTGTCAAAGATATGAACCATTTCCTAACATCACCCTCAAGGATTTGAAACAAAACTCTCATCCAAACATCTTCATGCTTAATATTCAAATTGTCAGCATAGGCATAAAAATCAACAAGGTGTTTTTTAGTTGTTACCTCTCCCTCACCACTAAACTTAGGCATTTACTTGAGATAATCTTCTGGAGGTAATGCATTGATAGGTTGAGGTAAAACCAAATGGGCATACCTTGTAGCAACAATTGCATCCATTCGGTTAGGGGGTGGGTTTGGACCTGCCATGGTATGAGTTGTTGGTATTTGTGGAAAAAAAATTGGTTTATTTTGAACAGCAGATGATGAAACACCAACTTTTGATGGAGAGACTATTTGTTGGTTGGAAAACAAAGGAGGTACAAAATTTTCAGCAAAATCAGGGAACAAAGTTTGTAGGACTTATTTAGGGGCAACCTTTGACAAAAAAGTGGCAGAGGCAACAAAATTTCGTTTACTCTTTTTCTTGATTAGCTTTTTAGGGTTAGGGACTGGGATTCTCAAGAGGGAATATGGGTTAGCCCTGGTTCTAGCCCTTCTAGGAGTGAGAACTTCAATAATGGATTTTCCAGGTGTAAAGTAGTCTAAAAATACAATTGGAACTATACACCTTAGAACCAGACTTATAACTTTGTCATTCACCAGGGATAAACTTCAATTCGCCTCCCTGGCAACAACGCTAAAGATGTTAGCGCAAGGAGTTACTCCTTGACTGCAAAAGGTGTAGAAATTTTGAGCCCAACCCCGGTTATCAGTTCTCCTTATTACTCCCATTTAGTTAAATGCCCGTTCCCATAAACATACATTAAACAAGCTAGAAATAATAAATATTTCTGAAAACACAAATTATGGAAATTTCAAAGTGCTGTAAAATGCAGAAATAAAACTCAGAAATTATTTCAGCCACACATAGAAAATGACATGCTGATTTTTTATCAATATGACCTTGGAAAAACCCCCTACAACTCCTGGGGAAAACCATTTTGAGAGCTCTTCTTTATTTCTGATAAATTTTCTTTTACAGTGAAATATAGATACACAGAAAATTCCAACAACCAAACAAATACAACTTATCTCGTTTTCCGTGCTTAACCACTGCCTCGGAAATTGTGCAAACAGTAAAATAGGAACAACAATAAATGTTGTATGAACTCCTTAGTTTTCATGGCCAGAAAACACATCAATAAATTTTGTTGTATGGCCTCCACGATTTGCAAGAAGAACAACAATAAATGATGATGTACGACCTCCTCGATTTGCGTGCAGAGGGACAACAATAAATGTTGTACATTTTCTACCTCAATTTTTGTGTAGAGGGACAGTAGCATGTTGTATGGAATGCCTCGAAAATTGTGCCTAAAAACTAGAAATAAATTCACCTCGAAATCTGTGCTAGAACTTCTCTACAGCTGCCTAGAAATGTGTGATGAAGCTGTTGTACGATTCTACCTTGAAAATCGTGCCCAAAACTGCCTTGAATTGTGTGCCAACCTTGCTGTACAAATTTTCTAAATGTTGCCTCGGTATGTGTGCCAAGGTTATGCTCTCCTTCAACTTCTCTGCTCAGAAATATCCTTGCTCTCTTCTCCTTCTCTCTAAATCTGCTCATGAAAGACTGAATGACCTTTCTCTTATTTTCCTCCTTTAACCTAACCTTAAGTGACTTTTGGGGAATCCCTAAATCCAATGGTTGAGATAGCTTTAGATCTAGGGTTGAGATTAAATGTGCATTTAATTATTACTTTCTATTTTTTAATTCACCCCACTTTAATAAATACTCACTTCGCCTTTTATTTGCAAAGTCACTTTTCACTTTCTAATTTCACGTTGACTTTATTAAAGTCACTTTAAAATTAGACTTAGTGACTTTATCACTGATAAAGTCAATTTTAAATTAGATTTGACTTTACCACTTATAAAGTCACTTTAGGAGAAAAAGTTAAATACATTTAGACACTTTTCCCTAGGCCAAATATCAAAGCCTTAGGGAACCACTTTTCCTCTGGTACCCAAATTTTAACACTCCCTCTTACCGAGGAAAGTGTTCCTCACCACCCCCATCTTGTCCCTGAGGTAGACATGCTTGCCCCGTGGTAAGGCTTTGGTCAAAATGCCCGCCACCTGATCATATGTGGGAATATACTCAAGCTTCACAACTCCCTTCTGAACATAGTCTTTGATGAAATGATATTTTATCCCGATATGCTTTGACCTGTCATGAAATACTGGATTCTCCGTGAGTTTAATGCAACTCTGATTATCACAGTAAATCACTGAAGGTCTCAATGGTTGACTAAATAAGCCAAATAACATCTTTCGAAGCCATATGGCTTGAAAACTAGCCAGTTTGGCTACCATGTACTATGCTTCCACTGAACTCAATGCTACTGACTATTGATTTCAGTTGAACCATGACACAACTACCGAACCCAACCCAAAACAACACCCTGAAGTGCTCTTCCTATCAGAAGCAAAACCTGCCCAAATGAGAATCAGTGTACCTTGCCAATCTCACTCCATCTCCCTGTCTATAACCCAGACCATAATCTATTGTCCCCTGTAAGTAATGAAGTATGTATTTCGCAACAACCTAGTGCACTCTCCTAGGCTCACACATGAACTGGCTCATCGTGTTGACTGAAAAACATATATCTGGTCGAGTTTTGACCAAATACATCAAGGAACCAATCAGTTGTCTGTACAAAGTGGGATCCACCAACTCAGAATCTGAAGCATGGAGCTTCTTCCAGTTGGTGATCATAGGTGTCGACATGGATTTAAAATCCTCCATGTGAAATCTACTAATAATGTCCACAATATACTTCCCCTGTCCCAGGAAGAAATGCCCCTCCTCCTGCCACACCTCCAATCCCAAAAAGTAATGCATCAAGCCAATTTCCTTCATCTCGAACTTCGAAGCTAGATCTCTCTTGCATCCCTCTATGATTCTCTATGCACCCGTAATGAACAAGTCATCCACATACAACACCAGAATGAGAGGCTCCTCACCTACCATAATAAATTATAGGTTTGGATTTGCATCAATCTTTGTGAAACTCATCTCCTACAAGTACGTATCAATCCCGGAGTACCAAGCTCTAGGATCTTGCTTCAGGCCATAAAGTTCCCTCTTCAGTCTGCATACATGGGACTCCTTACCATGCACCTCAAAGCTCCGCGGTTGCTCAATGTACACCTCCTCCTATATGAAGCCATTGAGAAATGCGGTCTTCACATCCATCTGGTGGATCTTCCAACCCATCTCTGATGCTATCAATATAATGGAGCGAATGGAAGTATATCGAGCCACGGGAGTGAAGGTAACCTCATAATCAACTCCCTCTACCTAGGAGAACCCTCTAGCCACAAATCTAGCCTTGAAATTCTCAATGCTTCCATTTGCAGCATGCTTTATATCGTAAATCCATCTGGAAGTAACCACGGATTTTCCCTCATGCCTCGATACCACCTCCCAAACATCATTCTTCATGATAGAAGAATATTCCTCCTGCATGGCCTCTCTCCAGACATGTTGGCTAGCTCCCTCCTCATAGCTAGAAGGCTCGGAGTCAACGATGTTGGAAACCATTTCCATATAGCTACAGAACTGCTCAGGTGGTCTGCTCTCTCTAACCTGTCTCTTTGTCCCATCAATAGATGTGGCCTCTCTCAAGGTATCCTGAATCCACTTGGGCTTCCTCTTCCTTGAGCACACTTCTCCCACCAGAGAAGGAGAATCCTCATCCTCATCAGAAGCCTGAACTCCTGAATGTCTGTCTGTTGTCCTCCTGCCTAAACCTGTACCTGTATATGTTGAAGTACCGTGTGAACTATCTATCAGTGGAATACCTAGTGAACTACTCTATGGACTACTCTGCATGCTGCCCGAAGCACCACCCCTCTGACTCTGCGAGCCACTACTCACTGAAGGACCTGACACCGTAATAGATGTACCTCCTGATCCCTGTCCACTAGATCCCTATGACTGACTCAGCTTCTCCTGAGGGTTTGGTGAATCTAGATACTCTAACTCCCATGACCTCCTGAAAGTCCTGTCCTCCTCGAATTTCACATCCCGCCTAACAAAAACTCTCCTCCATGTAGGAATATAAATTTGAAAGGATTTCAAGGTCTCACTGTAGCCCACAAAGATGCCATTCTCTGCAATGCGCTCTAGCTTGGTCCTCTTCTCCTTGGGTACATAGGAGTATGCAATACAACCAAAGATACAAAAATGACCAACATCAAGCTTCTTCCCAGAAAAATCCTCCTCCGGAGTCACATACCCCAAGGCAGGATGTGGACTCCTATTCTATAAATACACAACAATGTTGCAGGCCTCTGCCCACAAAAACAACGATAACCCCTGATGATCATATAGCATGGCTTTGGCATCCCCAACAATGGATCTGTTCTTCCTCTTCGCAACACCGTTATGTTGGGGGTTGTAAGGAAATGTGAACTCCCTCTTGATGCCCGACTCCGCACAATAATCAACGAACTCACCAAGGGTGTACTCCCCTCCATTTTCCGACCTGAGGGACTTGATTTTCCAACCTGCCTGAGTCTCCACAAGAGCTCTAAACTCTTCAAACCGCTTGAAGACCTCACTCTTGGTCTTCAAGAATTAAATCCATGTCTTCCTGGAGTGACCATCAATGAATAAAACATAGTACTCATATCCACTCAAGGAAACATGAGACATCCGACCACCCACATTGGTATGAATCAAATCAAGAATCCCAGTCGATCTGTTGTCACTGCTGGGAAAAGGGGATTTGGAAAACTTCCCCATAGCACATCCTCTACATGTATTAAGGTGATCAGAACTGAAATCTGGTTCACCTGTAGTGATCTCCTGCAATGTCCTCAAGGCCCCATGATACATGTGGCCCATCCTGCGGTGCCAAATCTCGCACAACTTTAAACTACTAGCTCTACTACCGGTACTACTGCTCAAAGCCATAAGGGGCTGAAATGAAAACTTGTACACCTTGGCATGGCGTACACCAATCAATCTAGCTGAATCAGTTGGAGCACCCATGGGATATATAAGCACCAGTCCTCTCCTGAAAAATACCTCATACCCTCTGTCCTCTAATGCTGAGACGGATATAAGGTTCTTCTTCATCCCTGCTCTAACAATGTTGTCGTCTCCGAGTACTACCTCTATATCAGTGCTAATCCCTAAAAGCTCCGAGAAGTACTCACGGACTCCTGTCATAAGACGGGAAGCCCCACTGTCAACATACCAAATACCTGAAGATTCTCTGTTAGTGGAGGGAAGTGCACACTCCCTCTCAACCTGTGTGGTAGATGATCCTGCACTAGTGGACTCAAAATAAATGAACCCAAACTCCCGGTAAAAGCTCTCCGAGAAGTCCTCTATCTCTGCTGATGCTTCCATGGTCTTTTCCTTTCCCTTCTTCTTCTCCTCCAGACACACAACTGCATAGTGTCCCAAATTCTAAAAATTCCAACACTTGAATTTGGAAAAGTCCTTATCCTTGTTCACCTGCTGCTTACCTTTACCTTTGCCTTTGCTCCCACCTGCACTTGTGGAAGCTTACTTCTTTCCCTTGCCCTTCTTGCCCCTTACTAACAATGCTACATTTTCATCCTCCTCAATCGGTTTGGCTGCCCCAAGATGGTTCTTTCTGATTTCATTCTGAATGCAATCATCCCAGAACCTCTCCCAAGAGGGAAGGTTATCCCGTGCAAAAATCCCATCCACAAAACTCTCCCATGTTTTGGGAATACCATTCAATGTAATCTGCACCAACTCAATGGGTGGAATGGTCTCTCCGACAACAGCCAACTCATCTCTCACAGTAGTGATCTTTGTGAGGTATGTTATAAAACCATTAGTCTTAGCCATTTTAATGGCTTTTAGCTTCTCCCTTAGGACCATTTTTCTGTTTTCATTGGTACTCTGGTAGAGATTGGTCAAGGCTGTCCACATCTCATGTGAATATGTATTTCCTCTCACATGAGGAATGACATGGTCTTTAACACCATCTAGAATTAGTCTCTTTCCCTTGGCATTCTTCTTATTAAAATCTTCCAGCTGAACAGGGTCAGCAGGCATTGCTATTGGGCGTTGTGCAGTGTGAACCATGATGCCCCAGACTTCTGCCTCCTCAAACATGCTTTGGATTCTCTCTCTCCATGCATTATATTTTCTCTGCCCATCCAACCTATCCTCCACCCTCTAGCCCAAACACATGCTTGTTGTCCTAACAAACTGAAAATTTCGATGTTGTGGTAAAGGTTCAGTTTTCTGTGTGAAATATAAGCTTGCTGCAATTTTTCCACTTGTTGTCCCAAACTGGACTTTTCAGCCACCCAAGCTCTGATACCATGTAGAAATTTTGAGCCCAACCCCGATTATCAATTTCTCCTTATTACTCCTATTTATTTAAATACCCATTCCCATAAACATACATTCAACAAGCTGGAAATAATAAATATTTCTGAAAACACAGATTTTGGAAATTTCAAAGTGTTGGAAAATGCAGAAATAAAACTTGGAAATTATTTCAGCCACACACTGAAAATGACACACTGATTTTTGGCTAATATGACCTTGGAAAAACCTCCTACAACTCTTGGGGAAAACCAGTTCGAGAGCTCTTCTTTATTTCTGGTAATTTTGATTTTACAGTGAAATAGAAATACACAAAAAATTCCAGCAACCAAACAAATACAACTTATCTCGTTTTATGTGCTTAACCATCGCCTTGTAAATTGTGCAAACAGTAAAATAGGAACAACAATAAATGTTGTATAGACTCCTTGGTTTTCATGCCCAAAAAATACAACAATAAATTTTGTTGTACGACCTCCTCAATTTGCATGCAGAACAACAATAAATGATGTTGTATGACCTCCTCGATTTGCGTGCAAAGGGACATCAATAAATGATGTATGATTTCTGCCTTGGTTTCTGTGCACAGAGACAGCAACACACTGTACAAACTACCTCAAAAATTGTGCCTCAAAACCAGTAGTAAATTCACCTCGAAATCTGTGCTAGAATTGTTGTACGACTGCCTAGAAATGCATGCTAAAGCTGTTGTATGGTTTTGCCTTGAAAACCATGCCCAAAACTACCTTAAATTGTGTGCCAACCTTGCTGTACGGATTTTATTAATGCTACCACGGTATGTGTGCCAAGGTTCTACTCTCCTTCAACTTCTCAGCTCAGAAATATCCTTTCTCTCTTCTCCTTCTCTCTAAATCTGCTCATGAAAGACTGAATGACATTTTCTTTTCTTTTCCTACTTTAACCTAACACTAAGTGACTTTTGGGGAATCCCTAAATCCAATGGATGAGATAGCTTTAGATCTAGGGATGAGATTAAATGTGCATTTAATTCTTACTTTCTATTTTTTAATTCACCCCACTTTAATAAAGATCCACTTAGCCTTTTATTTCCAAAGTCACTTTTCACTTTCTAATTTCACATTGACTTTATTAAAGTCACTTTAAAATTAGACTTAGTAACTTTATCACGTATAAAGTCACTTTTAAATTAGATTTGACTTTACCACTCATAAAGTCACTTTAAGAGAAAAAGTTAAATATATTTGGACACTTTTCCCTAGGCTAAAGATCAAAGCCTTAGGGAACCACTTGTCCTCTGGTACCCAAATTTTAACAAAAGGAGTAAGGCTTGCATATCATAGTTCATTTCAAATTTAAATTTTTTGAGTGGTGGGATGGCTTCTTAAAGAGTTTTAAATGATTTTTTCTCTTTTAAACTTTCGTGCATTTGGAAAGTTGTGACAAGTATAAATTTTATGGGTAAATTGGTAATATAGGGAGCAGATTGTAACAAATGAAAGGAGAAAGATAGTTGGTACTTACTCTAAGAAATATGTATATCCTAAATCAGTCACACAACTACAATAGTGTCTCTTTACATAAACTATGTTTTGTGTAAAGTAAACAACATTTAGAAAGTAGCATACATGTATAAATTATTTCATAAATCTTTCATGAAACCTTCACTAACATCCTCTACACAACATATATATGATTTGCAGGAAACTAAACAACAGATAATTAACTATTAGATCCTCTAACAGTTCTCTTACTCACACCTTAATAGCTGTTGCAACTCATAAATCAGAAGAATAAAACAATGAGAGAAACAAACCATACATTAGATAGTCCTTGAATCACAAAATCCTCCAACATGAGGTGCAAAAATGATTTTTATTTATTATATTAAGTCTTCAGGTAGACCAACATCCAACCCTGAAATAGTATTTACAAATGATATATATAGAGAGAGAGGTACCAAATCCATCTCTCCTAAAAATAAGGAACCAATCTTCCTCACATTACATACGTGTTATAGGACGTTAAATATATATCCCATCGAAATCTAACTAACAGGACAAATGTAGATGAGAGAAGAGAAGACATTTTGGATTGTACTATTGAGTGTGCAGACATGCTGCCCATTTTTCTGTTGATATGTCTCCTCATGACTTTGGTTCTTTAATAACCATGTGTCTTCATTAAATGTGACCTTCAACAACCTCATAACCACTTATCAACCATCAATTGTTATATCCATATCGTTATGAGTCCTTATCTTTCATGAACTTTCTCGGAAACTCTGCTGACAACTGTTCAAAGATCATTTAAAACAAGCGCTACCAGAAATTTTGGTAAAAACCTGTAACTGTGAAAAAACTGTAATGGTAACAGGATTACCGATAGTGCTCTGTTTCTTTTTAAAAAATTCACATCAAATACTTTAAAAACTCGTACAGACTTATATACTCTGAAACTTGAGCTGCTATTCAAAATTGTACTTAGTAAGAAAAAAGGTATTTTATTAGGAAAATACCTTTTACCTTTCTCCCATATGGGTTGTAGCTTATGCAAGCTTGTCCAAGTCTGATTTTTTGTCAACAGATGATTTTGATCTTGTGGTCATGGAGACTGTTTCTCTAATAGTGGTCTTTTTCTCTTTTGAACGCTTTTGAATTTTCTTCTTTTTGAGGATTCCGTTTGCTAGTCTGAAGAGGCTTTGCCTTTGACTTCCTTCTTGGACTCATTAGTCTTTGCAATTGAAAGGGTTATAGTCTGTAACCCTTCATATTTTCCTTCTACATCTATGAACTCTGTCAGTAAACCTGGATTATGCAGGGCCTTAGATTTAAGCCGAAACTTGTTGATGTCTCTCATGTGTCTTTTTCTACCACTAGTGCATTTGGTGGAAATTCCGATACTTTGGTTCCGACACTTTTGACCAAATGTCGGAAATTTCCCCAAAATTTCACAATTTTTCAAATCCCGCCTGCAATTGTCGCTATACCGACGTTTGGAGACAAGTGTTGGTATTGCGACACATAGAAGTTAGTATCGGTCTTGCAACGTTTGTAGCAAAGCGTCGGAATTGCGACGGATTAGAGCTATGTGTTGCTATTGCGACATTTGGAGGAAAACGTCGCTATTGCGACCATTTGGAAAAAAGCGTCGCTATTGCGACAGTTACGGAACAATCATTTCTATTGCGACAGTTTGGGCTAAGTGTCGCTCTTGCAACGATTTGGGCTAAGTGTTACTCTTGCGATAGTTTGGGCTAAGTATCGCTATAGTGACGATTTGTAAATTAATTTCTTTGGCCTCTCCTTTAATAAATAATAATCTAACTTGGGTCCCGTTTTTGAATGGTTGGAGCAACATAATAAGATATCTTTAGTTGAAATATCACATTGTGATGAAGATGGAAGGTGGTTATGATGGGACTTCTAAGGAGTTTCATAAAATATTAAGGATGTGATGCGCTCACTCCTTGGTTCACTTTTAATGTGTGCCCCCAACTACGGTCGGGCGCACCGTGTCGCGCAGTGTGAGGTCGCCCAACTGGGAAATTTTAGGTCGGGCCATTTTGTTCGAGGGCCCCCGTATCAGTTTTGATAAGTTGTGACTACTCGGGTGCCTTGTGCATGTTCGGGTGGCCCATTTCCATTTTCTCCCTTGTGGCATCATTCATTCGGGGGTGTCGTGTCGCGCCGTGTGAGGTCGCCCAACCGGGCGCGTTCGGGTCAGGTTGTTTCGTTCGAGGGTGCCCATATCAGTTTTGCTAAGTTGTGACCGCCCGGGTCCCTTATGCACGTTCGGGCAGCCCGTTTTCCGTTTTCTCCCTTGTGGCATCGTTCGATCAGGCGCGCCGTGTGAGGTCGCGACCGGGCGCGTTCGGGTCGTATCGGGTCATTTCGTTTGAGGGCGCACGTATTAGTTTTGCTAGGTTGTGACCTCCCGGGTGCCTTGTGCACATTCCGGTGGACCGTTTTCCATTTTCTCCCTTGTGGCATCGTTCGGTCGGGCGCGCCGTGTCGTGCCATGTGAGGTCGCCCGATCGGGCGGGTTCAGGTTGGGACGTTTCGTTTGAGGGTGCCTGTATCAGTTTTGCTAAGTTTTGACTGTCGGGTGCCTTGTGCATGTTCGGGTGGCCCATTTTTTGTTTTCTCCCTTGTGGCATCGTTCGGTTGGGCGCGTCGTGTCGCGTCGTGTGAGGTCGCCCGACTAGGCGCGTTCAGGTCGGGTTAGGCCGTTTCGTTCGAGGGCACCCATATCAGTTTTGCTAAGTTGTGACCGCCCATGTGCCTTGTAAACGTTCGGGTGGCCCGTTTTCCGTTTTCTCCCTTGTGGCATCGTTCGTTCAGCGCGCCGTGTCATGTCATGTGAGGTTGCCCGACCAAGCACGTTCGGGTTGGGCCATTTCGTTCGAGGGTGCCCGTATCAGTTTTGCTAAGTTGTGACTGTCCGGGTCCCTTGTGCACGTTCGGGCGGCCTGTTTTCCATTTTCTCCCTTGTGGCATCGTTCGGTCAGGCGAGCCGTGTTGCGCCTTGTGAGGTCGCCCGACCAGGCGCGTTTGGGTCGTGTCGGGCCATTTCGTTCGAGGGCGCATGTATTATTTTTGCTAAGTTGTGACCGCCCGAGTGACTTGTGCACGTTCGGGCAGCCCGTTTGTCGTTTTATCCCTTGTGGCATTGTTCGGTCAGGCGCGCCATGTCGCGCCATGTGAGGTCACTCGACCGGGCGCGTTCAGGTTGGGCCATTTCATTTGAGGGCGCCCATATCAGTTTTGATAATTTGTGACTGCCCGGCTGCCTTGTGCACGTTTGGGTGGCTCGTTTACCGTTTTCTCCCTTGTGGCATCGTTCGGTCGGGCGCGCCGTGTCACACCGTGTGAGGTCGCCCAACTGGGCGCGTTCGGGTCGGGTTGAGTTGTTTTTTTCGAGGGCGCTCGTATTAGTTTTGCTAAGTTGTGACCGCCCAGGTGCCTTGTGCATGTTCAGGTGGCCCGTTTGTCATTTTCTCCCTTGTGGCATCGTTTGTTCGGGCGCGCCGTGTGAGGTCGCCCGACCGGGCACATTCGGGTCAGGCCGTTTCATTCGAGGGCGCCCATATCAGTTTTGCTAATTTGTGACCGCTGGGGTGCCTTGTGCACATTCGAGTGGCCCATTTTCCATTTTCTCCCTTGTGGCATCATTCGTTCGGGTGCGCTGTGTCGCGCCGTCTGAGGTCGCCCGACCAGGTGCGTTCAGGTTGGGTCGTTTCGCTCGAGAGCGCCTGTATCAGTTTTGCTAAGTTTTGACCGCCCAGATGCCTTGTGCACGTTAGGGTGGCCCATTTTCCGTTTTCTCTGTTGTGGCATTGTTCGATCGAGCGCGCCATGTGAGGTCGCCCGACTGGGCGCGTTCGGGTCGGGTCAGGCCGTTTCGTTCGAGGGCGCACGTATCAGTTTTGCTAAGTTGTGACTGCTCGGGTGCCTTGTGCACGTTTGGGCAGCTCGTTTGTTATTTTCTCCCTTCTGGCATCGATTTTTGTTCGGGCGCCTCATGTCACACCGTGTGAGGTCGGCGCCCGACCGACACCCAGCACGTTCCGGTCGGGCCGTTTCGTTCGAGGGCACCCGTATCAGTTTTGCTAAGTTGTGACTGCCTGGCTCCCTTGTGCACGTTCAGGCGGGGCACGTTTGCCATTTTCTCCCTTGTAGCATCGTTCGGTCGAGCGCATTGTGTCGCGCCGTGCGAGGTCGCCCAACTAGGCACGTTCGGTTCGTGTCAGTCCATGTTGTTCGAGGGCACTTGTATCAGTTTTGCTAAGTTGTGAGCACCCGGGTGCCTTATGCACGTTCGGGTGGCTTGTTTGTTGTTTTCTCCCTTGTGGCATCGATGTTCGTTCGGGCGCGTCGTGTCGCACCGTGTGAGGTCAGCGCCCGACTGGGTGCGTTCCGGTCAAGTTGTTTCGTTCGAGGGCGCCTGTATCAGTTTTGCTAAGTTGTGACCACCTGGGTGCCTTGTGCACGTTTGGGCAGCCTGTTTTCCATTTGATCCCTTGTGGCATCGTTCGGTCGGGCGCGCCATGTCGCGCCATGTGAGGTCGCCCGACCGGGCGCATTCGGGTCGGGACGATTCGTTCGAGGGTGCCCATATCAGTTTTTCTAAGTTGTGACCGCCCGGGTGCCTTGTGCATGTTCGGGTGGCCTGTTTGTCGTTTTCTCCCTTGTGGCATCATTCGTCCGGGCGCGCCGTGTCGTGTCGTGTGAGGTTTCCCCACTGGGCGCGTTCGGGTCTGGTCAGGTTGTTTCGTTCAAGTGCACACGTATCAGTTTTGCTAATTTGTGATTGCCCGGGTCCCTTATGCACGTTCAGGTGGCCCGTTTACCATTTTCTCCCTTGTGGCATCGTTCGGTCGGGCGCGTTGTGTCGCGCCGTGTGAGGTCGCCCGACCGGGCGCATTCAGGTTGGGTCGGTCCGTTTCGTTCAAGGGCGCCCGTATCATTTTTGCTAAGTTGTGATCACCCGAGTGCCTTGTGCATGTTTGGGCAGCCCTTTTGCCATTTGCTTCCTTGTGGCATCGTTCGGTTGGGCGCGTCGTGTGAGGTCGGCGCCTGAACGGGCGCGTTCCGATCGAGCCGTTTCGTTCGAGGGTGCCTGTATCAGTTTTGCTAAGTTGTGACCGCCTGGGTGCCTTGTGCACATTCAGGCGGCCCGTTTTCCATTTTCTCCCTTGTGGCATCGTTCGTTCAGGCACGCTGTGTCGCGCCGTACTGTGAGGTCACCCGACCGGGCTCGTTCGGGTCGGGTCAGGCCGTTTCGTTCGAGGGCACCCGTATTAGTTTTTCTAAGTTATGACTGCCCGAGTGCCTTGTGCACATTCGGGCGGCCCGTTTTCCGTTTTCTCCCTTGTGGCATCGTTCGGTCGGGCGCACCATGTCGCGTCGTGTGAGGTCGCCCGACCGGGCGCGTTCGGGTCAAACCGTTTCATTCGAGGGTGCCCTTTATCAGTTTTGCTAAGTTGTGACCGCCTGGGTCCCTTGTGCATGTTCGGGTGGGGCCCTTTTTCTGTTTTCTCTCTTGTGGCATCGTTCGGTTGGGCACGTCGTGTCGCGTCGTGCGAGGTCGCCCGACCAGGCACTTTTGGGTCGTGTCGGGTCGTTTCGTTCGAGGGCGCCCGTATCAGTTTTTCTAATTTGTGACCACCCGGGTGCCTTGTGCACATTGAGGCGGTTGTTTTTTTTTTTTCTCCCTTGTGGCATTGACATTCGTTCGGGCACATCGTGTCGCGCCGTGTGAGGTCGACGCCCGACCTGCCGACGCGTTCCGATCGGGTTGTTTCGTTCGAGGGAACCCATATCAGTTTTGCTAAGTTTTGACCGCCCGAGTCCCTTATGCACATTCCTCGAGGCGCATTTTTTGTTTCCTCCCTTGTGGCATCGTTCGGTCGGGCGCGCCGTGTCGCACCATGCGAGGTAGGCTAACCAGGCGCGTTCGGGTCGTGTCGGTCCATTTCGTTCGAGGGCACCCGTATCATTTTTGCTAATTTGTAACCACCCAGGTGCCTTGTGCACGTTCGGGTGGCTCATTTTCTGTTTTCTCCCTTGTGGCATCGACGTTCGTTCGGGCGCGTCGTGTCGTGTCGTGTGAGATCGGCGCCCTAACGGGCACATTCCAGTCGGGTCGTTTCTTTCGAGGGCACCCGTATCAGTTTTACTAAGTTGTGACCGCCCGGGTGCCTTGTACAAGTTCGGGCGGCCCATTTTCCATTTTCTCCCTTGTGGCATCGTTTGGTCGGGTGCGTCATTTCACGCCTTGTGAGGTCGCCCGATCGGGCGCGTTCGGGTCGGGTCGATTCGTTCGAGGGCGCCCGTATCAGTTTTGCTAAGTTGTGACCACCCAGGTGCCTTGTGCATGTTCGGGTGGCCCGTTTAACGTTTTCTCCCTTGTGGCATCATTCGTTCGGGCACGCCGTATCGCGTTGTGTGAGGTCGCCTGACCGTGCGCGTTCGGGTCGGGTCGGGTCGTTTCGTTCGAGGGTGCCCGTATCAGTTTTGCTAATTTGTGACTGCCCGAGTCCCTTGTGCACGTTCAGGCGACCCATTTGTCATTTTCTTCCTTGTGGCATCGTTCGGTCGGGCGCGCCGTGTCGCGCCATGTGAGGTCGCCCAACCGAGCGCATTCAAGTCGGGTCAGGTCGTTTCGTTCGAGGGCGCCCGTATCAGTTTTGCAAAGTTGTGACTGCCCGGATGCCTTGTGCACATTCGGGCGGTCCGTTTTCCATTTTATCCTTTGTGGCATCGTTCGGTCGAGCGCGTCGTGTCGTACCGTGTGAGGTCGCCCGACCGGGCGTGTTCAAGTCAGGCCGTTTCATTCGAGGGCGCCCGTATCAGTTTTGCTAAGTTGTGACCGCCCAGGTGCCTTGTGCACGTTCGGGTGGCCCATTTTCCATTTGCTCCCTTGTGGCATCGTTCGGTCAGGCGCGCCGTGTCACGCCGTACTGTGAGGTCACCCGACCAGGCTCGTTCGGGTCGAGTCGGGCCGTTTCGTTCGAGGGTGCCCGTATTAGTTTTGCTAAGTTGTGACTGCCCAGGTGCCTTGTGCACGTTCGAGCGGCCTGTTTGCCGTTTTCTCCCTTGTGGCATCGTTCGTTCGGGCGCGTCGTGTCGCGTCGTGTGAGGTCGCCCGACCGGGCGTGTTCGGGTCGAGTCGTTTCATTCAAGGGTGCCCGTATCAGTTTTTCTAAGTTGTGACTTCTCGGGTCCCTTGTGCACGTTCGGGTGGCCCGTTTGCCGTTTTCTCCCTTGTGGCATCGTTTGGTCGAGCGCGTCGTGTCGCACCGTGCGAGGTAACCCGACCGGGCGCGTTCGGTTCGGGTCGTTTCGTTCGAGGGCGCCCGTATCAGTTTTGCTAAGTTGTGACTGCCCGAGTGCCTTGTGCACGTTTGGGCGGCCCGTTTGTTGTTTTCTCCCTTGTGGCATCGTTCGATAGGTGCGCGCATGCATTAACCCTAACCCATGATTTAACCCCCTAAACCCCAAACATCTAACCCCTAAACCCCTTAACCACTTGATCTGCTAGGGGCGGGTTACCTTGATATTAACGATGGTGTATTCATACTCCTTCTGAATAACCAATAAAGGGTCAAGTAAATTGACCAATATTTTGTCAAGTTTTATCTTATCCATATCTGGGGTTATAAGCTTCTTATGTTGTCACTATCTCCCTTTCTTACCCTTCTCTACCTCTCTCACTCCTCTCCCTCTCTCTCTCTCAGATGATCCATTCCTTCTCTCCCCTCTCCTTCACTTTATCTCCATCTCTCCCTTGTGACTCCCCTTGTCTCGCCACCTCTATCAATCTATGTCTTTATAATTATTCCTTCTCATATATATCTAGAGTTAATATATATCATGACATATTTGCACCTACGATTGGGTTAATCTTGCCTTGTCGGCAAGGTTAAAATGGTTAATATTCGATAGAAAAAATGTAAATCAAATATTTCATCAAAAAGAGGGAACCATACCCTATATTCTTCCAGGCTATGCCTATCAGTCGCTTGGCCTCTTCCTGCTCTCACATGAATGTAGTCTTGCTTGACTGGTATAGAAGAAGGTTTCACATTATCAACTATTTGTTTGGGAAAAATTTTAGTTGTTTCAACACTGCTACATTCTATTTCAAGCTTATTCTTTAAACCATCTTAGTCTTTTGTACTCTCTTCAACTTTGTAGTGCTTTCCATTCCTCTCAATCACATATGTTTCCTTGGTCTGTTAAGGGACAAGGTCGACAACATTAGGATGTTTTTGCAATAAACAAGGGTATTTCCAGGACACAGTGATCAGGTGGAGCAAGAGTATAAGAGCCAAATTTCTCATGATTGTGGGACACTCGAACTTAAGATTTTCTGGAGTAGTCATGAGGTGCAGTTTGGTTATTAAGACTTCATCAGATGGCCATTCTCTGGACTTAAATTGTGTGACAACATTGTGGCTGAGTTTGAAACTGGAGATTGAACATACATTTGGTTTGATTGCAATAGACATTTTAATCATTAATAAATGTAAAGAAATGGCTAACAAATACTATAAATTAATAAATAAAGAAGACATGGCAACAAGCAACATTAATACTTACAAAATTGTTACATTAAACCCCTAACCCCTAACCCGTTAAACCCTAAACCATTGAACCCTTAACCCTAACCCCTTAAACCCTAAACCTATAAACCCTTAACTTTCCATTTCATTGTTTTCTGTTAGGCTTTCCATTTCATTCTTAAATTGTTGCACAATTTCCATTAACACGCCATTCGTATCACAGGATTCATTCCCCAGTTAGATCTACAATAATGGATGCATGACTTCCTTTCCTCATAATGCTTTCTTTGTGAATGATACAATAAAATTTATTATTTTTCATTCTACAGAGTCTATCATCTATTTATACTATATTATTTCCTTTCCAGTTCTAATACACATTTAAAAAGGTTTGGGATGCTAATTCACTCTCTGACTGACTTTCGACATATGTCAACAATGATTTGACATTATTTGAATTAATTAGGGTTCCTCCCTAGGTTCCACCTTAGCTATAAAACATTTCACATACCCATATTGAAGAATACATAGCTTAGGTGTCAGTGTCTTCCATCTAGTGGCTCATGAGCTAGAGATTGCATAAGGATCTATGGTGCTCATCACTTGGCCGTTTCAGATTAGCGATGTAGGGAGGTTGGAGTAAGTTAGAGGGTAGCTACCCCTCCTCTCCCAAACCTTGTTCCAGGCTAATTTTCCTTTGTCACTAATTTGTAAGACCATTGTGAAATTGATTATGGTTTTTAGTCGCAGGAACGGATTGAAGCTCTTGATAGTTACGACCTCCTGGGCTTCAATTTGGGATTCATTCTTTTTCTTTTGGGGATAAGATTTTATATAATTCTCGCTCAACTTCAATTGTGAGGATTCAAAGACTTGTCCTTTACCCATTTATCTGTACGTATATATATATATTTTCCCTATAAATAAAAGGCTATTTACATTTGTTAATTTTTGTAGGGGTCTTTGGCATCATTCCATCACAATCCCTTAAGATCAGGATTGATCCCTTCCACAGGTGAGCTATTACACTATTTTATTAACCCCCCTTCATGTTATAAACTAAATTTCTTTATTCTAGTTGGCTTAGTAGAAAATTAGGGTTTTATTTTCTTGTTTCTTTTCGTTATGGTGTCCTGGAGCTTGTTCGACCATTAATAAACTTGTTCAGGTAAATGTTTCTAATTCTCTCTATGGAAATTAATCCCCTCTAAGTTCCAGTTGATCTCTCTTAAGTCCTATATCTTGTCCTTCTTCTCTCTCCCTTTCTGACCTTATACGTCCCCCTCTCTTCCCCAATCTCCCTCTCTCTCTCTCTCTCTCTCTACCCTCCAATCCTCTCACTATATCCTTGTTACATTGAGACGCAAAGAATAAGCAACTAATGTACACAAATAGAGACCAATGAAACTATCATCTTAACCCCTAACCCCTTAAACACTAATTCCCAACCCCTAACCCATTTAACCCCCTAAAATTCTAAACCCCTAACCCATTTAACCCCTAAACCATAAACCTCTAAACCCTTAACCCCTAAACCCTTAACCCCTAACCCATTTAACCCCCTAAACCCCTATTAAACCCCTAACCCATTTAACCCCCTAAACCTATAAACCCGATTCGTTTGAGGGTGCCCATATCAGTTTTTCTAAGTTGTGACCGCATGGGTGCCTTGTGCACGTTCGGGTGACTCGTTTGCTGTTTTCTCCCTTGTGGCATCGTTCGTTCGGGCACATCGTGTCACGCTGTGTGAGGTCGCTCGACTGGGCACGTTCGGGTCAAACCGTTTCATTCGAGGGTGCCCGTATCAATTTTGCTAAGTTGTGACCACCTGGGTGCCTTGTGCACATTCAGGTGGCCCGTTTGTTGTTTTCTCCCTTGTGGAATCGTTCGATCGGGTGCGCCATTTTGCGTTGTGTGAGGTCACCCAACCTGGCGTGTTAAGGTCGGGTCATTTAGTTCGAGGGCGCTCGTATCAGTTTTGCTAAGTTGTGACCGCCCAGGTGCCTTGTGCACGTTCGGGCAGCCCATTTTTTGTTTGCTCCCTTGTGGCATCGTTCGTTCGGACGCGTCGTGTCGCGTCGTGTGAGGTCGCTTGACTGGGTGCGTTCGGGTTGGGTCGTTTCGTTCGAGGGTGCCCATATCAGTTTTGCTAAGTTGTGACCACCCGAGTGCCTTGTGCACGTTCAGGCGGCCCATTTTCCGTTTGCTCCCTTGTGGCATCGTTCGGTCAGGCGCATCGTGTGAGGTCACCCGACCGGGCGCGTTTGGGTCGAGTTGTTTCATTCGAGAGCGCCTGTATCAGTTTTGCTAAGTTGTGACCGCCCGGGTGCCTTGTGCATGTTCGAGCGACCCATTTTTTGTTTGCTCCCTTGTGGCATCATTCAGTCGGGCGCGCCGTGTCACGCCATGTGAGGTCGCTCGACCGGGCACGTTTAGGTCGGGCTGTTTCGTTCAAGGGCGCCCGTATAAGTTTTACTAAGTTGTGACCGCCCAGGTGCCTTGTGCATGTTCAAGCAGACCGTTTTCCATTTGCTCCCTTGTGGCATCATTCGGTTGAGCACGCCATGTGAGGTTGCCCGACCAGGCGCGTTCGGGTCGAGTTGTTTCGTTTGAGGGCGCCCGTATCAGTTTTTCTAAGTTGTGACCGCCTGGGTGCCTTGTGCACATTCGGGTGGCCCATTTGATGTTTGCTCCCTTGTGGCATCGTAATTCGTTGGGCACACCGTCATGTCGCACCGTGTGAGGTCGCCCGATCGGGCGCATTCGGGTCGGGTCGTTTCATTCGAGGGTGCCCATATCAGTTTTTCTAAGTTGTGACCACCCAGGTGCCAGCTTGTGCACGTTCGGGAGGCCCGTTTAAAGTTTTCTCCCTTGTGGCATCGTTCGGTCGAGCGCGCCGTGTCGCGTCGTGTGAGGGCGCCCGACCAAGCGCGTTCGGGTCAGGCCGATTCGTTCGAGGGCGCCTATATCAGTTTTGCTAAGTTGTGACCACCTGGGTGCCTTATGCATGTTTAGGTGGCCCATTTGCTATTTTCTCCCTTGTGGCATTGTTCGTTTGGGCGCATCATGTCGCGGCGGCTGTGAGGTCGCCTCAGCCGCCAGCGTTCGAACCGAGCATCTTGCTCAGTGGCTCCAACTTGACGAGTGCAAATAGATCCCTTCCAAAAGTTGCATAGCGATTGCCATCAAAAGCTCGTTCAACTTTCACCATCACCCTTGATCCTCCATGATTTTTTCTTCGGTTTGAGAAGAGGGGGGTTCATACTAGCTTCAATTCCCCAAATTGACTCATGCCAAGTCTTTTAAAGATTGAATGATTACAAAAGCTTCCCTATTAGACATCTAGTTTGGTCAGCCACATATAGGAGGATAATTTAAATTTTAAACCATATTTTGATTTCTAGATTCCAAAGCTCAGGTATAAGCCTGAACTGTAGCAAGGGTTAATGCCATTGTTCATGGGGTACATAGCCTGTGACATACAAGCCGCCATAATTTCCATTACGTGAACTATAAAACGAGCTAATTTTGGAATCATCTAAGTCTTTAAATCCCAAGAATTTTAGTGTAACTACCAAACAGGCTTGTAGCTTTGTTACCAATAGGGATGCCCCTTTTTTGGAGTGTATGGAGTAGAATCAATTTTAATTTTGTCCTTGAATTTTAAGGAGCGTAACAAGGTTCCTCATAGAACAAAATCAAAGGAATTGGCATTACTAAGGACTTTGTGTAGAATCCATATAATGGCCCTATTAAGTGATCCATGTCTGTCATTGCAATTTCCTAACCTAATCTGGAGTCTTGAAACATGATAAAAAAATTAAAATAGTATTGATAATTATGATGGAAGCTACCAAATTTGAATTACTATTTGCATTCAATTATAGGTAAATATCCAAGGAAAAAATAATACATAAATTATAAAGAAAAAGTATTAAAAAAAAGAGAGATTAAAACTCCAAATATTTAAAATACAACATAATTTAATAGTGTAAAGTTTAAAACTCCTTTTAATAAAGCATGATGATTTAATAGGGTAGAAGGATTGCTATATGCAAAAATCAGTCCATTATTTACTCATATAATTTTAATTGCTCTTCAAAAAAATATGTTTTATTTTTTTAATTGTAAATATATTTAAACAATCAAAATAAACAAACATTTAATTATTTAGAAAATATTTTAGTTATTTAAAAATTATTATAATTATTAAAAATATATATATTTTTAAATTAATTTGAGTGGAATTAAAAAAACACACGTGTTTCATTTCAAAATGTCAAAAATTTTCAAATATCAAAAGTTTTAATTTCCCTCGTTCATTTCCCTCTGGTTGCATGGTTTGTCCAGGGAAGGAGGGAGGATGCGGCCATACTGTCGCCGGTTTTGAGGAAGGATGCAGCCATACTATTGCAGGTTTGGAGGAAGGATGCAGGAGATTTGTGTCCCGAGCCGTGCTCATGGATCTGGCACCATGGACAGTGTGAGGATCTCTGCATTGCTCTCAACTCCATAACTCCAAAAACAGGTACTCTTATTCATCAATACAACAAGAATTTTGGTTGGCGTTCTAGATTTTTTTTCAGGATCTTGTCTCATGGGTCTGCTTGTAATTTGTTCTATTGGGATTGCAACCCATTACCAACCCGATCTGATGAAACAAATTCACAGTGGCCTCTGTGGGAGCTTATAATCCTGATTAGACCTTACCACAGAAGTTGCACTGCTATCACTCGTTGCAGGAATTACACTGGCTAAGATTCAATTTGCTTCATCGCCTTTTCCCCCTTGTTGGAACCCTATTGTATGGCACATTTTATTGTCTAGATGAATAATATTATTTGTGTGTGCATGCAGGCGCTAATCTGCCTAAATTAGGGGTTTGGGTTTTGATCCCTATCTGAAACTTGTATTACCTGCACTATTTTATCATTGTTCTATTTTGATCATTGTTCTGTTACAGAAGTTAAGTGTCCAGCTACTGAGAGCAATGGCTTACTGTGCACCTCAACAGCTATCACAATTTCTTCCAAAAATTGTTCCTAAACTGACTGAGGTTTGGATCAATGAAGAAATATTGAAGTAAACTTTGAGATTGCTTAGGGTTATAAACTATCACAATCTTTGTTTTACCTAATTATCTTATTATGTTGGTTCAGTAATCTAATTCTTTGTCATGGACATTGCAGGTTTTAACAGACACACACCCAAAGGTTCAATCCAATGCTCAGATGGATTTACAGCAGGTAACATGCCTTGTATCCAAGTGTCAATTCCAATCGTCTCTATTTTGTTCAATATTTATTTCTTATTCTTCTATTCAAATAATTGTTATTTGACTAGTGCTAATTGAATCAACATGTTAGTAGTGTAATCAAGAACCCTGAAATATCTGCACTAGTTTCAACATTACTCTTGAGTATCTCAGATCCCAATGAATACACAAAGCATTCCCTTGCCATTCTTCTGCAGGTATTTTTTAAAGTTTCGTGTCAGGCCTTCTATACCATTTTTTGTGAGATTTGATGTTGTTTATTTATTACCAACATCTTGTATTCCTTTATCTCTTACCATCATTGCAGACAACGTTTGTCAATACTATTGATGCTCTTTCACTAGCATTGTTGGTGCCTATAGTCCACCGCGGTCTTAGGGAAAGAAGTGCAGATACTAAAAAGAAAGCAGCCCAGATTGTTGGAAACATGTGTTCTTTGGTAACAGATCTAAGTATAGGCTACCATATATAAGCTTGATGCTTCCTGAAGTGAAGAAGGTATTGGCAGAATATTTTTCCCTGTATGTGTCTCTGCCTCCTGCGTACATCCTGACCTCTGAAAACAACCTAGAAGACTTTGAATGATTTTGTGTAGGCCGAGAAATGTTTGAAAGGCTTGCTTGTAGTGTTAATATTTTGATTTTTCCTAGGCTCTATGGCAGAAAGAATGTATTTGCTTTAGTAGTACAAAATTCTGGAATCTCAAGTGACTGCTTGAACACCAAAAGCTGTCATTATATTTTTTCCCTTCGAATGAGAATACAAATTGTTAGCCTTAAAGGAGATTGGATTCCAACCACTTCTGTATTTTAGAAGCTTATATACATTTTTTTTAATATAGATATATTACAGGATTTTTCCTTTACTAATATTGGAACTATGGCATCTGGATAACAATTTGAGCAAGCACATTTGATAAAAACGAATTTTTTTAGTCCAACTCCTTCAAAAAGCAATACCCTTGTGAAATGGAATAAACGTGTTAGGGTGTTCTCATCAATGCCAAGCCATCACAGCTTATTACATTTCGATATAAAATTCTAGTGATTATTGGGTTACCCTTGTACAAGACGAGCATTCTTGCTTGCTATGTTGCATTGTGTGGGCTCTGTTTTGAGATGTTGGCTTGTGTTGTTGTTTGCCATAAAATTACATTGTCTTGACAGGTATATGTGAGATGGCCTGTCAACGTGCCTTTATTTCTCATCTTGCAGGTCCAAGCCAGGCATTGAGTCTAGTTTTTCTTCCTTTATTTCTCATCTATTTGTTTTTACTACTGTTTATATGTACCAAAAGTGTCATTACTAATGAAGGTAGGTGTTACTGAGAATTTTAGGTGCAATTTCTTTAAATTTCTCAAGTTTTTGCCCTGAAAGTTGAACTCTTGAGCATGCATTTCATCCTTGCCTCAGCTCTATCTGGTAGAGCAGAATAAAAATGTAATGGCAGACATGTTTGTTTAAGTGAAGCCTGGCCATATAGAACTACCACCTTTATGGACTCTGCAAGAGGACTGCCTTTTTTTTTGTTGCAATTAAAGTTGCATTTTGTTCATCAGGCAATACAAACTCATATCAAATTGCAAGGTGTAATTCCAATCTAACTAAGATGGGGCGGACAACATGCCATGAACATCCAATTCAAAAGTGCTTGTTAGGGTTTAAGTAGTTTACAGTTCTTGTTCCTGACATTATTTTTTGAAATATCAATTTGCTAAACTGTTTTAACCCAATTTTCTCTTGATTTTATGGAAATTGGGTGTTTGGATCTAGAAAATTTAATCTCTATTATTTTGGCTTCTCTTAGTATGAATACAATTTTAATATGTAAAACCCATTACAATAAGTAATCAAGTGTTCACTGGAGAATCAATACCCAGTTTCAATACTCATGCTCTCCTCCTTAGTATGGTAGTTCACTCAAGTCCTCCGCCTCCTGCATACATCCTGACCTCTGAAAACAACCCAGAAGACTTTGAATGATTTTGTGTAGGCTGAGAAATGTTTGAAAGGCTTGCTTGTAGTGTTAATATTTTAATTTTTCCTAGCCTCTATGGTAGAAAGAATGTATTTGCTTTAGTAGTACAAACTTCTAGAATCTTAAGTGACTGCTTGAACACCAAAATTTGTCATTTTATTTTTTCTCTTCGAATGAGAATACAAATTGTTAGCCTTAAAGGAGATTGGATTCCAACCACTTCTGTATTTTAGAAGCTTATATACATTTTTTTTAATATAGATATATTGCAGGATTTTTCCTTTACTAATATTGGAACTATGGCATTTGGATAACAAGTTGAGCAAGCGCATTTGATAAAAACGAATTTTGTTAGTCCAACTCCTTCAAAAAGCAATACCCTTGGGAAATGGAATAAACGTGTTAGGGTGTTCTGATTCACACCTCTTGGAAACTCTCTTATATCATAACTTGGAAAGTGTGAGGTCATGGCACTTGGTTCCAATAAGGTTACATAGGGAAAATTTCAAACTCCAGGAGCTCAAGCAATATTGTGTTGCCTTCTGCTTCTTTAAAGCTAAACCCATGTATTCAATGTTTGTGATTTCCATTGCACTAATTTAGTTTAGTCAAGGAAAATATCTTTGGAAATTGTCACTGTACATCTATTCCAGTACCCAAAGAATGGACATTTTATTACCAATTGCTTCCAGTATCCAAAGAATGGAAATTTTATTACCAATTGCTTCCTGTATATGCACAACTTGAGTGGGCCTATTGTTAAGAATGTGTTTCCTCCTTGGAGGCCTCAGGTCTGCACATGTTTGAATGATTAATATTGGTTTGTTGTGATATGAGGCTTGAAATTTTGGCACGCCCCATGGAGTGGAACCACTGTATGTGAGTGTCTTGATATCTTAGCCCTTGCCAAGTCACAAGTTCCTGCTAGTACTGGCTTGTAGGTTGTTGGTGCTAGATACGCAATCTTTTGTCATTATAATGTTTCTTTTATAGGTACAGCTTGCAATATTTTTTTTATTGGGTGGTTTTAGTGTATCATTGTTGCCTCTTGCTGTCAAAATTGTTGGTACTAGATACACAATTTTTTGTTATTATAATGTTTCTTTTATAGGTACATCTTGCAGTGTTTTTTTTATTGGGTGGTTTTAGCGTATCATCGTTGACTCTTGTTGTCAAAACTGTATCGTGTATTTTCATCATACTCTAGGCCTTTAAGTTATCCATCCCTCCTTTCCATATTCCTATCTTTATTTTATTATTTTTAATGTCTTTCCCATTTTTCTCATCAATGCCAAGCCATCACAACTTATTACATATCGATATAACATTCTAGTGATTATTGGGTTACCCTTGTACAAGACGAGCATTCTTGCTTGTTATGTTGCATGTGTGGGTTCTGTTTTGAGATGTGTGGCTTGAACTGCTATTTGCCATAAAATTGCATTGTCCTGACAAGTCTATGTGATATGGCCTATCAACATGCCTTTATTTCTCATCTTGCAGGTCCAAGCCGGGCATTGAGTCCAGTTTTTTTTCCTTTATTTCTCATCTATTCGTTTTTACTACTGTTTATATGTACCAAAAGTGCCATTGCCAATGAAGGTAGGTGTTACTGAGAATTTTAGGTGCAATTTCTTTAAATTTCTCAATTTTTTGCCCTGAAAGTTGAACTCTTGAGCATGCATTTCATCCTTGCCCCAGCTCTGTCTGGCAGAGCGGACTAAAAATGTAATGGCAGACATGTTTGTTCAAGTGAAGCCTGGCCATATAGAACTACCACCTTTATGGACTCTGCAAGAGGATTGCCTTTTTTTGGTTGCAATTAAAGTTGCATTCTGTTCATCAGGCAATACAAACTCTTATAAAATTGCAAGGTGTAATTCCAATCTAACTAAGATCAGTAACTCCACTACTACTAGGACTGGATCAGATGCTAAGACTTGATCATATCAAGGTACCTGTATATGAGAGCTCCACCTCCTGCATACATCCAAACAAAAAATAAAGCTGTCTTTAGCCAATGTAATCTCTGAACAATGGATGTTTTCATAATGCTTGGACTTATAAACTAAACCATAAAAAAAAAATAACCCAACAATTTACAGCCTTAAACCCTGTAAGATTTAGGATTGCAGAAACTGTTTTCATTGTTGAACAAATAAGAGAATCTAAAATGAGGGTTGCAGAAAGGGTCGAAGCTACTAACCCGATTGTAGAAGCTACAACTGTTTCTGCTCTATACATCCGTTTTCATTGTTGAACATTTGGTGGAATTAAATTGGGTGTGAAAATAAATATACATGTAGCCTAAAGGCATTGTTTGGTAAGTATTTTTATGATTTCGACTGAATATGTTGGTCTGTAAACCCTATTGTGATTTGTCCTGAAGACATTGGCTCATAATCTCTATTATGGTTGTATATTGGCTTGAATATGTAAGATATGGTATAGTTTTTCAAGCTCTGTTATGAATTGGATTATAATTTCTATTATGATTTGGGTCAAAGGCGTTGGCTTTAATATGGTTGTGCATTGGATAAAAGGCTTTGAATCGGAAGCTCTGGTCATGTACTGGCTTGAACTCGTTTTCCTATAAGCTCGGGTCATGTATTGGCCCGAAGGCGTTGACTCTATTATGGTGGTGTATTGTCCTGAATTCATTGGATTAATTTGAAGTCATTGGATTAAGCCCCACTCACATTACCAACTAACCACACTCACAAGACATAGGTCCGTAACAGAAGAAAATGTAACACCAGCTTCAATAACGATATTTTGAACACATAGATACTCAATCGATACATATAAAATATACGGTAGTTTCTCAAATTCGTGTTTGAAGAAGTTTTTCGGATCAACACCATCCCACAATACTAGCTGCTACACGGGTCATTATATTTACCGTAGGTTTTTACCTACTGTGATTTTTTTTTTAATTTTTGTAATGTGCCATCGGAAGACCGATGCCTTAGACGTCGAAAGAGCGACATTATTTTTTTTAATATTTTTACATTTTCGTCGGAAGACCGACGCCTCTATCGTCGGAAGAGTGACGTTATTTTTTTTAATATTTTGAAATTTTCGTTGGAAGACCGACGCCTCGATCGTCGGAAGAGCAACGTTATTTTTTTTAATATTTTTACCTTTTCGTCGGAATACTGACGCCTCAATCGTCAGAAGAGCGACGATTTTTTTAAATATTTTTAAATTTTTCGTCGGTAAAGCGACGTTACATAAGCGTCGGATGATATTTCGTCGGAATTGCGACAGTTTGTAAAACGTCGGAATTAAAAATTGGAAGCCATAACGTCGGAATTGCGAAGTTTTTTTGAAAACATGAAAAGTGTCGAAAGACCGACATTTGGTGATCGTCGGAAGACCGACAGTTTTGGTTCGTCGGAAGACTGACGCTTATAAAACGTCGGAATAGCAACACTTTTCAAACCATCGGAAAAAGTGTCGGTATTGCGACACTTTGGAAAAGCGTCAGAATTGTGATGTAATGGCTAACCACGTTTTGTCCGGCCTCAAACTGTCGTTGTTGCGATGACTATGTGTCGCAATAGCGACGAAGTGGCCGTCGGAAATTGGGCCAAATTTTCTAGTGTACTACCAGCAACAGGTTTTGCATCCTCTTTCCTTATCTTGCTACTAATTTCATACCCTGCATTTTTTTTCATCAGACTTAGTGGGCTAATATTCCTTTTGAATTTTCTGTTGAATGTCTACTTTCGAAACTTCTGGTAGCACCCGTGCTTTGGATTTTTCTGCAGTTGCAGACTTTTTTCTCCAAGCTCTAGTATAAACTTTAGGAAAAGGAGGAATGGGGGGCACCCTCTTCATGGATTTATGATTATTAGTTGATGAGACTTCTCCTCTCTCCAACTTCTTCTCAACCTTGGTCAAAGGAGTTGTTAGTATGAATCTTTCGTCGGAAAAGACCACTTTAGCTACGCATAACAAATAGCCCTAACATCAATTATGGCTGCCAATATATTTAAGGTTGCATTTAGTTGATCCAAATAATGTTTCACAAATCCAGATCTAAGCATAAAAGACATTAAGCAGTAAAAATGAAATGTGGCTCCATGCATCCAATAGACAAGACAAGAACAATGTATTTGAAAGAATTTTTTATATTAAGGGGGCACCTAACCCTAAGGAAAACAGAAAGGTGTTTGGGTTCCTCAGTGGGAGTGGGTTCTTGAAGGTCCTAGAGCATTTAGGATCTAAAATTTCTCTCTCTTGTTGGTGTAGAAAACCCAGACAAACATAGAACTCAATGGGAGCTCACAAGACAAAAATGGAGAAAATGTGACCAAGTGTATAGATCCAGAGTGATCTAATGCAATCAAAGGTGACTAATGAATGGGGAAAACCCTTCTATTTATAACAAAATATTAGGGCAATCTAGAACTTGGTGCATGAATAAAATATTATTAATCAAATTCTAGAATCACCCTTTAGGAATATTTTATTATATTTGTTGGAGGGAAAAGGATTTTTGACTTGGGTCAATTCCTTTATTTATAAATAATAAAAAAATAAATGATTTATTTATTATTTTAAGGGAATGGTGGGAATATAATTAAATAAATAACGATTTATTTAATTATTTATAAATGATTTAGTCAAATTTAACTAGGAATATTATTTAAATAAGGATTTAAATAACTTATTCCTAGGAAATTATCAAATAAATAAGGATTTATTTAATTGATTTCCTTGTTTTGGGTTAAATATGACCAGGAAATATAAACAAATATAGATTTGTTTATTATTTCATTTTTGGGTTTCCTGTTTAGACCATAGACAACTTAATAAAGGTGTTTTACTAAGTTATTTCACATAGTGAAAGCAATTTTACTTAGGGTAAAATTGTTCTTACATGGTGTACTTGGGTTCATCTAATGATAATAGGTTAGATGACCAAAAAATGGTGTAACAGATTTCCCCCCAACGTACGAGTGTTAGGAGCAAATCGTATGACAGAAGTACGTTGTAAGAACTCAATCACTAGACATCAAGAGGGAAGTCAGAGGGAGAACTGTAAGGTAGTCTAATGTGCTAAAGGACTAGACCCTGAGGAGACGAGACTTACAGGTGCAAAAAGTCTCTAGTTTATGAAGTGGTACCTGTGCTAAAGGCAGCGGGGGAGGCATACCTATGCCTGCCGAGACAAAGTACAAAAGAATAGTATGTCCAGTAAACAAGGAACCGAACTATAAAGTACATGCTGGCATAAATACGAGCCAGAAAAATAGAATGATGAATCCCACATACATGTTGTGCCTGGAATAACAGCTAGGACTTATACAATAATATTTTAGTACATGAGATATAAATACAACCCAAATTCCCCCTATACATGGGGAAGGGCTCGCAAAATCTGACTGATACATGCAAATCAAAAAGGCGCTGCAAGCAGCTGAGGCCGATATCATCAAATGTAAGGAGTTGCATCAAAGGTTGAAATGAAGAAGTCATCCGGGAATGTGGGGGGCTACCTGCAGGGCCACCCCCTCATGAGGTTTGGGACATCTCACACACACCCAGGAATCACCAATAGCTGCTATTGCATCACTGGACCATCAAGTATACGGATCACGATCATGCTGAAAGGAGCTCGAACCAAGGTACACTGCCCTCTAGACCTGGCTTCTAGAATAAATGAGTTGATTTCGATAGAAGGAGGTCTGCCATAGGTGAGGCAATAAGGGATCCTCAACTAAGACATGAGAGAAAATAGTAGAGCGACTAACAGACGGACACTAATGATGATGATGAAATGGTGGATACTGAGTAGCGGGTGGACGACTTCCCTTGTTAGAGCATAAAGGGCATGAATGGCTTGGCAGCGACTGACACAATATCATGAGGGATAGGCGACAATTAAACTGAAGGCCATAATGTGCAACACGAGAGAGGGACCAAGCAATGAAGGATGTAGGACGATAGCGGGATAGACTCCATGACTCAACTCGGATGCTTTAAACAAGGGCGACTCGATGGTGCTGCCACACAGTAAAGGTCAAATGGGGGACCATAAAAACATGAGTACAATAGGGTATCTCATGACGAAAATCAACACGAACAAAGACAAGTAAGGAGGCAAAGTGGTGCCCCAAGTACAAGTGTTGTAGGTGAGGAAATTTGATTTGGAGGAGAGGTGCATAGAACCTTCGTGGACAAAATGGGTCCTAGTTAAGTATGAAAACATGAAAAACTAACATATACCCATTTGAGTGCTCAGTGAGAGCTTTCCAACGGTGCAGACAGTGTGTCAAACAGGGCTACAGTTTGGTCGCAGCGGGTGAAAGAAAAAGAAGGGGTTTTTCTTCTAATAAGGAATTTTCCCTCCAAATTCATTCATTTGCTTGTGTAGTTGTGGTGAATGTGGAGAGGAGATAAGGCCCTAAATATTGCGGCGATCGTAGCAGAAAAACCGACCGTTGGAATCGAGATCCGTCAGTTGCAGGTAAGAGGCCTAATCCTACTCTTTGTTTTTGATGGATTAAAAGTTCAGATTAGGATCTGAAATCTTAGTAACAGCCCCTACCTCATCCTTACGATCGGGTCGCACTTTTTGGGGAAAAAACTACGACCTGGGATGCAGGTTTGGGCCTGAAAAGTGCAACCTGGCCCAGGATTTGGCCAAAAAGTGCGACCTGTCAGCTGGAGGTGGTTTTAGTGCTGTTGTGGGCTGAGATTCAGTTTTTGTGTAATTGAATGTAGTTTTACCTATCTGTAAACTGACAAAGATGATGGTTTTGTGCAGATATGGCAGATATACGGATCAAGTGGAGAGAGAGAGACCTAGGTACATTACGGACAAAAATCCAAGTGGATCAGGGTGTCCGTCGCGCATTGGCCAAGTTTGGGTTTCTGAAATTTGTGGATAACCCTCTGATGAGAGCTGGGGAGCCCTTGTTGGCCCGAATTATCAGTTATTGGCATCCAGATCATGAGGTTTTTTAAGTGCAGGGGCATAGGATTGAGCTGACAGTCCAGGATCTGTATTTCCTGACTGGTCTCCCACCATTGGGGATGGTGGGAAATACACAACCAGTGTTACCGTGTGGGCGTAACATCATGGAGTTCGTAGAGCGACATTGTCGACCAGGTGTCTGAGTCAAAGGGACTCGGATATCGATTGGGGATCTAGAGAGGTTGGAGGCCCGGGAAGTGGTGGTAGCAGTGTTGCGGATTTTGGGCAGCCAGGCGCTCCATCACATCACTGGAGGGCAGATGATGATTTTAGGAAGTGTGTTGGGTGGGACCTACTATGGGTGGGCCCGGATGATTTTGGTGTCGTTGAAACAACAGCTGTCGCTGTGTAAGCGACAAGTGAACCATGATTGTGTGTATGGGACTATATTGTGCTCCTTCTTTTTTGAGAAGATCCTGACCTTGCGACCTCGTGTACAGCTACCTGATGGGGGTCCGAGAGAGCCCAGGATGCGTCGGTGGGGACGACTACTGTGCAGAGGAGGGGGAGTGGCGGTCGAACGGGTGTTCCGACCAGAGTTCTTCGCCCATTGGGATCAGATGCCATTGTACATAGACGATTATCCCTATAGTGGGATGAGTTATTAGGGAGATTCGGACTTGCCGCTTCCGCCTGGTTGGGTATGGGGGCCTGATGGTAAGTGACAAGTAAATAATCTGTTATGTGCATGTTAAAGTTTGTGAATAGTATTTATGGTACTGATCCTTATACTTTTTGGAATGCAGATATAGCTCCGGTGAAACTGGCCGGATATATGGGACGACCTGCAGCAGCCGCGACTACAGGTGCTAGTGGATCGAGGATGGCCCAGAACGAGGATATGGCCGCTCTTTTGGAGGACAGTCGTCGTAGATGTGAGGGGCTACTGACCAGTGTGTCGGAGCAGGGTTGGCAGGATTTAGACGACCAGTACATAGAGCTATGTATTGGGCTACCCTCGGAATGGCAAGGTATCATGCGACGCATGGCGATGGCTGGTCAGACTGTGCGTGATCTACGAGCTGCGGGAGTGGAGCCATTGGCTCGGGATCCTCCAGCGAGTGATTAGATGTAGGGCAGGTGGTGCCCCCCAGTGTGTATGTAGGGGAAAGTGGTGCCCCCCAGTTTTTGAGTTTTGTTTTTTGTAACATGCTATGGGAATGTCATATATTTCAGAGTAGATGAACTCTAAAAACATGTTAGATGATATATGTTATGTATATGCATTGTGTTGATGGTTTGGAATGTTATTGTCTTGTGTGTGATAAATGCCAGTCTAGAACATGATTTGCAATTCTATCTACGTAGTGATTTTGACTTCTAGGTACATGGTTGAAAGTAATGAATCTAAATTCATGTATCAAAAGTTTCACTCGTAAATATTGTCTAAACAGGATAGGGTTATGCACACGATAGACACCATTGAGTTGTAAGACAAGAAGTAGGGAATCTAAATGAACGTGTACATGGAGGATGCGATGAGAGAGGGCATCGACTAAGAGACCATTTACTGCATCATATTCGGCCTGATTTTTGGTGGCATTACCAATGCAGAACCCATCCGAAAGAACGAGGGTATGCAAGGGGGTAAATATGGCCCATGCGGCCGAGGCGAGATTCCGGGAATAGCGACTTGCCCCATCGGCATAGCCAATATAATGCATGGATGAGAGGTCTGGCGGAATAGTGTCACAAGACAAGAAATGGGAGGAAGGAGAATAATAAAGGTAGCGTGAGTAGAGGGTAGACATCAAACGACAACTATGGGAGGGAGTAGTCGGGGTAGGATGGATAAGACTCATAGATCGACTAGAGGGTGATGAATGAGAACTATGGTAGGAACAGCGGGAGCTCATGTTGCGAAGGACATCATAGATATGGATGGTATCATCCTGGTTATGAGAGGAAAGGGAAAGGTCGAGGAAACCACGTCACGCTGCAAAGTTACCTAAATCATCAGCATGGGAAGAAAGGTGCACATACGGATCGTCACGGGGGATGACAGAAGAACAGGTAAAAATATGGTTAAATCATGTAGAGCCTAAGAATGTTGCGGAAGGGGAATCGAGCAAGACAGATGGAGTGGATTCAGAGGGAATGTACTCCGAGGGTCGTGCGGATGATGATAGGTATAGGAGGGGGGCAGCAGGTTCCGACATCTCAACATCAAGGGGAGGAATTTCAATGGTAGCGGGGGGATCCTCGAGCAAAGCCTGATGCATACTGAGCCAGGACGGGAGAGGCGGATTGATTTTGTTCAACCTTGTACTCACGAATGACCTCTAAAGAGGCCCGGTAATGCATGAGGTGAGGACAATGGTGAGAATAATGGCCATGGACACCACACAGAGCATAGGGTTTGTTGGTACGAAGAGTCTTTGGTTCTTGGCTGCGGATGAGGAAGAAACAAAGGTTTCAGGGACTGTAGATTCAGGGAACGTGAATTTAACCATGGGTTGGATACGGGGCAACTCAGGACAAGTATGGGTGGCATGACCGACACCATCACACAAAGCACAAGGCTTGGCGGGTGGAGGAGGGGTAGGGTCGGGTGCGGTGGCCTTGTCTTTGGATGCCCCCTTGCGAGCTTTTATTTTCTTTCCCGTAGCTGTCACATCATGAGGATGGTCTTGCGGAGGAGCTAGGGGCATTGTAGCGATGGAAGGAGCGAAGGGAATCGGTTGGACTGGTGTCACAGCAAGGTATGGTTTGGGGTGGTTGGGTGGGGTCTCGATTGGAGGAGTAAGATACCGTACAAGTATTCCCAAGGTCAAATTAGGGAGGGAAAGGGTGGCCATGATGGGAACCGAATAGACTCCGGGAGGGGGAGCAAGGAAAGGTATCTGACTGACGGGGTAATGTCCAGGAGGGACGGCTCCCATATGGTGGAGACCTGGGAGAACCGACTCGGGAGGGCAGGGAGGTTCCTGAGTGCTAGGTGGATGGGAAGGTCTAGGCAGAAGAGGTTCGGTCAGTTAAGGCGAAGGGCTAGGAGCAGGTTGCGGTGGGCGAGATTGAGGTTGCTGACTAGCCGAAACAGACTGTGGAAGGTTAGCCTGAGATGATTGCATCATGCAAACATTCGCTAAGCTAGGATCAGAGATAATAGGAGGAGGAAGACCAGGGAAGGTTCCAAGAAAGGAGGAGTATTTGTAGATGCCGGGGGAGACACTGGTCAAAGAATCGACAGTTGGCTTATTGGCTATAGAAGAGATGATCGACTCAGGGGAGGTCTGAGATTTTGGCTCATGATATGACAACTGGTCAATTGTGACTATCTTTCCATTATGAGGGAAAAACATCTTGCGATGAACCGTGGATGGAACAGTAGACATGGCATAAGTGTAGCTATGCCCCAAAAGAATGTTATAATCAAGAGGGGCGTCAATGACTTCAACGTCAACGCAAACCGTCTTGCCCGCAAGAGTGATAGGACAATTACGGAAGAGGCCAATGGGTTGGGAGGCATGGCCATCCCATGCACGGAAGGTGATGGTGGAAGGGGCCAGATCAGGGGATCCGAGTTGTTTCCAAACCGAAGCAGACATGACACAGGTAGATGCTCCCTCGTCAATAATACACCGAGCTACGTTAGCATTTCGGATTTTGACTGGGATTTGGAAAGCGACGGAAGCAGGAAGGAGAGGATGATCTGACTGACGGGCGTCGAAAACAATCAATTGGTCATCAGCAGGATCTACAGCACCCATGGTGGATAGTAGAGCCTTCCTTTGAGAAGGACACGACTGGGGGAGTTCCAGTGTTGAAATGGTGGCAGGGGACTACGCCAAATAATCTACTATGCTATATGAATGGGCAACTCGACCAGAAGCAACATTTCGGCGTAATGGACCCTTAGGAACCTTTATAGGGACCTCAACTTTGGGTTGAGGGATCTGCAAAGGACCATATGGTGTCGAAAGAGGCTCTGTAGGACCTGAAGATGTGGACTCGAGGACAGACGGAGCGAGAGGCGTGGAGTACTGACGAGACCGAGTTTGAAGGTTAAGATCGACGGTGAGAGGTTGGTCAGAGGTCATCATGAGAATCTGGTAATCAGAGGAACCAGAAGGGGAAGGTTGAGTGGTTACCGGGGCATGAGGTGGTTGAGTGGCCACGAATCCTTGTTGAGGGAAAGGATCGGTAAAGACAGTGGGTTGAGAAGTAGTTGTATTGGGAGGGACAGTAGGAGAGGAATGTTGTCCCCGCACGGTGTCGTGAGATTCCCACATCTGCCGCATCTGCGGTAATAGGGGACAATCATGAGTGTAATTACCATAAACACCGCAACACGAACAGGGATTATTGGTGCGAAGAGGATTCTCCGGCTTGGGCTGAAATAGCTAGATATGCAGGAATATATAAAACGACAGCGGTCGCAAAAGAAAACCCGTGTGGAGTCGCCAATTGTTAGTATGAATCTTTCGTCGGAAAAGACCACTTTAGCTACGCATAAAAAATAGCCCTAACATAAATTATGGCTGCCAATATCTTTAAGTCTGCAGTTAGTTGATCCAAATAATGCTGCACAAATCCAGATCTAAGCATAAAAGACATTAAGCAGTAAAAATGAAATGTGGCTCCATGCATCCAATAGACAAGACAAGAACAATGTATTTGAAAGAATTTTTTATATTAAAATGGGGCACCTGAGAGGAAAACAAGAAAGGTGTTTCCAATTCTCCTCAATGGGATGGGTTCTTGAAAGTCCTCAACATTTCAGATCTAAAGTTTCTCTCTCTTGTTGGTGTAGAAAACCCAGACAAACATAGAACTCAAAGGGAGCTCACAAGGCAAAAATGGAGAAAAATGACCAATGGTATAGATCTAGAGTGATCCAATGCAATGAAAGGTGACTAATGAATGGGGAAAACCCTTCTATTTATAAAAAAATATTAGGGCGATCTAGAACTTGGTGCATGAATAAAATATTATTAATCAAATTCTAGAATCACCCTTTAGGAATATTTTATTATATTTGTTGGAGGGAAAATGATTTTTGACTTGGGTCAATTCCTTTATTTATAAATAATAAATAAATAAATGATTTATTTATTATTTTAAGGGAATGGTGGGAATATAATTAAATAAATAATGATTTATTTAATTATTTATGAATGATTTAGTCAAATTTAACTAGGAATATTATTTAAATAGGATTTAAATAACTTATTCCTAGGAAATAATCAAATAAATAAGGATTTATTTAATTGATTTCCTTGTTTTGGGTTAAATATGACCAGGAAATATAAACAAATATAGATTTGTTTATTATTTCATTTTGGGGTTTCCTGTTTAGACCATAAATAACTTAATAAAGGTGTTTTACTAAGTTATTTCACATAGTGAAAGCAATTTTACTTAGGGTAAAATTGGTCTTACATGGTGTACTTGGGTTCATCTAATGATAATAGGTTAGATGACAAAAAAAATGGTGTAACAGGAGTCTTTTCTTTTAAGCCTTTATATTTTTTATGAATGTTCTCCTTCTTAGCCTTTCTCTTAGTTCTCTTAGCAACTGCTGAAGTAGTTGGTTTCTGGTTTTTCTCTTTTTGCTTGGCAGGCTGAGGATGTTGCTGTGAAGTTGGAAATAGTTGAGCTGGAACATATGGAGTAGGTGTAGGTTGGCCTACCTTGTAAAGTAGAAAATGGTCCCATGATTGATTTATTTTCCTGAGTTCTTCCTCAACCAACAGTTTGATAAGAGCTTGATGATATAGGTTGTATTATGAGGCAGTTGTATGTGTTTGTATCCTGGCCGACATCTCTGTCAAGATATTTATCAGAAAGAATGGTAAGTTGAGGGTCTTCATACCTGCAATATGAAATAAAAATCTCATATGATAGTATACCTCCTCTCACAAGTGAGGTAAATTTTGATGAGATTTACAGTCTCAGCCCATTCATTTTTTAGGTAACTGCTAGGAATTCCTTTATCCCAGTTGATATCTCTATGTCCATATTTAATGAAACTGTTAAGGTCTCCTCCAGTGATCACTTGGCATTTAAACCATTTTTCTCCTTCTTTTGGAAGGTTGAAGGCTTCAGCAATTGACTCTGTTGATACCTATTATCCGAGACCATAGATGGTTGCTTCCTTCGCATTGAAAGAGTGTGCAAATTCCCGAGCTACTCCTAAATGGGAGCTTCCCAATCTTGAAAACAATGGATACCACCCTGCTTGAACAAAAAGCCTTCTCACATTCGGATAGCATCAACTAGATCAGATTCATGGGGTTCAATTCATTTAACTTTCCTCCTTTCTTCGTCATCTTCAGTAATAAAGAAGGTTGTCTACTGAAATTTGATAGGTGTCAAGACTGGAGGAGCTCACCTAAAAGGTGTTGTTGTGTCTTTACTAAAATATGTCTTAACTCTAAGACTCCTTTCTCAAGCTTCTCACTAGAATATTTCGTTCACCAACAATTAAACTCAAAACTAATGGTCTTGCTTTCTTTTCAGTGGTTTAAAATAGATACGTTGGTTCACCTTCCCATGCACGAGATTTTTCATTATGCTAAATATCTTAGACCGTAGCATACACCATGTGGTAGTCATGATGAACTTCAATTGGCTGCGGAGTTGTAGATGATATGCTGCAGGTGGCTGGAGATGAGTGGAGCTGGAGCTGGGAGTCACCTCCATTACATCTTTATTACAGGCCTAAATTTCTGACAACATCCATGCGTGAACAAACCAAACATTCATCACATTAAAACTGCAGATCCACGATCTATCTTAACACATAACACGTACTTCGACATGTGGATGAAATGACTCAGCTAACATACATGATAGACAATGGTACGCTTTTAAAAACTGCAGATTGACACCTAGGGTTCACCATGTATAATCATGACTTGAACTTAACATCACTCAACATAAACCTTTCCTATCACGTGACCTAACTCATGATAAAAGGTTTAAAAAAAGAACGTAGTCGATAACGAGAACACATGGCCTATCACAAAAGAGAATGTGTTTTTTATTTATTTTTTAAATAGGGGAAGTTATAGGAATTTCAGGTATCATCGGGTTAAAGAAAAACAAACACAAAACATAATTAAAAAAAATGTCTGAAAATGGCTAAAATAGACGCTACCGGAAATTTCTGTAGCGTTCTAATTTTTTTTTGCAATTTACAAATTTATCCTTAAAAAAAAAAAAATAGACTCATGACTTAGCATATAATTGTGCTACCACTTCCCACCAATTTTTGACATGGGGAAGAGCTTTTGGGAGTGCGAATCTGATTTTCTCATTGTCAGAAAAAATTTGGACCACGTAATAGCCCTCTAGTAGATTCAACTATTTTTCTAAAGCTTTTGCGTCTATTTTTACTTCTAATAGGGGGATATTGAAGTTAAATTTTACTTGGAAGTGTGTTGTGCTTCCAAAATATTTTCTTGTCGAAGGTTTTTCGACCGCTATTGGGAGTCGTTAGAGGATCTCAGTAAAATTTTCCATCATCTCACTCCTTCGTCATGTAAGTGCTTCCTCAAACAATAGTTTGACAAGGTCTCCTACTATTCTATTTTTCTTTCCGTCCGCCATGTGTGGTTGTCGAGGTCGGTGAGAAAGGTCTTGCAAAGATTGCAATAGTTCAAGTCTGAGCTCCTTGTACCTTGACCTTGTCAGGGACATGCACAAAAAATAGAAAAGAGCAGATCACTCTGATACCATTGATCTAGATTGTTCAAGGAACGAGACTTAAAGAGTGACAAAGGAATAAAAACAAAAAATTCCCAACAAGTCACCCATCTGAGTACTAATCTGACCCAAGCACGCTTAACTACTGATTTCTCATGAAATCTAATGCATTAATGTTGGTGTGATCCAATTTGTTTAAGAAATGCAACTTCATGAGTGAAAAATGAATATATCACAATGCGTGAGAGAAATATTGCAGAAAAACATTATAAAGATAACTCAGAATATGGCACTATGCGTAAGAGAGTAATCGTAGAAAAATAATAAAAATGAACTCAAATATTTATTCAATTAATAATATACTATGAGACTAACTTATGAGAAAAAGCATTTGTGATGCAGGGGCATTAGGCTCAAGAAATACTTTGTATTTTTATAAGACATAGGGGGGTCTTATGTTTCTAAATTCTCATGTAATTATTAGTATTTTGAATAAAATAGTGAGGAATTGTAAATGTTCCCAAGTGATTGGAGAACATGAGAGAATTTAGTTAGTTAGGAATGTGAAGGGACAGTCGAATTTAGGATCAGTTTCAGTTATTTTAGGGATTGAGTCTAAATTTAGGATTTGGGAATGTTAAGAGTTTGTTGAGCTGTTCAGGGACCTGAATCAATTCAGGTCATCATTTTGTATAAATGTAAGCATGAGAAGTTCAGAGTGGGAGAGCTGGAGAGGCAGAGTTAGAGTAGAGTTAGAAAACAAATTTTGTAGCCTACGGGCATTTTGATTGAAAGACCAATCATCAGAAAATCAGGTCTGAGTGAGAGAGAGAAGAAGGCCTCTTGTATTTGATTACATTTGTATATGTATATATGAAGAATTGGTTCTGAATTATGCACATTTATTGATTGATTTATGTATGGGTGAAATCCTGTGTTTGGAGTTTGACATATGAAATGTATGCATAAGGACTATTTTAAGTTTCTGTGAGAGAGTATATAAGAAGCGCATGATGAATTTATGTGTTAATAATTGCAACTGGTGAATGTCCGATTGGTTAAAGTCGCATTAACGTATTTATGGTGACATCGAGTTCTGGTATGAAAATAGAAACACAGAGGTTAAGTTAAACCTGCGCGCAATGAATTTAAATTTAATTCGAAGGCGTAGAAGATCAGGTTAACAAGTTAAAGAGCTTGAAGGCATGAAGGAATTGCGTAATGGGCTTTTGTACAGCGTTCAAAAGGGTACTGTTCGAATTCTTAAATGAAGCGATGAAATGCCTTAAGCGATGGGTACAAGGCACTGGTTTATAAGCGCTTGTGTGGAATAAAAGGAGCGCAATATATAGCGAAAGAGTAAGGAGACTGTTTAATTGTGAAATTGAAATAGCGTGGAGGAATCACGAAGTTGAAGTGGAATCGAGAGCATCAGTAGACGGAATATTGAATCAATAAGGCGGAACCCTGAAAGGTGGGTTGGAGACCAATACTAGCAGTATCGCGTAAGTCTTAGAGTGGTAAGTTGTTTTTGAAAAAAAAACACGATAACAGTCACCAATTGACACGTATGTTAGAGTGGTTTTTGAAAACCACGTATTTCGCATTTTTTTTGGGAGTTAAAGTTCTGTCGTGAAAAAACACAATTTTCGTTAGATGTGGGTCGATGGGGATCAGACAACGTTCGCACTGTGAAGTTGCATGGTCAATAACGCAAAGGTAATTCGTGCATATTGTGGGCCCAAAAAAATATTATATGTTGGCGTTTGGTCTTTTATTAAAGTCTGGGTTATATATATGGATGAATATTCATATGTGGTGGCATTTTAAATAATGCGTGAAGGTTCACATGATGTCGTTGACCAATATCTAAATACATTGGTATTAAAACAAAGTCAAGCTTTTGAATGAGTAATTGCGAAGATAGAGGGAGTTGGCGCATGAGCTTCAAATTATGGGTTTAGTTGCAATATTAGAATAGTTATAAAGTGGGGTTTTTTCATAGTTTTATAACCAGAGATCAAAGGTAAGCTTCCCCATATATCGTAAGGTTCATTTACCTTGGGATTGTTGGCATATTTAAGTATTTAAATGATTGAAAACCTTAGATGTAAGGGTTTTTTGGTTTCGCATGTGAAAGCATATTATATGCATTGGGAATCATTGCTATGGTTTGGAGCACATAAATGAAATAAGTTTTTGCATGAATTATGGACTAAGAGGTATGGTTTGGCATATGGGCTTATAATCATAAGAGAATTTAATTTAATATCTCAAATCTCAGATTTGAGATATTAAAGCTTCCGATATCCTTTTGAATTTGCCAGGTTGATAAATATTGTGAGTTTGCCCAGATTGTTGAGATTATTTGGGGCAGGAAATTTGGGTGCATTTTTACGTGCATAGAAAGAGTGATTGTGGGTTATGGTAGGTGAGCCCGGGCATCAATTTTCTCCCAATGGATTCTCTTATTAATACTTTTTACGGGTGTCTTTCCACTGAGAGGTGTCTCCTTTTACATTTCAAAAAACCATGGGTAAATACAATGGTTTACAAAATCCATGGGTAAATATCATGGGTGAATATGATGGTAAAAAATAAACCATCGTGCTATTAGATTCTCACTTATCTATTATGATTTATTTATTTATCATGCAATGATATTGCAAATATAATCCATGATTTTATAAACATTGACAGAAAAATAAGTATTAACTATGGTAATTATCATCCACCTAGATGAGAACATGATTAGAGTATAGGTGATGCAAGGTTATTGGACTATTCTATTATATGTTTCCAGAAATTATTTGTTTTATTGACTCTAGAAAATTGCAATAAGTAGCTTTTATGATATACTAAATTTCAAAATTCGCTGAGCAAGTAGAAAATTTTGGTAACATTTACTTTATTAAACAATGTTGGTTCCCGGAGGTTGGGGCTCCTCTTGATTTTGGTTCTATAATGGAGCTTTGTGTGTCCCATTCATGCTTTACAAGATCTTTTGTAGTTGAGTTCTTATAACATCCAATTCATCTTCTAGCCACCTAAACCTTTGATGAATTTCCAACATTGTATTCACAAATATTGAGATATCATGGTTGACTGCATATAACTCTTCTTGCATGCTACTCCCATTGCTTACTTGGGCCATTTATCTCACTGTTACTATTGAAACAGTAACAATTACAACATGGTATTCTCTGACAAAATAACAGAAATCGAGTGACACATTCCTCTTGGGTTACCAGTTCTATGGAACTACAATTATAGTGTCTAACACAACACCAAATTAATAAGGCCAAGAAATTATCGAAATCATCTTTCAAAATCCCGATAGAGTTTCCATTTAAAGCAATTTTGGCTTCAAATAAAAACAATTTTAAAGGCACTTCACTAGAAAACAATCTCTGACAACAATGATACCAACAAGTCTCAAAAAATTCAAAAAGAAATAGACATATGATAAACCAAACCTCGATAACACTCGTCGGTTTCAGAAGAAACAAATCAAATTGCTTTCATAAATATTTTAGAAAAAAGTTTAGAGCTAACGAATGTACAAGAAGGCTTGGGAAATTAAAAAAAATAATAGACATATGATAAACCAAATCTCGATAATGCTCGTCGGTTTTAGAACAAATGAAGAAAACCGCTTGCCCAAAGCTTTTAGAAATGAGTTCAGAGATATCAAGCCTACATATAGTGTTAGAAGCCATAAGTTATCTAAAACAAAATTGACATCAAAGATCTGAAAGGAAATTTGGCTGTTATCCATTTTAATGGGATTCATTTTCCACTATTTGTCATCAATATAACTAATATTGATTTACCTGGAAAATTTTTCTACAATATTGATTACTAAAAATCATATCCATTTTTCTTAAATTCTCACTCGAGATAGTCCAATTCATAAGAATTCATTTCATGATTGTCGCATTTGATATACTTTGGAAATTGATATCAACATAGTGTTAATAATATTTTAAGTGTCATTTAATATAGATTTATTTTTCATAGAAAGCTAGCTAAAAAAAGAAGGAAAAACCTTACCAAGTTTTATTTTTTGAAATTCATATCATATAATTATATTCAACTAAATGCTATAATATATATATAAGAGTATACTCAAGTACACCGTAGCCCGTTCTCGGCATAAAACCGGGTGATTTACATTGGGAATACATTGCCAATAAAGGTTCCAAATTTTTTTCCTGCACTACTCAACCTTTCCATTTTACAAAATTTAGAGAGTATTTCCAAACTACTCTCCTGCAACTATAAAGACAGAAAAATTTCTTCATAAGAAGCATACATTTACAACACATTATAAATATATTCATAAACCAAAACACATAATAGCTTCTGATTAGGTAATTATTCCTCCATATCAGCATAGGTGTTGAGATCGAATCCTAGTCCTTTCATGTTCGCTTCCCCGCTCTTGCTTTGTTACAGAAATTTGAGCTCATCAAGTTGACGTTTGAATGCGTAAATTTTTTCCTCCATTTGCCTGATTTTTTCATCCTTGGACATTTTCTTTTCTTGCATGTTAAGCGTATCTTGCTACTGGTGGTGAATACTATGTTGAATTATCTACAATCCCATCTTGATTTCCTCATGCTCATATGCATATCCCTCACAGGTAGCCTACCCAATCACGCGCCCTTTGCAACTTCTAGCATGCAAGCACCCTGACCTTGGTTTGTGACATCCCCATGGCCCAGTAGCTAAGCTTCCCACCTCTAAGTTGTTTTGAGCTTCCATCTAGGGAACAACACCAACTCTCCCAAAAAAAAATTCCAGGGTCGTATAACACTCTCACCCACCTACCGCTACTCAAATCCACGCTATGTCTAGCATCGACAACACTTTTTCACCTTTACCAATTCTCACCATAGAAGCTAGCGACATAACTCCCTCAGATCTCCAGAATTTCGCAAGACTTCCCTGCTTCAACCCCTTGCCACCTTCTTGCTCAATTTCACTCCCTACACATCCCAACCCCTGCCCTTGGCCTCTAGACTCCCGATTACAATCAAAATTTCTCGGTAGAAACCTAGAAGAGGAAAAAACGAAAATCCCACAACGCCCCTCCAACACCCAGTATCCTATCTTAACACAGGCCTGAAGCCTAAATACTTTTCTAGAATCCTTCTCCCGATATAACTCATAATCCAATTGTCGTAGCCTCCCACTGCTTCCGAACCTCAGCCAAACGTTGAACTTCTCACATGCCCAATATCCTAAAGCACCTACAAGATCACTCTGTAATTTCACCACGCACGATTCCTTAATATTCCCATAATATCCAACTCTAATTCCAAAATTCCTCTCCCCACTGGCCACCCAGATGAAAAAACATAATACTAACTGAACATTCTCTGAGCCTGTGTTTTTGGACAGAGCCTGCCTCACCGGAAAACTCCACCTGACCTTGCTAACATAATTGAGATTTTTGTTATAATAGGGCCTGAAACTGTTGCATAAATAGAGCTTGAGCCTGTCGTGGCTAACCTCACTATGTAGCCACTTCGTGCTGCCATATTCCCTACAAACCTTCATTCTTCCTTTGTACTTTGATTCAACCTCAATCTTGTTACTACGGGATTATCCCATGCTAAATGACAATTCCTGCTCAGTTGGATTAAATTTCATTCTCAATTTTCTATATTTTGCATGCACCAACCTTGAATGCGTCGATAACCTCCATCGGTCCTGGTCCTATATCCCTCAACTCTTCTACTTTGTCTTGAGGTGATGTCAGGTGAATTGCATGTGTGACGCCAAACAACACACGCCTGAGACTCACATCCCACATCCATGGAGAGTCTGCCACGAACACCAACTAACTAGCATAGGGATGGAGGCCCGATGGGACAAGGACTATGAGGGCCCATAGAGATGAGGGGGTACCAAGACAATGGGGACAGATGCAAAAGAGTATAGGGAGGGGAGAGCATATATGCCAGTAGAAACAAGTGAGGGGAAAAGAAGATGATGAGAGAGCCTAGGCGTCGGAAATTATAGATTAGGGGGAAGCATATATGACAGGGAAAGAAAAGACATCAGGAAGAATAGGGGAAGAAGGGGGAAGGGACCTCATGGATGTAGGGGAGAAGGTATAAATGAGTATAACCAAATTCTCCACCAACATACCACTGCAACCAGAACCTTAATATCCAAAATCGCCAACCCCTTTGGGATTTCAACTATCTTTTTTCTTAATACTTTGTCTCTAGTAGTCTTTATTTTACCTTTGGTTTTTTTCATTTGAAATAATTTTAGGGGATCTGATAACTTCCCTCCTTCCCATTCACCATACTTTTCTCTTCTAGCAATAGGCAGGTATGGTTTTCCTTCCTATCTGCTTTCTTATTCTGCCCTCTGAGAATATTATAGAACCTGGATTCTCCAAGAGATGACTCTATTCCTTGTATTCTTTTTATAGTTTGATTTAGTTTGCAGTTTTGTGTCGATGTCTCATTTACCATATGCTTGATGATCAATAGGGAGTCTCCTAGGATGACCGCCTCCCTTATTCCTTTTTCCTGCACTAGAGATAGTACGAACACGAGTCCAAAGGCCTCTGCTTGATTGTTAGTCTTTATTCATAGCCCCCAAGCATATATTTCTTCTATTTTTCCATTGGGATTAATAAGAATCCTTCCCCCTCTTTCCACCCCATAAATTCTATAATATTTGACTAAGTACTATTTTTTTGTGTAAATTAGCAGTTGTATTAGATCACAAATATAGTACATAGAATTACAAAAAGGGTCTGCCTGTCCCAAAACAAAAAGAGACGTAGAGGGAAAGGCCTACCAAAGAGATACTTCCATAGACACAGACACAGACATACAACCTTATAAGCCATAGCAGGCCAGGAGTCAAACTGTAACATATTACAAAACTGATCCTTATCTAGGACCAAGAAACTAGGAAATTGATCGGCCCAACCGGGCTACCTAACGTACATAAACAACAAACACAAGGCCAGCTAAAGCCAAGGACACAAATAAAAAGGACTAACAACCATGACTTTCATCCTTACTGTTTCTATTATGTTCCGTTGGATCTCCTCCATCACTTGGTCTGGCATTGTCCACGCGATTATGTGTGCTACGAGGCTTGTGTCGGCGGATGATAGTGGTCCAGTTTCTCTCCTACAGAAGCCGGATCGAAATGTTTAGCACATGCTTCAGATAAATCTTGAAGAGCTTGACAAACCCCTCAAGCTGCTTTGACTGGGCTTTCATCTCTTCTACCAGAGATTTCAAGGTGACTTTCAGGCTGTCAATCCTAGCCGAGTTTTTTGTCGAAGCGAGGGTGCCGGCCTGGTACGCATCCTTGTGAGCTGCCTCCTGCATGTTTAGCACTTTGGGTAACATGGTCTTCATTTTCCAAGCCATTCGTTGGATGCGCAGAAATTGGGTAGACCTAGTGGTCGAAGTGCCCGAGTCTTTTAACCAGTCCACTTCTTCACAAATATCCCTGTCATCCACTCTCTCGCTGGCTTTATCCACTTCGACTTGCAGTGTGTCAATTTTCTATTTTCCCCTTCAGGAAACAGAGGAATTGAAGCCTTCCTCCGCCTCCTTCAGTTCACGAGCAGCTTTGGAGCTCCGAAGGATACGCTTCTCCAAATTTCACTGCCTCCCTCTCATGCTCAGCTTACTAAAACCACAACTCCACTCACGATCTTTAGGAATATGAAAAAGGAAGGGCCGCAGAAAATCACAGGTAACTCCTCTGCTCCCCATATTGGTATTTATAATTTGATAACCGGTACTCGGGACCATGAAATGAAACGATCTCCCTTCTCTTCCTTACAACTGACAGGCTGTTCAGCTAACAGGTGATGGATATTATGTCGATCCATGCGGTCCATTTCGCACTGGTTGCCATGCTTTTTCTTAATTAGATTTTGCCACCTTCGCAGTTTATCGGAGTCGGGGTACTATCCTTTTTCATTAATGTAAATATCCCACACTCAACCACACAGACCAAAGGACCTCGGTCTTAGGAACCACTGCCATGAATTAGTATATGGGTCGGACTTCATCAATCATTAATGATCAATTTCGTGTGACCTGTCTGCACCTCCTGACGAGTCAGTTAGGTCCTTAATGGCAATTTGATCACACTCCTCTCTCAAATTATCAAAAGGCATTTCCTGCCAATAGGTTTCAAGGACAATCTTCGGGTTGTCCACCGCATAATTTGCAAGGACATCCGCCATAGAATTTGTTGAGCGCCTAGCAGCCTGAAGCACTACTCCTTGGAGATTTGAGAGATGGTTCGAGATGAGGGTCGTGACTAACGAGAAGCGCCAGTGTTTAGTGACCCTGCTGGGATTCGACCCTTTTTGCAGTCTCTTAGCCGCGTTAATTGCTAGCAATGAGTCCCCTTCCACAATAACTCTGCCAATTCCCAACCTGACCAAAATTTGCAGGCCCTATTCCAGAGCAGCGAACTCTGCCTCATTATTTGTGGCTTCACCTAACAGGAAGTTGTAGATATTTTTTATCTCACCTTTGTCATCGTGGATAGCTCCTCCAAAACCAGTCGGACTAGGTTTACCATGCAAATCACCATCAAAATTCAGCTTGCAGTAGCCCGGGGAAGGGGGCTGCCAGACCAGAAGAGATGAAGGAGGCTGCAGTTGGCACATAGGACAACTAGAGCTAGTGGCACCTTCAATTCCGAAAAGGTTCATATTGCGCTGGTCATTAGCTGAAGGTTTTTCATTGTGAGTATCTTTGACCTTGGTAAGGGTTGTTTCCCTCATATTCTTCATGATCTCTATTTTAATGTGGTCGAGTTGGTGAATTTCGTCCTGGAAGATTCTCCTATTCCTTTCCTTCCAAACCGACCACACAATGAAGCCAGGTCCCAGACGCCAAAGAAGGTTTACAGTTTCTTGTTCAGTATACTTGATCCTCCACCTAGCTATGCTCTCATGGATAGAGTCTTTGTTTCTATCAATTTCGGAAAATTTCCGCCATCCAATCCCATTAGTTATTGGCCCACTCACAAGAGTTCAGGAGGTGGTTCATAGTTTCCTCCTCCACCCTGCACAGACAACATCTCAATGGTCTAATGAACCCTTTCCTACGTAAATTCTCCCAAGTAAGAATTTTCTTATGCATGAGAAGCCACGAGAAGGTTTTGACCTTAGGCTAGTAGATAGCATCCCATACATTCTTATGCCAGTGAACTTTTTATGCTAAATCTCTCTGTTCAAGGTGGTGCCTCACTTCTTTAAGATTAAAAGTGCCACCTTCCATCTTTCCCCACCGAATCTGATCCTCCTCCTGCGATCGGCGAATTCTTCGCTTATCCACCCATGGGCGCAAAGACATCAACTGGTTTTCTGCTTGGATCTCTTGGGAGGGAGGGGTAAGAGCCCAATGGCACCATTGCTGGTCCAAAAGATCATTGGTCCAGTAATGGTAAACCTTAATTTTACCAAGACCTTGAAAATATTGCTGGATAAGTTGATACTCCAGGTTTTCCAACTTCAGTAATTATTGCCAGACATCTTCCCAGAAGAAGGCCATTTAGCCATTTCGTATTTCCCAGAAACAATGGTCTTGGATGATATTTCTGTTAGCCCAAGCTAGGTTCCAAATAGGGGATCCGGTGATCACTCCTGTCATTCTGACTAAGTCCGGAGGCGCCAATCCTCAGCATACTTAGCCCGCTAGAGAGTTTCCCAAGGGGTATTGGTTTCTTTCAGCCATCTCCACCAGATCTTGGCTCCACATGCCTTATTTACATTTTCTGGATCTTGAAGCCCCAGACCACCTAGGGTCTTAGGTTTGCAACTCTTATTCCAGGCCACCAAGGAACATTTTTTTCTATCAGCTTTACCAGACCACAAGAAAGTCCTTTGAATATCTCTGATTTTTTGGAGGATGCCCTTAGGTGCCGGAAGAATGGACAACATGTACTTCGGGATCGCTTGTAGCACCGCCTTCATCATGATCAACCTACCAGCAAAATTTAGAGCTCTGATCGTCCAATACTTCCCCCGTTCCTCAATGGAGAAGAGTAGTTTTTCCCAATGACCTCTCTTCCAGGGTTTTTCCATTAAGGGAATCCATAAATATTTGGAAGGAAGGCTCTTCCTTCTAAAGCCAAGGATGTTCGTGAGGTTCCTATGTATAGACATGTGAGTATTAAAGAAGAAAATTGAAGATTTGCCTAAGTTCAGGTCCATTCTCGAAGCATGCCCAAAGAGGTTGAGAATACCTTTAAAACCCCTGGCCTCTTTAACAATAGGGATGCCATGGAGCATCGTGTCATCCACTAATTGCTGATGGGTGGTGGCAGGGCACGTTGGCAGAGGTTGAAGACCCACAATGTCCTCTCTCCCTTTTTCCGTTTTGATGATACAGCTTGAGCCCTCCATAAGAATGACAAACAGAAAGGGAGAAATCGGATCACCTTGCCGAATTCCCCTGGATGGAGTGAAGGGATGAGCAGGGGCTCCATTAACCAGGATTGAGAGACTCGGGGATTTGACCATAGCCAACACCCAATTGATCCAACGTTCGCCAAACCCAAAAGCCTCCAAGACAACTTCCAAGTAGTTCCAGCTTACTTTATCATAGGCTTTAGACAGATCCAGTTGGATAATCATGCCAGCTTTTTTTTGTGACTGAAGGGAGTGGATCATCTCATGCGCCATAAGGACATTATCCATAATCTATCTCCCTTCAACAAAGCCATATTGCTCCTTCGAAATAATTAGTGGGAGGATATGCTTCAATCTGTTAGCCATCACCTTAGATATGATTTTATACAATACATTGCAAAGGGCTATGGGTCAAAACTTCTCTGGGGTGTAGGTCGCCTCTTCCTTGGGGATCAAAGCTAAAAAGTTGAGTTTAGGGATTTCAGGATAGAGGAGGTTTTACGGGAGTCCTCCACCACTTCCCAAATCGCCAACTGCACAGTATCCCAACAAGATTTGAAGAAATCAATAGTAAAGCCATATGGGCCTGGCGACTTACCATTAGACATTTCATGTACCACTTCCTCCACTTCAATCAGATTCACAGGCCTGTCCAAGTTCTGATTATGGTCCTTTGATAAAATCTTAGGGATGGAAATCCTAAGGATGGAAGCCACAACTTCCCGAATTGCCCCGTCTATGTCCGTATCTGGTTCAGTAGAAATTTGAGCAAAGTGGTCGACCAACAAGGTAGATATGTCTTTGTGCGATTCATAAGAGTTCCCTTGAACATCTTTTAACCTGATGATCTTGCTGGTGCGTCTATAGTCTATGGCAGATCTGTGGAAAATTTTAGTATTCTTTTCCCCTTCCTTAAGCCATTGGACCCTAGATTTATGTTTCCACAGGATTTCCTCCTGCAAACACCTTTCTTCCCATTGCTTCATGAGGTTATGCTCTACAAGGACAAATTCATGGGAAATTTCCTCATTGATCCAAGCCCTATGCACTCGTTCCAGCTGTTCTTCTAAGACAATATTCTCCTTGAAGATGTTACCGAAACCCTCTTGGTTCCAAGCTCGAAGTCTGGCTTTAATATGTTTCAGTTTAGCTTGAAGACGGAACATCCTCATACCCCTAACCGTAGGGGTTTCATGCCACCACTGCTTGATTTTTTATTTTAAATCTACGTGGTCGAGCCAGAAATGCTCAAATCTGAAGGGCCTGTTTTTAGGAGTGCCCAAAATAGCAACATCCGGGGTGATGGGCCAGTGGTCAGAGACCCCACTTGGAATAGTGTCTGACTCCACTGCGACTCCCTCCAGGAGGATATCTTCAGTAATGAGGAAACGATCTAGTCTCAAGGAAATCTTCTTGTCCCCTCCCCTCTTATTATTCCAAGTGTACAACCCACTTTTTGGGAGAATGTCAATAAGCCTAGAGGACCTTATGAAGTGACTGAGGGCCTCAGCATCCCAGTTGAGCCTCCTCAATCCCCCCTTATTTTATCTTAATGAGGTTATCATATTAAAATCCCCCCCAAAGATCCCTTTAACACCAGAGAATCTAAGTTTCAGATCGGAGAGGCGATCCAATAGAAGCTGATTTTCTTCTAATCTTTGGGGTCCATATACATTAGTACATAAATATGAGCCAGGTTCTCCTATAATATGCATCTCTAAGGATACATAAGATCTTATTGCTTCTGCACTAACCAGATGGAAAGAGTGGGGGTTCCAAAAGGTTACCAGAACTCCCTCCATCCCATTTCCCTCCACCTCTAGGTAGTCCATTCTTTTTCTAATTTTCCTGCTTATCTCCTGCATCTTCTTACTTGAACATTTAGTTTCTTGAAGGAAGATCATATCTGGGTTTTCAGTTTTGACTTTTTTCTTCAAAAGTCTTTGTTTCCTTTGGCTGTTTAGCCCTCTAACATTCCATGATAAGATCTTCATAATAAACAAAATAGTTTAAGAAGAGGGGGTGAAAGCCTCAAGGGCTTTCATCTTACCTGAATTTATGAGCATTTGACCTAATTCCTGGAGGGCTTCGTTGTTGGTTTTTCTTCCTCTCTTGCACCTATGCTTGGCCTTCTGGTTCGTCTGATGCAATCCTTGGACTTTGATTCCCAGACCCTTTGTCACTCCATACCCTCTTTTCTGACCCTTCTTCTCGGCCTCCTGGTGGGCCAGAAAGAGGAAATTGATCCTGTCAACCTCTTCTGTCGGGATTTGTTCCAATCCTTTTTGCTTCCATTGTTCCACCATAGTGTTTAGGTCCATTCCTTCCCATTCCATGATATCCCCCAGTTCTAGTTCCTCTATACCTACTTCATTTATTGCCATTTCTGCATCTCCCTTAACATCTTCATCATAACCGATGCCTTCTGGGTTATCTTCCAGAGTGATCATGTTCGGATCTAGGGATGCCTGCTTTGGAGAACCCAAAGTATCTGGTATAGAATCCTGCTGATGGGATTCTTCAATTGTTTCATCTTTAGATCCCAAAGCTTCAAAGGCATTTCTAGTGCCCTTACTTGGTATCCCGACTTTGGGCTGGTTTCTTCGGTTTGCCCTCTGTCTCCCACTTGGGTGAGAAAAGCCTTCCTGATCTTTAGCCGCTCCTTCCTTGCTTTTTTCTATTTGCTTTGTTAGAGGGCATTCTCTGAACAGATGTCCATGCTCGTGACATCTACGGCATCGAAAGGTAATCTATTCATAGTCAATGGCCTGAAAGAAAACTTCATCTCTAAATTCAAGCTACATACCTTCATGCAGAGCCCCTGAAACGTCCATTTCTACACAGATCCTTGCACAGGAGGTGTATCTTTTTTGCAAGGTGGCCTCTGAGGCTTGGAAAAACTTTCCCAGCTTGTTTCCAATCTGATCGAGCGCTGAAGGTCTATAATAGTCGATAAGGAGAGAGAAAAGGCGGATCCATACCGGCACATGCGTGAAGGTCTGCTATTCTAGGGCAAAGTTAGGCTTCCATGGCCTTACATAAAGACCAGCTGAGGCATAGAAATAGGGACCCCCATCGAAGATTCGATCTCTGTCTTCCAGATTTGGAAAAACAATCGTAAAGAAACCCTTAGCCCCGAGATGCAGTCTGACATCTCCTTTTGGCTTTCACTGTTGTTTTATCCATAGGCACAAGGCTTTTTTAGTTGGCCAAAATGATGCAGGAGCATTAGACTCGAAAATACTTTGTATTTATTAAAACTTAGGGGTGTTTAAGTTTTTAAAAAGAGTTAGATTTTTATAAATAATTTGAGTGGTTTTTATGTATTTTTAATTAAATATTGTAAATAATTCTCAAATATGAGAGAATTTGGTCAGTTGAGGATGTAAAGGGATGAGAGATTTTAATTTAGAAATTAGTTTCATTAATTTTGGGTGAGAGATGATCCTTAGGGATTCAAGAGTGATTTTAGGATTTATTTATTATTTAGGGGGTTTGTTGAGGATTAAAGTGGACCCGTACCTTTCAAATTGTTCAATTAAAATTGTATAAATTGATATGCTCCCAAAGGCAAAGGCCAGATCAGGAGAGGGATAGAGAGTGAATTAGTAGGTTTGGATACAGAATTTGTGTTTGGCCGTTTTGTAAAAAAGGGGCCAATGGTTTGAAAATCGCTACTTACAAAGGGTTTTGTAATTGATCGTATCCATTTCTATATGATGAGGAATTTGTTTGGAATTTTTTGTGTGTATTATATGTTTTTTGTTAACTGGTTAAAGAACGCTGGATTTCTATGAAATAAGCGTATGAGAAGAGAAAGTCGATTTCAAATAAAATCCTAATCGACCATGCATTGTGGAATTAAATCTGCATTGTTATGGATGGCGCAATTGCATTTATGCAAAGTTGTTAGCATTGAGCAAGTTGATTGATATCAATGCTGGCCATCTGTAGAACACATCATTTGGTTAGAACGATGTCAGCTAGAATAAACATTGTTATTAACTGAAGGCAAATGAAGATGGTTTAAAATTGTTGTGAGAACGTGTGTGTGAAAATTTGCAGATGGTGCGCGCTCTTTTGAGTAGTATACAATCGAATTCCATTCGATTGGGCAGGAAGCTAACCTATGCTTCGATAAGAGACGGAGGTGCTCAAGAAAACCACAGTCGAATCAAATTCAATGAGACGATGTCGTGGAACAAAGGCATTAACAAAGTTCGGTCTTTCCGATGAAGAAACCGGCATTTGCATCCTGGAAATATACGCAGAGTATAGATCGATTGAAGACGAGGTGTTTGAAGGAATTGCGTTACAAATTAAATGGAGGCACCTAGTCATATTTATCAACGGACCATACGTGGAGCGAAAGTTTGTTTTGCAAGGACATTGTATTGAATTTGACAGATGGTGATCAGTTCAAGGAGGAAATGAAACCAGTATGTAAGTAATTGGTTGTTTAAATCATATTTATATATATAACATTGTGGTTGAACTGAAGGACGCGGAGATCCATAATTTATTGATTGGCGATGACAAATTTGTTGCTGAAGGATCGATGGCAAATTCGTTGGTGGAAATCTATGGCAATTCTCTGCGTGTAGGAACAAATGGTAAGTCAGTGTTGGAAAAATTGGTACAGAGTAAGTACCATAATGAAGGTTGAAGTGGAGTTTTGGTGAGAAGCAGAGTTTGGAAGAAACACACAATTCAAATGCTGCGCAGAGCAAGAACAGAATGGTTAATACATTGAAAAAGAACAGCTTTTGTGGAGATGTCACGAGGGTATAATAAGAGCGCAGTACGACTGTGAGACAGGTTTGATAAATGAATCCGGTGGACGGATATAAGCACTCAGCCGGCAAGTGAAATTCGATTCCGAAATTGGCAGGAAATCGAACAATGTTCAACTTTGAAGCTGAACATAATGTAAGTAAGGTATTGAGGACCATATCTGGAGGTGAGTTTGGCAATTTTAAAAAGGCAAAGGCATATGTACAAATGAATCAAGGTTTGTTTACTTTAATTACTGGGCATTTGGGTTAATAAGTGGCAATGTAATAATTATATGCTTTGGGAGTTAATTAGCCAAGTTCGACTTTTGAATTTGAGAAGTTTGCATAGTTAAACATCATGGAAAAGGTTTTCATGGATGGAAGAAACCTTACATAATGAAGGTTAAAGGTTTTATGAGAATATGAATGGAATTGCCATATGACTAGAAAAGAGAGTGGGCATCATATTAAATAGAAGAGGAACCTTTACATAAATGAATGTTAGTAAAGAGTCATATAGCGAGAGTATGATTTGGTTTTAAATGCCATTTGAGGTGTGGGTTTTAAATGCATGGAAAATTGATTATTGGGTTTGTGGTTTTTGAACCATATGTTAAGAAGGAGCTTCCGCAATGATAGTGTATGAAATTGCCAGAATTGAAGTTTTATTTGGGCAATTATTTGAGATGCATTTTGTATATGCATGAGAGTGGTGAGATTTTGGGTTTGCAGGGTTGGCCTTGCATCATTATGGTATCAGAGTTGGAATATCTCTGTGTGAGGGTTCAATTTTTTTTTAAATTGAGTTAATTACATGTGATGAATGAATGTCAGATTTTGAAGCTAATGAATATTTCAGCACAGAGATGCAGTGCAGTTGAAGAAGTGAAGCGAGATCAATAGGATCTTGAAAGGTGAGCTGACAGGTATTATTTATCTCTGGTTTAAAGGTTATGCTTGGATAATTTGGTTTACAGGCATAGTGAAGAAAATCTCAGCGGGAAGAAGCAGATCACAGCTAGAGTGCAGTGATGAAGGAGTCCAGCAAAGGATTCTAAGAGAGAGTGGCAGAACCTGAAGATTCAACAGAGGTTGAATAAAGTTGCGGATGAGAGAAGCCTGAAGGAGCAGTGGAGAATACTCAAAAAGTTCCAGCAGAGGACCGGTGATTACCAAAAGACCAGATCCGGAGGAAGGGATTGGTGAGGTAAGTGGCAGCAGGAGAGTTTGTTGTTGTAGAGGCTTGGTGCAACTCATGGGTGAGAAACTCATGGCGAATGAGATGACTACTGAAAGTCATAAAGGAGAGAGCAGAGGTTCAGAGAGAGGCCACAGTAGAAAGAGGGAGAAGGAAAATGCCAAGGCAAATGGCATAAGACAGCAGTTGACTGATGAAGAGTATGAGAAAGAGAAAGCTGAGATAGCAGTCCATCTCGAGTTATTGATGGAATTGTTACAGGAAAATGTGAAATACCAGAGACATGGTTGGACCATGAGAACAACAGTGAAGTGGCAGAGGCTACAACAGAAAAGGGATCAACAGGTGAACATGCAGTTAACAGAAGAGTTGAGGAAGCTCGAGCAGATGATGAGTATACAGTTGAGACGTGAAGAACTCAGAGCAGCTGAGTTGAAAGAGGAAGTTTCCATTGATGAAACAGAGGAGGAGATCATTGATGATTTCTTGAGTTATTGGGCAGATCCAGATCAGTTGGATGATGTAAAATCTTGTGTTTGTGTAGCTGACAATTGTGATGTGATTACAGGTTTTACTGAGGAGGATGCGCAATCTTGTGAAGCTTTCACAAGTGTGGAAAAGAATTTCTCAAGGGATAAATACTCTGAAGAAGGAAGCAGTGATGTGTTTGTACTTGAAGCTGTTATAGTACAAGAGGAATTTCATGTGAATGAAGAAGAGGATCGGCTTGGAGAGCTGGTATATGAAACAACAGTTGAGACTGTTGAACTTTGTGATTTTCAAACTAAAAGTTTGTGTGTGAATGCAGGGATGATACATGATGATGATATGCTTCAGCAATGCCACAGAGAAATTGCATTGTTGGAATATTTGTTGGAGAATTCAGAGTATGACAGTGAGATTGCAGCAGAAGAAAGAGTTCAGTACAGTGAACGAGAGCAGAAATACATCATGGAGGCAGATGATATGAATGGAAGACTGGTTGATAGTCTTGAGAGTTCTTCAGAGAATTCTTTGGGAAGAGAAGATCAGCATACTGATGTGCTGACTGAGATGGAAAATTTAGGACAGCATACTAAGGTGTTGGCAAAGGAGGAAAAGGAACTGATGCCTTATGATTTTTGTTTTAACAAGTGTTTTGTGAATGCAGGTGTTATTGCAGGTGCTGAAGAACATTTGACTCAGTTGAGCAGTCAAATGAAGGAAGAAGAAAATTCTGTGGAAATTTCAAATCCATGGGATGAGGACGTTATGGAAGGGATGCTGAATAGTCAAAATTCAGTGCAGGAAGAATCTCAATTTCAAAATTGGGAATTGCAGATACAGAGAAATGAAGATAGCAGAAAGGAGTACACAATGTACCAGTCCAGTAAGTTGCTGATAGGAGAAGGCAGAAAATAAGTTTTCTGTTTCAGAAAACAAGAGGGCATGGATGATTGGGTGGCAGCAAGAAGTCAGCAAGTGACAGTAACAATTGAACGAGTAAGAACTGAGCAAGCCGTCTTAGCTCAGCAGGCGGTAAGAAATCAGCAATTTGAAGATTTATTGGACCGATAAATTGAATTAATCAGAAGAATCATGATGAAAGTATCTCAGAGGAAGATATCAACAAGGAAGAGAAGCAGTAGCAGCAAAATGAAGACAGAGACAGATTGTGAAAGTGCAGCTAGTGGAGCAAGACAGCATAAGATATGGAGACCTGGAGAAAAGCAGCAAACAACAGATATTAACTTGCAGAACAAAGTGTGGGATCCAGGTGGACAAAGATTTAAAACGCATGATCAAGAGATCATGATCATTTTCAACCTTGGGAGTCTGATGCAGGAGCATTAGACTCGAAAATACTTTGTATTTATTAAAACTTAGGGGTGTTTAAGTTTTTAAAAAGAGTTAGATTTTTATAAATAATTTGAGTGGGTTTTATGTATTTTTAATTAAATATTGTAAATAATTCTCAAATATGAGAGAATTTGGTCAGTTGAGGATGTAAAGGGATGAGAGATTTTAATTTAGAAATTAGTTTCATTAATTTTCGGTGAGAGAGGATCCTTAGGGATTCAAGAGTGATTTTAGGATTTGTTGAGATATTTAGGGGTTTGTTGAGTGATTAAAGGGATGAGAACCAAAATTGGTTCAATTAAAATTGTATAAATTAATATGCCTCAAAGGCAAAATAGATCAGGAGAGGATAGAGAGGAATTAGTAGGTTTGGATAGCAGAATTTGTAAGCCTACGGGCTTTTGTAAAAAAAGGGGCCAATGGTTTGAAAATCTGGCCATTTACAAAGGGTTTTGTAATTGATTGCATCTGATTATATGATGAGGAATTTGTTTTGGAATTTCTGTGTGCATTATATATGTTTTTGGTTAAATTCGGGTTAAAGAACGTTTGGATTTCTATGAAATAAGCGTATGAAGAGAAGGTCGATTTCAGTTAAAATCGATCTATGCATTAAATAGAATTAAATATGCATTGTTATGGATGGCGCAATTGCATTTATGCAGAGTTGTTAGTATTGAACAAGTTGATTGATATCAATGCTGGCCATCTGTAGAACGCATCATTTGGTTAGAACGATGTCAGCTAGAATAAACACTGTTATTAACTGAAGGCAAATGAAGATGGTTTAAAATTGTTGTGAGAACGTGTGTGTGAAAAATTTGTAGATAGTGCACGCTCTTTTGAGTAGTATACAATCGAATTCCATTCGATTGGGCAGGAAGCTAACCCACGCTTCGATAAGAGACGGAGGCGCTCATAGAAAACCACAGTCGAATCAAATTCAATGAGACGATGTCGTGGAACAAAGGCATTAACAAAGTTCGGTCTTTCCAATGAAGAAACTGGAATTTGCATCCAGGAAATATACGCAGAGTATAGATCGATTGAAGAGGAGGTGTTTGAAGGAATTGTGTTACCAATTAAATGGAGGCGCCTAGTCATATTTATCAACGGACCATACGTGGAGCGAAAGTTGTTTTGCAAAGACATTGTATTGAATTTGACAGATGGTGATCAGTTCAAGGAGGAAATGAAACTGGTATGTAAGTAATTGGTTGTTTAAATCATATTTATATATATAACGCTGTGGTTGAACTGAAGGACGCAGAGATCCAGAATTTATTGATTGGCGATGGCAATTTTGTTGCGAAGGATCGATGGAAAATTTGTTGGTGGAAATCGATGGCAATTATCTGCGTGTAGGAACGAATGGTAAGTCACAATTCAGTGTTGGAAAAATTGGTACAGAGTAAGTACCATAATGAAGGTTGAAGCGGAGTTTTGGTGAGAAGCTGAGTTTGGAAGAAACGCACAATTCAAATGCTGGCAGAGCAAGAACAGAATGGTTAATACGCTGAAAAAGAACAGCTTTTGTGGAGATGTCACGAAGGTATAGTAAGAGTGCAGTATGACTGTGAAACAGGTTTGAGAAATGAATCCGGTGGACGGATATAATCACTCAGCCGGCAAGTGAAATTCGATTCCGAAATTGGCAGGAAATCGAACAATGTTCAACTTTGAAGTTGAACATAAGGTAAGTAAGGTATGGAGGACCAGATCTGGAGCCGATTTTGGCAATTTTAAAAAGGCAAAGGCGCATGTATAAATGAATCAAAATTTGTTTACTTTAATTACTGGACATTTGGGTTAATAAGTGGCGATGTAATAATTATATGCTTTGGGAGTTAATTATCCAAGTTCGACTTTTGAATTTGAGAAGTTTTCATAGTTAAACATCATGGAAAAGGTTTTCATGGATGGAAGAAACCTTACATAATGAAGGTTAAAGGTTTTATGAGAATATGAATGGAATTGCCATATGACTAGAAAAGAGAGTGGGCATCATATTAAATAGAAGAGGAACCTTTACATAAATGAATGTTAGTAAAGAGTCATATAGCGAGAGTATGATTTGGTTCTAAATGCCATTTGAGGTGTGGGTTTTAAATGCATGGAAAATTGATTATTGGGTTTGTGGTTTTTGAACCATATGTTAAGAAGGAGCTTCCGCAATGATAGTGTATGAAATTGCCGGAATTGAAGTTTTATTTGGTCAATTATTTGAGATGCATTTTGTATATGCATGAGAGTGGTGAGATTCTGGGTTTGCAGGGTTGGCCTTGCATCACAAAAGCCCATAAATTTTCAAATTAGAGCATGTATTGCCATATGGTCCCTATAATTCTGCATTTTCGGATCTGTGATGATAACCCGAAGACTTTCTGCGGTTTTCGGCTTACAGCGACCGTTCTCCCCCTGTTTTTTACTCTCTGTGGCAGATCCTAATAGGTTCAAGCCCTCTTGGGGTTGGGCTTGATTTTCTACAGCGTCGTTTGTCCCTTCTACTGTCCCAAGAGATTCCTTTTCGGGATTAAGGCCTTTTTCTTTATTCTCCATTATTTTAACACCAGTTGACCTCTTCTGACCTAGTTCCTCTTTGGTCGTCCCGCTCACCTTCTTCTTCTTACCTAGCTCATCATTTCCTGCAGTTTCTGACCCAGAAATTTGCAGTCCTTCACTTGGACCTTTTCCTTTGTCCAAGGTGACCTTTTTGTAAGAAGGGGCCCCATTGGCCCCCACTCATCTCATTCGGTTAGTCAGAGCTGACCCATGCCTCAGAAGCTTTGCTAAAAGGGCCCTTCCCTCCTCCAAAGCTTGCGACAGAGTGTAGACTACACCACCAAACCCTAGTTTCGACCCTGCTCAAGATTGCACTCGGGCCTGACTAAGTACTATTTTATTAATATCCTAATTCTGATTTTATTTACATTTATGTAATGATACAATGGCATTTAAACATTAATTTCATTGCATTTTATTAGTGCTTGTATAAGGCAATGTTATTTTCTATGTTAGTTCGAGCCCAATGATGGAACTAGGACACAAATCTGAAGCAATTTATACAAAAATATGAAACAATGTTTTCTTACAAAAAAAAGAAAAAAAACAGAAGGCCTAATCTTGGGATTAAATAAAACTCCCATGTTGATAAGTGTAATTCCTTTTGGAATTTATTTAGCGAATCGATATGTAATCAGGACATTGCTCGAGTGCTTAATAACATTTACTCTGTTAACTTGCTTTTTTACTAGCTAATATTTTACTTTGATTAGATTTATGTTCAATATTTACATGATTTTTTTGATGTTCCTTTCGCACCAGTGCTCCTATTCATTTAAAAACTTTATCAAAGCGTAATCAACGAATCTTGGTATTAATTCTTCTTTAATACTAAGTGCATTATCGATTTGATATTTTTGAATTAAACACTCATTATCTAATATTAAATGAAGTGTATTTTTAATACGTGTGAGGAAGAAGTGTTGTGCGGGAGAATAGGTGTGCAGAGAAAGGAACACAAATTTTCTTTCTTAATGTTCCACACCTTCGCACACCTCCCTCCCGCACAACGTTGTACATTAATCAATTAGTTAGCAGTTTTGGATTTTTAAATTTTGCTGCATGAAAAGTTTGGTTTACGTGTATATCAGAGTGCAAAATAAAGGTGGTAAATTAACTGTCGCGCAACCCAATTTCGAGCTTGCATGTGCACCCTTTTCCTAGATTATTTTGAAGTAATAAAGTAATTCACGATATTAGATTAGGAATTTTCTCCCAGTTTAACTTGGGTGGATAGCTATACAATATCAGTTTCCTATAAATTAAATCTAGATCAATATACTTTTATAAGTTTGCTTAATCTTCTCACCTTAGCATTCTGTATATTTTCCTTAAAATTTATTTGTATGCATCAAAAGATATCAATTTTCCATTTGAGCATGAAGAGGAAGGCACATCCATTCCTCTTAAAATATCAAGCCTACTACTGAATTAATTAATTTCCTTCTGAATCAATGTCCATTTCTCTTGCATTTATTGGATAAAATTTGTAGTCTTTGATAGTAATGCTTGTTTTCTTGGAAGATATCTTTCAAAAAACCATGAGACAAACTCGAAAAATGGGTGAGTCTGGGGCATGATAAATGGGGGAAAATAATATTCCTCAAATTGGTATTTTAAAACTAAATTCATAATTGTAAAACTAATATTAGATTGGTATTTTAGAGCTAATTTCGTAACTTGACTCCATAGGGTAGACATCTTTTGAATTTTTAGTATGCAGAATAAAGGAGCACATTCTGTATCTCAGCATGAATTCCCCTTCGACACATTTCTTCCACACATTGCAAAACGTCAATTTTAACCAAGAGCTACATGAGTACTTCAATTTTCTATTGGTTCACATTAAGCTAAAAAATAACATTTAAAAACTAATTTCATAACTTTGAAACTAAATTTAACTTGGCATTTTAAAACTAATTTCATAACTTGATTCTATAGAATGTAAATCTTTTAAACTTTTAGTGTGCATAATAAAAGATGTGCAGAAGAGGCATATCTACAGGATAACCTTTATACCCCCACTTTTTCATCTTTGCATACATTCCTTCTCTACACACTTCTTCCATGCACCGCAAAAGGTCAATTTTCACCTTTTTTGACATACATATTTTCACGTTCCGCGACAACGTTTTGGAAAAAAATCACATAGACGTAGCTAGTATCTGTTGTAGCAGATTGAAACGATGTGAAAAAGAGGGGCATGTGCGACAGAACCTTTATTTTCCACACTTCCCATAGATTCTCCCTTCGCACACTTCTTCTGTACACTGCAAAACGTCAATTTTCACATTATTTGAAACACATTTTCTCGTTTCACAGAAACATTTTGGAAAAATGTCACATAAAATCAATCAACTTCTCGTGCCATGGACTAATGCATATTAAAAAATTAATTAATATTAATCCTACGATTAACCAAATCTCCCTTGCTGAAAAATGTAAGTCTTTTCAACATTTATTCGATGAATCGACACGTAATCAGGACATTGTTCGAGTGCTTAATAACATTTGCTCTAATAAATTGCTTCGTTACTAGGTAATGTTTTACTTTGACTATCTATTTGTGTGCAATATTTACATGTGTATTTTAATGTTTCTTTCACACACATTCCCACTTTCACACATCCGTATGCATTTCCTTCTCCGCATACTTGTTCCATAGATTTATACTTTGCACACTTCGTCTTTCCCATGCACTCTACCTTGAATGATTGCTTTGTGGCATTTGTCTTTTATAGCATGTTATGGTAATCAATGCTACTAACTATTTCTATGCCACATGTTGTAATTACAATTATTTCGTGGCATAATATTAATCATTGTTTAATGATTTTTTACAATTTAAAATTTTGGTTTGGAATTCCATGTTTTTCATCCATATGCTATGTTTCTTTTTACATGTTTTAAAATGCTTGGGGTTTATGAAAAATGTTTTGTGACTAGGTTTTTAAATCATATAATTGGTAAAACAAACTTATCAATCACTTTATCTCCACACATAGTCATATGCCTTGATTCTCTTGCCACACAAATAATAAGTTCCTCCAAATATATAATTAATGTGAATTACAACTCTATGTTTGTGTTGCACATATATAACTCATAATAAGAATTACTTTTTTCTAATATATAAAATGTTATGTTTTTTTTTGAAATTTGGGTTTTCATTTATACAAAAAAGGTTACATTGTCAAGAACAACTTAACAAAATATTTCTGGCCTCACTCTTACCATATTTAGTGGTGAATATTTTTTTTGTGTGAATATTGGGTTTTCATTTATGAAAAAGATTGAAACAATGTCACTATGCCTCACTCTTACTAGAATTATTAGCTAGTAGGTAATTAGAAAAAAATATTACAAAATGACAAAATTTCTTAAATATTAAAAAACCGAAAAGGAACATAGAACTAGAAAAATTTCAGGATCAATACATAACTAGGGGCCATTAGGTATTAGGGGAAGTTACCGACTAAGATTTTCTGGTCTTGGATCGGGAAACAATAGGCGCTGAAATACATAGTGTTCATGTTTCTCCTTGTGAGCAAATCTGCCTTCAAAGTGGTATAGTTTTCCTTGTAGGCGCCTTTGACCCCTTTGCGGACTTGTTGATCTGTCTTGCGTCTATCAGGCTAGTTGCGTTGGAGATCACTCATGAATGAGATGATTGTATTTTGATCTTCATGTTTGTATCTTATGATTTATTCCATAAGTATCTTTAGATATTCAACTTGGTTGCCAAAGTTTTGTTCATTATAAGTGGGGTTGTTAAAATCAGTTGTATTGATGGGGTTGGAGTCTACAACTTCACCTTAGACAATGTTTTCCAGGTGATGCTGACTTGACTCCTTTCATTCTCCAACCCCTCGCATTATCCTCACTGACGTGGAACCTTGTATTTCATCAGGAAACAAAAAGACTTGGATACAAGGACACTATGGATGGGTTAAACTAATAGAACCTTCCACGTCAAATAGAAAACCAACCCACCCCAGAACAAAAACAACCTACATAGTCTTACAGTGCAATGAACCAAAACGTAGTCCCAAAAGAAACTATCTAAATGAATAGTCACAAAACACAATAGAAACGATACAAAACCCCCAAGAATCAAACCAGAATGGAGATACAAAAGCATAAAGTGAGTCTCCTGGAACTGCCTACTCAAGTTAGACCTCCAAAATCCAAACAAGAAAAAAAAGACACAAATCTCCATTCCACCCAATAATAACAGAGAATGGTCAAAAGACTCCAGGTGAAAAATCTCACTTTTCCTATCTTTCCGAAAACTAAAAAATATTTTCCTATTTTAATTTCCATATTTCTCAGAGATTGCAAAATATTTTTAAAATAGGAAAAAGGGAATTAAGTGATTATTAGCTTTAGAGACTCAAACAATGGCTATGATGATTGTTATGATTGATTTGCAAAGATCCTCAATCTAACGACGAATGCTTGATAAACTCAACCAAATTCTCGCGGGGTTTCTATTCACCTCTCAACATGCCCTCCGATGAACAAAAAAATAACATCTTATCTGACATATTGATTGAATAATGATTTGATTCACACTCGTAACATGTATCTATATACATATTTTTAATTCACTGATTATACCCTACATCAATGTAGATCACCATTTATTTAGTGGTCATCATACACTGGGTGGAAAAACTCATTTGTCTCATATTTCCGTAAACCAAAAAATATTTTCCTAATTTGAAAATATTTCTTAATTTAATTTTGGTATTTTTCAAAGATTGCAAAATAATTTTAAAATAGGAAAAAAAGGAATTACGTGATTAATATCTCTAGAGACTCTGATAATAGCTATGATGATTGTCATGATTGATTAGCAAATATTCTCAATCTAACGATGGAAGTTTGATTTGCAAAGATCTGTGGTTCTCGTACATTGTGGGGGGTTGTAATTGAGGTTATGCTACCTTCCTAAAACTTTGCTCTCTAATGCAAATTCCACCATTAACTGTCGACAATTCGATTAGGACCTGCACTATTTCTTTTTGAAGTAAATGTACCAACCACGATGTTAACAAATTGAACTGTAATAAGAATTGAGAATGTGTGTCGAGAAAAGAATGTGCATAAGAAGACTTATTTGCAGGAAAATGGATGTGTGAAGGAAGAAAAAACTTTAAAATAAAAAATTGCACAAATAATTGGCAAATCAAAAGTTGCTTCAACAATTTAACTTAATTTTTCATTTTAACATTCATCTATGCAGAGTAAGAGATGTGTGGAACAGGGGGTATATGTAGGAGAATGGGTGTGCGAGAAGATAGTGTGAATATCTAATCATGGCTTCTAGATATATCTATTGTCTACTAATCTTGGTTAAATAGTGCACCTGCATATGATATTTTATGGAATTTAAAAGGTTAGGTAAATGTGATAAAACGTTAAAGTGAATGTGTGAAAGTTTTATTTTTGCACACATTCTACCTATGTACACTTCTTTCAAACACCTCCATCCTGAAAAACACTTCTAAACGTTAATTTTCATGTTATATTACAAAGATAATTTCCCTTTTTGTGAGAACATTTTATTGTTATTTCCAGGGGCATATTAGCTGAGGATTTAAGTCATATTTTTTGAATGGCATGCAATTATATGGATAAAATATATTGTTTGATTTCATTGCACATTTGATTTGAAATACAAATACATGGAAGAGAAATATTATGCGAGGGAATACATGTATAGAAACAAGAACACAAATTTTCTTCCACACACATTAACAATTGCTATGCCACATGAAATGCTATTAGCCGACCTAAAGGTAGATCCAATCATGTGTTCCCCTAATCATGGATTCTTCTTCTTGAATATCAAGCCTACTTTGATTTGAGTCAAACGTAATGGATCATTTCACACGATTTTAGCACTATAAAATTATCGTTTGAATTATTCATCCATTTATCACTATGAATAGTGTAACTAAACAAAAATAAAACTTCTCAATATTGACATATAGTTCGATGGTTATATATATATATATAGGTAGCTCCTAAATGAACATTTGCAATAATAGAACTGAACTTATTTTATCAATTATCTATTTCCAAGACTGAATATGCATCATAAATCTACATGTTGCACCACTCACATTTCTTTCAATAGTTATCGAAACAATTGCAATGAAAAAAGTACAATAATTTTCTAGTTATTATATTTTTATAATCATTACAAATTTCAATATTGACATAAATTAAGATAGTGAAAATAGTAAACAATGACTAGATTACATGAAATTAGAATAAGGACTATAATTGATGAAATTTGGACAAATTACAATTAATTTTTTATTACTTTCAATGTGATTCTATCTAAGTAGCCATTGTAGCAGATAGAAGTATACCTAGATGGATTTTAGGACAATGTTCCTGGGGCGATCACCATGATTACCTTGCTTCATAAACCTCTGCTCATATTTACACAACCCAAGTAAACATAAATATGAGATTGACTCCTTTAACTTACACATACTTATTCATTGGAAGAAATTTTGGAGCTGTTGTCACCCCATTTTATAATTTGTTACCTTTAATGAATGCTACCTTTGAGTATTGAATAAATTACAATCACCATCACTTACCTATTTTTGTCCTGCATTACAGAGGTATCTCAACTTCATCGTCCTTGTTCACAACAAGACAATAATTGAGCAGATAAGACAAAGAGTACCATAAATGTTGTTACCATAAAGAGTACATCTATAAGTTATGAGTTTCTCAAGGATGTCAATTGAACTTGCTATTATATTCATTTATGTGCATTGAACTTTGGCCTTTTGTCTCGTAAAGATTATGGGATTATTCAGTAATGTATATTGTGCCACGCTTCTTTTTGCAACGCTAAAACAAGAATACTTAAACTTCGTCTTCCATTTCACTTCTGGATTCTGAGTGATGATCCATATTTCATTGGCCTATGTTCTCTCGTTCATTTTGATCTGGACAACATTTAGATGAGAGGAACCTATTACAATTTCTTCTTATTACACATTGTTGCTCTCAACACAACAGTATCAATAAAAAAAAATCCTATCTCTCTATGTCTTTGGCATAAACAACGTAACAATGCGAGAACTCTAAGCACAAACAAAGAAATTTGAAAACTCTGTAGTGTGGAGAAACACGAACAATTAACAAAATTCAATAGGTTTTCATTCGCTTAAGCTCTAAGTATATGATCATTTCACCATTACTCTAGTACGAACACTTATGATTTTTATATTACTTTCCATTAAGATTTGAAAAGATGTTTGTTAATCATAGGAGTAAGCCTTAATTATAAGTTTTTAATATCCAATAATCAGTTCCGCAAGAGGTTGATATGTGCAAAGGGGGAGCATGTGCGAAGGTGTGGAAGTGAGGGAACAAAGGTTCTCACACATAACTCTCTTCCACACATCCTTCCAATCAGCGATGACAGATATTGGTTGCAGAGTCCTATACACCTTCTTGATTTGTTTACAAATAGTAAATGCTATTAAGCACTCGAACGATGTTTTGATTACACATTGATTCACCAAATAAATGCCAAAAAAACTATTTTATAATATGGACAGATACGACTTTCTTGATTTGTTTACAACCAGTAACATTACACAATGCATTAGAGTAAATGTTATTAAACACTCAAATGATGTCCTGATTGCGCATCGATTTTCTAAATAAATGCCGAGAAAGCTTACGTTTTCCAGGAAGGGAGCTTCTATTAATCGTAGTATTAAGCCTTAATTAATATTTCAATATTCTATTAAGCACTTGAACGATGTCTTGATTACACATTGATTGGGCGAATAAATGTCGTAAAAACTTACATTTACCAACAACAATGCTTTTGTTAATTCTAGGATTAAGTTTTAAGTTATTTTTTACATCCGCTAATTTGTGCCACAGGAGGTTGATTGAGTTTATGTAACATTTCTCCACAACGTTGACACCAAACAAGGTAGTGTGCAAAAGAAGTGTGTGGAGGGGATCCAAACATCATTTCAATCTGTTATTGAAAATACTGGTTGTGAAACCTTGTGCGACTTATTGATTTGTTTACAAACAATAAATGTTATTAAGCACTCAAATGATGTCCATTTTACGTGTTGATTCGCCAAATAAATGTCAAACAAACTGTTTTATTGTTGAGAATTTAAAGGGCTAGTGATTAATACAAATTCTCTTCAGGATAATTACTTGTGAGTTTACTTGAGTTACTTATGTCTTTTCTTCCTTAGCTTACTTAGTTTTTCATCAAATCAATTATAAAAAATACACGAGACACAAGAATTAGGCTCCTAGAGCCAGGGCAAAACCTCTCCCTCTTGGATAGGAAAACCCACAAGAAATTCCTCTTATATATCTTCAAATGACAAGTACCATGACCAAGATTTAGACACTTAACCTATGAGAGTCTCCAAGACCTTGTCATTTCCTCTTTAACTGCCTTCAACACTAATCCTTCTATTTTGCTCCAACCTTTAAGACTTCTTTCTCCTTTTATGTCATTGTCCCAACTTCATGTATGGTAGATGTAATCTGATATGCAAACTAACCTTGGCACAGTTAATAAATCCGCACGTATAGTCTTTGTCCACTACCCTTAACATTGCTTGTGATGCAGGTTCTTTGCATAACTCGATATGAAAAAAATTCAGTGTAATGTTTGCAAATTATTTCTGAGTTAGAGTCCGAAAATGGAGGTTGAGATACCTCAGATAAGTCAGCAGTATAATCATGTACTTAATCCCATCAATCCACACTTGTATCGGCACTTTGTCACCTTCTGAAATCCACATCTAAAGACCTTTGAAATCCGCATCTGAAGTCCTCTAAAATCCACATCTGAAGTCCTCCGAAATCCGCACTTTTTCCACGAGACAATCCACACTTTTTCCACAGACATATCCACAAATTTCTTGTATTTTCTACGAAGTCTACTAGGGTATATATAGTAGTTTTCCCCTGTATATTAGCCGACCTGACTTTGTGAACCGATGTGACTATTTTTGGGAGTCGACATGACTGTTAGGTCGACTTTATCATATTTTATGAGGTCGACTTCTCATTGCATATAGTGCCAACTTCAACATATCATTTCCAGCGTTGAGATAGGTGTTAGGGTCCTATAATAATAGGGTTCATAAATTTTGAATTGACTTTGATAGTGTTGTAAATATGTACATACCTTGCTTTCTGCAAGTTGTTTTCTCATAATTTCAAAAAATGAAAAGATAATAAAAAAGCCAAAAAGAGGGTAAAAATTCCTAAAAGAAAGATCAAAGGACTTAGAAAAAATATAGACCCCAAAAGGAGAAAAATGAAATAAGACCTGAAAGTGAGCAAATCCAAATGCCACTACTTTTACTTTTTACTGCAAGAATAATGACTATGTGCGGAGTGTCAATAAATAACATAATACATGATCAGTTAAACAGTTTAATCTTAACTTTTCATGTTTTCAATTTCATGTTCTAGATAGAGAATAAAGATTTGTCAAACAATTTAAACTTGACAAATCAGTAGATATGTAGAGAATAATGAGGAGCTCAACAGTTTAATCTGAGCCCTCCGATGAAATAAGGTAGATCTAGATAGTTTTATGCTTTGAAATATAATATTTTAAGGTTGCAAGCCTAAATGCACCTACAAAATGAAGAAAAAATGTTAGAAATAAAGTTGGGTAGGTAGAAAGTAGTGAAGAAAGCATGTAATAAGACATCATCAAGAAAAATCATTGATTTCCCCTCCCCTATAGGTATTCAGTATTCTAAAACTTTCAGTAAAAAAGGCTCAGAGCATTTCTTTGACTTTTGTTGGGACTGGACTCAAGGCTCGATGACTGATAAGTTAAAAATATTGAATTCCTACCTTAAACCCTCATTCATCAACATTTACCCTTCATTCATACATCAAAACCTCTTTTTCCTAAGTAAAGACACATTCTTAATTAGTAAAAATTGTAACCCTAAAATCATTCCTTTCAAAATCATTCATAAAAACCCTCAAAATACATTTATCTTAAGTATTAGTGAAGTAATATAAAAGATGAGCAATGCTTTATTTTTATACTTTACTTAGAGATAATATGTGTTTTATTCTCATTTTCATTACCCTTTTTCATATTAACTTTTAACCTATTTTATTAAATCCCTAAAAATTCCCTCTCGTAGTTATTAATTCCATTATATTTAAATAAACCCCAAAAACCCACTATTTTAAAGTTTAGACCATAGTTAAATATTCCCATGTGCACAAATAATACCCGCTCTACTAACCCCTTGGTCTAAACCTATCCCTATTGAAATATTCCCGCCCCTTATAGTTTTTACAAATGCCAAAACGTTTGAAAAACTATATATTATAACAGCGCCCATATATGTATTATTAAAACATTTCATAAAAAAATGTTTAAAATACATGTTATATAAACCCGCACCCGCATATGTTTTTATTTTGAAACATTTTATAAATGTTTTAAAATAAAACATTACCCCCCGCCTATATTCGTATAACCCAAGTTTTGAATTAAACCAAGGTCTATTCATAAGGTTCAAAAAACCATTACCGCCTATGCAATTAGCTCGGTCCCACCTATCATTCCAACGCAACTCCCAAACTAATCTGAACCATTCGCGTTCAACTCTCTGATCCGACGGTTGACATCCCAAATCACGTGGAAAAGATGTGCGTTAATCCAACCACCAAACCTACGCGAAATGGATGGTTTCATTATAATCTCTCTCCTCCACGTGCCCTTCAAACATTGGATCCTGTGGGTTAAGCTCAAAACTGCTTACCACCAAATCACTGCGCAATACCACCGGTTTTAGATCCGTCAAAATCCCAAAACCGCTCCTTCCGCCTGATGCGACCTGCATTCAATGCTGGATTAATGCAATCAATATGTTTAATAAAACCTTTGAAAATACATTCATTTCATATCATTCTTGCGCGTTTAACCTCTGTGAAGCTTTCTCGACTGTAAAACACCCTTATCAAGCCTTTTTCTTCCATTTTTATGCTGGAAGCCTTCATAATTTGCCCAATAAACCTTTGAAGACTGCTGAGGAGCTGCACATCGCTCCAAACAATTCACAGAAGTTTCCAACTTGTTCAAAAAACCTCAAAATCATTCTGAAGTCCGATACCTGCATTACAACAGGTATTTTTCTAGAATTTGAACCTGCAATCAAGTTGAAAAACCTTTTTAAAGAAAGCAAACACATTTAAGGTTAAATAAATTAATTAAATAAACTGCCAAAAAGTCCCAAAAACAGGCCAAACTCTGACAAATTTTTCCCAGAAAACCTGTTTCTTTGCTGCGCACCATCTCTGAATAAATTGGCGAGTTTTCACAGTTTATTAGTCTATTTCAAACCTTGAAATAAGCCAGAAAACCTCTGCAAGTACCCTAAACCCTCTGTGATCCTTTTAAAAAGATTTTTCAGCCCTATTTCCATTAAAAATACTCAGGAAACCCCTGTTTTCTGTTTTAAACGAACTCTAAAGTCTCTAAACCTCTTTGGCAGGCCTAATTGAACAAAAAACCCAAAGAAAAGCCTATACTTTGCCAAATTTTCGCAATAAATTCTCTGCTATAGTAAAATTACTTCTGCAAACTGTCTAACTTGCAGAAGTAGATCAAAATGCCTAAAAAACAGAGTACAAGCAAGCCTAAAGGTTCTAAACCACCTAAACCTACCCCTGCCATGACTTCAAGTACTGCTATTGTTGTCAATCCATTGCAACCACCAGTTGTTGATATTGAACACATTCCCTTAGCTGATATTGATTATAAAATAGTTGATCCCATTGTTGAATTCAACCTGTTAGATATCCATAACTTGTGCTATGAGAATTCTTTAGATGATCAAGAAGAAGTCCATATTTGGGAATCCAATTTGCCCAAATATGTGGTCCCATTAACTCACCCATGTCAGGAGATCATTAGATTGTGTCAACAGTACTACATTCCATAGCAAAGAGCTATTGTAAATGCCAGTGAAGAAGTCCTTTTTACAATCACTGCAGATTCAATTAACCAAATGTTGCAACGTCAGCCTGACCTCCAAGAAGTGCCTTTGTCTATAGAGGCCCTCACCAAGCTATACATTGGCCTAGAGTTTCCCAAAAGGTTCATGATTTTTCGGAATTTTATGCCTCTGCATGTAGAAATTCCCAAGTTAAATCCTCCATATTCTACTGCTAAATTCCCTGAAGGATCAAGACATGTAATTTCCATGCTTTCTTTCATACTTGGATATTTCACTGATGAACACACTGATGAATCCATCTTGGGATTTTTGTCCACCTTTTCTCCAGGTCAACCACCTTCAGTAATATTTGATTATGTTGGTTTCATTGTTGATAGTATTCATTATCAATTGACAAACTTGCAAATAGAGGGAGTGTTTAGATATAACTCCTACCTTTTCCATATGTTCTTATGCTTCCAATCAGATAATTTTCCAATCACTCTTCAAAAACTTGACATAGAAGCAAATCTTCTATCTGTCATTTTTTGGACATCATTGCTCAGAAAAGAATGTAGAAATTTCAGTTATTCAGAGTTTTCAGAGTTATTTTTACATCCAGTGATTACCATGTTGACCCAAGACAGAGGAGCCTAGAATAAATGAGGAAATGAAGAAGATATTGCAGTTATTAGAGCAGAGTAAGTTTGGTGACTGGTATTTATATGAGAAATATATTGAAATCAGAGTCTTTGGGTCAAACTTGTTACCTTACAAGTTACCCAAACATCCTTCAATGAGGATCTTTGCCTTGGAGTATATCAGGCAGATCCTAAACTCTGATTCAATCAATTTTATGGCAGCTAAGAAGAAGACCCAATTCAAATTTAAAAATCAAATTGGGCCATTCTTATGCAATCACGGGGATGTAAAAAAAGAAGCAGCAAATCAATTATTCGAATATAAATTTGAAAAGAGTTTCCCTTGGAACTATGATCCACAAGGGATCTTGAGCAAGCTAAGGGTTAAATGCAAATTAACACCCTTTATACATGAAGCTAAACCAGAAATAGAAAAGTTTGCCAATCATCTTGAATGGATTGAAAACACATTAATAGATGCAGTAAACAAAGGTAATACTAGTCATACCTTAGAGACTGCAAATCAACCAGAGAAGTCCACCAAAAGAATAAGGGAAGAAGGAGCCTATGTGGCAGAGACTACAACAGAAACAAAGTTCAAGATCATTTATAACAAAAGGCCTAAATTAGATACAACGAATAAAGGAAAAGTGACAATAGATGTTGAAGAAACTGAGCCTTTAAATACCAACACAGATTTGCTAGAGACAAATGTAGCTACTGTAATTATCAATGAGCCAAATCAAAATGAAGAACAACTCAATAATAAAGAAACACAATTAATGGAAAGACAGCAAAGCATGAAAGCTTCTTCCTCACAGACAACTGAGGAAAAGGATTTGGATATTAAGGAGAAATATAAGCAAATTAAACTGAAGAATGAGGAAATCAAAACTGAAATTTACTCTCAGTTCTTGAAACAAAAGCCAAGTAATCAAAACATATTCCTATCAGCATTTGATTACTCAAGTAAAAAATTGATTATGTCAATATTACAGCCCACAGTATGAGTTCCAAAGACAGTTGCTGACTATAAGAAAGTTGATCTAGAAGTAGCTACAGACAGTATTCATGAATTAGATCAAATAGAGTTTCACAGGGAAAGCTCAAAGATGTTATATTCCACAGTTACAACAAAAGCTGTGAGTGCTCAAAAGCTATCTTTAAGAAGATGGACAAAGCTTCATTATATGCCAAGGATCTAAGGATAAAAGCCTTAGAAGAATTAGTATTGCAAGTAGGATATGATCCTACAAATATCAAAGCAGCAGAAGCATTGGTGAAAAAGAAAAATGAGGATATAGCAGCCTTGAGGAAACAGCTCAAACTTCCTCAAAGTGAGCATCCTCAGACAAAAGAAGTCTTACAGGAACAGAAGGAAAAAAATGAAATGATGAGTTTAATTCTTAAGTTGACAGCCCAGATTAAGGAAATGGAAATACAGATGGACAAACTTGTCCAAGAAAAAGAGACAATAAAAGAACCAGTGATTCCTACATTCATTCCAGTTATCACTGCAGCAGTGCCTTCAACTTTAGGAGAAAAGTTGGCACCCAAAGAACCACTGGCTACTGCAGTGCCAGTGACTTCTTCCACAACATCAGCCACTGAATCTTCTACAACAGCAGTACAGCCTACTGATGAGGCCAGCAAGATAGTGAAAGCAATGGAAGAGATGTCTTTAAAGACAAATGAAATTGACAGATTGACAAAAATGGTTGAAAATCTTGAAAAGTCAAATAAATCAGCTCAGGTAAATGCTAAGATACATAAACAAAATTCCAACAGATTGAGTGAAGAGTTAAAAAAGTTGCAAAAAGAATTAACTTTGAAGGATCAGATATCATATATAAAAAATTATCTTTGGAATAATATCATTGAAGCCATCCATGATGTATGGCCTTCAATTCAGGTAATTTTTTAGCAAAGAGAGTTATTATTAGCAACCCAAGCAGAAATTCAAAAGACTCAAATTGATTTGGCTGATAAACCAGAGCAAGCAGTGAGGCTAATCAATTTCCTTAACATCAAGAATAGACAGGAGTTGGAAGAGCTCAAAATAACAGACAGAACTGCAACTATCCTAGAAATTAGGAAAGTCACAACAAAGAGAAATTTGATGAGGCGACTTGAAGAAAAATGTGAAGGTGTGAATACTGTTATAACCAGGTTCATGGTTAAGTTCACAAATTTGAGGCAAAAAGGACTTCTTGATATCATGGTTATTAATGATAAATTGATGCCTCAAAATGATTATGACAAGAAGATAAGAGAATTTGCCAAGGAACAGGTAAATAAACCAACAGCTCAAAGCATCCCCACAAGAAAAGTGTTACTGAAAAGTTTTGAAGATTTATTTTACTTACAGTATTAGATCAAACACTTGTTTGTCATCAAGCCAACCTTTGCTAGATATACAGAAGTTGATGAGAATTTTGGGAAATTAAAGAATATTCAAATTCCTAAAAATGAAGATTGGTAGTCACTTACTGATTTGTTATGAAGGATAAAAGACAAGCAGGTGAAAATAAGAAAGAAAGATGTTTTCTAAAATTACAGTCAAAACAAATTTTATTTACAGCAGTAAATAGATTTTTACTAAGGGTTAAAGAGTATCAGTGAATAAAGAGTATCCAAGAAAGAGTATCAAACAAGGTAGATTAGATTCAGAAAATATCTAAAAGCCAGCAAGGAGGACATCAAGGCAACCACTTGCTTTATCCTCAAAACTGTTTCTATTTCTTATGGATAAAATAGGACAGCTTGCTGATTTGTTACGCAGTTGTCTCTATTTTTATTGTAAAGATATTTTATTTTCCTAAGATAATTCCTAGAAGTCTTCTAGGATATTTTGTAAAACATTGTGTATAAATACTTCATCTTTAGAAGTATTTTGTGTGGAATAAAATTGTTGGAATTGTTATAGTCATTTCTTCTTGGACTTGAAAGCTTTTGTGTGTCAAATTTTGAGTTAGCAAGTTGGATCAAAGCAAATTGGCATCATACTTCAAGATTCCTGTGATGAGCTATTTGGAGTGAAGTATTTTCTTCACTTGTCATTGTTTCCTTTGTTTGCTACATGCATCCATTTATGTTTATGCTAAATCTGAATGTATAACTAGGAGTATTACTACAAGATTTGTTAATAGCACTCTGTTTTTAACTAGTTATCATTTATATGTTTTCCTCTGATTTCCAGTGTAGGGAACCCTTAATTGGTCCCTCTCTCGTTTGACTTCTTCCTACTACTTCTTGTTCCGGATTTAAGGATTCTTAAGTGCCCTTTATCCTAATCATACCACCTCGCAAAAAAAAAATCCAAGATCTCCAAGGGTTAGCTATCTTTTCCTGAAGACATTTGACCATTTTGCCCTTGATCTTAGTCTTGTTTACTTGATTTTGATTCCATAGCTCAATGGACAAATAGATTTCCCACTATCCTTCCTTTCAAGTGATTTTTTCCCACCAAATCTATCAAAATAAAACCAAAGTTGCACTTTCATAACTAGCCTAATATTCCCAAATTAAAACAAAGTTAAAATTTAAAAGAGAGAGCCCTCTCTTAACCCTAGGAAGACTAGATCCTAGAGTGTGAAGTAGATTTGTGGTTACCTCTAGAATTCTTTGACTAAAAACTAAAATTACACAACTTAAGAATTACTAGAGTGATAATAAGAGGGATGTTTCAAGCCATTCTTCTACAAGGTTCATGAAAAGGTCTTGGAGCTTTTAATGATGACAATGCTCTTCATATACATGACTCTAATTGCACTTATAAACATAAGACAAACCCTAAATAGGCATCGAGAAGAAGTTTATTAACCTATAATAAAAATTTTGCTCATGAAACCCATGAAGCAAGTACAACAAATACATTTTATTATCTTTGTCTTCTTCTTTTCATAATTAAATAGCTAATATGAAGACCGATCCTAGTTACACTTTTCAACATTTATAATATGGGTTCATATGATCTTCTTGATTTGTTTAAAACCAGTAATCCTTACATAATGCGACATATTAAATGCTATTAAGCACTCGAACGATGTCTTGATTGCACGCCGATTCACCAAATAGATGTTAAAGAGTATGACTAAGCCTTAATTAATTTTTTAATACTAGGTGCAGAGTCCTTTGTACCGCTGTTAATATCCGTCACAACAGGTTCCCACACCTCTGTAAGCATTTCTGTCTCTATACAATTTTCCCATATATAGTCGCTCTGCACATTTGTCCTTTCTTGCACACTTTGCTACTTAATGCTATCAACAATTTGTATGCAAATTGTTATCATTACAAAGATTTTGTGGTATAGTATTTAGTTAAAGTACATGTTGATGTGCACAAACAATATGGATAACATGCTTGCGTGCAACCTTTATAACAATGACATATGTTAATCAGAAAAGGACCCACACTAAATGTTCAGTTAAATGACATAAAGTGCTCGTCTCACAGATTATGTTAGGCTGCACTCTCTTCCAACTCTAAACTATAGACTATGAATTCACACTGAAAAACGAATAACTAAGTCTCACGTGGCTAATGTGTTGTACTACCACGTGTCACTTATTTTTCCCAGATAAGCATCCATAAATCATGTAACCGTCACTTTGCATACTGCAATACATCACTTTTCACATCATTTGGCATATATTTCTTGAGTATTTTCAACATTTATTGAGTGAATGGACTCATAATCAATTCATCATTGTTGTGCTAATTCTCTAAAACATTGTGTAATGATAGGGCTTCACACATTAGGGGAATTTTGAGGTCTAAAATGGGCCTTCTAAGGAAATTATAAAATAATAGTGGAAATAATAAAATAAGATTAGATTATATCATCAAATTTTAGAGGGAAAAAATTTAAAAATATTTTTTCAACTCGTATTTTTAACTTATCTCCCTACAGTTTTACTCAAATTTCAAGCAACAACACTCGTTGGATGCAGAATTTGATTCCTCATCCAAAGAGTACCCATGGTGCATACTTTCGAAGAACCCTGCTACATGAAAAATGTTAAATACATGAAAAACGTGATTGCAATCATGTTTTTTAATGTATTTTCCATTTTTCGTGTAGCAAGGTCCATCAAAAGTATACAACATGGGTACTCTTTAGATGATGAATCAAATTTTTCATCCAATGAGTACTTTCGCTCAAAATTTGAGTAAAGCCTTAGGGAGAAAATATGAGTTGAAAAAAATAGTTTTATTATTTTTTTACTCCAAAAATGGTAAATCATCCCCCATGGTTAACATCATCATCTTAAATCCTATTGGTTCTTATAAAGTTTATTTTGGTTGTACATTTTTCTTAGGAGGTCCATTTTAGACCTCAAAATTCCCCTAATGGATGTTCATTAAACGAATCGACCCATAATCAAGACGTCGTTCTGGTGCTTAGTAGCATTTACTCTAAAGCATCGTGTAATGATTACTAATTGTAAACAAAATCAAGAACGTGTAAAGGGATTCACAACCAATATTTGTCGTAGCATATTGCAATCACTGGAATTGCCGACATGTACAAAAAGTTGTTTTAAATTACATTGAATGACAAGATTCACATACATTTAAACGAGGCTTTCACGCCACAAAACACTACTATGCCATAGTTTAGTTTTAGTTTTAGTTTAAATAGATTATAATTGAAGGTTTTAATCCTATACATAAATTACTTGCAAACAAATTTTTAGAAAACAAAAGATATACAATGGCGAGAATATAAATATACACATATTTTCTATTATGGAACCCAAAATCAAGAAAATCAAATTGATTTTTCATTATATTCCTTTAAATGTTACAAAAAATTATATAAATGTTGAAGCACTCATAAATCCCCAATCCATTAACCTTGGATTAGAACATAACCGTAGTTATCTTAAACGGATCTACAATATACCATGAGAAAAATGGCCATGCCCAAAACCATGTGCAAAAACCATGCACAAAACCATGTGTGGGTTTGCCCACCATCCTCAGGTTCGCCCAACTATCCTTGAGCCTGCATTTATTTATTTTTTCTCAGGGAAACAAAACTATGCATGGGGGCTGCCATACCCCCTGTGACTCCCCCACTACGCCCCACGCAATGCAACAACACTTGAAGATAGTCATGCAAAGAATATAACACATACCCAACAATAATTTAATTTTATATTCTTCCACGCTACGCTAAAAATTGACATTTTAAAACTAATCTCATAAATTTAGAACTAACCTTAAATTCACATTTAAAAATCAAATTCGTAACTTGATTCATGTGCAGGAGAACCATCATGCATCGACTTCTGCACCTGTGCACACATTGTCCCTGTCATACACTTCTTTCGCACATTTTCATCCAATACTTGCAATCGTTCGTAGTAGATTGAAAGGATGTGCAAAAAAGGAGTATGTGCGAGAAAACCTATATTCCCCCTCTTTCGCACCAAGTTCACACACATTCCCCCTCTGCACACTTTTTTCACACTTTATTTGACAAGAATATTTGACACAAAATTTGAATGGTCATAGGTTTGGATTATTAATCTCACCAATATCCGTCATAGTAGATTGAAAGGATGAGCATAAAAGAAGTATGAGCGAGAGAACCTTTATTCCTCCACTTCCGCACTTCGCACACATTATCCATTCGGACACTGCACCATTTCGTGGAAACGTTTTGGCAAAATGTCACATAAACTTAATCAATCCATCGTTTTGGTGAATCAACGTGTAATCAAGATATCGTTCAAGTGCTTAATAGCATTTACTCTGAAAGTGCAAAAAACCATTTCCATAAGGACAAAGCATGCACCCTGCACTACCGTATTCGCGCCAACATACCAATAACTAAAATAATAATAAAAAGTAGGGGTGATGTTGCTATGCATCTATCACTCTTGTTCAATTTTTTTAAAGCCATAGATCTTTAGAGAAAAAAAAAACAAAAACAAAAAACACCACCACCACAAACCCATTTCATATTCTTTAAAAGAGAAAAAGGCTAAGGCCTCTAGTTAAAAAGGAACCAAGAGAAAAAGGCTAGGATGTAAAAGGCATGATGAGACCTCTAGTTAAAAAGGAACCAAAAGGCTTTGGGATTTTATTTTAATGAAATGAGTTTTTTTTTTTTTTTAATTAATATTTTTAAATCAAACAAACAACAATATAATAAAGTAACTACAATCAATTATTTGAGAGATTAAAACCTTTCACTCAATCATTTTGGAGAATAAAACTTTTATAAAACTTTTTAAAAACCTTATAAGTCCTTTTTGAATAATTGTCCCAAGGTACTAATCTTTAAAATTTAATGAGGAAGGCTTTAATAATAATAATTCCTAATGTCTTTTATTGATAAAGTGAAGAAGCTAAATGGTTGGACTTTTGAAAGATGGGGGGATCCTTGTATATCTCCAAAAACACTCGAGTTATAGTAAAACTGAAATACGGCACTCGAGTTATAGTAAAACTGAAATATGGCTTCAAAAAGTTCGGGTTACGAAAAGATTACTAAAATCTTGTAGGCAATATTTGAATTTTTGAATTATCCAAAAAAGAAAAAGAAAAAGAAAAATAAAAATTATTATAAAAAGAAAATTAGGAAAGCCTCTTTTTCAAGGAAGGTCCAAAAAAGAAAATCACGAAAGCCCCCTTTCCAAGGAAGGTCCAAAAATTTGCTAGACAACACCTTCACTTGAAGTACAAACTTGCTATTGCGAAAATAGAGAAGGTCCAAAAAATTGCTAGACAATACCTTCACTTGAAGTACAAACTTACTATTGGGAAAAAAGAGATCCTATTAAGATATTTTATAACTTAATGCAATTTTAGCATCCAAAATCTCAATTTCATGTCTAGTAGGTATGGCTCAAGTATATCCTCCCAAAAGAGAATTTACTAAGAAGAGATTGTTTGCAAATAAATCCATCCATTAAAAAATAAATTAGGAAAGATATTATATTTGAAAGGAATGTGCACCACCGATGGGGGTGATCCTCCTGGCTACCACTTGTCTTCTAAGCACCCAACAAGGCTCGTCCTGCCTCCACGCGCATATTCATTATGACATTATGTGACGCCCCAATCTTCAATTCAAGCGAGTGCCAAGAACGCTCGCACACTTCGGAGTTAAATTCATGGGCCATCGTGAAAGGTTCTCCAGTTTGGTTGTTTGGGAGATGAATTTGGACATATCGGAGAACATAGGTGCTAGTGTTGAGTTCCATGACGATGCGTCGGGGTCAAGGCCTTGGTTGAGAAGCAGTGTGGACACCTGGGCTCAATTGGTTTGGGTCGACACTAGTCTGTTGGCTTGCCCCTGGGATCCGGGAATGTGAGAGGTTGGGGTGTCGTTTCAACTTCACTCCTTTAGGATTCCTCCGTGGAATGTCAAGTTTCAGGAGCTCACACATGCAGTTTGGGGTAAGGTATATGTTCATGTAAGTTTCAGTGTCTGATATCATAAATGGGGGGTTTCGTTGGAGTCTAGTTGAGCTTGTCTTGTGTTTTGTTACTTTCTGGGAATTTACCTTGGCTTATGTCTGTGGGAGGGTGTTATCCCGGGCCTTAATACGCCCTTCTGGTGGCCTGGATGCCAACTAGAGCTAAGGGTTAATGCTATTATTTCATTGTCGTCTCAGGGCAGGGGTGTTTTTATCTGTGAGACAAGGGGGTGGAGGAAGGCTCACAACCTATTATGGCCCTAGGACTAGGTAGTTGCAGGCTCTCCCTATGCCATTGTGTGTGTTTCTTGGTCATTAGTTTGTACTCATCTAGAGCAACAATTATGTGGGTTCATTTACTTTCTTTATTATTGCATGTACAATGAACTTTTTGTCTCTAGCCTTGCCCCTCAGTCGACGGTTTCGCCTCGACCACTGCAGCATGCCCCACCAACGGGGTCGGCCTTGTCGAGGGGGAGGGAACCATTTTCACACAGGGCATCCCGAGCTCAACCACAGCTCGCCCTCAGATAATTTAGACAACCGGGAGACTGAAGAAGCAACAACCATCTCACTAGTTCGCTCCCCATGCCATGTTGTGGCACCTATCACTATGGAGTCCATCACTAAGCAGCTTCAGATATCCAAATTAACATGGATATTCTCAGGGACCACCGCTATGAAGATCACAATGAGCTTGTGGCTTATATAAATGACATCCAACACAGTCAAAACGAAATCCTGGAACAATTGGATAGCCTTCGCCGCAGCGACCATCGCACCAATGACCACCTACGCAGCCAAGAAGCGAGGGTGGAACACATATATTTTCATATGCATGATTGCATCAGCTACTTTGCAGCTCCCCCTGTAATGCCCCCCAATCCCCCTTCTTAGTATGCTGTTATTACTCCTAGTTATCTTTTTGTTTTCTCCTAGTATACTAAGGCTACAATGTCTTTCAGAAATAATTGATGTCAACTACTTTCTATAATTTCCTCCAAGCCCAGATCTCAACAAGTCTGGTCGGAATGAGGGAAAGGGGCCTGTTGAGATTATTTTTGTAACCAATGTTTTCTTGAAAATATAATTAAATTATTTTGAACGACAAAAAAAGAAAGAAATGTCCAAAAATTTGCTTGAGACAAGGTCTCCATTTGAAAAACAAATTTACTTTATTCTCGACCAAAGAGAATTATTGGGATATATTTATGACTCAATTCAATTTAAGCACTGAGTGGGTGCCTAGTTTGTGCATTATGTGAATAGATTTTCGACATATATTATGGATCTACTACGTTTGCTGATTTTTTAATCCAAATAGTGGACCAATATTTCTCTAATTCACATATGCATCCACAAGATTGTCCAGATTATATCTTTAAGCATACACATGGCATTCAGTCACATGGAACACAAAAATTGAAGGGTATAAGCATATACCCCTAAAATATTCTTTATAATTAGGAGAGACTATGACTATATGAAAGGAACCAATTATTACCCTTAATCAAACTTACCTTGCAATTAACCGTAAGTACACAACTTAGGTCAATTACAGGGACGCTAATGCAACAAGCTCCATAGACAATGGGTTCATTATCTAGAACATTTTGTTGTCATTTTCTGTCTCTTCATTTTAGATGGATACACCACATATACATAAAGTGGATCGTCAATCAATGACTTTACCTAATAACCAAACAATGGTAACTATGCATCAACCACCTAACAAACCTCATTGCAATGGGCATATTGAATGAACAAGCACCCTATGACCACTATTATGGGCTGATTGATAAGACGATAGGAGTAAAGACAAAGATATGCACATAAATCTTACAAAATGGAAAGCATATGCAAACCCGCAATGTCTTGTATCCATAAAACACTAGATTTTCAGCTCCCGCTTAAAAGAATAGATTGTAAGGACTTCTCCAAAAGAGAATACTCTTATTAATAGAGGGAAGAAATGAATACAAAAGTGAGAGGAGCTTCGTACATTAACAATTAACAATGTACTACTACATTAAATGAGAGGAGCTTCGTACATTAACAATTAATAATGTACTACTACATTAGATGAGGACCAAGTCACGGAAGTAATAATTTGGCCTTTATTAACATAATAATTCACTTTAGCCTTTGTGGCATTTTACAATGTGAAATAATAGAATCGTCATGCTATGACTGTATTTTAAAATTATAGGTTTGTATGCAAAACCACCCATTTACATAGTTTTGTGGCTTTTTACAATGTGAAATAATAGAATCCTCGTACCATGACTTTATTTTAAAATTGTAGGTTTGTATTAAAAAACAAACCATTTACATAGTTTTAAGAAAAATGTTGTGTTTTTTACTTTCCAAACAAGACAACACTTATATTAATTGATAGGAAGCAATGAATACAAAAGTGAGGGTAGCTTTTTCCATTGACAAGAAACTATATTACATGGGACCGAGACACATAAGTATTAATCCGGCCCTTAATTAACCTAATAATTCACTTTAACCTTTGTAGCGTTTTACAGTGTCAATAATAGAAGTTCTCATAGTATGATTGTATTTTAAAATTGTGGGTTTGGATGCAAAAACAAAGTCATTGAGATAGATTTAGTCCAATATATTATGTTTATGTACATGACAACCATCGATTCGTGATCATTGACCTCTTTTATGCCAACGACCCTAACATAATTTAACTTGAACCTGAACCTCATCGACACATAAATTTGGAGACTTTTCACTATCACAAGCCTTTCACAAGCCTTCAACTGCAATGGTTTTCCAATGGAAAATTCACAAAGCCAAGCCTTCAACTGCAATGGTTTTCCAATGGAAAATTCACAAAGCTCACCAATAATGAGGTTACCATTACTAACTTCATTCACAAACTTCTATCTGCATCACTCTTGCAATCCCATCTCTTAGCTCACCAATCCAAATTCTTGACCACCATGCTTTCAGTCGATGCACTCCATATAAAACTGAAATTCCTTCAAAAATCTATTAAATTATTGGACGAGGTTAGATTTATGACTTCTTGATTTCCAAGTATTCAACATTCTAGCTAAGTTAAGCATCAACTAATATCTTGAGATATGGTTAGTATAAGAGGTTTATTTTACTGGTAAACCTGAAAGATATTAAGCCACATTGGTATATCCCCTACTAAGGATTTTGCTCCACATTAATATTATTATAAATAGGTCGAGCTAGCTTTGAGGGTTAGCTTAATTGGTCGAGTCCCCATCGTTAAAGCACCTTTGTTTTTTAGAGGTCACGGGTTCAATTCTCTCAACATGCTCGGGGTCAGGCTCCGTGGTTGAGCCAGCAGGAAGTGATCCATTTGAGTGGATCTGCCTGGTACAAATATTCCATGGACGTAGTGGTCACCGATCTCCGGCATTCATGAACCACATAAAAAAATAAAAAATAAAAATTAAACAAGTTGAGCTTTAAATCCTATTAAATTTAGCCAGCATCTATCTTTTCATTCACCTTTCCTAAAGCAAGAAGTGCTTGATATTGAATCAGTCATAATATTAAAAACTCTTAAAATAAAAGGTTGAAAGTTGAAGAAACCTTTGTCACTAGAGATGCTTATCAGCTGCTACAATCAGACCTCCCAAGCGATTGTGAGGATGTGGGGGCCTAATTAACATGTAGGTATATTTTAGTCCCGAGTGTTGCCATATTAAAGACAAAAGGAAACTACTTCAAGTGCATGTTTCCCCAGCTCTTCAAAACAGCACATATTGCCTGGATAAAGACCTCTATCATGAAGTTTTAACATTAAGTACAGCTTTAAGTCAGCTCACTCAAGTCTTTTCTATATGAGGAAAATACACAATATTCACGAGCCACATTACCTCTGAAATTCGAGAGCACTGAAAAGTGGGCACTTCTTCAAAAACCTTCTTCTGTGGCTGCAGTATAGAGTCCGAAAATTTGTCGGAACTATGTTGGCCAACCCCAGACTGGCTAAACTTATTGAATGCCATATCTTTTGCAGACTCCAAACCATGATCCTCAACCAAATATAGATGTTTCTGCAAACTAGGTTTGTCACATCAATATGTCTGAGCACAGTACTGGGAAAAACAGGGATTAATTTTTTTTTTTCTAAATCTGGATGGCTATACTTGTGAAAACCGCGATCTTCTAATAGCTAGGTAGCATCTGCAAGCAAATTGAGAGATCCACCCATATCATTATTCTCCTGGCTTGCAGCCTTTTGACTGCCTGAACCAAGATTGGATCGACTTGAATTTGATCGACTTCTACTTTTATTATCACATATATGAATACTTGTATCATAAAACTGAGTGTTTGCACGAGGTTGTATAGATTTCAGGGAGACCATCTATTAAAAAGTAAGAGAAGTACAATGGCTACTCAGTAAAGGGATAATTTTGATAAACAGCATCTCACACATTGAAGGTCGAGACTGGAAGAGAGATTAGCGTTTACCTCAAGGGAATGTAAAGATATAATGAATTCCTTTCTGCCCTTGAATTATCTGGGGGAAACAAATGTTGCAGGCCTCCCAAATTGGCCTGTAAAGGATTTTATGCACTTGATTGAAGAATCCATTTGTGGAGAAGAATGAGCATTACTGACTTACAGTCAAGTTGGGGAAAACATCCATTTTGCAAAGCTGATAAACTAGAATACTACTTAATCCATTTCCTGACTTGAAGTCCGATGTGGGTGTCAAGCATATTTGGAAAAGAAGCATAGTTCTTGCTGTCTATAGCTATGGTGTCCCTAGAGGCCTTGATATCGTCTTACAAACTTACAACTGTCTGTAACTGATGAAGTGGGCTGCAAGCAGAGTATTCATGTCTAGAAACTTGCCGCCTCCTCATACCTTTTCATAAATTGGGTATCAGAGAAACGTCAGAATTGGGCTGATCTTCAGACTGACCAAAATGTCAAGTTCAGGTAACAATTATTGTCATAGAGAAGTTGTAGACTAAGAACAAGAATGACATGGAGAGAAGCAGGAATATAAAAAGAAACAAGAAGACCCCTCATGTCTACCTATGCAAGGTCTCAAACACCATGCTGATAGTTGTAAGTATTTTTTTGACTTTAAATTCATGCTGTAGCTAAGGCAGTTTAATCTATAACGGTGCTTTCAATAGTCCTAGAAAATCAAGGGAGAAGTGAAGTGGGGTTCCATATTTCTTAAAATAATTATTTTTAAAGAAACACTGCCCTCCTGTTAAGACATTTTCCATGTTTGACTTATCCTATAATTGAATGGTATAGTACCCTTTACCATTAGGCTCAAATGAACGCCATGGTGAACTACATCAATTTCAAACGACAGCCCACTTCTCCTGAAACCGAGTTGAGAGCATCAATCCATAAAGCATCCCTATCAGTATTCGAGCCTATAAGTACACAAATATGCCTTGTCTACTCATGTCTGATGAAACTTTGTTACTGATAGACCTCTTGAGATATTTTGCCAAAAACAAAATTTTCTTACATAAACTACATGAGTTTATCTCACTGTTCTTTTGACAACCCTATCTCTTACAATTTATCACTGATTGACCTCTTGAGATATTTTGCCAAAAACAAAATTTTCTTACATGAACTACATGAGTTTATCTCACTGTTCTTTTGACAACCCTATCTCTTACAATCAGTGTTTTAAAAACCGGCCGTCCAGACTCGGAACTGGCCGAGTCGACCGAGCCAAAGGGATGGCCGGTCTGACTCGGTAGTTAAACCGGTCTAGTGGCCGATTTGTGACCGAGCCGGCCGAGCTGTACATCGACTCGGCCGGCTCGGCCGGTCAACTCCAGCCTGCCGCGGGCCCCAAAAAATCCAAAAAGACGGCTTTGAAAATCATTTTAATTTTGCTGTTAGGTTTTAGTTAGGGTATAGTTCCAGTTCCAGGCTCTAAGTGTTAGAATTTTGCTGTTAGGGTATAGTTCTAAAAAGACTCTCGCTTCTAATGATCAAGCCTATGGCCCTAGTATTTATATGTGATTCATGGTAAAAGTGACATTCTCCTTAATCTTCATTTTCATCCTTTTACTTAAATTTTTAACATTACCATGAAATGACTCAGGATGTTTGAGAGTGGTTCTGACCTCGTTGGATTTCATATGGAGAAAGTAGAATTTTAGATCTCATTCAAAATCCAGCAGGCTTATCAGTTTTTAAGGATTTCAGGATTGGGTTATTGCAATGTTTCCATCGAATTTTTTCATGTATTAGGGTATGGAACTCGTATTTAATCAAGAGCACCAATCCCTCTATGTACCTTGATGTTAGTGACATTGGTTATGTTTTTTGTTTTGATCTCTATATCATCATCATGTATTGGACAGGTGCACTGGGTGAAATTTTGATATAATGGATATATTCATGAGCCTACTTTGATCATATGTTGTCTTTTGTCTATATTGTAATGCTTTGTGTTTGGAAACATGAATAAAAATCTTTAAAAGTATGTTTTTTTACAAAAAAAATAATATTTAATGTATTTTTTACAAAAACCGAGTCATTGAAACTGAACCGGCCGAGTCAATACGGAGTCGGAGTCGGAGTCGGAGTCGGAGTCGGAGCCAACCCTCGGCCGAATCGGAACCCGATTCCGGTTTTTAAAACTATGCTTACAATTTATCAACGCAATCTCTCAAATCCCCTTTTCCAATATATCAGTCTCTTTGTCAGGTTCATTCGATCACCCTTCCCCATTTTGACCACCTGGGGAAGTATTTTGTCGAGGGATTGAAAGCTTTGACCTGCTCATCTAAGTAAAGTTTACCTGAAAATTTCCCTCTAAAATTACCTCTAAAGATTTTTTTTTTAACAAAAACGCATCCTATTATAGATTTAACAAAAACAAAAACAAAATTACAGGAATAAAGGCCTAAGTTGAATAGAATTCACTCAAACTGAGGTAAGTAAAGAATATCAGACAAATAAGGCATGGTCAAAGGAATTGGATGCATATTGTACATTCCATCTCTATCACTCCAAATTGACTTGAGGATGGTAATGAAGACCATGTCATCTGCCATTAGAATAATAGGGGTGGATCTGCAAATCTACTGCCTATGTGATTACAGCAAGTGGTGCTATATTAGATAATCCTGCACTTGCACCGGGCAATCGCTTTACTGGTCAATGAAACTGGGGCATTGCTATTTGCTCCCACCATGGTTCAAGTACATGTTTCTGCTTGTGCTTGCACATGTGGTTGGGCTTGGTTAGTTGCATGTTGTAAGCTGGCTTCACTTCATTGAATATGGTATCATATTGGGAAGGTCCACACTTGCTGCAATGAGATACAAGAAGTATTTGTCAAAAAAAAGGGCTCAATCCCTATCTAGGAGTGGCATTCTAACCTGTATCTACAATTCAATATAGTGGTTGACAAATTTAGAATGCAATTGACAGAAGTAAGTATTGTAGTTAAACCATATAACTAACAAAGACAAAAGACTTGGCAAACCCAACTAGGCAAATCAGCAAAACATTGTCAATTGCACTCCAAAAAAACTTGGCAACTACTCAACTTATTAAAACAATATTAAACATGGTAAAAGTTAAAACCCTTTTATTATATACTCTGCAAGTATAACTATTGTTAGTCAATATTGTTTGAAATTGTAAATGATTTGGTATCGATATAACTATTGTTAGTCAATATTGTTTGAAATTTTAGTTCTTATGATTTGGTATCGATTGAACCCTTTACTAGAAAGATTAGAGAAAATCATACGAAAAACGGAAAAGGTTAAATGCAAGCTCAGAAGCTTACCAGAGTAATGGGGAGAAAGAATTTTCAAATATATATATGTGTGCACAAAAAAATCAAGTACACTGAACATAAACATCACTTGGATACTGTTCTTGAAACGTGGCCCAAATCACTTTTCAAGTTGTAAAGGTTAAAAGTACATGGTATTATGCCAATTGCATTTGGGTTGCCTATCTAGTATCCTATATCACGCTGACCAAATGTTACAGACAGCAAGATGTAGGTATGCACAAGGGGCCACTACTGAATTTCAATATCATGCTATAATCTACAACGCTATTATTACACAATTATTGAAAGTCGATTTGATTCATTAAAAATAACAATTAGGTGTTATACTGGCCTGATAAGAATTAATATCCTCAAACCATCCAGACCACAGTCAAAGAATCGACAAAATCCATTAACACAGTCAAAGAGCATATATACCAAAAAAAAAAAAAAAAAACACAATAATGAAAATAAACAATACAAAGAGAGATGATATCAAAATCATCTATCAATATTGACTAGAACTATCAAATGTCAGCATGTGGCTATTCATTATCCTAAACATCTCCTCTTCAGGATGCACAGTATGAAATATAGTGCCTACTGTAAAGTCAGCGTCTTGCATCTACCTTATATTTATTTCTTCTTTCAAAATTGCCCTCGCAACTTTCTAAATATTGAAATCAATACATATTTCTCCATTCACAAGATTATCAAAATTGCAATCCCTTACAAGTTTTTGGGAAAAGGGGAATAAAAGGAAATTCAATTTTACACCTGTAATCACAGTACAGTTCCAATAAAATCATTATAAAATTTCTCAGATGTAAAAACAAAATTGCAAGAAGTATACAGTGGGATTACATTACATTATGAGATAAAGAAGGAAAGGTCAGAATCCACCGAAAGTTTTAGTGGGTTCCAACAGACTGCTCTCGAGCTGATAGAAACCCAGTGAAGGACCCACGAACCTAAACAGAACCCAACCCCCAATCAAAATAAATATGGAAGCATAGGCCGATTTATTCAGCCAAAACAAAATACCTTTTTCCCCCACGTAAATCTCCACCGCCTTCTCCTGAAGTGTCATGGACTCCCAGTCCTTCTTCTTAGGCACAGGAGGGTCCGATACCCGGTCTCTCTTTCTTCGAGCCCGTCTTCCTAAACCTGCCCTCGCTTCCAGGGATTTCAAGGATTCCAACCCTGAGGGAGATGGACCCTCGGGGGGCTTTTGCTGTTGTTGCTGTTCATCGTTTACAGCCCTGGTCGGGTGAAAATGGCGGTGGAATCCGTTGCTTTTAGATGATTTCGTGAGTGAAAGTAATGAAATTGAAGTGAGTTTAAGCGATGTGAGTGATGAAACTGAAGGTTGCAGAACTGCGGAAGGTAACTTGTGAGTGGGATAAGCAAGCAGAGGCAGAGACTTCATTTTAGATTTTTGGGATTAGAATAGATCGTTCCAGCTTTAGCCAGATTTGAACATTTGTTGAAGGGAGCTTGTTCAGTTTGTGAAAAATAGGCGGTGTTATCCCCTTTTACATGGAAATCATTTTCTTTTAATGAGTTAATCTGTGCAAAGTGTTTGTTATTTATAACAGTTGTGTGTTTTTTTTCTTAAAATTTATAAATATTTGAATTCCCCTGTATTTTGATAAAATAAATTAAAAATATTGATATTAAGAGGCATATTCTATATTTTAGTATGAGAGATGTAAGTATTTCCCCGTTGTACATCAAGTTGCCTTTTTACTAATTATATGTCTGTTTACTATGAAACTCTAAACAAATTAATTTTGTATATATGTCTTTTTTTAAATAAAAAATATTGATTATAGTTTTGAAGGTTAGTTCAATTGATTAAGTTTTGGTTGTTAAAGTACTTTTGTTATTGAGGTCATGAGTTCAAGTCTCTCAATACTATTGGGGTCAAGTTCTGTGGTTGAGTCGAGAGAAAGTGATCTTTTTGGGGAGATATGCTTGGTACAAATATTTTGTGGATGTAGTGGTCACCGATCTTTGAATATTTTTTAGATGTAATGGTCATCGATCTTTGAAGACCATGAACCACATAGATAAAAACCTTGAGTTTTTGTGGAGTCATCATCGATGAGAGGTCATGGGTTCAATTCTCTCGACACTCTTGAGGTCAAACTCTATGGCTGAGTCAACAAGAAGTTATCATTTTAGGTAGATCTTCCTAGTAGCAATATTCTGTGGACGTAGCAATCACATCTCCGAGGACTGTGAATCATAGAAAAAGTAAAAGAAATCAAACATCAACTATAATAAAAAATAGTATTAGTGTATATATGTGTGTGTGTGTGTGTGTGAGCTCATTTTTTCGTTATCTATTTTTCTACGTAATTTCCATTCACATGCATGCACTAATTATAGTTAAACCTATAGATCTTAAAATTTAATAAAACTCTAATAGTGTAGAATCTCAAACTTTTAATATAATATATCATATTTATTGTGACGAATTGTCTAGTGGAATATCCACAACAGTTTACTAATCATACTGGTATCAGAGCAGGTTTCTTTGGGTATTTTGTGGAGTTTTGCAGGGGATCTAGGTCAGTGGGGTAAAAAATCGTAAAACCCTAATCGTGGTCAATGAATCTGTAGATGACCCTCATGATTTTGTAGAGGTGTGGTTTTCATGGTTGGAACAACAAGTCACATACATAAATCACAATTACATAAGACATAAGTTATGCTCTGGGAAACCCTTTCAAGAGAAAACCCAGTTGGAAGGTGAGGTCGCTTCGCTCTCTTTCTCATTCTATAAATATGGCTGTAGGTACAAATAAGTAATGTTTGTGGCTCGTGGGTTGCTACAATGCACAAATCCTCTATGTGTGCTCTACCTCCTATCTCTCGTGGCTACCTTTGCTCAACTATGGAACAAAATGCTCTCGAAAGAATGGAATGTATCTTCTTCCTAGTGGCCCGATTATAACATAGCCTGATAGCCTACTAGTGGTTAAGTTTGACTACATACACTCTTAACTAGAGTTACAATATAGACACTTCTAGAGTCATTTACATCACAAACGTGTGGCTAGCCCCTTTTCCATGAATAATGGGTGTTGACGTGACATCCTCCTAAATTATAGGTGTCAAAACAGAAAGGTCAACTTCTGAGTGACATAACTTTTGCATACGGACTATGATTGACGTGCTTCTTGCATCGTTGGAAAGCTTTCTTTGTGTGTAGAATGACATGAAAAGATACTATGATAAAGCTGAAAATTTTTACCCCCAAAAAACATCGTTTGATGCCCCAAAACACTCTTGGAAGGTTTCAGACCGTGTTTCACCAAGCTGGGTCTCGCCGGTAAAAACGGTCTTGTGAGATTATTCCTCTACTTTTTCCACTTTGAATGCATCAAGATGGATGCAAAACAATATAATGATCCAATTTGGATCAAGGCTTATCGGGAAAAGAAGAAGCAAGAAGCTTCTCTTAGCAGGGACCCTTCTAAGAAGGGTTATATTCTTATAGCAGGTTATTCTTATGTGATGAGAGATGAACTATATGATGGATATTGGAGAGCAATCGTCGAATAGGATTGTATTCCAGTATGGAAAGAAGATAGACTTCCAAGAAATTGAAGTACCTCTCTCATTAAGAGGGAGTGTTGATATTGAGTAGCATTGGGAGGTACTCTCATAAGTCCCTGGTGTTAGGCTTGTGAAAGAGAGAAACACCTACAAAATATGATTTGTGGGCTTTGCACCTAATGTTGGGGTTTTAGACCCAAAGGGGTGGCTTGGAATTCAAGGAAAGACCTTAATTATTCTAACTTAATGTTGAGGTTGAGTTGGAGGCTCCTAGAAGTACCTAAGGGGCTTCCTAAGTAACCTAAGGACAACTATTTATTGCAAGAAAATGGAGAGGCTTAAGTACAAGTGTGAACAAGTCTTCTTGAGTGGAAAAGGAAGGGAGTTGCATGTAGCACCAAAGGAGGCCAGGCGAGGGAATAAAGGTAATTGGAAGGCAGAAAAGGTATTAGGGGTCTAGAGAAGAGGGCCAAGATATGTTGGAGGGTTGATTAGGGTTGGTCGTAGGCATCCATAGCTATAAAAGCAGGGTCGCAAGTTGTAGATAGGCCATGGGGTTGCAAGCCTCAGATTGTAGGGTTGTAGGGGCTTTTATTTCTAAACAAGGAAGGTTGACACTTGGTTTGTACAAACTACTACAAGACTGCTAAGAGTCTAACAAGAGTATTTATAACAAGAAGGCAAAGGACTATGAAGTGTTGAGGAGTCCTACATAGTGTTGAGAAAGTATGCCAAAGGATTGGTAGGGCTGACAACAAGGATAATAAGTGGAAGGAAAATCAAGGGAGGCTACAATAACAAGGAATTTTGTTGTAGGGTATCTAAGGGAGATGGTTGCAAGGGACAAAAACAACTATCAACAACTGTGGGCTAAAGGAACAAGCCTAGGTGAGTAAATTTCCTTGTTGGTTGTGTTTTTGTTGGCAAAGGATAGTCACCTTATTATATGTTAAGCAGATGAGAGAATAAATGAATAGGCCTCAACCCTAAGGTTTTTGGTCAAAGGATTGACCTTGTGATAAAGGCATTGTGTAGGATTCTAAAGGGCCATTATCCCCAGTATGGGAGCCTATGTGAATTGTTATCAATGGAATTGTAAGAATCTGGTTTGGGGATTAATTACTTGTTGAAAATGCAGCAAGATGATGGAGCTTAGTGAAATGAATTCGCCTTCACTAAGTGGGCCCGCAGGCTATTTTTGGCGCAAAGTCTATTTTTAGACTATGTCTATTTTTAGACATATGGAGCATGGTCCAGGGATTGCAGGATGTTATTCTTGGAGTATTGGTCATGTTGGTAAAAATAGATGGACCTCTATTTTTTGGACCTATAGGTCGAAGTCTATTTTTAGACTGCCTATCCTAAAAATAAGGAAGTCAAATATTATTTACCCTTAATAATATTTGGACTCTAAACTTCAGTTTACTCTCTTGGAGCAATTCAGTTCGAGCTACAGAAGTGGCTCATGCATCTGACAGAGGAATTACGCTATTCCTAGGGGTTTGGTGAGCTCATGCATGGTTGACTTCGGTTAGGACTTCAGTGGCAGAAGTTTGGTGGAGTTGATGAGACAGTTGGTGGAGTTGTGTTCGGTTTAACTTAGTTGAACTAGTTGAGATTAGTTTAACTAGCTAACCAACTAGTAATGAGTGGAGTGAATTAAATATTATTTAATTCATTAATTAGTAACTCATTATTCAACTCAAGAACACATCAGTTCACTACAGTGCATGGACAGTTCAGTGGAGACCAGTGAAAGAGGTAGATGAAAGGGTTGAGATAGCTATCAATTGTGACATCAGTTGTGCATGAGATTTGCACCACACTTGGAGGGAATTGCCAATGATGATTGCACTGTCAAGCCAAGGAGATTCGAACCTTGGATCTCTCATTAGACCAGCCTTGATTACGCAATAGAGGTAGGCAATTAGTGGATGAGTTTTGAACCAGTGACCTGTTCAAAACCAAGCTAGTTTGTGTGTAACTTCAAGAGACAGTACTGAGTACTTGTGAGGAGTATTGTACTGAGATTGTTACATGTTTCTCTTCCATTTATAATATACTATAGCTGGGGGTTTTCAGCTATAAGCTTTCCCCATACATACTGTGTAATGTGTGTGATGTTTTAATGATCTTTTGATCGCATACCGCTTGTTTTATTTCCGCATGTGTGATGATCTGAGTAGAAGAGATTATGTGTTGCATATGAATTCGAATTGATATGTGATCAGGATAATCTCGGTGGATAAATCTTCATTATTCAGCAAATTTCTACATTACTCGTACCATCATTGTTCTAATTGTTGGTGTATATTTTTGTTGTTCAAAATTGTTTAAAGTTAGGCCCTACTAGTGTGTTTATATTTCTAGTTAAGACATAGACCAGACTTAGGGTGCATGGAAAATCTAACATGAACCACATTGTCCATATTAAAATGTTATTATGTTATTAATATATTTTTAAATGCATGTCAATATTACTTAATCACCATGCAAAATGAAATATTTTTTTATGACCCACGTTAAATATTATTATTATTATTAATTTTTTTGTTAATGTCACATCATTTTTCTATTAAAAATTGAATGGATTGCACATCTCTTATTAAGAAGTCACTTATTTAATTTACTTTTAATTACTTCTTTATTTTGGGCATTGAAATATTTTAGTATAGTCAACATTAATTTATGTAATTATTTTCATTCAATAGATAAATATATATGAAGTTCATATTGAAATATATTGATTAATATGATATTCCAACAATTTATTTAAGTTCTATATTGAAATATTTATAAAGTATTGGATTTATTTTCTTTTCATTTTTTATTACTTTATCTCTATAAATTTGAATATAAAATTATGTTACTTAATATATATATCGAAATATTTTATTTATGGCTCCGAGAATGAAAGTGAAATATTTTTACCACATCCCAATTCTTTCTTCGGTTGGTTCTCCGTGTCTTCTTGATCCCCCTTCTGATTTTTCATCTGCATTCGAACCCCCATCTTCTCCAAATATCCCAAGCTTATTGGTCAGGGCTGCCATGATGAAAGTGAAATATTTTCACTTTCATCATGGCAGCCCTAAGCAATAAGCTTGGGATATTTGGATAAGATGGGGTTCAAATGCAGATGAAAAATCAGAAGGGGGATCGGGAAGAAATGGAGAACCAACTAAAGAAAGAACCCGAAAAAGATCAACCCAGTTCAAGTGTTGTGAATCAATCCCTATTTAAAATGGAATAAAATTCAATATCAAGTTGTACCACGACGAGATCGACGCTCTTAAGCTAAACCAATGGTTACAACAACTGGAATTTTATTTTAGTGTCCATCAGATCAAGGATGGGAAAAATATCTCATTCGTGCATCTGAAATTAGAGGGCCATGCACTGACTTAGTGGGAGAGCCAGATGGAAACCCTGAGGTTGGAGGGAGAACCTCTAGTAAGTGGGAGGATTTCAAAACCCTCATTGAGTCACATTTTTATCCCATTAGGTACGTGGAGGACCAGTGGATCCAGTGGCATTACTTCAAGAAAAATTCAAGCCAAAGAATGTAGTAGTACACCACAAAATTTAGAAAGATGGCTATAATGTTGGGTATCTCTCCAAAGAACCCAGATGTACACCTCCAGTATTTGGGGGGTCTGCACTGTCATATGCGTGAGCAAGTGATGCAATTAAAGCCCAAATCGGAGGACGGGGCTTGTGTACATGCAAAATACCTGGAGAACATAGGCCTGAAGAGAACGCAATCAAGTGGATCGAAGTAAAAGGAGCAACAAGATGCTTCTAAGGAGGGAAAGAAGAAGCAAAAAAGGGGAAAAGATAAAAATACGACAACCACAACACACTAGTGAAAAGATCCTAGCAACCATTATAACCACTGCAACATTGATGGCCATACAAATGAGAAGTGTTAGAAGTTGCATCCAAAGCTAAACCCAAAGAACAAGAAGAAATATAACAAGAAGAAGAATCTCATGGCCCTTGATTCAAGCAACCAAGTTGAAATCAACTCAGACGTGGATGAGAAGATCATCTATACATTAGTGCAAAAGGAGGTGAATCCGAGTAGCCTTCAGCAATAGGAAGATAAATAAATGACCAAACTCTTCCATATAAAGATACAGGTTAAGAAGACAAAGATTAATAATCTGTTTGACTCGGGATCGCAGGCAAATCTCATTGTAGCAGAGCTAGTCAAGAAGTTGGGGCTGGAATTTCATGATCATACAAACCCATATCCACTAGTATGGGTAAATAAGGATGCAAAGTTGAAGGTAACTAGACAATGCAAAATTAGTTTTGTTATCGATGTTGATTTTATTGATGAAGTAGATCTAGATGTGGTTCCCCCTAATATACGTGGAGCCTTGTTTGGAAGTCCATACATGTACATGTGTGATTCCATATTCATGAGGAGGGACAACCAATACCGACTCGTCAAGGATGGAAAATATTTTATCATAAACGCACACAAAACTAAGTCGAAAATTTTGCTGGTAAGTGCCAACCAAGCCAAGAAATTGATCAGTTCCAAAAAGAAGTATGTTTTATTGTTTTTAAGAGAAAGTGAGTCTGAAGAGGAATCAATAAGAGGAAAGGCATCCCTGGATGGGTGTATAAAGAAACATAAGAAACAATTGGAGGAGTTGTTACAAACATACAGGGATGTGTTTCGAGAGCCTAAAGGGTTACCACCTAAGAGAGAAGTGGAGCATGAGATCCAGCTATTTTCAGGCTCTCTGTTTCCAAATGTTGGGTTGTACAAGTGGTCTGTTATAGAAGCAAGTGAGGTGAAGAAACAATTGCAATAATTGTTGGAACAAGGTGTCATTCGACCGAGTACATCACCATGTGGGTCACCCATCATCATTGTGCCAAAGAAAGACGAGACTTGGTGGATGTATATATATTACAAGGCGTTGAACAAAATTACGCTTAGTAACAAATACCCCCTGCCAAGGATAGATGATTTGTTGGATTAGTTGCAGCAAGCAAAGTACTTCACCAAGCTGGACTTAGAGTCTAGATATCACCAGGCTCGAGTCAAAGAAGAATATACCTAGAAGACTGCCTTCAAAACAAGGCAAGGTTTGTATGAATGGTTAGTCATTCCATTTGACCTATGTAATGCACCTGCTACATTTATGATAATAATGAATGATGTATTTCACCCCTTCATAGATTCATTTGTTATTTTCTATTTGGATGATATACTGGTATATAGTGCTACCTGGGAGGAGCATATTTCACATTTGACGTAAGTACTGGAAACATTGAAGAAGCACCAATTTCTACCAAATCTCAATAAGTGTGAGTTTGCGTAGCAGTCCTTGGTGTATATGGGGTATGTGATCGGTGGAGGAGAGTTGAAGATAGATCCTTCCAAGATGGAGGCCATCATGAAATGGTTGGTGCCTACTAATGTTTCTGAGGTTGGGAGTTTCATTGGGGCAACACAGTACCTGAGGAAATTCATAGCCTCGTTTTCAGCGGTAGCAACTCCGCTCCACACCATAACAACAAGTGGAAATAGTTTCCAGTGGGGAAAAGATCAACAAAGGGCTTTCGAGGAGTTAAAGAAGAAGACCAGTCAAGCACCAATTCTGGCATTACCAAACTTGTAGTGACCCTTTGAAGTGGAGACAGATGTGAGTGGGTATGTTATGGGAGTTGTCTTGATACAGGGAGAAAGGCATGTATGCTGCCATTCTGAATTATTTCATGGGGAAATCCTTAACTATCCTACCTACAATAAGGAGCTCTATGTCATGGTGCAAGATGTGAAGAAGTGGAAGCACTATATGATGGGAAAGGATGCATTAATCCACACTGATCATCACCTATTACAATAATTGTAGGCCCAGAGTAAGCTACAACAAACCAGACATTACAAGTGGATGGGGCTTTTACAACAGTTTCATTTGGTAATCAAGTATAAGAATGGTAACACAAACAAGTTGGCTGACATGATTTCAAGGCCACCCACATCTAAGATTAGAGCTTTGGGGACTCTTATGCACATGGATCCATTCACCCATGATGCATAAAAAGATGCATATTAAGAGGATGAGGACTTCAAGGAGGTGTATCAACATTTGTAGAGTCAGAGTCATGTGCACGATGGCGATAAGACAGTTTAATACCATCTCCAGGATCGGTTACTCTATAGGCTATATAAAATATGTGTTCCTAAAGGTGAGTGATTATAGCTGATTAGAGAGGCTCACACCTCTAAGGTTGCAGGGAACTTTTGTGTAGGGAAGACCATGGCTAACTTGCAAAGGTATATGTATTGGCCCAAGATGCAAGAGTAGGTAGCTAGGTTCATAAGAGGATGCATTCTTTTTTGTACCAACAAGCCTAGGAACATGAAACATGGTCTATATCATCCCTTACCTATACCTTCTCATCCTTGGGAAAGCATTTCCATGGACTTGTGGGAGGTTTACCAACAACCAAGAAGGGACATGACTACCTGTTCACGATAGTTGGCAAGTTCAACAAGAAGTGTGTTTTGATGCCCTTTAAAATGATCATTAGCGGGCAAGAAGGAACAAACTTGTTCTTTGGACAGGTCTAGGTGAAATTTGGGATACCATGGAACATCATTTCAAATAGGGATACAAGATTTGTCAATTCATTCTGAACCTCATTGTGGGAGAAGATGGACATGAAGTTCAAGAGATATACAACATTCCATCGATAGACAGATGGGCATACAAAATTAGTCAACAGGACTTTGGTGCAACTTCTAAGGGGATACAACCAGAAGCATCCAAAGACCTAGGATGAAAATCTAGTTTATATAAAACAATATTAAAACAAATTAGTCCACACTTCTACACGAAAGTCCCCATTTGAAACTTGTTTTGGATATTTTCAACCTTCACCTTTTGATATTGCATATGGGAAACATGGAGGAGTGAGGGAAGATCTTACAGGAGATGCTTTGAGGGCTGAAAATTTTATAGAGAAGATCAGGCAGATCCATCTACAAGTACAATAAACACTACAAAAGTCATGGGAGAAGTATAAGGCCAAGCATGATCAACAAATAAAAGAGAAATCATTCAAGATGGGAGACAAAGTATGGTTACAGTTGAACAAGGAGAGGTTGCATGGGTCTAGTAATAAAATCAAGGCTTTAAGGTATGGTCCCTTTGAGATACTAGAAAAGGTGGGTGATAATTCCTATCGGATCTTTTTACCACCATATATGCGCATTTACTTAGTTGTGAATGTGGAGAATTTGAAACTCTATGAGCCTTCCATGCTAGATCAGGAAGAGGAACATGTCCTACCTTCTATGGAGGATTTGGCACTAGATGCTCAGGTAGAGTTGAAAAAATATATAATTTTGCAGAAGAGGTCCAGAACTACAAGACAAGGGAACTATGACCTTTGGCAGATTGGGTTGAAGGGACAACTTCCAGGTAAAGCTAAATGGTACACTAGAGAGAAGGTGGAGGAAATTTTTCCTCACCTCATTCAGTATAAGTTTCTGGGGACCAAAAGGCTCCAAAAATGAGGATGTGTGATTTAGATTGGATCATTATCTTGTTTTTCATCCATCTTGATGCATTTAGAGTAGAAAAAATGAAGGAATAAGCTCACGGGACTGTTTTTACCAGCGAGACCAAGTTTGGAGAAATGGGGTCTAAAACATGGTACCCTAACAATCTTTATAACTCTTCACCTACTCTTGATCTATCTCTATAGATTCCTAGGATAACTTGTGGTCCATTTTATATTGACTATCCCAATTTAGGTTTTATATATTTGTATTTTAGCATTTTTGTAGCATACATAAATTATGTATTAATTGTGTCCTATTTATTTCTATTAATAAGATAAATAATATGGTATGCAAACTAAAAGTAAATACTTGATGTTGATTGCATGAGCCCAAGGATGCTCATATATCAAATAACCACCCCTTACTCTTTAGTAGTCTCGCAAGTCCTCTAAGGGACCTCTTTCTCTTTTCCTTAGTCTCAGCCTAAACCTCACCCATTGATGATCCAGGTGGATATTGGTGGCCACCCACCTATTCCACCTAAACATCCAATCAGTTTCATTCGCTTCCTTGATTATAACATCATTTACTATTTTAAGCAATTTTTTCAGGCCCTGAACTTCCAGAGCTATTTTGACCCCCTAAACGACATTTTTTTGAGGTTCACAATAGGTTTGTGGTAGATAATCCTGTATTACTTAGAGAGATGTTTCCAACGAGGTATTGTACACGCCAAAAAAATATCATATGACCAAGTTATGATCTAGAGAAGTTGGCTGCCCAACTAATCCCAACAGGGCCCACAAACTCTTGGCATTCCATCTCCTTGGGTTAGGGTTTTGGATGTTTAGGGTTTTCCTTTGTTGTTCAATAATAAAAAGGCCCTTGAGCCTCATTGTAACATAATTAAAAGGCATGTAGTCACCACATATCTTCGCAGAGATAAGCTACCATCGCCCGAGCTAGTTTATTTCCATTCTTCTTGTAAGCATCTTTCAATTCTTTGATATCAACGAAATGAAGATTTATTTCTGCTGCATTTTTGTGTTTATGTTTATATCTATATTTTGTTGCGTTCCTACATAATTTCGGATCAATGGTATCAAAGCGGTCTCCTCTTTCTTTCTTTTTCTTTGCATGTCCCCAACAAGGTCAGGGTATAAGGGGTTAGGGCTCAAACTATAATAGACCCAGACAAAATATTTATGTAATAAAAAGTTAATAAAGGCAAAAAATAAGACCATGGTTAAGGGACACTTATTCCAAGCTAAATGTTGGGCAAAATATCCTATTGGGCATCATTGGATATGCGGTTATGACTAAGGAAAAAGGAAAAGGCAAAGGAAAAGGCATTAAAGAGGAAAAAAAGTATTTTTGGCACATTTATTTACAAAAATAAAGGAAATTAGGAGAAAAGGAAGGTAAAAGGTCACAAGTTGCATTTGAGGAGGAAAATGAAGGAAAATAAAGGAAAATGAAGGAAATAGAGACCTCATTGATCAAAATACTTCTGGGGATTAGTTGGTAGCTTTTGTCAGTTCAGTTTTTGGATCTCTCTCATTATTCTCTCTCTCTCTCCCACTCTTGGATACTTAGAGTTTTCTTGGGGAAATTTAGCATTGTGCCAAGGAGGAGGAAGAAAGCAAAGGAAAGACAAGAAAGGAAAGCAAAACAAAGCTCAAGCAAGGAAAAGCAGGATCTATCGGCTTCAATAGGAATACTTGCAGGTAACATATTGCATGTGTGATTTTCTAGCTGGTTTGGATATGCATGGTTTGTGCATGTTGGTACTTGGTTATTTTGTTTTCCATGGAATGGTTTTTCCTGGTTATGAAAATGGTTTTTAGCCTTGCCTTTCCTTTTCTGGATGTCATGGTGTGTTGGTATTTTGATCTTGGTTTTGAGATATGGATTTTTCAGATGGATTCAAAATCCATGGCGGAGGTGGTCTCAAGGTTCATTCCCAAAGGCCTAGGAATCACTTGACTGACTTTGGAAAGATACACAGTAAAGCCTAAGGGAGGTCTCTCGGTTTAGGGCCTAGTGATATGGGATTAGATTGTGGTAAAGCTTGAGATACAGGGAGATGAAAAATTCCTCAAGGATAGTGATGGATTTCGAATGACATTTCCATGTTCTGCTCAGTTTTGTGATCGGAGCACCGATTGGGTGTGGTCATGGTATGGTGAGGGTGGAGGTGGTTTAACCTATGGATTCCCTTGGTTGTGTTTTTGGATTAGTTTATCCATGAGATCCCACATTCATGTGTAGAATATGGAACGGGGGTGACTGGCTGAAGAGAGATTTTTCTCAACCATGTCAATGTTTGGGTGGAACGTGGAAGTCCCGAACCTAGTCGGTATTTTCCTATGTTTAATGGAAGCTAAGTTCTCTTGCTTTTGTACCTATTATTATGTGGATTTAATTGTTGTATTCTCAATGTTATTTCCATTTTTTTGTGTTGTTTATAAGCATGTTTAAATGATTGATTCATCTCATGGCTATTTCATGTATTTACTTGATATTGTTAAAATGATGGACGCAATACCTAATTGATGTTATATCTGGTTAAGGAAGAAGGTGGTGATCCTTCTTGTAATGTTTCATAAGTGCTTTCATTCATTTAGTGCTCTTTATTGTATCCTATACCTATAGATTACATTCATGCCTTGAAAGAATTTCAATCCCCGTTGGTGATGGTCAAGCTTAGTCCTAGAGTAAAGTTTTGTTTTACTTATGTTGTCAATATGTATTTAATGATTCCTGAAAGTTACAGGGAGTTCTAGGCAGTGTCCGAGATTCGGGGCTTAAAAAGTGCCTTAAATCTCGTGGACGCAGGCACAGTTATGGGCAATTTAGTCCTTGGACGCTGACATGCAAGCTTATGCATGCGTTGAGAGCCTCCCAGACGCATGGATGCAGGCCTATGCATGTGTCCAGAGGGTTTTCTCTATGAAATATTAATGGGACTCAGGGACAAGTCAGGTGGATGACTGGTATAGCCTCTAGGGAGTCCTGTAGCAGGTGTTAAAGGTTTTTGTTATGGTTTCCTCTTCGATTCCACTTTCTTACAGTCACCAAGGAGCTTGAATTTGTATTAACGACATATAATCTTGTGTTTAACCCGGTTGGATGATTACTTGGGTGGGCCTGAGGGGAGTGGTATGTTACAGGTGGTATCCGAGCGTGGTTGCTCTCTCCTTGGGAAAAGTCTGATTTTTTCAATCTTTTCATCGTCATGTACTCATGTCAGTCATGTATGTGTTTCTTATTTTATGACCTATGTACTTGTTGCATCCACATTGTGTTGGCGATGGTGGCAGTGGTGTCGCCGTGGAAGGGCTGATGGTGTTGTTGTCAGTAAGTTTTCATGAGCATATGACTGTTTATACATGTCAGGTGGGTACATGTGGTCAAGTTTACATTGGTATGACCGAGGTTGTCATGCATTAGGTCATAGTGTGTAGTTGGTATGGTCATGCATTGATGACTGGAATCTAAATAGAATAATGTTTATGTGTTGATATACCATATGTTACAATTTTGTATGTTGTTATGATTATGTATATACATGTATTACATTGGTTGGGTTGATCTTGCGGGATGTATCCTCCCCGAATTATGCTAAGGTACGTTGGTTTATTGTGATTTGGTTTAAGCTGACATGAGATGCCTTGCAGGAAGAAATCAAAGATGGCTAGAAAGATGGTAGACTACAAGGATTACCCTTATGAATCCAATGAGAAACTGGTGTTGGACATTCATTTGATTTGGAAGATACACTGAAAAATTTGAAGGAATAGATAAGGATTTGTAAGGCAGACAATGAAAAAATCATACAGGCACAAGAAATACAAGTAGAAGTAAATGTGACAATCCTTCAGAGTTTGTCATATTTGGAGCGATAGGGGCCACTTTGGATCAATTATGGACAAGAGGATGGAACTAATGATGCATATGGCAGTAGGTCTCTTGGTGGTTACAGGTCTAGTAAAGATGACATGATTAGAGATGACAGATTCTTGGACACTCTGAATAGGAGAGGTGACAAACACATGTACCATTCTAGTTCTGGTTCTTATAGGCATCATGATCGTCATCATTATCATCCTTATCGGAGGAGTGATAGGGTGTATTTTTCGGATGAGTTTAAGAAAGAAAGGCTACCTACCTTTTATGAAGAGATGAAGAAACCACAAGATGTAGATGCATGGTTGTTGGGTATGAGGAAGTTATTCAGATTGCATGATTATTCAGAAAACATGAAAGTCAGGGTAGCCACATTCAATATCAAAGGTAAAGTAGACATTTGGTGGGAAGATGTGAAGAATGTAAGGGATATTTATGAGGAGGAGCCGACTTGGAGTGAGTTCGAGAGGTTATTCCAGAAGAAGTATATGTTAGAGAGGTACTATGATGCTAGTGCTAAGGATTTTTATGAGTTGTAGATGGATCCATGATAGATGATGAGTATACTAGCAGGTTTTTGGAGTTGTTGAGATATGTGCCTTTCCTCAAGGAGGAGAAGGCCAAAGCTCAGAGATTTATCAGTGGGTTTCCAGTATCCTACATAGACTAGATTGAGTTCGATGAGCCTAAATCGTTGGAGGAGGCCATTCGAAAGTTGAAGCATTTTTATGAGCAGTCAAAACACAAAATTGAGCCTAAGCATGATTTGAAAGGAAATTAGAAAGCTAAGGGAAGATGACCACCAAAGCAGGAAAGAACGCAAGATGCAGGTGATAAGAAAATGTAGTTAGTTCCTTACAAGAATTTCAATGCAACTAGGAAAGGACATGGAGATCAACAGACTAGAGGTGATGGTAGAGCACCATTGTAGTGTTGGATATGCGGCAAGGACCATCATAAGAGTGACTGTCCTCAATATCGAGGTGGTAGATTCTAGATCTATAGTGCACAAGAGGCGCAAAGAGTAGGGGATTTTGGGTATAACATTCCTCAAATTTATGCAACTGTGGAAAACAGGCAGGTAGACCATCAGGATTCTATCATTGAGATAGAAGGTAAGCTTTTTGATCAATTTGTTTTTGTTTTCACTGACCCTGGATCTAACTATAGTTATATTAATCCTAACCTGGTGGATAAGTGTGGTTTGAGAAAATAAATGCATGCAAAATCTTGGTTAGTGCAGTTGGTTATAGGTACGAAGAAAATAGTTCACCATTGCGTAAGAGCTTGTGAATTTGAGTTAAATGGTATGCCTACAACAACGCACTTGAACATATTGCCATTGGGATCATAAAATATGATATTGGGTATGGATTGGTTATATCTTCAAAGGACCAAGGTGGATTGTTGTGACAAAGCCATTGAATGTTTGGATGACAATGGGGAACCAAGAGTCTTACAGGGAAAGAAGAAGGCCACATTAGTTAGGATGGTGACAATTATGCAGGTCGAGCGCAGTCACAGGAAAGGGTGTGTGCTATTTGCGGTTCCTATCTCTAGTGAAAAGGTTAAGGAAGTGGAGGATGCAGATGTGTTGAACATGTATCCAATTTTACATCAGTTTCAGGATGTGTTTCCAGCAGATATTTCAGAGTTTCCACCTCACAGGGAAGTAGAATTTTCTCTTGAGTTGGTACCAAGGGAAGCACCAACATCAAAGGCACCTAACAGGATGAGAACACCTAAGTTGGTAGAGTTAAATTTGCAGTTGAAATAGATATTTCATAAAGGACACATTAGGCCAAGTGTATCACCATGGGGCACATCAGTGTTGTTCGTGAAGAAGAAGGATGGTACTCTGTTGACGTGAAAAATATATCCGGCCAAAAGTAAGGTATCTCCCCGGTGTAAAGTCCCAACTAGACTCTAAACCGTTTGTGATAGAGATCGCTTCCAGGGTGTGGGTCTAGCTACCGCTGAATACTCCTTTTCTCGAACACGAACAAGCCCTACAAACCTGTGAATGCACGATTCTCCAGATGGTACAATGCAAATGGTTAATGAGTCAACGAAAATAAGACACTGTGAATAGAAAGATGAATTAAACAAACATGCGACTAAGGAAATGTTGTTAGCAACACGTCCTCAAGGTCATGCTTGTAAGGAAAAAGTCGTTCTTACCACAGAATAAATAGTTCTTTATGGTTAGAGCGCCCTTCACTTCCTTAAACGTTTTCCAGCGATGAGATAAATGTTAGTAATAGAGTTGCTTAACATTTTCTATATAAACAACTTAACATCATTAACAACATTTAGTGAGTTGAATGTATAAATGATATAAGCGGGAAAAGCAGGTGATTTAATCAGAAAGATAACAGATACATAAGGAAAAAATATTCACAAACTTAACACATTAACTCCCTTCAGATCCAAGAGTGGAATCAAAACAAGTGCTTTTATTCATTCATAAAGAGTGCATTCAATGCTATACAATCACTGCTCCTTTGGAGTGCTCGAAAAAAGGTCCTTTACAATTCCCAGAAGGGAGTATTTATAAACAAAATTGACTCTTAGGTATCCCTGAATTTTCACCTTCCCGATTGTTGGTTTACTTTGCGACTTGAGGGAAATTGCGACTTGCGACCTCTACTATGGATGCAACCTACGACCCCTCAGTTGCTGCAACCTGCAGCCTGCTCTACTTGCTGCTATCTGTGACTTGATCATGGAAGTAGTTGGGTGATTGCAAGGCTCGGGACATCCATCTGATGTTGCTCTTTAAGGTAGGTCTACCAAGCCCGATAATCTGCAGCCACTGGGGAGACCTGAGGTGTGTCTTCTCTTAACCTATGAAGACATTCGAGAGCATTTGGAATCAAAGTTTCCCTCTTGACTATGATCTGATTCGATAAGGATGCCAGTTTAGTGTATATTCGGACTGGTGTCACAATGAGCTGAACCATGTTTTCTCTCGACGCCGACAGGTCTTGCGAGGCGGCTGCTTGCCTTATGGGCTGTAAAAATGTTTGAATATCAATGGAGACTTCTTCCCATGTTTTCTCTTCTCCAAGTGCACCCAAAGAAGGGATGTGGTGTACCTTGGCCATTGAGTCGTTGCCACTAATCAAATGTTCATATGCCGAAATTACCTTCTCCGGATCCTTGATGAGCTTTTCCTTGGATTGTACCTTCATCCGAAACTGAACTTTGTCATTCTAGGTAGTAATCCAATCTCTTCTAGGCAATGTGGTTGGGGCTTGTGGATACCTGTTAGACCACTCCAATATCTTGTCCAATGCAGTAGAGGCTTCTTTTAGCTTCGTGTTTCTCCTTTTAGTTTTGACCTGTGCCTTTAGTAGAGGCGCTACATTTTTCTTTATGGTAAACATTTCTTCATAGACCTATGTCATGGAGGCCTCCAAAGTGACTAGCTCTCCCTGTATAGTGATTGAAATGTCATTAGCAGGGGTATCCCTATCTTGAAATTGTCTGACCTCCTCTTGCAGTGCCTTCTTCTCTTGCTCTACTTGGGCCGTCTTGAGTTCAGAGGCCTGTAGTTTGTTCTTTAAGGACAGGATTTCTCTACTCATCTTGCTAACATTCTCTTCGGTAGCTACTGCAAAAGCGGTACTGGCTGAGGCAATCATGACCGAGTTAGTCCTGGTGTCCAAGACTATGTCCTTCCTTGGAGTGACTGCAAGGGGTGCCGCAGGGTCCTGTGCCAAATAACTTCTCTTCTCCTGCCTGATCTTATGTGTAAATTGATCGTAGGTGAGTCTAGTGAGATCAAGCACTCCCTCATCTAGATCTTCGGAGGTACCCAGTTCTGAGAGAGTGAAACGGGCAGGAGTTGTCTGAGGTACCTCAATGGGTGGCAACTCTGTTTGTCCCTCTGTTTCTGAGCGCGGTGTCTTACTCCCTTCGGCTCCTGCTCTATCCTGCTCTTCCTTCAGCCGGCGCTCTTCTTCTGCCTTGTCCCGCTCTTCTTTCAGTCGATGCTCAAATTCTACTCCAGCTTGGTATTCTTTTAACCGGTGCTCGGCATCCACCTTATCCTGCTTCAATTTCAACTGGCGCTCGTCTTTCGCCTTTTCTTCCTCCTCCTTCTTCCTCTGTTCCTCTTCTTTTTTTCTTGCGGTTTTCCTCTGCCCACTTCTTCCTTTGCTCTTCCTTCATCTACTTCTTTCATCTGTCCTCTTCTTCCCTTGTCTTGTCCTCAACCTCCTGTTTAGCTTTGGACTCCTCTTCTCTTGCCCTCTTTTCTTCCTCTTATTTAGCTTTGGCTTCCATTTCTCTTTTTTGGGTGGAAGGGTTGAGGCCTGTACCAGTCTTTGGTTTCTTAGATCTAGAGGATGAGGCTCCTCTCAATGTATTAGCTCTTTCCTCCAAAGTCTGGTTGTCCTGTTTCTCCTGATCGCTTGATTCTGCTGGAGCTGCCTCTCTATCCTTGTTCTACCAGTTCTTTATTCTATCTTTGGCCGGGCAGTCAGTATGTTGATAACTCCATTTGAATTTGGCCCGATTACAGTGTGCAGGGATGATTCTCTCTGGATCATATGTACGGTGTGCCAAGGGAGGTAGATGGAATCCCTTTATCTGTTCGGCTTATACTTCTACCTCTATGAAGTCCTTTACTACGTGGGCATCGATGGTGAGTGGCAAGGTTGGCCATGGTTTCTTTTTACCTTTAGTGAGGACTTTGGAGAAACTGCCTGGAATCTGATAACAATTTTCTTGGAGGAGAAGCTTGTTCGTTACGAAGCGAGGTAATGCATGGGGGGCCTTGAGCGACCCAAAAACTCAAAGGAAGGTGCTATCGGTGTCTAGAAACCAGTGGGCCACCTAAGTTATTGTATCCATGGATCGCTCGAACATGCATGGGGGGTCTTGTCTGAACAGCTTTACATAGAGGGCGGGGATGAAGATACCTGCTATTGACTCCATGTCTTGCTTATATCTGGAATCCCAAAACACCATTAGGTCTTTGTGAATTGGGCCGCCATTCTCTGAGTTCCAGTTATGTGACCACCCCTCAAACTGGCACCTGGCACACACTGCATCTAGGAGATAAGATGCCATGTAAAATTCCGAGGCATACCCTTCATCGGGTGCCAGAGTTGCAGATATGTTTGACTTGAGAGCTGCTATTATCATGTTGACCCAGTTGAAACGGGTACCGTACATGGTGATAGTGTACATTAGTGAGACCCATGCACCGTTGAAAAAGGTGGCGTCTGGGCAGCCATACATCCTGCATAGCATTGTGGCTACGAGTTTGCAAACTTTCCTGAGACCCGCTTTCTGATATTCTTGATCCTTCTTGAGACAGAATTTTTCAGGGTTTTCCCACCACCCTTTCAATGTTTCAGATATGGGAACTGCATGAGTAGTGGCCCATTCATCATTGAAGGTCTTCTCTCGGGCGGGAAGTGCATAGTATAATTCTGCATCTTGTCCCTTTAGGTTGGCGAAAGTCTTCCTAGCATGGTCCCGAATGACCCAGATCTTGGGGTCGACCCTCTGTAGGATCCATTCAATTAGCTTGGCACATGGGAACAACGGCGGGTGGGCCCCTGCGTAGTGCAATTTGGATCGTTTAACTTGAATATATATTTTCCAGTTAGGGAGGTCCTCCAGAAATTCAGTCTGAGTAAACTCTTTTTAGATCTGGTACCAGCTCATACTGTCCACCTTACCGAAGATGCAGGTTGTGTCTCCATAGATGGGGGGAAGAAAAACAAGTATTTCCCCCTCCAAGATTTCTATCTCGGGACTTTTGTTCCTCTTGCGGATTGCTAGCGGTCCCATGTCACTTAATGCTGACGAAATGGACACACACTCTAGCTCAGCTTCAATATCCCCTGACATGTTCATAAAACAATCCCACGATAAGACAGATGCCATTAATTTTAAATATGTGGGATGTTTCTACATCTGCTTAGTCATTTCCAAGGAGGTGGGTTAACCTACGACCTGGCAACCTTGTGACTAGGTCGCGGGGTTGCTAGGTCGCATTGGCTTAAAACTCGATAGAAGGGCGACTTAGCGACCTGGAAACCTGCGACTAGGTCACAAGGTCGCAGCGTCGCGTTGGCTAGAAATTTTGCGAAAGTGCAACTTAGCGACTCGTGACTGGGTCGCAAGGTCGCTGGGTCGTTGGGTCGCATTACTCTACATTTTCATGATATGCGACCTAGTGTTTATGCGACTTAGCAACGAGGTCGCAAGGTCACGAGGTCACACTAGGGCTTTGTGGATGTGCAGTGGAAAAAGGCTTAGAAGACACACATGGTGTCCACAAAAACGTCGTACGAGGTTGTAGGAGCCTTCACAGGTGAGTTAGGCAAGGTCCTAGGAAGGGGGAAGGGGCAGGCAAGCATATCACAAGATTCGCAGAGGCACCAAAGGAGGGGAGGTTTGTAGAAGGGATGTCAATGGGTTTGGTCAAGGTCGTACCAGGTTAAAATAGGCAATGGTGAGGGAGAAATAGTAACAACTACCCTATAAAAGAAACAACAGGAGGATCAGGCACTTACTCGGGAAAATCACACTCCATCTGGCTTGTCAGAGGTGTTTTTTTTCTCTCTGTCGCGCAGGTCAAATGAAACCTATCCGCCCCTTCTATATATAAAGGGGTCACACATGTGAGCAATAAATGAGGGTCGCAAGGTTGCGAATGAACCACGTTAATGATATGTGCAACCTTGCCACTTTGTGACGTTGCGACCTAAGAGGTCACGGGGTCGCAGGTTCGTGAGATCACTGATGTTTGATTTTGGAATGATGTGCGACTAAGTGACTTAGCGACCCTGGGGGGTCGCAAGGTCGCGGGGTCGCAACTTAGGAAAGTTAACCATATTTGCGACTTAGCGACCTAAGGTTTAGAAAAGGTGAATTTAGGTCTGATTTCTCTTTTCACAAGTATTAGGGGCTCAAAAATTGAAGGAGAGAAAAATTTTGGAGGGTGTTGTAGCAACTACAACATACTCTCAGATTGTGCATCAACTATAGGTAGTTGAAAAAACATCAATAATAGTTACTCATTACCGAGGATTGAGGATTTGTTTGATCAACTTAAGGGAGAAACAAAGTTCTATAAGATCGACTTGAGATCAGGATATCATCAGGTATGCATCAAAGAAGAGAACATCTACAAGACTGCATTCAAGACCAGGTATGGGCATTACGTGTTAGAAAATTATATATTACAGAGCAATGGAAAACTTAAAAATATATGGAAATAAAAACATAGAAAACACATAAAACAAGAGAGACACAGATATATGTGGTTCACCCAAGTTGCGCTACATCCATGGAGAAACAACTATTCCTTCCTTTATATTATCCAACAAAATGAAGAGATAACCTATCACAGATCCGATGTAATATCCTCTACTCTGTCACATAGTCCCCCTTTCTCTTTCTCACTTAGAATACACACACCACACACAACTGCAACACTATTCCCTCATATGAAGCGAGGGGTTTCCTTCTAGGTAAAAAATCCCTAAATTAAACATAACTTCTACCATAAGATCATCTGCCTAATGAAAGACCCGGGTTGACTACGAAATTACAATATTTTACAAGGCAATTGTACATCTATTTTTAGCTTCGGGGGTGTTGCTCCCAAACCCCTTAACTAGGGTCGATCGCCCCCCCCCCGGAGGGGACAAGTTCCCTCAGCATGGAGGGATGTACAGTGTTCATGGGGTATACATCCAACTAAAACAAAGACCTCTAAATTGGGATGATAATTAAGACCCACACCCAATAATATCCCACTTGGAGATCGATTGTAGCAACTCCACCACTGCTTCGTTTGTTGGACAATGAATCCACTTTGGACCTGGATGTTTCTCATATTCATCATAATAATTGAAGACCAACCAATTGAAACTAAGCAGAACCTCAATTTCTCCCTGGTTACAACTTTTGTTAACATATTAGTAGGATTCTGGCTAGTGTGTATCTTTTCCAGCTTCAACATTCCATCTTCCAACACTGACCGTATGAAATGGTACTTGAGATGTATGTGTTTATTCTTGGAATGAAATGTTGAGTTCTTTGCAAGATGAATGGCACTCTAGTTGTTACTGTATAACCTTCCCATTTCCTGCTTCTTACCTAATTCATCCATAAACCTTTGTAACCAAATCATTTCTTTACTAGCCTCTGTAGCAACAACATATTCTTCTTCCGTTGTTGAAAGTGCAACAACACTTTGCATTTTCAAAACCCAACTGACAGTTATTCCACCTATAGTAAATACATACCCTATAGTGCTCCTCCTATTATCTCTATCACCTGCCATATTTGCATCAACATATCCTTGTAGAGCAATGTTTGAACCACCAAAGCATAATAATTTATTTCTGGTACCTATCAAATACCTGAGAGTCCATTTCACTGCCATTCAATGTTATTTTCCTGGATTGTTCATGTACCTGCTTACAACTCCCACTGCATGTGCAATATAAGGCCTTGTGCAGACCATTACAAACATTAAGCTCCCAACTGTTGATGCATATGGAACTTTAGACATATAATCCATTTCTTCTTGGGTCTTGGGGCACATCTCCTTAAATAGCTAGCCAAAGGTGTACTAACTGGTTTTGCATTCTACATATTAAATCTTTCCACAACCTTTGGTATGTACTCATTCTAAGACAATGTTAATTTGTGATTTTTCATATCTCTAGTTATTCTCATACCAAGGATTGGTTTTGCAGCTACCAAATCCTTCATTTCAAATGAATTTTACAATTTTCCTTTGAACACATTTTATTTCCTGCATGTTAGACCCTGCAACAAGCATGCTATCTACATACAATAACAATATAATATAACTTCCATCATTTTTATTTTTGATATAAACACAATGATTATTGAGTGACATCTAGTATAACCTTGTTCAGACATAAACCTGTCAAATTTTAGATACCACTGCCTCAGAGCTTGTTTTAAGCCATACAATCTCTTCTTCAACCTGCACACTATTTTTTCCTTCCCTTTGACCTCATATCCTTGTGGTTGCTACATATAGATCTCTTCCTCCAAATCTCCATGGAGAAAGGTTTTATTTACATCTAACTGTTCAAGATGAAAATATTCCACTGCTACAAGACTTAAAATAGTTTTGGTTGAAGTCATTTTAACAACAGAAGAAAATATTTCATCAAATTCAATACCTTTCTTCTGTGCAAAACCCTTCACCACAAGTCTATCTTTGTACATGTGTTTTCCTCCATCCTTTTCTTTCAACATGTAAACCCATTTATTCTGCAATTTTGTTTTACTTATAGGCAACCCGACTAAGTCCCAAGTCTAGTTATGTACCAAGGAGTCCATCTATTCTTTCATGGCTAGCTCCCAGTTCTTCTTGTTTTTTACCTGCATTGATTCTTCATAACATTCTGGTTCACCAGAATCAGTCAACAATACATAATATAATGAAGGGGAGTATTGTTCATGGGTTATAATTATCCTGGTAGATCTTATGAAACCACTTTTAGGTGTTTGAGGTGCATGTTGTTGTTGTGGTGGTTGTTGTTGTTGATTATTATTATTTTCATGCACCTTTACTTTTTCTGTGATCTCATCAAGAATTGTGTATTCTTTGCTCTCTATTTTCTGTTTATTTTCCTACAACTCATCCTTACACAAGACTTTTCATTGAATATTACATCTCTGCTCCTAATGATTTTGTGATTTTCATTATATAAGTGATAACAAAAATCATTAAGACCATATCCAATAAAGGCACATTTATTTTATTTTGCCTCAAGATTTGTTCTATTTTCTTTATTAATATGAAAAAAGGCCTCACAACAAAAAGGCTTTAGAAAAGATTATTTTACCTTTTTACCCGTCCATGCCTCCTCTGGAATACCACCATCCAACGAACTTGAAGGCCCTCTGTTTATTAGATAAACAAAATTATCTACAACATCTGCCCAAAATTGTAAAGGCAATCCTGCATGCAATCTCATAAACCTTGCATGCTCCATGATTCCTGTTCATCCTTTCTGACACACCATTTTCCCATGGTGTTCTTGGAATTTTCTTCTCTCTGTGAATTCCATGCTCTGAACAATACCTATCAAACTCTTTGCTACAATATTCACCTCCATTTTCTGATCTGAGACACTTCAACTTATTTCTTGTCTCAATCTCAACCAAAGCTTTCCATTTCTTGAAAGTATCAAATACATCAGATTTATTCCGAATACAATAAATACATTTTTTTCTTGTTGCATCATCAATAAAAGTAACATAATAACGAGAACCGCCGAGAGATGATAATTGAGTAAGCCCCCATACATATGTATGCAAAATCTCTAATTTTCCGCTCTTCTTTTCTTTCTCAACTCTAAGAAATTTGACTCTCTTATGTTTTCCATAAACACAATTCTCACAAAAATCCAAATCAATATTCTTCAAACCTGGCAACAAATTTCTTGAGCGAAGAATCTTCATCCCCTTCTCACTCATGTGTCTGAGCCTATGATGCCATAATGCTTCATCTGCTCTTGTGGAGTTTAAAGCATTAACACAATTCGAAATACCATTGCATAAATACAATGTACCAACCTTTTCTCCTTTTGCTATTACCAGGGCTCCTTTAATGACCTTCCAGGTTTTATCTGTAAAAGTTGTCACACAACCTTCACTGCCTAATTGCCCTATTGAAATCAGATTTTTCTTGATATCTAGAACATTCCTTACCTCCTTTAATAACCATTGGTTTCCATTCGGATTTTTTACAATAAATTTACCAATTCCAATGATTTTATAGGGTTTATCATCACCCATACGAACCTGTATAAAATCTCCTTGAACATAGTCATGAAATTGTTTCTTATCAAGTGTGGCATGGAATGAGGCCCCTGAATCTACCACCCAGGAATCAATAACATTTTCTAAATAAAGAATCAAAACATATTGCAATACATCACCTATCACATTCACTTCATGATTATTTTATTTTTGTGTGTCTCCTTCTTTTCCCTTATGAGACTTATAGTATTTCTTCAAGTGTCCTTTAATCCCACATTTCTAGCACACTATCCTCAATCTGGACTTGGATATGCCTTTCCTTGACTTACTGCGATATCCTGTGCTCTTTCCTCTTTCCATTTGTCTTCCCCTAGTCTCTGCACTCAAAGCATTACTTGATGTCTCACTGGAGCTTTTCCATCGCATTTCCTCGCTAAGAATGGCACTGACAACATCATCAAACTTTAAAGGACTAGATCTAGAGACAGAGTTACTAATGGCCATAACTAAACCACTCCAACTTTTTTGCAATGAACATAGAAATAACAGAGCCCTAAATTCATCATCAAAGTTTACCCCTACAGAAATTAAGTGACTGGTAACCCTATTAAATTCATTTAAATGGTCAACAACAGAGCCACCTTCCGACATTTTCATACTGAATAAACGCTTCATAGTAAATACTTTATTTGAGGCCGAGGGTTTTTCATATAGTTTGGCCAATGCCGTCATTAAACCCTCTGTTGTCATTTCCTTTGAAATATTAAAGGCTACCGACGACCCCAGGCACAACCGTATTGTTCCAAGTGCCTTTCTGTCGAGAATACCCCATTCGTCGTCTGTCATACTCAACGACTTCTTTGTTTTTCTGCTCAATAGTAGGTGCAGATATTTCTGATATAGATAAACTTCCATCTGCATCTTCCACAACTGGTAGTTTTGGCAGTTAAATTTCTTGAACCTAAACCTACCATCTTCCGCCATTGCTCCCACTCGAACCAGGAATCCTTCTTTCCCGTGAGTTTATCAGCCAAATATGCCATCGGTTTTGATACCAGTTGTTAGAAAATTATATATTACAGAGCAATGAAACACATAAAAATATGTGGAAATACAAACAAAAAAAACACATAAAACAATATACACACAGATATATGTGGTTCATCCAACTTGGGCTACGTCCACAAAGAAACAACCAATCCTTCCTTTATATTATCCAAAAAAATGAAGAGACGCAACCTACAACATATCTGCTATAATATCCTCTTCTCTCTCAAATAGTTCCCATTTCTCTTTCTCCTTCAGAATACACACACCACACACAACCGCAATATTATTCCCTCATATGAACTGAGGGGTTTTCTTCTAGGAAAAAAAACCATAAATTAAACATAACTTCTACCATCAAATCATTCGTCTAATGAACAACCTAGATTGACTATGAAATTACAATATTTTACAAGGAAAATTTATATCTATTTTTAGCTTTAGGGGTGTTGCCCCTGAATCCCCACTGGCTCCCGTACCCCCCAGTTAGGGGGGATCGCCCCCCCCCCCCGCAAACCCCCCTGCGGGGGGGTGGTGAAAAGTACCCCCCACATGTAGGGGTGTACAATCTTCCTAGGGTAGACATTCAGCTAAAAAAAAGACCTCTAAATCAGGATGATAATCAGGGCCCACACCCCAACATTACAAGTTTGTTGCAGTTCCATTTGATTTGACTAATGCTCCAGCTACATTTATGTGTTTGATGAATAGTGTGTTGCGTCATTATTTGGACAAGTTTTTTATTGTGTTCATCAATGAAATCTTGGTATATTCCAAAAATGGCGAAGAACATGTAGAACATTTGGCAGCAGTGTTGAGATTGTTGAGAGAGCATCAGTTGTATGTTAAGCTCAACAACTGTAGTTATTTATGAGGTACATTACTTGGGACATGTTGTCTCCAAGGAGGGAATTGCAATAGATATAAAAAATGTAAGGGCCATCATGGAGTGGGTAGCTCCTATAAATGTAGATGAGGTGAGATCTTTCATGCAATTGGTAGGCTATTTCAGGAGGTTCATCAGGAAATTCTCACAAATTTCTTATCTGATTACATCATTGTAGAGGAAAGGTAAGAAGTTCGAATGGATAGCAGACTGTGAGGCTAGTTTTGAGCAGCTTAAGCAGTTTTTAACACATGCACCAGTGTTAAAAATCATAGATCTGGACAAAAAGTTTATAGTGTGTACAAATTCTTGCAAGAGAGGGCTTGGTGGAGTCCTCATGCAAGAGGGTAATGTAGTATGCTATGAGTCATAGTAACTGAATGGACATGAGAAGAAATATCCGACACATGATATTGAGCTAGAAACGATCAACCATGCACTGAAGATGTGGATGAACTATATTCATGGCAGGAGGTTTGTACTGATGAGCGATCACAGTGGGTTGAGGTACTTGTTTGACTAGCCGAATCTGAATTACATGCAGGCTAGATGGTTCGCTACGATAAACAAGTTTGATTTTGAGATCAAGTACATCAAAGGTAAAGAGAATAGGGTCGCATATGCTCTTAGCAAGTGGATACAAACAAATCACATTGCAACTATGAGCTCCTATGGGACATATTTATAGGATAGGATCTTGCAGGAAGTCTAGAAGGATGTTAGATATATGGAGCTTAGTAAAAAATTGCAGTAGAGCATAGATACAGGTATAGGTATAGGTGTAGGTGTACATGATGTGGACAATTGTCTTACGACTTGTGGATTGGTTAGGTTTAGAGACAAGATGTATGTGACCGACAGTAGTGAGCTCAAGAAGGTGATCTTGAGGGAGTTTCATGTGAAACCATATTCAGGTCACCCAAGCTATCAAAAGACATTGATTGTAGTGAAGAAATTCTATTATTGGTTGAACCTGAAGAGGGATGTAGCAGAGCTTGTGGCTAGGTGTTTGGACTGTCAGCAGGTAAAGGCAGAGTGTAGGCATCCAGGTGGTCTACTACAACCTATTGTGATTCCAGAATGGAAATGGGAGGTAATTTCCATGGAATTTATCACAGGTTTTCCGAGGATAATGATACAACATGATTCTGCCATGGTGGTTGTGGGCAAGTTGACAAAGGTTGCACACTTCATTCCAGTGAAGACTACCTATTCAACTAGCAATGTAGCATATGTGTTCATTAGGGACATAGTTAGATTGCATAGTGTTCCAAAGAAGATCATGTCAGATAGGGATGCAAAGTTCACTTCCAAATTTTGGAAGGAATTATTTGTACGATTGGGCACTGATTTGGCCTTTATCACAACTTATCATCCGTAGATAGATGAATAAACTGAGAGGGTCAACAGGATCTTGGAGGACATGTTGAGGATGTATGTGATGCATCAATAATGGATATGGGAAGAGTATATACCATTGGTTGAGTTTTCATATAACAATGGGTATCAGGAGTCATTGGGTATGAGTCCCTTCGAGGCACTGTATGGGTAGAGTTGTAATACTCCTATCAGTTGGAGCGATCCAATTAACACGGTGTTGATTGGGTCGGACATGTTGGAAGACATGGAACATGAAATGCAGGTTATAAGGAAGAATTTAAAGGTAGCACAGTACAAACAAAAGAGTTATGCAGAACAACACGAGGTATTTAAGGAGTTTCAGGTTGGGGAGCATGTTTATTTGTGCATCAAGCCCATGAAGATCTCCTTGAGGATCGGATCATGTGCCAAGTTGGCACCATGGTATTGTAGACCTTTTCAGATCCTTGAGAGGATTGGACCAGTGGCCTATCTACTTGCACTACCTCCAATAGTGAAAGTCCATGATGTGTTTCATGTTTCATTGCTTAAAAGGTATATAAAGTATGTTGATCATGTTATTGATTGGTATGTATTTCAGGTGCAGTAAGAAGGATAATTCCAGCAAAACCTCAGTGAAAATTGCAGCGGAAGCATCTGATGCTCAAGAACAGAGCCATCGAGCAAGTTAAAGTGAAATAGAAGCACTTTTTGCCTGATGAAGCTACATGGGAGATGGCGGATCAAATGTTGGCCATGTATACTTCATTGTTTTCTGATTGAGGCAAAGCAGTTTTGGTTTAGTGTTTGGTATTTGTTTGGAATATGTTTTGATGATTTTTTGGTATATGTACTTATGTTTATGGATGTAAATAGCACCACGAGCTAAGTTATAAAGCTCCAATAAGCGATATGGATGTTATATGGTCATGTTATCATGGTTTTACTTTTGTGTAGGTCACTCATTGTGAATAATGCATCGAGCTAAGTTATAAAGATCCATGAGAAATATGTTTATTTTTTAGCAGTTTTTTTGAGGTGTAGGTGTGGTTTAACACCGAAGACGGTGTTACCCAAGGGGGAGGGTTCTGTAATAGATCCAGGCAAAAGATTTATGTAATAAAAAGTTAATAAAGGAAAAAAATAAGACCACGGTTAAGAGACACTTATTCCAAGCTGAATGTTGGGAAAAATATCCTAGTGGGCATCACTGGTTATGCAGTTATAACTAAGGAAAAAGGAAAATGAATTAAAGGGTCAAAAAATAATTTTGGCACATTTATTTATGAAAATAAAGGAAATAAGGAGAAAAGGAAGGTAAAATGTCACAGGTTGCATATGAGCTCTCTCATTATTCTCTCTCTCTCTCACTCACTCTTGGATACTTATAGTTTTCTTGGAGAAATTCAACATTAGGCTGAGGAGGAGGAAGCAAGAAAAGGAAGGACAAGAAAGGAAAGGAAAGCAAATATCAAGCAAGGAAAAGCAGGATCTAGCAGCTTCAACAAGAATACTTGCAGGTAACATATTGCATGTTTGATTACCTAGCTAGTTTGGACATGCATGGTTTATGCATGTTGGTATTTAGTTAATTTGTTGTTGGTGGCATGGTTTTTCTGGGTTATGAAAGTGGTTTCCAACCTTGCCTTGTCTTTTCTAGATGCCATGGTGTGTTAGGATTTTGATCTCAGTTTTTAGATATTGATTTTCCGGATGAATTTAGAATCCAGAGCGAAGGTGGTATCAAGGTTCATTCCCAAATTCCTAGGAATCCATTGACCAGTTTTGGCGGGATACATGGTAAATCCTAAGGGAGGTGTCGTTTAGGGCCTAGTGATACGGGATTGGATTGCGGTAAAGCTTGAGAGATAAAGAGAAAAAAAATCCTCAAGCATAGTGATGGATTCTGGATGGCATTTCCATGTTCTGCTCGATTTTTTGATCGGATTACTGATTGGGTGTGATCATGGTATGGTGAGGGTGGAGGTGGTTTAACCTCTGGATTCCCTTGGTTTTGTTTTTGGATGATTTTATCCATGATATCCCACATTCATGCTTGGAATATGGCATGGGGGGACTGGTTGAAGAGAGATTTGGCTCAGCCATGTCTATGGTCGAGTGGAACGTGGAAGTCCCGAACCTGGTCAGTGTTTTCTTATGTTTAATGGAAGCTAATTTATCTTGATTTTGTACCCATTATTATGTGGATTTAATGGTTGTATTCTCACTTTTATTTCCATGGTTTTATGTTGGTTATAAGCATGTTTAAATGACTAGTTCATGTCATGGTTATTTCATGTATTTACTTGCTATTGTTAAAATGATGGATGCAAGATCTAATTGATGTTATATTTGGTTAAGGAAGAAGATGGTGATCCTTCTTGTAATGTTTCATAAGAAATTTTAGTCATTTATTGTCTGTATTGTATCCTATACCTATAGATTACATTCATGCCAAGTGTTTGACAAAATTTCAAACCCGATTGGGATAGTCAGGCTTGGTCCTAGAGTCAAGTTTTGGTTTACTAGCGTTCTCACTATGTATTTATTGATTCCATAAAGTTACATGGATTTTTGGGTAGTGTCTGGGATTCACGGCTTAAAAAGTGCATTAAATCTCATGGACATAGGCACGGGAAATTTAGTCCCCGGAAGTTGGCATGCAGGCTTATGCGTGCATCCAAATCCTCCTAGATGCATGGATGCAGGTTTGTGCATGCGTCTAGGGGATTTTCTCTATTAAATCTCAGTGGTACCTAGGGATAGGTTAGGTGGATGACTGGGATAGCCTCTGGGGGTACTGTAGCAGGTGTTAAAGGTATGTGTTATGGTTTCACTTCGATTCCGCTTCCTTAAGGTCACCAAGGAGGTTGAATCTGTCTTAACGACCTTTCATATTTTGTTTACCCCGCTTGGCTGGTTACTTAGGTAGGCCTGAGGGGAGTGGTATGTTACACAAATTGGTTGAACCTTTGCAAGACCAACCTCGCAAACCTTGACAAACTCCCATGGGGGAAGAAGAAATATGAGGGAGCATGATATCCTTTCAAAATATTGCTCGAGGAAGCCCTCAAGCGACAAAAAAACACTATGATGGATAATTTTGCCTAGATCCCGCGGTGGATACCAAAATGCGACACATTTTCATTCGGAAACCACTCTAGAGGCGCCACTCCCTTTAAGGTACAAGTAAACTTTGAAATTTCCTTATTTGAAGGTCAGATAGATGCAGATGTCCTATATATATGGTTAAATATGTTGGAAGGGTATTATTTGGTTCATGAATTTTCGAATTGGGAAAATATTACTTTTTCACTCCTCAAATCCACCCCCCATGTCAAGGACTAGTGGGAAACCTACTGTGAACATAGGGATGAGAGAGAATCCTCACTTTTTTCAGCTACACCCACTTGAAATTCTTTCCTAGATGCCAACAAGGAACAATATTACCCCGTGGGGAGCTGTGAGGACAAGTACATACAATGGATGACGCTGTGGCAGCAAAGGGTCCAAGATGTGCCTGAGTTCACGAATGTTTTCCATACCCTGCACACAAATTTGGGTATCAAAGATTCAAAAAAAACATATGGTGCTAAAGTACCACAGTTTCTTGCACAAATACATTCAAGTGGAAATGGAGTTCCTGGATATCTCCTTGCTTGATGTAACATACCACTACGATGCAAAGATTGAGAACAAATTTAAACAAAAGAAGCGATACTTTGGATCTCTGAATCCGAGGCAAGGGAAAGGAACCCCCAAACCACAGAACAAAGGACAAAGCCAAGGTGGGGTGACCCAATACAACCCGCCGAAGCTGCAAGCAAAGAACAACACCATGACGACAAATAAGGACACGAGGAAATGGTGTGAGTTCCATAGGAGCCCCACTCACAACGCAAGTGAATGTTGAGCCAAGAAGTCATTGGTGGCCAAGCTAAAGGCTTCAAAATCATATGCATGTTCCGACTCTAAGTCAGAACCTGACAAGGGGAATGACAAAGGGAAGCAAATTATTGATGTAGAGCCCAGTGCCACCTTTTCCACCACTAAGATCTAGAAATTTGAGCCTGAATATAAAGATGAGGGGGAGCGACTCTTCCACTCACAAATGTAGGTGAAGGGTTCTCTACTGCAGCTCATTATTGATAGCGGGAGCCAAAAGAACCTCGTATCAGTAGAGTTAGTGAAGTTCTTGGGCCTACCGACTAAACCACACCTGCAACCATACACCATTAAGTGGCTTCACCAAGGACTAGATCTTCGTGTCAACCAACAATGTCACCTTCCCTACAACATCAAGCCTTTCACAGATGAGGTATTGTGTGATGTTGCTCCTCTTGAAGTTTGTGATGTATTATTAGGCCAACCATACTTTTGGAAGCGTCATGCTATGTATGAGTCTAGGCCTCACACTATTATTATTTATTTGGGAAATAAGTTATACAAGATACCAGAGATAGCACCACCTATCACCATATATTTGATCTATGTGAAGTAATGCAGTAAGATGATTTCCCGGACCAAGAAATTTGTCTTCATTATGATCTTCCCTCAGGGAAATAAGAAGACTGTGGTCACATCCATAGCCTACAAACAAGGCTTCTTCGCACAACAACAAAATATGGACAAGGACGCGAAGGAGTACAGGGACATTTTTACCTTACCCATAGGGGTATCCCTTCACTTTCAGGTCAAGCACTCCATTGATCCGACCCAGGGCGTGTCACTACCCAACGGAACGAAATACCGATGCTCTGTTCTTGATAATGATGAAATTAAGAGGAAAAATTCAAGAGTTGTTTCTGAAAGGGCACATCAAGACAAGTTAATCACCCTATGGGAGCCCGATTGTGTTGGTATATAAGAAAAATGACACTTGGAGACTCTGTATTGACTATCGATCGCTAAATAAGATCATTGTATGGAATAGGTATCTAATCCTATGGATTGATGACCTTTTGGACCAACTCAAGGGGGGGAAATATTTTAGCAAGATTGATTTGAAGTTCGGTTATCACCAAATGCCAATCAAACCCTATGATGTGTGGAAGACTTCCTTCAAATCCAAGGAGGGCCTTTTTGAATGGTTGGTCATGCCTTTCGAGTTGACGAATTCCCCTGCAACCTTCATGAGGTTGATGGACGACGTCTTGCATCCCTTCACCAAGTAATTCATGGCAGTGTTTTTGGATGACATCTTGATCTTCATCCAGAGTTGCGAAGAGCACCTACACCATATACAACAAATCCTCCAAACCCCGTGACAACACAAGTTGTGTATGAATTTGGAGAAATTCACTTTTAGTATGATCCAGGTTCAATATCTAGGGTAGATCATTGATGATCATGGTGTGCATGTGGAGCCATCCAAGATACAAGTTATTCGAGATTGGCCATCCCAAACCACTCCAACAAAGTTACGCAACTTTCTGGGACTTGACAGTTTCTATTGCAGGTTCATGTTGGGTTTCTCTCATATCACTTGGCCTTTGACTCAAGTCAGCAAGGGAAAATCAAAAGCAAAGTTAATTTGGTACGAATCCCAATAGAAGTAATTTTTCAAGTTGAAGCATCACCTCTGCTCTGCACCAATGATCACATTACCATACCTACAATAACCATCAGGGTAGTTCTTACTCAACAAGGGCATCCAATGAAATATCACAGTGAGACACTTTTTGACAATCCGAAAGTATCCCACCTATGACATAGAGATGTATTCCATTGTGCAAAATTGATGACAATGGAATCATTACATTTTGGGGAAGGAAACAATCATCCACATAGACCACCGACCTGTGTAGTTCATACAAACACAAGGAAAGCTACAGAATGATCGCCATCAGAAATGGCCCACATATTTGCAACAATTCCACTTGAACTTCAAGTAAAATAAGTGCAACACCAATAACGTTGCATACTGTCTCAGTCGACCATTAGTCATGGCGCTGACCACTGTGCTTGATTCTTGTGGACACAAGACTTTGGGGTGGCCGCATATTTACAAAAGCGATCTAGAACTCAACAAGACATATCAGATGCTCCTGGAAGGAAAGCCAGTTCCAAATTTTCACCTCCAAGGCACATTATTATGCCACCTAGGACACCTCTGTGTTCCTTCAAGGGAGGTTGCCAGGATTATTTATGAGGTGCACTACAGTCGGGTTTTTGGACATTTCAAAGTAGAAAAAACAGTGGCAGTGCTGCATAAGTATTTTTATTAGCTGAACCTTCAACATGATGTTGGGAAGTACATTATACCCTGCACTGTCTTTGCCATTTCCAAAATGAAAATCAAGAATAAAGGCATATATAATCCTTTGCCTACTCCTGGTCCGCCTTGGGAAGCCATCTCCATGGATTACATGTCAGACCTCCCTTCTACTAAGCATGGAAATGACTGTGTTTTCGTGGTCGTCGATAGATTCTCTAAGATGACCATTCTGGCGGCCTGCAAGAAGAGTATCACATCAGAGGCCACTACTAAGCTCTTATTTAAACGAGTATGGGTAAACTTTGGGATCCCCTAGTCCATTATCTTGAATCGAAACAACAGGTTCCTAATTACATTTTGGTCAAGCCTTTGGTCGATGTTGGATACCAAGCTCACTAAGTCCACGAACTTCCACCCCAAAACTGATGGCCAAAAAAAGGCCGTCAATAGGATGATAGTGCACATTATGTGATGAACCCTTAGCTAAACTAAGAGGGGGGGGGGTGAATTAGTTTAGTACATTCCTGGTCATTAATACTCTTTTCATTCAACTCATTAACTACTTCATTTTATAAGCAACTTAATACATAATGAATCAGCAAAATGAATGTGTGGACAACAAGTAATTAAGCAGAATAATACATCACACCAACACATAATCATCAAGCACATAGACATCATATATAAGTGGAAACCCATAAGGGAGAAAACCACATCTTATTATTGTTGTGATGTAAAGGCAAGCTCCAACTCCCTTTCACCACTGATTTTCTGTAGGCTCCAACCTACAGGAGGCTACTAACTCAAATTCTGCAAGCTACAACTTGCAAGGAAGCTCCAACCCCCATATATTTTCTGCAGGCTACAACCCACAGTAGGCTCCTACCTCAACTAGCTCCAACTAGACATCTATCAAGCTACAACTTGAAACGGAAGCACCAACTCCCATGTATTTTCTACAGGCTACAACCCACAGGAGGCTCCTACCTCACCCAAATCCAACTGGAAATTTATCAAGCTACAACTTGAAAGAGACTACAATCCCCTCACTCAACATGAAACTAAAATGTTGATTTACCTGGATATCAGCTCTGTTATACTCCTTCTCCACTGCTGCCTTTTCAGCCTTTATATCTACTTCATATTAGCTCCTGATATGCACAACATATCAATCAACTCTCTCTTATTCTTCCACTCTCCAACCACTCTATGCACACTGATATTACATCTCTTATACATATAACTCCTGACTGCTTTAATTCTATAGGGAATACGAAGTGAACATGCCTGTCTCTCTGCCTTCCAACCATTCGATTCCTTACACTTTAGTTCAGGTTATTACATCAGAAATAATCATTACAACACTCATTGGAGTTTTTCCTATGCCTACAGAGACTTGCCTTTGCATCACATACAATAACAAATAATTAATTCATTTATATTTACAGTTACAACAAATATATTTCACCCAACCCTTTCGGCTCTTGGATGGCTGTGCATTCGTCCTTTCTTCTGTTGTCACTAAATTTTCTGTTTTTGTTGTTATATTATAACAATTCTGCACAAACTCCTTTTTCCCAAATCGACCCAGCTAGCACGTTTCCAATAGTGTCACCATATCTCCTTTTTCCTGACTCTGCCTCTTTTGCTCGTGCCCCCAGCGTTCCGCCTTCATTGCTCTTCTCAACACGCGACTATGCTTGGAGGGTTTTGCTGAGCCCGACTCGACCCATGGTGTTTATCTCCTCATTTCCACGAAATTTAGCTTACTCTTCCCTTTGCTCTGTGTCAGGTCCCTTACCTGAGCCTTTCTACCTACGTTCAGAATTTCTTCCATTATCAAGGCGTAACTTCTTTAGCCTCTACACATAGTGTCAGGTATTATTCTTCTCGAGTCCTTCTGCCGCGTTTAGCCTTTTCTTCATAAGTCTTCGTTACCATGTCAACCACTATTCTGCACGAGTGTCGGGTCTTACCTGAGTCTACTGCCTGCGTTCACTTTTCTTCATCAAACAACATAACTACAAAGAACCTTGGACCTTAAATAAATTCCAATTAAGCTTTGAAAATCCTCCCGTCCGGTCCCTTAATCACATTTCGGCGATCCAATCGTTCTACATTATAAGCCTCCTCTATTCTTTGATACGATTTAACAAAGGAAAACCACATACACCTGGACTTGAAATCCTGTACGCTTCAGCGTTGACCTGCATCGTGTCCGCTTCATTATCGCACTTCACACTTCAGCGTTCTCATGTGTTTCTTGTTATGCATAGCTCTTCCAAACCCGGATGCGATTTCTTAAAGGACTTTCATATACACTTGGATTTGAAATCCTTTGTCCTTCACCTTTGAAATGTATTGCATCCGCTCCTCGTATCGCATCTTGCACTTCGACGTTTCAACATGATTCTTGAATACTTATCCTTTTAAGATTGCAAATTGCGATATTTGATTGGGTCCCACAGTCGGACTTCAATTCCTTTAGATTTTAGATTTGAATTGTATCACGTACGCTCCTCGTATCCCATCTTGGAATTCTTGGTGGTTCTGCATTATATTCACCACTTCCAACTCCGATGCGATTTCTTCATAAAAAGGCCTTATTCCGGATCTAAAATCCTTCTCAATTTAACTCTGAAACTACATCGCATCCAATACTGTTATCGCATTTCGCATTTTGCCGATTCAACCTTGTTCTTATAATCTTCACCCTTTTGATCTTGCGATTTGTGATATGCAAATGGATCCCACGCCAAACTTTAAATCCTTTAGACTTTAGCTTTGAAGCATATCGCATTCGGCCTCTAGTCTCTCTTCGCATTTCAACATTTCAACATGGTGCATAAGCACTATCCCTTCTGAGCTTTGCGACTTGCGATATATGATAAAGGGTTCGGGTCCCACTGGGGTGCCACATTACTGCCACGTTTTCTACAACGTCACCTTGCCACATCATCAAACTTTTATTGCGATAAGTGGGGTCGAGGCTAGGTCACCTGCCACATCATCTTGCCACTTCATCTTATCGCACTTTGCATTTCACAATTTTTGTGTCTCTGTTGTTTTGCGATACTCCTTCCGCTTGTGATTTGCGATTTGTGATCATGCCTCCTATTGCGATTTGTGATTTTCGATTAGGCCCTTCGAACACTATTATGAATGCTTTTGTTTTTGAAATTACCAGACTCTGCTCGTAGAATTGCACACGCTCTTGTGCACTACTCTGAATGCCAACTAGCACGACTTGACCTGCGCGTTCACAACTTTCTCCATTTGATGAACGCATTCATTACTTGTCTTAGCACGTTCACGATTTTGCCCACTCGTGCATGAATCGACCCAACACGTTCACAATTTGACCCAAGCTTGCTACCTTTGCTACCTTTGCTCCTTGATAAAGATTATAAATTTTCTCCTTTCCTTTTTACTGCTCCTCTCTACTCCTTTACCTTAATGATAATTCTGGTGTTGATCCATATCTCTTTGCTATTCCTCTGCCTTGCTCCTTTGCCTCTAATGCTTCTCCTCTGCCTCTATTTTACTCTTTGCTGCTCCTCTGCCTCTCTTTTATGCTTATCCACTTAACTTTTGACTTCTTTTCCTTATTGCTCCTTTATACTCCAGCTGATCCTGATCTTCTCCTTTGTTCTCAATGATAATTCTGGTGCTCCTCCTTTTTGTTCCTTTGCCATCAATGACAATATTTCCAACTATCTCCCCCTTTGGCATTGATGACAACACTTCCTCCCCCTTTCATTCTAAGAAGTGTCTATATTCCTCTCCTTACTTTTCCTCCCCCTTTGACATCAATGGCAAGGGGTTATAATTGTTTTCAGTGTAGATTCAATCATTGCATTGCTACTCTTTAAGTTCTGTATAAGCATTCTTAATTATGTCCTTTTGTTATTAAATGAATAAACACACTCCCTCATTGTATTACTGCTTTATGATCTTCTTCATACATAGTGGGTGCTGATTTATGTTACACATAAGAATTTCTTTATGTGCACTTAAATATTACAAGAGTGTAGTAGGCCATCGTTGTGACTGCATTGCAGACTTCATAAGATATATGAGCATTGTTGAGGTAACACTTTGAAAATAATTGAGATTACATGAATATGCTGCAAATTGATGCTATCCCAAACTCATGAGAATGCTGGAAGGTATGTCACCATAGAATGCTCTGTAATTTTGTCCCTTAATGCTTGATATTGGTGATATGTGCCAGAATTCTGAAGATATAATCACTACAAGCCAAAAGCCCTTGATGTTGATGTGAACAATGAGTCCAAACAGGGCATACAACTTATTGTAATATTAGACAATACCTTTCAATATAAAATGCCCAATGACTTTAATACTAAATAGTTACACATTTAAACATAAAACCCTCGAGGCTTGATGCATTCCATGCATTGGACACTCTCACTATCAACTATACACTTTCATTTATGACACAAGGGGGTATGTAGTTCAATGGTCAACTCTCCATCATACTTAAGACACTTGAATTGTTCTATCAACATGTTCTTCGAGAAAACATCTTCAATTTGTCTACTTGAAGTTTCATCAGACAGACTTCAACAAGCTCATGGATGACTTAAGAAAGAGGCCTTGAAAGTATATCAATGCTGACTTGAAAAAGGCATACATTCATATCCAAGACTATGTGATTCTTCAACGCTCAATATAACACATCAACAAACATAAGATAATGATGCTTTGAAATTTTAATGACCTTTCCATGCTTTTATAACACAGCTTGACATTCTCCAACATTTGAACCCAAAAGATAATTTGCACTAATCAAAGCAATGAGAACTTAATCCACACATATTATAATTCTGGTAACGCTGGGACTACTTCCTTGATGTATTTCTGCCATACCACCATCATGATGCATACCATAATATTCCGTTCCCGAGGACCTGTATCATACCACTGCTCCAATAACACTTGGGATGTATATTTGTAATGATATAATGATAATAACACTTTTCTTATTCATCCTTCTTAAAATAATTTTGTTTCATTATCGACACTTGCAGTGAGACACACAGTGTAATAATCCTCTTAGTTTCCAAGTTCATGAATGATGTTCCCTTTACCACCATGGCTACTTGCTGCTTTCTCTTATTCCATCAACCTGTTGGCTATTGAATGCTTCAGGTGTCCTTCTTCCTCTATAGTTATTTTCCAGAGGAATTTTCTTTTCCCTTCCTGAACTTTTAGCTGTTCTTATTCCAAGCTTATGGATTGCTCCCCCCCTGGGATGTTTCTTCTTGTCTATCAATGACTAATATATGCATTGCTTCCTAGAGCAGCTCCCCCAGAGACTATGATGGATTCATAATGTCATTAAAGTTATAGGCTACCCCTTTTTCTTCTTCTTCCATACTTTGTTGGGGTTCCTCATAATGTCTGCATTTCTTTTTGATTCACAGTTTGGTCTAATTTGATTTGGTTCCATCATCTTTCTAGAGTCCTTTAATGTATATGGAAGCGTGCAATCATTTTCTTTATGTCCAAGCTTGTGGCACACATAACATCTTATTTTACCTAGGTATGTTTAAGTTGATGTATACAATTTTGTGCTCCTTTTTTAACATAATTTACATTCAACAAGTTTATGTCCAAATTCATTGCATGCATAACATTAGCCATGGAAATGATTTGTGTACCTGGTGAAAGATTTTCCTTTCCATTTGCTTGCTTGAGGGGGTCTTCTCATTTGCTGCATCTTTTGTTGGTTAAACTTGATTTGGTTTGTCTTACAATGTGTTGTTATATGTCCAGGTCTATGGTAGGTAAAACATGTAATACTTCCCACAGGAGGAAAGAACCTCCTTTGATATCTTCTGAACTTGTTCAATTCATCTTCCGGAACAATTGAGATTTTTGCAACTGCTTGCTTCTTCCTCCCATTCTTTGTCACTTGATGTTGCTGCTTGTTTCTGTTTGTTTCTTTACACATCAAGTTCTTGATGGCTTCTGCTTATGTGGATCCCTTCTGAGCTACTTCATCATCCCTTTCAATGTCTGCCTTCTTTGAGTTATCCATGGAGACAATCTCATCTTTGAGCTGCTTACGCAACCTGCTCCTTTCTTTTATCAATCTTCTAGCTGAATATTCTCAGATTGATGAGAGTTATCATTTTCCTTTATTACAACTTTCACAAAAGTAATAAATTTCTTTTCCTTTGCCTTTGACTTGCTGGATTCTCCTTCATATCCTATCCCAGCCTTACAAGAGGAGATATTTGTGCATTCAATATCCTGTCCAATCGTTCAACACCTTTTAATTAATGAATGTTCATTGTTACATTAGTTTGAGCCTTTTCTAATTTCTTCCTCAGAATCACCACCTCTTCTTCCAATCTTCCACATTCCTGAATTTTCTCTCTTATTTGATGCAGCAGAATGTCTTCTACTTTCCTTGCTTCTTCTAGATCAATCTTCAACTTAATAAAATCTTCAGAATTTGGTTCTTCCTTAACATATTTCAGAAGGATTTCCTTCTGTTTTCTAGTCTTGAGCTTGAGTCTATCGATTTACTTTAGGGCACTCACCAACTCCCCCTCAAGGTCTCCCTCACCTTCTTCTTCATATTCCAAGGGATCATCTTCAATATCATCCATACCCATTAGTGCGAATTCTGAGATTCCATCTTCATCTGGGGATTCATCTGAGTTTTAAGATGCACTGCTATCTTGCTAGGGAAAAAAAGTTTTTCTCTTAAATTTCTCCCCTTTCTACATATTATAGGAGCTGCTTCTCTCTTTCCCTTCAGACTGATTCTCTTTTATCTTATTGTGACAATTTTAGGCATAGTGCCCCAATCTTCCACAATTAAAGCACTTGAATGGAAGTTTACCTTTGTACTTTCTTGTGCCTCTATCCAATCTTCTGACAAATTTGGCTTCTTCTTCATCAGAGCATGAGCATGTACCTTCCTTCTCTTCTATGAATTTTTCTGCCTTAAAGGCAACCTTCCACATGTTTGAATTCCCTTTAGGAAGTCTCATCTCATATGTTGTTAGGTTCCCAAGTAATTGATTTCTGGTTAAGGTTTCCCAATCAGTTGTTTCTTCTATGGCAGTGATCTGAAATTGTGTGAACAAAATATTTCTTATACAGAGATTGACAGTAGGGGCTTTTACTGGTTATTTCACCTTTACTAGAAAGGATGAAACCAGAAGCTTCTGGCCCTCTTACTGGCTCTGCCTAAAGAAATATAATGTAAACACTAAATAGATCTGGCAATGAAAGTATTTGTTTATGTATGCAAAGTATTCATTAACCAAAATTTTATGTGTGAATAAGCAAGTTCAAGTATTCTGCCATGAAAGTAAGGTGGTTTGAAGTGAAACTAATGAGTTTTGATCACTGTATAAGTCTCATTGGGAAAAGTGGACTTATTAAAAGTTACTGTTTAATGTAGTAAAATCTGAAATATAACAGCAAAAATGCACAACATAACAGTAAGCATTTGTTTAAGCAGTTCACCCCTCTTTTGGGCTACCTCTGCTGGGTCCAAAAGCCTCCAAATAGGCTTTTCCCTCTTTCATTAATGCTAAAATTAAGTATTACACTGTTTATAAAGCCTAAAAAGGAAAAATTAGCTGCAAATTTAGAAACAGAGGACTGAAATCCATAAAAATCGACTATTCATGCACCTCAAATGGATGAGTATAGTCCAACACAGCTGATCTTTCACCAAGCCCTAGTGGCTCCACAAGAAAATTCGCTGCTAAAATCACTGACAGAGTGTCCTGATGGATCTGCAACCTATCCCAACAGCTCCAGAATGCTTCAATACCCAAAAATTAAAAAAAAAATTCGCTTCAATTGGACTTTCCTAGCCAAAGTTATGGCTAACTGAAGTTTTTGTCCAGTTAGGGCTAGAAAAGCTCCACCAAATCTGGTGGAACTGTAGTTAAGCCCGCTAAAAATGGGGCGGCCACCAAAATAGGCGGAATCTGCCATAACACTGCCAGTTATCGAGGCTAAGGATTAGGCCCATAGGACCGCAACCTCCAGAGTTTGGTTGAACGACTTGGAGTTGAATGCGGAGAACTTTAATACAAACCATATGATATAAATTATATATAGCAGCCCCCTGCCAGAAAGCACGTGACCATGATGTTTAACGCGCCAATTCTTAACTCTGGGTTCAAATAAACTTCAAATAAAACTTCGCGCCGATGGTTTAACAAGAATCACACCGTGGCCCAATGGTTAGGCCTATCCGTTGCACCGCCCCGACCCGAGGTCGAATCCTGTCCGCGACACAAAATTTTTGATACACCATTTCCGTTTGACCTTGGGGCCACGTGGCCAGCCCGGTGCCCTGTGATTGGCAACCTGCGGAATATTCTGCAGAATATTCTGTGGAATATTCCACAAAATATTCCCAAAATATTCTGTGGAATATTCTTTTTTTTAATAAATTTTTTTTTTTTATAAAGTCAAATTTTGGCCATTTTTTCACTGAAATTGAGAAAATTCAAAGCTGAATAACCTTCTCATACGACGTCGGTTTTCAGTGCCGTTCGCGTCTACAGGATCTTTTTTTTGAGATCTTTCCAGTCGATCTAGTTTGGACCAATTCTAAGCAACTTCATTTTTGAGCACTTTTCCACAAAGGACTTGATCTCCTGATCACACCTCCCAAATGGGAAGCTTTTGGACCCCAAAATCTCTCTGACTAGTGAAACTGATAATGTGGAGACTGATTCTCCACTCTTCCACCCTTGAATAACTGAAATCTACCCGATTTCATCAAATGAAGCTTTTGAGAAAATGATAATCTGTCTCTGGAATCAACTGATCGACCATTGCTAAGATTGACAGAGTCATGATGCAAATGATTAAAATTTGCAGAACAACAATTGTAATCTGCAGAAAACAAATTGTTTCTACACTGATCAAACTTCCCAGAAGACTTTAAATAAGTTTCACCTTGCAAATTGTTCCCATGACGAATTCTACCATTCTGAAACCAACTTTGTCCCATGCTGAATTGTGTGTCCTTCTTGCTTGCATTGCTTTGCTTTGACACTTCATTCTCTGCATTGGTTGACCCAAAAGGTAATTTATGCAACATAACATCATCTTCTTTCAAAGACAAACTGTTATCAAACTGAGACAAATCATTAACAACATCATAAAAAGGTGAATGCTCAAAATCTGGTCGTTTCAACATCAACAAAGTTAGACTTTGACTTGCATTAACCAGTCTTTTCAATTGACTTGCATGGAGTAAAGAAGATTCCAGCCTAAGCCTTCTTTCTTGTGAGTTTCCTCACAATGTACTTCTTCCTATATTTGAACAAATGATATTGTTTTCTGGTATGCATAGAAGATGGCTCTTCATTAACAAGTAAGGACTAACCAAAACAATAACCTGTGATATCAAGCGGCACCACATCAAGTTAAATCGTATCAATAAAGTGTGCGCTTATTGAAAAGGTGCTAACATGCACTTCCCCTTGAAACTTATGGAATTGGCATCGACTTGCATATCCATCCAAGTGATAAGAAGGATGTGGAATGGTTCTGCAGTTTAAGTCAAAGGACCAAAGTCTTCAGATATGAGATTAGTCAGGACCCACCACTGTGTCAATTTTAGTATGTTTTGAAATTACCCTCACATGGAAGAGCTCTATCCTCCTATTTTCTTCATGAGTATCTTTGTGACAATTCAAAGAGCTATAACTGGGAATTGTGTCTTGCACCACTTCTTTCCCCTTAATGTTCTTTAAAACCATGGTGATGCTTTTTGTCTCATCTCCTAAGTCTAACCCTAAGTCTTGCTCAACTGTTGCTACAGTTTTCTCCTTTTCTTTGGTCTTGTTTTTGTTCTTATATTTTTCTGGTTTCAGTTCAGGATGAAGCTTCCAACAATGATCTTCATCATGACTTGTCTTTGAACAGTTCTTGCAAAAGAACTTTCCTTTGTCTTTTCTTGAATTTGCAACTCTTTTCTTTCCTTTGTTTTTGAAATTACTATCCTCATCAAAAGCATTCTTTCCTCTAGCTTCTAAATGTGTAGCCTGCACACAGACTTCATCTAAGCTGGTAGGATTGAACATTAGAATAGTATGTTGAAGGTAATTGTGCAAACCTCCTATGTATTTCAACAAGGTGTCTTGACTTTGTAAGTCTACTCCAAGTAGAAGTGCTCTCCTTCTAAACTCTTGGGTATAATCTTGCACATTTTGACCCTTAAGTTGCCTAAATTTTTTCCAATTCATGATTGCTTTCTGAATATGAGCAAGAGGATAAAATTGTTTCTTAATAGCTGTAATAAACTCAGTCCATGTTAGAGTTATCTTACCATGCTTTTTAATCTCCTCTCTAGTCTTGGCTTCCCACCAAACCAAAGCTGCTCCATCCATTCTCAAAGAGGCTAATTGAATTTTAGTGTCATCATCATGCAGATTCTGAATTCTTAGATAGACTTCCAGCTGTCTAATCCAGTTATCCAATTTCTCTGCATTCACATCACCATTAAACATCGGCAACTCAAACTTTACATCAAGCTTTAACAAAGGATTTTTAAGAGATGTTTTTGTTTTGTGTGACTGATTAATAGAAGTTGAAGAGGATGATGTGGAGGAAGAGGATGACGATGGAGATGAAGGATCACCATTTCCTCCATTCCCTTTCTTAGACTCATCCTTGTCTTTCTTCCCTCCTGAAGAATATCCTTCTTCTCTTTGGTTTCTAGACCCATCTCCAACAATCCTATCATTTCTCTCCCGATAGAGGATCCTAACCATATTAGTCATGTCTAAGAAAGCTTTTCTAAAGACTCTTTCTTCTTCCTTGGGATCCATTTCCTCATGTACTTTTTCTTCTCTGGAAGACATGCTTGTGGCTGATTCCAAGGCTAATGAAGATGAAATGGAAGGTGGAGATAATGGCACTCTAGCCCTCCTTGGTTGAGGATTATCTTGTTCTCTAACCAATTGACCTTCCCCTCTTTTCAATTTGAGCCTAGTAAGCATCAAATTTTGCAGAATAACACAATCTTCTTGCACAAATTTCACAAACTCTTAAGAAAAACCTAGAGCTTTGATACCAACCTGATCTGAAATGTGTGAACAAAATATTTCTTATACAAAGATAGACAGTAGGGGATTTTACTGGTTATTTCACCTTTACTAGAAAGGATGAAACCAAAAGCTTCTGGCCTCTTACTGGCTCTGCCTAAAGAAATATAAGGTAAACACTAAATCGATCTGTCAATGAAAATATTTTTTTATGTTTGCAAAGTATTCATTAACCAAATTTTATGTGTGAATATGCAAGTTCAAGTATTTTGCAATGGAAGTAATGTGGTTTGAAGTGAAACTAATGAGTTTTGATCACTGTATAAGTATCATTGGGAAAAGTGGACTTATTAAAAATTACTGTTTAATGTAGTAAAATCTGGAATATAACAGCAAAAATACACAACAGAACAGTAAGCATTTGTTTAAGCAGTTCACCCCTCTCTTGGGCTACCTCTGCTGGGTCCAAAAGCCTCCAAATAGGCTTTTCCCTCTTTCATTAATGCTCAAATTAAGTATTACACTATGTAGAAAGCCTCAAAAGGAAAAATTAGCTGCAAATTCAGAAACAGAGAACTGAAATCAGTAAAAATCGACTATTCATTCACCTCAAATGGATGAGTATAGTCCAACACAGCTGATCTTTCACCAAGCCCTAGTGGCTCCACAAGAAAATTCGCTGCTAAAATCACTGACAGAGTGCCCTGGTGGCTCTGCAACCTGTCCCAACAGCTCCAAAATGCTTCAATACCCCAAAATAAAAATAAAAATTCGCTTCAATGACTTGGAGTTTGGTTGAATGACTTGGAGTTGAATGTGGAGAACTTTAATACAAACCATATGATATAAATTATATATAATAGCCCCCTGCCAGAAAGCACGTGACCACGACGTTTAACGCGCCAATTCTTAACTCTGGGTTCAAATAAACTTCAAATAAAACTTCACGCTGACGGTTTAACAAGAATCACACTGTGGCCCAACGGTTAGGCCTCTCCGTTGGCACCGCCCCAACCCGGGGTCGAATCCTGTCCGCGACACAAAATTTTTGATACACCATTTCCGTTTGACCTTGGGGCCACGTGGCGGCCTCCGGGCTGGTCACGTGGCGCCCTGTGATTGGCAGCCTGCAGAATATTCCGCAGAATATTTTGTGGAATGTTCCACAGAATATTCCTAGAATATTCTGTGGAATATTCTTTTTTTTAATAATTTTTTTTTTTTATAAAGTCAAAATTTGGCCATTTTTTAACTGAAATTGAGAAAATTCAAAGCTGAATAACTTTCTCATACGGCGTCGGTTTTCAGTGCCGTTCACGTCTACAGGATCGTTTTTCCGAGCTCTTTCCAGTCCATCTAGTTTGGACCAATTCTGAGCAACTTCATTTTTGAGCACTTTTCCACAAAGGACTTGATCTCCTGATCAGGCAGAAACCTTAGGATTAAACCTAGATGGTAGAGATCTCAATATTTTTTGGACTACAACACTTTCTTTAATTTCTTCTCCTAGGCCTATCATGATATTCACAACTTTTGCAACTCTTAAAAAGAATGCAGCTATATCTTCATCTTCATTCATTTTTAAGTTTTCAAACTGAGTTCTATGTGCTTGCGATTTGGCCATCTTCACCTTTGTATCTCCGTCATGAATATTTTCTAATGTATCCCAAATTTCTTTGGCAGTCTTACTGTGCATTACTTTGATAAATTCTGACTCACTCATACTGCTCAAGAATGCATTCATTGCTTTTGCATTAGCTACGAAATTTTGTTTGGCTTCTTTCTCAGTGTCTGTATCCTTTGGTGCATATTTTTCTTCCACAGCAACCCAGACTTCTACTCTAAGAGACATTAAGTATGTCTTCATTCTTATTTTCCAGAAATCATAGTTTGTGCCAGTAAATAGAGGGGCTTTATTTGTAGAGCATCCTTCTAAGCTAGCCATTTTTTAGGACTAAGGACCTCCTTCCGGTGGTTAAACTGTTATAGAAGGAACTGGCTCTGATACCAATTGATGAACCCTTAGCTAAAATAAAAGGGGGGGTGAATTAGTTTAGTACATTCCTGTTCATTAATACTCTTTTCATTCAACTCATTAACTACTTCATTTTATAAGCAACTTAGTACATAATGAATCAACAAACTGAATGTGTGGATAACAAGTAATTAAGCAGAATAATACATCACATCAACACATAATCATCAAGCACATAGAAAGCATATATAAGTGGAAACACATAAGGGAGAAAACCACATCTTATTATTGTTGTGATGCAAAGGCAAACTACAACTCCCTCTCACCATTGATTTTTTGTAGGCTCCAACCTACAAGAGGCTACTACCTCAAATTTTGCAAGCTACAACTTGCAAGGAAGCTCCAACCCCCATCTATTTTCTACAAGCTACAACCCACAATAGGCTTCTACCTCAACCAACTCCAACTGGACATCTATCAAGCTACAACTTGAAACGGAAGCACCAACTCCCATGTATTTTCTACAGGCTACAACCCACAGGAGGCTCCTACCTCACCCAGCTCCAACTAGAAATTTATCAAGCTACAACTTGAAAGGAGACTACAATCCCCTCACTCAACATGAAACTAAAATGTTGATTTGCCTAGATATCAGCTCTTTTATACTCCTTCTCCATTGTTGCCTCTTCAGCCTTCATATATACTTCATATCATCTCCCAATATGCACATCATCTCTATCCACTCTCTCTTATTTTTCCACTCTCCAACCACTCTATGCACATTGATATTACATCTCTTATACAGATAACTCCTGACTGTTTTCATTCTACAAGGAATACAAAGTGAACATGCCTGTCTCTTTTCCTTACACCCATTCGATTCCTTACACTTCAGTTCAGGTTATTACATTGGAAATAATCATTACAACACTCATTGGAGTTTTGCCTATGCCTATAGAGACTTTCCTTTGCATCACTTACAACAAAAAATAATTAATTCATTTACATTTATAGTTACAATAAATATATTTCACTTAGCCCTTTTAGCTCTTGGTTGGCTATGCATTCATCCTTTCTGTTGTTGTCACTGACTTTTCTGTTTCTATCGTTATATTATAACAGTTCTGCACAAACGTCTTTTGCCCGACTCGACCCAGCTGGCATGTTTCCAATAGTGCCACCATATCTTATTTTTCCAGACTCGGTCTCTTCTTCTCGTGCCCCCAGTGTTCAACCTTCACTGCTCTTCTCAACACCTGACTCTGCCTGGAGGGTTTTGCTGAGCCCAACTCGACCCATGGTGTCTCTCTCCTTATTACCGCGACATTTATCTTACTTTGCCCTTTTCTCTGTGTCGGGTCCCTTACCCAAGCCTTTATGCCCGCGTTTAGACTTTATTCCATTGTCTAGGCGTAACTACTTTACCCTCTACACGTAGTGTCAGGTCTTATTCTTCCTGATTCCTTCTGCCACATTTAGCCTTTTCTTCAAAAGCTGTCGTTACTGCATCAACCACTGTTCTGCATGAGTGTCTGGTCTTATCCAAGTCTACTGCCCGTGTTCACTTTTCTTCATCAAACAACGTAACTACAAAGAACCCTGTACCTTAAATAAATTCCGATTAACCTTTGAACAGACTCGCGTCTGGTCCCTTAATCACATTTTGGCGATCCAATCGTTCTATGTTATAATCCTCCTATGTTCTCTGATGTGATTTAACAAAGGAAAACCACATACACCCGGACTTGAAATCCTTTAGGCTTTAGTGTTGACCTACATCGCATCCGCTTCATTATCGCACTTCGAAATTTGGAATTCTCATGTGTTTCTTGTTATGCATAGCTCTTCCAAAACCCGATGCAATTTCTTAAATAACTTTCATATACACCTGGATTTAAAATCCTTTGGACTTCGCCTTTGAAATGTATCGCATCCGCTCCTCGTATTGCATCTCGCACTTCGGCGTTTCAACATGATTTTTGAGCACTTATCCTCCTGAGCTTGCAAATTGTGATATCTGATTGGGTCCCACAACCATACTTCAATTCCTTTAGATTTTAGCTTTGAACTATATTGCGTCCACTCCTCGTATCACATCTCGGAATTCTTGGTGGTTCTGCGTTATATTCACCGCTTCCAGCTCCGATGCAATTTATTCACAAAAAGGTCTTATTATGGATTTGAAATCCTTTGCAATTTAACTTTGAAACTACATCACATCCAATAGTCTTATCGCATATCACTTTTCGGCGATTCAACCTTGTTCTTATGATCTTCACCCTTTAGATCTTGCTATTTGTGATATGAAAATGTGTCCCACGCTTTAAATCCTTTAGACTTTAGCTTTGAAGCATATCGCATCCGACCCCTCGTCACCTTTCGAATTTCAACGTTTCAACGTGGTGCATAAGCATTATCCCTTTTGAGCTTTGCGACTTGCGATATGCGATAAAGGGTTCGGGTCCCACCGGGGTGCCACGTTATTGCCACATCGTCTGCCATGTCACCTTGCACGTCATCAAACTTTTATTGCGATAAGTGGGGTCGGGGCCACGTCACCTGCCACGTCATCTTGCCACATCACTGCCTACGTCACCATTATGTCATCTTATTGCATTTCACAATCCAGTGTGTATCTACTATTTTGCGATACTCCTTCTGCTTGCGATTTGCAATTTGTGATCAGGCATCTTATTGTGATTTTCTATATGTGATTAGGCCCTCCGAACACTATTCTGAATGATTTTCTTTTGGAAATTACTCGACTCTACCCGCAGAATTGCAGGCGCTACACATGCCCTCGTGCATTGCTTTGAATGCCAACTATCCCAACTTGACCCGCGCGTTCACGACTTTCTCCATTTACTGAACACGTTCATTGTCTTAGAACGTTCACGATTCTGCCCACTCGTGCGTTACTCGACCTAGCACGTTCACAACTTGATTCAATACGTTCACGACGCGACCCACGCTTGCTGCCTTTGTTCCTTGATAAAGATTCTAATGCTGCTCCTTGCCTTTTTACTGCTCCTCTCTACTCCTTTTCGTTAATGATAATTCTGGTGTTGATCCATGCCTCTTTGCTGCTCCTCTGCCTTGCTCCTTTGCCTCTAATGATGCTCCTCTGCCTTGCTCCTTTGCCTCTAATGATGCTCCTCTGCCTCTCTTTTACTCTTTGCTGCTCCTCTGCCTCTCTTTTATGCTTCTCCACTTAATTTTTTCCTTCTTTGCCTTATTTCTCCTTTATACTCTAGCTGATCCTGGTCTGCTCCTTTGTTCTCAATGATAATTCTGGTGCTGCTCCTTTCTGTTCCTTTGCCATCAATGACAATATTTCCAATATTATGCGCATGTACAACAAAGCTATCCATAACTCAACTGGCCACAACCCCTTTCAGGTGGGGTTGGGATTCCAGCCACTATGTCCCATTGATGTGGCCATACCATTTGCAACTACTCAGGTAGATTCAACTCATGTCAAGTTCGAAGCTGACAGAGCTAACAGATTCATTGAGCACATTCAACAAATCTGCCAGAAGGTCAATAACATATTAGAGAGAGCCAGTGCTAAGTTAAATCAACGTCATGATCAACATCAGGTGCCACACAAGTTCTAGGTGGTTGACAAAGTTTGGCTAGATTTGCAGAAGGAGCGACTTGATGGGCCCCACCACAAGCTTCTCTCGCTCCGATATGAGACGTACAATGCCTTCGAGCTCAACATTCGACCGTTCCTTGCCCTACACCTAGTATTTAATGTGGACTAAGTGCGACCATATTTTCGCACAGTGTTGGACACATTCGACATTGCTGAGCAACTGACACCAATAGAGCTCAACCCAAGTTGCATTGAACATGCCACAACTGATAGAATCATGGACACACAGATTAAGAACACTCAACAATAGAGGATCCATCTATATCGAGTTATCAAAGCAGGCCAACTCCTTCACAAGGGCAAGTGGGTCACCATGGACCAAGTTCAACATAAATTTCCTCACCTCATGGAGGCTCTGTACGCAATGGGGACCATTGATTCCTAATGGGAGACGACTAATCCAGGTGGATATTGGTGGCCAAACGCCTATTCCACCTAAACCTCTAGTCGGTTTCATATGTTTCCTTGATTATAGCAACATGTACTATTTTTAGCAGTTTTTTCGGGTCTTGAACTTCCGAATTTGTTTTGACTCCCTAAACGACGTTTTCTTGAGGTCTACAGTAGGCCTGTAGTTGTAGGATGCGGCCTATGAAAAATCCCATAGTACTCAGATAGATCTTACCAACGAGGCATTGTACGTGCCAAACAGAGATCATATGACCAAATTACAACCCTGAGAAGTTGGCTGGCCAACTAACCCCAACGGGGCCCACAAAATCTTGGCATTCCATCTCCCGAGGTTAGGGTTTTGGTTTTTTGTAGTTTACTTTGTTGTTCAATAATGAAAAGGCCCTTGAGCCTCATTATAACACAATTCAGAGGAATGTAGCCGCTACATCTCTTCTCAGAGATAAGCTACCATCGCTCGAGCTAGTTTATTTCCATTGTGCTTGTAAGCATCTTTCAATTGTTTGATATTAATGAAATGAATATTTATTTTTGTTGCATCTATGTGTTTATGTTTATATCTGTATTATGTTGTGTTACTACATAAGTCCAGATCAATTGAACAAAACTTCACTTTCTAGCCAAAAAAAACCTACTATTCAATTGTTAAACTAGTATCCATTTGATTGAATGTTGTGGATTAGTACCTATAGAAGGAAGGATTTTCTCAACAATTAGTTTGTCATCTTGGAGGCTCCTCTATCATTCATTTTATATAAGTACCCCTCATTTTGTCTTGTTAATATAAGTTTGAAATATTTTTTCTTAACAAAGGCAAAACTTTGTTGGAATTCCATCATAAAGATATTTCATATCCTCATTGAGTTCTTGGGTTGCTTGGACCAATTGTCTCATTCAACCCTTTACCAATTGGAGGTTTCCCTCTTCTATATTATACAATGATAAACCTAGTGTTTATTAATTTATAAATTTGTTTCAAAAATGCATAAATAAATTGCTTTTTTTCATTTAATAAATATAAAAGAAAAATTATACATAAGTAACAATGATTAAGATTTATGAGATTTATCATTTATTTGTAAATAAATGTATTAAAATTCGTTAAATCATAAATACCATGCACCAATTTATTAAGCGACATAAACATAAAATCTATATTTGGTTATTTTTAAAAATTATCATTAAATTATACTCCATTTTAAAATTTCCAAAAATACTATTATCTCATTACAATTTCTTTAATCTTTACTTTTAAACTATCTAGAAATACAATTACTTTGTTACATATTCTTAATCTTTTATAATAATAAAAAATAAATATCATAATTATACAATTAAACTTTATTATAATATCTAACTCCTATCAATATTGTTGAAAATGACCATGACAAAACATAATACCGAGAAAATACTTAATACTTATTGTTAACTAATATCATTTTCGCATAATTTTTGTGAACGAAACACAATTTCACATTAATATGAATCAAATCAATATTGAAATTCATGAAATCTGAGTTGGAAGTGCATCAAAATCGGAAGAAGATGTAAGGACAAATTTGCAGTGATATGAAATGAGAAGAAAAGTTTTAACTTTTACAAATGGTCTTAAAGGTTCCAATATGCTTATAGGTGGAACCGATACATTTCAGATTTAAAGATGGTTGGCATTTTTATGAGGAGTGGTGAAGATGTTTTGTATTGGAATGGATTTTTGGTACCATTCAAAGTTTTGTAAATCATGTAAATCAATGTTGGTACATAGGTGTGGTGTTGGGAAATTGTTTTTTTTTTTTTTTTTTTTTTTTTTTTGTGGTTGATTAATAGGGAAGAATTGCATTTTCATTTCAGAGAATATTTGTAAAACAGGCGTTATTGGTTTGGGATGGTGAATTCTTTTTTAAGGGATTCACAAGATCATGCTTTTTATTTATTTATGCAATGCTTGTTTGGTGTTGTTGTGTGGTTACAAGTTTTGGATGGTTTCTAGTTATTTTCAGGTTGAGTTTTCTTTTCAATAAAGGCATGTTATAAATGGTGGGTTAACATGTTGGGTATACAACATTATATTTGTTCATTATTTGGGAATTATGGCAAGCGAGGAATGCAGTGATATTTGATGGATGTCTTATAAACATTTCTCGAATTTGTAATAACTTATGGGTTCATTTAGAAGATGGAGTCTAGCAAAAAAAAAAATGATAAGTTATCGAAGATACTTAAGAATTTTCATTAGGTGGTGTATTATTTTGACGGTGCTTCTCAACATGGGCGATGAGGCTACGAAGTTGTGATTTTGATCAACTCAAATTTGCAGATTCAAATATTTTGGTTCAGTGGAGGGGGCACAAATACTAGAGCAAAGGCTCTTGCTTTATATATGGGGGTTGTTATATATGGAAATGAAACTTAATATGGAATGGATTTCTGTCTATGGCGATTTGAGGGTCATTTTTGAATGAGCCGCTCGAAGAGATTATATTTCCCCCTAACTTGGCAAATTGGATGCTACACATTGAAAATATAAAGCAATCCTTTGCAAGCATATATTTTCAACATGTGTATAGGAAGTCAAATGTCATGGCAAATGGGATGTCAAAGAAAGGATTAGATGTTTCTCCAGGAGATTTTGACTACAACATTAAAATGATAGGGAGGTGCAAGGCGAAGGCTCAACGCCTATGTGCTGATCCTTTTCTTTGTGCAATGATGTATGTTTTTTTTTCTCATTTTTGACTATTGATCGTGGAGGATAGATGATTTCTATAATTTTTATTGTAATTGAACTCTTATATGAACTTTTTGCTAGGTTTTAGGCTAGCATAGTTAACTATACCAGTAAATATGTTGATATTTTGTGGGATGGAGGTTTAATTGGATATGATGGACATCTCAGTTTATAAGTACTTTATTTTTCATATTAAATTGGATTTTCAACGTTTTTCCCTTCCTTAAAACCAGAGGGGGTAGATTATGTATGCCTTCGTAGACTTCGTCATCAAATCGTTGCGCGAAGACGGGTCCCTTGTCCCACAAATAAGGGGGTCTCATACATCGATTTAGTGTCTAGCTTGGTTGTGACCTTTATATATATATATATATATATATACATATACATATACATATACATTAAGAAAGGTTCAATATTGAAAATAAACAAATAGTCATGTAATTATTAAATAATATTATCAATATTATATATAATATTTATTTATTATATTTATATTTTTTATATTAGTTTAATTTTTTAATAAAAATTAAATTAAGTATATATGTGTAGACTATTAATTGATTGATGGTTATTTTAAGATAAATAAGAATAATAAATTAATTTACATTCACAAATAATAACTAGTTCGTTATTAATTTTAACAACTAATAACAAGTTAAGTAAATTTACTAGTTATTTAAGAAAATAAGTATAATATAAAATATATTTTGTGAAAATAGATTTTAAAAAGATTATTAATATAAATAACTTTTGTATTTTAATCAATCATTATAATCATTTTTTTGTCTGTTATTTATTATTATTATTTTTTTAACTAGAGTAATACATTTTTTTGGTATAAATTAGAGGATTTGAACTTTTAATTTCTTGGTATATAGTACTTTCGCAAACATAGAGGGATTTTAACCTTGAATCTCTTGGTACATAATTTGAACTTTAAATTTCTTGGTATATAACACTATCACAATAAAATACTTCTGTATTTTAATCAATTATTATAATAATGTTTGTTTGTTTGTTTTTAATTAAAGTTTATGGCTATAAGATTAAGCCTCTTTGGCATAAACCAAGGGATTTGAACTTTGAATCACTTGGTATATAACACTTTCACAAAAACAGGGGGATTTGAACCTTGAATCTCTTGGTACATAATTTAAACCTTAATTTTCTTGGTACATAACACTTTTGCAAACACAAGTAAATTAGGGGATTTGAATCTTGAATCTCTTGGTAGTTGATCCATATTGGATCATTATATTGTTTGTGATCCATCTCTATGCAATTAAAGTGGAAAAAGTGGGCGAATTATCTCACGCAACCGTTTTTATTGGCGGGACACAGTTTGGCGAAACAGGGTCTGAAACCTCCCAAGAGTTCTTTGAGGCATCAAACAACATGTTTTGGGGGTAAAACTTTGGCGCTTTAGCACAAAGACATTTTATGTTGTTCTACACATAGATATATTTCCAACGACGCAAAAAGCACGTCAATCGGAGTCCGTATGAAAAATTTATGCTATTTAGAAGTTGACCTTCTTGTTTTCACACCTATAATTCGGGAGGATGCCGCGTCAGCCCCGATTATTCATGGAAAAGGGGTTAGCCACATTTTGTGACGTAAATGACTCTAGAAAAGTCTATATTGTAACTCTAGTTAAGATTTGATGTAGTCAAAATTAACCACTAGTAGGCTATCGGGTTGTGTTATAACTGGGCCACTAGGAAGAAGAGACATTCCATTCTTTCAAAAACATTTTGTTCCATAGCTGGGAAAAGATAGCTAAGAGAGATAGGAGGTAGAGCACAAAGAGAGGATTTGTGCACTGTAGTAGCCCATGGGCCACAAAAATTACTTCGTTGTACCTGGAGCCATAATTCTAGGATGAGAAAGAGAGCGAAGTTATCTAGTGATGTGGAATTTCGGTTTTCTCCTAGTTTAATCAAAGGAAAAAATAAATTAGGAATTTCTTGTTGCATTTTCAACACTCCCTCCCAATAAGAAAGGGATTATCATATACCCCAATCCTGACTCTATGGAACTCGAATTTTCCTCTTGACAAATCCTTTGTCAAAATATCTGCATCTCGTTCCTCTATAGGAATGTATTCCAACAACATGATACACCTTTGCACACAATCTAGAAGATGATGATACCAGATGTCGATATTCTTGGATCGAACATGAAAAACTGGATTCTCAGAGAGTTTGTTATAACTATGATTATCACAGTAAATCACAGTAGGATCCATCATCTAACTAAATATCCCAATAAGAATCTTCCTCATCCAGATAGCCTCACATGTTGCTTGACTAGAAGCCATGTACTCTGCTTTTTTTGAGCTGAGTGCGACAAATCTATACTTCCTACGGTACCAAGAAACCACTGTTGACCCAACACTGAAAATTCCTACTGATGTGTTCCTCCTGTCTGATGGACTCCCTGCCCAATCTACATTTTTGAAGCCTTGCAACTTATCTCTCTCTCTCTCTATCTGTACCAAAGTCCAAATTGAATAGTGCCTTTGAGGTATCTCAACACATGTTTTGTCGCATTCCAATACAGTTTAGTTGGCTTAACCATTACTTGACTGAGTTGGTTAACTGCATAACACATGTCTAGTTGCGTGTTCAATAAATACATGAGTGAACCCACAAGCTGCCTATAAATAGTAGCCTCCACTTCCTCACCTGAAGTGGCATCCTCTTTCCTCCAACTTCCTACTAGAGGAGTGTCCATCGGTTTTCTATTCTCCATGTTGTTATAGGTCAATTTGGGCACCATTCCCAATGACTTGGTTTAATTGGACATCATCCAAAGAACCAATGAATAGGGTCTATCATCCCCTATCATTTCAGTTGCTATATGTCCTAAGCCAAAGAACAAAGACAAATCATTCCTGACTTCCATTGCAAGGTTTCCAAGATTTGAAGTATATATTATAACACCTATGAGCTCACCAACGCAGTCTCTCAAAGGGCTAAGTGTGTTGCATATGCGGATACCTCCATTCAAAGGTGCTCTGCAAATCACTTCCCGACACTCAAGGGTGCGTTGGTCAATTGAGAGTGAAATTCTCATTGTTCCAGAATCTCCACTTGGCCAGTGCCTTCTAGAAGAGTGCATATGTGTCAAACTTCGAATCCATGTGTCCATTTGATACCTCTAAGCTTGGGAGCATGTCTTTCCTATTATTAAAAAGTCATTGATTGTAAAACTAACTTCAGCTCATCAATAAATTGAGCACAGATTCTAGTATTTGGGAGGGAAGAATTTGAGTAGAGAAATGCTGGTGGAATTTCAATTGAGGAATTGATTTGAGTGATATGTTGTGGAGAGATGTTCATTGTGATGAGGTTGGGATGATGCTGGAGATGGTGACATCAAATCAATCACTGGTTGTAACCTCCCCTTCTATCCATTAATAAAGATTGTTGTTTACTTTCCCACTTATGTATTTGTATAAGATTTTGTCTTCATGTTATGAATTCTTATCTGATGTATATGGTTCATGTTTCATTGATTTAACTGAATAACTTGAATATGCATCTGTATATTTCTATCTCTTTGTTGTTTAGTGTTCATTCTTGCAGGAAATATTTTGGCGATCTAGCTTGGATTTGAAGCTACAACAAGAGCGACAGAAGGAGAATTGGAAGTGCTTGGAATCCAAGTAAGTTTCTTGATCTGTTATATGTGTCTATTTACTATTAGGAAAAGTATCTGCAAAGTCTTTAACCTGTTGTTCTAAATGAAATGCACCACATTTAGGGAAGAATGTTTTATCCGTAATTCATAATTCCACATAACACATGTGAAACTTCTTCAGTATCCTTACAATACTTCCAAACTGAGGAAATAATGCACGAGTCCCATGTCCTTCAACTCAAATTCTCTTGTAATATCCTCTTTGAAAGCATTGATCAACTTATCATCACTTTTTAAAATCAAATAATTGACATATAATACTATAATCAACAATTTACCTTCAACAAAAATATGGTAAAGGTTTGCATCTTCTTCACTTTTGGTGAAGCACATGGTGAAATAGTTGTCGATCTTGGTGTACATCCTTGAGCCTGAGCCTCATCCCAAGAATTCGATGAGGACTCTTGTTCAATAGACTGCTGTGTTGCATGCTTCAACCCACAAGTGCAGTGGTAGGCCTTAGTCATGCAACACCACCCATGCTGCTCCCACAATACTTTTGTTCTTCCTCTCAGCCACCACATTCTGATGTGGGTTGTGGGGTGTTGTCAACTCCCATCGAATACCTTCCTTTGCACACACAAATTTAATCTCATTTGACACATATTCATTACCGTTATCGCTCCTGAGATCCTTCACTTTCCTTCTAGTTTATTTCTCAACAAGTGCTTTAAATTCAAAAAAATTGGAGAATGCCTGGTTTTTCTTCTACATGAAGAAAATCTAGCACTTTGGTGAGAATTAATCTACAAACATAACATAAAACTTATGCTTTCTTGTGAAGGCTATTGAGAAAGTTCCATAGACATCAGAGCAAATCCTTTCAAGGATTGCATGCACCCTGCTATCCCGATATTTGAAAGTGGATTTTGTATGCTTCCCCAAGGTACACCCTTTGCATGTATTCTACTGCTCTAGTGCTTTATTGGGGAGTCCTATGGTGATATCTTGCACGATCTTCAAAGATTCATGATGCAAATGGCTAAGTCTTCTATGCCATAATTCAACGACATCTCAACTTTGCACCTTCTCTGCCTTTGTTCTCAAAGCAACATAGTCTTTCACATTCAAATTGTAGAGGTTCTTCACCCGAACCCTAATCTACTTCACTTGTACCGTGGTGATGTGCCTCATGAATTCCTTTCCTTTTCTGAATATCACATCGTAGCCATGGTCTTCAATACCACGATGGAAACCAAATTCTTCTTTAGACCTGGAACAAACATCACATCCTTGAGCCTAAGAGGGGAGCCAAAATCCCTTTGAAAAGTAACTGTACCAATACCAGTTATGCTATACCTCCCATCATTTCCCATATCGATGTGAATCTGGAGGTATTTCTCCTCCAACTTGAAAAATTCTCGGTTGCCCGTCATACAAAATGAGGCACCACTATCCAGACACCGCACACTACCCATCACTGTGCTTTCCATGCATGCATTGAGGGTGAATCCAACTCAAATTATGAAGCCAAAGCTTCACCTTGTTGATAAATATAGGGAATTTGAATTAGGATATTTCTCTTTATTAGTGACTACTTGTGAATGCATTTTATTTCTTTATATTAGGATCCTCTTCATCTTAGTTTATTAGTGTTCTTCTTCATCAAACAATAACTAATGCAAGAACACAAAATAGACAAGAGACACAAAATGTAGGCTATGAGCCAGGGCCAAAACCTCTCACTCTTTGAGAGGAAAACTCACATCAATTCTTCTTATAGAGATTCCAATTGACAAATACCAAGACCATGACCCTTGACCATTGGTTTCCTTGATTGTCTTCTTCTCCTTCCTTCTTCTTATTTCACATGGGAAAGAATAATGTAGATCTTCATTTCTATCATCTCTTTCATTTTCATCCTTATTACCAAGAGTGTAACATTGTACTGAGATTGCAACACCACCATAACATTATGACATAGATAACACAGAAATCCAAAACTGTAGTAGAACCGAATTTATGTAGTACTTGTAGCACACTGAAATATCATACTGCAATGTTACCGAGCTGCACTACAAGATCACTGAGCCATACTTTTATATCACGATACCATATGCATTGTACTGAGATCACTGTACTGATATACATTACCTTGAGATAGAGATCATGTCACTGTGGTATGCCGAGACTGTGGAGTGATCTAAAATGTATCTTAGAGAGGCATGAGACCTATTCCTGCACTGAAATCCAGACTCCTTAACTGTATTATATCCGAGCCTTCTTCCTATACCCATACGAAATGTCTTCTGCAATATTGACCGAGATCTGTGTCCTTATCCGAGCTCATTTCAGAGATATCCGAGCTTGTGGAGTGTCTCCTTATGTGAAGATCCTAGGCAGGTTTATATATTAGTTTCCCATAGCTAATTAGCCAACTTGAACCATGTGAATTGATGTGACTTCATAATGTAGGCCGACGTGATCTTTACTTAGTTTGGAGGCCGACTTCAAGAGAGGAGAACCATGCTTGTCTTTTGGAGGGCTTTCTAGAAACTTACTTGACTCATATATATTGACATAGGCTCAAGAAGAACTCTTCATACATGACATTAATTGTTTGACTCTAAATGAAACATCCTAATGCTCTCAAATGAGATTCAACTATAAAATCACTTGATCATGAAACCCATGAAGCAAGGCTTACAAAAATAATTTTATTACATCATTTAAAGAAGTCACAATTACATGTCATCATGAAGACCGAACCTAGTTACACTTTTCAACACTCCCTCTTAACTAGGGAGGTATTAATAATGGTACTTGGTCATTCTCAATCTGAATAATTTCTCATAAAAAGAATTAGATTGGTAACTCATTTTTATAACATCATATCAACCAACATTGTTACATAGTAAGGCCTTGAATAACAACTCCATCTCTCAACAAGATCTTGAGCTCAAGGTTGGCGATACAAATGATTTAATAGACACCTTCATCATTGTATCTCTCGGAACATACCACACCCAAGTTCTCTCAAATTATATTAAGGACTATTCTTATCTTGGATTCCTAGTCCTCAAAGAATATCGGTCCTTTCACGACTCCTCTTATCTTGGATTCACTACTACATCCTCAAAGAGTATCGGATGCTACATGATTACCCAATCCTCCATTATGTCTTTCTAGGTGAAGACCAGAATGACATGTCTATATCTCCCCGTCAATTTGGGAGAACACATTCCAATAAAGGAATGTTCTCATTCCTATACAATGAATGTGCCTAAGCTCCCTCTTGGATTAGGAATTTCCAAGTTTCTACCAAATAAGAAACTTGTTTCCAGGCTCCCTCTTAATCAGGGACCTGCAACAACTTCTCTGGTGGAACTAATGGGACACCCAACTGCTATAAATAACTCCTTCCTTCGATTCCATGAATTTATTCTTCATTATGGATTCTTCATCTTGTGGGGCCTCTTTATAGGGCACATACCATCCATCATTTTCATCCACAAGTCATGCCCTCATTCCTTTTCATCGGAGAGTGATCCATCAATATTTCATCTGGTCATGATTCATGTCATGCAGATGTCTTCATACCATGTTTCTTCAAGGATCTTTCATCCTACCACATGGTTATCAACGATGGAAGACATCCACTTCCCTTTGGAAGCCTTGCATAATCCCATCCAGATATTGTTCAAAATAATAAATGAACAATTAAATCAAAATTACCTTTATGATGGTCTTTCATCATCAAATCTTCCTATAGGTATCAACATCCTGCATACGTGTTGACACATCTCCCAAAGATATCCATTGTCAAGGGTCTCTATCTTTTTCAGACTTCCATCAGAGTCTTCATATATTTCTGTTAGATTTCCTAGTCAAGTATTCTTGGTCTTCATGATGTTGATTACCTTTACCATGGTTGTATATCTCATGATCCATTACTTCCTTTATACACATATTTCATTCCCAGGAGCTTCCAATCAAAGTTCCTTGATTGTGGTCGACCATATCATACTTCATACGATGACATATTATGTTGATTTCATCTAGTGTGACCTATGATTTTTTGCATCCTTTCAGAGGAGGAGATCCCTTTCCTTTGATCATGCTTCTCAAGATAGAAGTGATCCATGTTACCTGTAACCATACAACGTGACATTATAATATTAAATAAAAGAATACATACCTCATTTACCTTCAAGTCATCTAGGCTTCTTTCAGCAGCTTCCTTGATTGAAAGATCTTCAATCCATTGATTTGCTTCATCTCTTATTTCATCATACTATCATCCCATGATCTCCATAAGTTAGAGTTCCTGATGGAAAAAAACTTGCTTCCTCTCTGGATTGGTGAATCCTACGAAGAGGATTCCATCATAGAATCTTGAGGATCTTGCATCTCCCTATTCGGTAGATGCTTCCTTTTTTAATTGATGTATGATGAGCCTCATCCTAGATGAATTATTCCTTTCCTTCAATTTCCAATGAGGTTCCCCAAGAGCTATATTCTTCAAATTTAACTACCATGGATTTTGTTCCTTCTGTCCTTTATGATTTCCCATGGTGATGTCACGAGCTCTGGTTTCTAATGCTCCCATGATGCCACAATGCATCTTATTATTTATCATGGTCATATCCTATAACAAAAGACTTAATCTCAGAGAAGTCCGAAACTGAATCTCTAAGATTTTATCCAAAATTTGATGCTTGTTGCTTTGACAGCCTTCAAATTGCTTGAATTCCATTCTTGAAAACTGATCCTTGAGTGTCTCTTTGATTAGATTCCCTTAACTTTAGCACCATAATTCTGATACCATGCTGAGAAAACTAGGGCATTTTCATTAGGAGATTTCTCTTTATTAGTGATTGATTGTGAATGTATTTTATTTATTTAGATTATGATTGTATTAATCATAGTTTATTAGTGTTCTTATTCATCAAACAATAAATAATGCATGAACACAAAATAAACAAGAGACACAGCATGTAGGCTATGAGCTAGGGCCAAAACCTCTCACTCTTTGAGAGGAAAACCCACATCAATTATTCTTATAGAGATTCCAATTAACGAATACAAATACCATGACCCTTGACCTATTTAGCCCCTCCAAGGCTAAGACACTGGTTTCCTTGACTGTCTTCTTCTCCTTCCTTCTTCTTCTTTCACATGGGAAAGCATAATGTAGATCTTCATTTCTATCATCACTATCACTGTCATCCTTGTTACCAAGAGTGTAACATTGTACTGAGATTTCAGCACCATCATAACATTATGACAGAGATAGCACCAAAATCCTAAACTGTAGTAGAACCAACTTCATGTAGTACTTGTAGCACACCGAAATAACATACTGCAATGTTACGGAGCCACACTACAATATCACCGAGCCATACTATTGTATCACCAGGATCATAGGCATTGTAATGATATCACTGTACCGATATACATCATCCTGAGATAGAGATCATGTGGTATGCCGAGATTGTGGAGTGATCTAAAATGTATCTCAGAGAGGTCTGAGACCTATTCCTGCAGTGAAATACAGACTCCTTGACTGTAGTATATCCAAGCCTTCTTCCTGTACCCATCCAAACTGTCTTCTGCAATCTTGACCAATATTTGTATCCTTATTCGAGCTCATTTCAGAGAGATCTCATCTTGTGGACTGTCTCCTTAAGCGAAGATTCTAGGCGGGTTTGTATAGTAGTTTCCCACAACTAATTATCCGACTTGAACAATGTGAACTGATGTGACTTCATAATGTAGGCCTTGTGATCTTTACTTAGTTTGCAGGCCGACTTCAAGAGAGGAGAACCGTGCTTGTATTTTGGAGGGCTTTCTAGACACTTACTTGGCTCATATATATTGACATAGGCTCAAGAAGAGCTCTTCATACCTAGCATTAATTCTTTGACTCTAAATGACACATCCTAATGCTATCAAATTAGAGTCAACTATAAAATCACTTTCTCATGAAACCCATGAAGCAAGGCTTACAAAAATAATTTTATTACATCATTTAAACAAGTCACAATTACATGTCATTATGAAGACTAAACCTAGTTACACTTTTCAACACGCCTATCAGTCCTCCTGAGGGCTTGTTGCTTGCCTTCTTGTGTGGACACTTCGTGGCATAGTGTCCCAGTTCATGACAGTGAAAGCACTTGATTTTGGACAAGTATTTCTTCTTTCCCCCTTGACTGGAATCTCCTTTGGACTGGGATTTTTTCCCTTTCCCTTTATTTTCCTTTCTAGCCAAGGCATATAATTTTCTTCTTCCTCGCTCTTGGATGAGGACTCGTCTCTAGTGTTCTGCCTGAAATCCTCTTGTACCAAATCATACCACAATATTTCCCAATTTGGTAGCTTCTCCCTCCCATTTACTGAATCCTGGTAGTTGTGTCAGCCCTTGGGAAGGCCTAGAAGTGTTAGGATTACCCGATCATATTTTACAACCATAACACTGTCACTCCCAAGTTCATCACAACGTTGTGTGGACTTGCTTAGGTATTGTGGTATCATGTCACCATTTTTTATCTTGATATTCTGAAGCTTGTCCTTGAGTGCCATATTCTTGTGGTCACTAATGTTCTAGAACAGATATGTTAATTCTTTCCACATTACATATGGAGTCTCTTTCCCATGGATATTAGAGACAATATGGTCTCATACTCCCTCCAATATGATCCTCCTCGCCTTGGCTACACTCTTATTCCAATTTGCTAGATTTTGAGCATCAACTGCTGTCGATCTCAGGATATCATTATCAATGAAGTCCTTCAACCCATTATCTTCTAGGACTGCCTCAATGCAGTGCTTGCAATAAATATAATTTGAGCTACCCTCAAGGGCATACTCAAGCCTTAGACTATAGAATGCCATCCAGCTAGCTCTAAAGAGTTGATCCTGTAAATTCGATCCTCCTGCAAAGACAACCTCGAATTATCTTCTTTACTGTGAATATAGCTCTGATACCATGTAGAATTTTAATGTAGATTCAAAACTTCTCGTGTACTGTACTAAAACATAAGACTCAAATCTACTCTACTCATATGTGGAAGTAAATTTACGATTTAACACACAAACACAAATTTATCTAGGGGAAAACAACGACTCAAAATCCCTTCCTATATGTAATGCATTAATCAAAGCATCTAGATGAATACAATATGTTTGCTCAATCTTGAGCACAATTTGCACAAGTATCTTCTATCCTATCTCTGAGCAACTAACTTTGGCCAACGCTTAACCAATTTTCAAGCCCTCCAAGCTCTTATTTCCTTGCGATGTTTGATGAGGAATTAGCCCCTGTTAATTAGGGAAATTTCTAATTGAGAATTACGTAATTCCATTAGGCCCTTATTTGACTACATGCACCACCTGTACAACTTGGAAAATTCTACATCTGCTAGTGCAATTCCCTTGAACTCCAATCTCAACTGGGTAACTCGATTTTCATGCATGCATGAGTTAATTTAGGTTGATTGATCAGTTGATTGGTTAAACACTGAAGTTACATCCCATTGGACCTCCAAGTAGTTCCTCCAACAATTGGAATTAATTTAACTGACCATAACTCAATTTAACTGAATTAAATTGTTACAACTGAAATTAACTCAACCTAGGCACCTAAAATTTAGGAATACATGTACACAAATCAAGTTCGTGCTCCCAACTCGAATTAACTAAGCTAACTGAGTGATAACAACTATTTCAACTCAATTAACTCATTCAAGTTGTATAGTGATGTGGAATTTCATTTTTCTCCTAATTTAATCAAAGAAAAAATTAAATTAGGAATTTCTTGCTGCATTTTGAACATAGTTAATTACCAATAACCTTCATTGTGATCAATCTCAAACTAATTTTTTCCACTATTGTCATACCTGTTAGTTTTGCCATATTTTCATACTGATCATATGAAAAGGGCAACTGAGACCATAGACCATTCAAATCTTTAACTCGATTTATTATAGTAAACATCATACCTTGTCTCTCTTGATCTCCAATATTAATAGTAGCTTTCTCCAAAATCAACCGTTATGACTTATGGAGTGTTAAACCCCAAGTAAGTTTCAATGGTAGTTGTTTTCTATTATCTCGTTTGAATGCAAAGTGACTAACAATGTTGAATAATGGAAAATGAGAATAATAAGAATGTAGTCAATTACAAATAGTTTATAGTTTCAAGAAGCAAATATTTCAGGTAAGTGAACATTTTATTTAAGATGAAAATTCAAGTATTTTATTTATAGTTGAATTATTTTTGCACAAAAATAAATGCACATGCTTACACCGAAATCAATTCACACTATTAATCTAATTACTTTGAAATTAATGTAAATTATATATCTAGTTACATCAAATAAAAAATCAACATCTACACTAAAATTAATGCATCTAGTGCAAGTAATTAAATAAGATTAGGAATCAACTGCTATGCTGAAATTAAGGCATATAGTGCAAAAAATCAAATGTGATTAGAAATAAACATCTACACTGAAATCAATGCATTTTGTGCAAGCAATCAAATAGGATTAGAGATCTACACTGAAATCGATGCATCTAGTAGAAGAAATCAAATAGAATTAGAATTCAACATCTACATTGAAATCAATGCATCTAGTACAAGCAATAAAAAATATTAGAAATTAACAACACTACTAAAAATGACGCATCCACTGCAATCAATCAAACAAAATTAGGAATCGACCTCTACACTTGAATCAATGCATCTATTTTAGTGAAAAACCAAAATATTGATGACTTTGTTAACTTCTTTTACCTTTTGTAAAAGCCTTAATTCCTCTTCCTCTATGGTTAATAATGTTCAATATTATATAATACTATATAATATCTATATTTGTTTATGTGTGCCTCTCTCTCCACCTCTCCCTCCCTTTGTCTCACTCTCCTTCCTTCTATCCCCCCCCCCACTAGCTACATCTATATCTCCTTTCACCCTTCCTTGTTTGTCTCTCTATCTCACCCCCCCAAACACACATACTCTCTCTCTCTATATATATCTCTATCCATCTCTCCTTTGTCTCTCTATCTCGGCCCCCAAACATACACACACTCTCTCTATTTATCTCTCTTTCTCTCTCTCTCTCCCTCCCACTTCCTCTCCCTCTCTCTCTTCCCCCTCTCTCCTTCTCTCTCTTCCCTCTTGCTTTCCTCTCTCCCTCACTCTCTCTCCATCTCTCCTTTATCACTCCCTCTCTCTATGTCTTTCTTTTTCCCTCCATCTCTCTACCCCTCTTTCCTTCTCTCTCTTCCTTCCTCTCTCTCACTTTCTCTCCCACTCCCCATCTCTCTCTCTCTCTCTCTATTGGTAGCTCTTTGCCTTACATTTTACATTTTACATTTTACATTACAATATAAAATGTAATGTAAATTGAAAATGTAACACACAATAGTAATACAATGGTTGTTTCATAAATTTTGCAAAATTATTCAAAATATTTTTATTACTTACAAAAACCTTCAATAATTTTTGTGTTAAATTATTCAATTGTTTTAATAAGTAACCTCTTGTATTTTATTAACATAGATCCATCTCAACTATTGACTTACCAAGAGTCTAGACAATTCACTCTTAAGATACAAACTTCTTTTTAAGGGAAAAGTCCAAAATTAAAACAAAGATTTCCACCTCTAAAGATTTCATCCCTCTTAAAACTTGATACATCAAAAACCAAAATAAATTTATCTTCCTCCTTCAATAAATATGTGAACAAAAGAACACTTATTAAAAAAATTATTACCATTCAATCATTTCAATATGCACTGGCTTTCTTTTTTACACATGGTTAATTTTAACCATATAAATAATTCAAAGAGTTAGAAATAAAACACCTTTATTAAATAGTAATATCACAATTAACATAAATCATCTTGTCTTGAGGATGAACCACTAGTTAGTTCGGTCGACCAAATCATAATAATGTAATTAATCCGAAAGACATCTATCTATATTACTCATTCAATATAATAATATGTAACCATTAAATTAGACGTAAATTTAATCATAGTCTTTGCCCCACCTAATCATAACATGAACATGAACAATACATCATTAAAAAACATAATTATTAAGTCTTATTTTACAATGTGAAAGTTAACGAGGGTTGCCACAATTTTTCTTCTCTGCAAATTATAAAAGCCAAAAACCAGAGTGAAAAATAATCCAGCTACAAAGAGACATGAGTGAAAGAAAAACCCAACAAGAAATCTTGTTGCTCTGTTGAAATGGCTCCTTTCTTTAGCACATCACACAATATTTAATTCTAAACTTCACTCTTTAAATATATATGACGAGAAAAAGGCTTCAGTACAATAGAACTGGGACTAGAAAATCTCAATAAAATAAAAATGCAAAATAATACAACTAAAGTAAAATATGTTCAGTACGAATTTTACTAAAAGCCATTGTCATTTATTGATAGTTGCAGCCTTCAGGTCGATGAATGGGGTAATGGCTACTGCTAACACTCTATTCAAAATAAAATTCGTAATCCAATCCATGCTCCTCCTAAAATCTGTCTGATTCTGGGAACAATCCATGTTTCTCTCAATCAGAAGTGGTATCCAATTTGAAAGCGCACGGATGGATGAATCTATCACAAAATTATTTTTATTTTCCAAGATAAATTAGTATTATTATAGCTATGTTATAATTTTTTTATTTTCTCTTGACATATTTATAACTTCATAGTGTAGGTAAAACATCCTAAATCAGAGAAAATTCAGCCTTACTAATGCAATCAACTTACACTATACAAAACATAAGTACAAGCTTTAATTCTTCACCACGAACATGTATTTTTTTCACCAATTTTATAGGAGAATAGGTGTGCGAGATTCAATCACTAATAATACCAACACTTCAAAATGGAAAGCCTTTGTTAATAAAGATACTTATTTAGCTGATACAAGTGGATCTCCCAGAGCACAACGAAAATGTGAGTGTCTTATAAGCATCTAGTTATGCACTTGAGACTTGAGCCTTAAGCTGCACAGTGATCAGTAGGTACCTTTCTTGAAACTTTCTTCCACTGCTGCACCAATGAGTGAATACTTTGGAGGGAAGGCTTATAATCTTCCTCCCCAGTTGTTACAAGCAGATCTTTGAAACCACAGTAAGAATGTGAATACCTGATAAATATAAGTTATATATTAACCCAAATAAAAGTTCTCAAACATTGTAAATGCTCACTAGCATTATATAGGCCTATTAACTGATGCAATTAAACCTTCCCAAATCACAGTAAGAATGTGAGTACACAATAAGCATCAAGTTACGTTTCAGCCTTGAGCTTCATCGAGTTACATTTGAGCCTTGAACTTCATCAGGTTACGTTGAGCTCTGAGCTTTGTCAGCTTACCTGAAAAAAAATCAGGAACAGTTGGGTACCTTTCTTGAAGCTTTCTTCCACGGCTGCAATACAGAGTCAAGAACAGTTGGGTACCTTTCTTGAAACTTTCTTCCACGGCTGCAATACAGAGTCAAGAACAGTTGGGTACCTTTCTTGAAACTTTCTTCCACGGCTGCAATACAGAGTCAAGAACAGTTGGGTACCTTTCTTGAAATTTTCCTCCATGGCTGCAATACAGAGTCTGAATACTTGGAGGGGAAGGCTTGTAATCTTCCTCGCTTCAAACGAATCCCAGGTTTGGTTCCTTGAACTATCTCACACACATTTGAAATGCTGTTGAAACTATGTTGGAAATCTCCAGGTTCACTAACCTTATTTACAGACTCCAAACTTTGATCCTCATCCAAGCATTCATGGTGTTGGAAACTAGATTTGCCCAAAACATTTTTCATTCGCCCTAGGGCGTTCTTGGGTAAGACCTGGACTGAAACTTTTTCCTGAATTTCGATGCCGACAGGTCTATGACGTTGCTGACCTTCTAATAGCTCAATGGCATCTACCAGCAAATAGAGAGATCCACCCATACTGTTCTCCTGCTGTGCAATCTTTTGATTGTATAAACCGAGGCTTCTTATGCTTGAATTCCCCTGACCTCTATCTTCACTATGAGATATGTGGAAATTTCTATTATAAATCTGAGAATTCATACTCGATTGCAGAAATTTCCGGGAGCCCGTCTGTTATAAAACATGAAAATCGAAATGGGTATTCAGAAATTGGATTATTCTGATAAACAGCGCGTTATACATTGAAAGTCTGAGACTGAAACTCACAGAAATTTTCGTTTACCTTAAGGTACTTGGACGACACCTTGACCTTGGTAGAATGCTGAATGCCAGGAATGCGATGTAGAGATGGAATGGATTCGTTTCTACACTTGATTCATTTTCTGCTTCATCTTTGCTTGGCACTCGGAATTCTGTGGAGGAGAAGAATCTTGGTCTCCCAAATAAGCCCTAAAATAATTTGGGAATTTAGCAGAAATATCATCCATTGTTGGAGAAGAGCAATATAAATATTATGATCGAGTTGGGGAATACATGTGCTCTGCAGAGATGTTAAAGAAGGGTAATAGTTCTAATTGGTGTAAGGGTCATCCTCTAACCAGTGCTTCTTACAGAAGCGGGATCCTCTTCACTAATTAGCATGGTGGTTGAAAATTGATGTGGGTGTGAAGCATATTTGTGAATGAAACATACCTCTCGCAACTGATGGCTATGGCGTCCCCGGTTTGTTAAATCATTTTATCGAATCCGCAATTTTCTGCAACAGCTGAATTGGGCTGCATTAACAGTATTCACATCCAGAAGCTTGGCTTCTACTCTGGCCGATAAGTTTGTGGGTTGTCAAACGATCGGAATTGGGCTGATCTGGAAAGTTTAGTCCACACTTATGGAGGTTGGGGAGCTGCAGAAGGAGAACAGGATTGACAAAGAAAGAAATGAAGAATGAATGTTGGAAGAATGATACGGTGTTAATTAATTTTATCGATTTTTATAGATAACGAAGGTGCAGAGATCGTTCCTCGTTATAGATATACATGGAAAGAGTGTACAAGACGGCTATGCTCTGGCCTAGCGGTGGAGCAATAGTACATTGGCCTAGCGGTGGAGCAATAGCACATTCACGACATGCAGATTAGGTCTTACACTCAACCTATTTTTACCCTGGAATTTTATGGATTTTAAGTTAGTGTGGGCACAAGCAGTAAAATAATTAACAGTAGTTGATTTTGTAATTGATTTAAATACAACAAGAGGTTGAGTGGAAATATATATATATATATATATATATATATATATATATATATATATATATGATTGAAAAATTATAATATGGTAAATTATTAAAATAAAAATAATTAAAATGATAATGTTAATTATGAATATTTAATTTAATTAGGATTCATATAAAGTTTGAATTTTTTTAGATTATGAATATCTAGTTGAATTATATATTATAGGACCAAATAACTTCCAACAATAAATGGATGAATAAATCCCTATATGAGGTGCTTCACTCGTGAGAGGGTGGATGTCAAAGCTCCACACTAGCGGCGACTCAGTTCTACTTGTGGGTGAGGTGCAACATCCTCTAGCCTTTTCATTTCACCACTACTTAAGCTTACGAACTACGCTTATTCCAACACTTAGTCAATTTTTCGTTAAGTGTTTAGTCCTTTAAAAGTAATAGAAAAAATTCTTCATTCAATTATCTTTCATTACACAACGAAAATAATCATGTACAAAATACAATGTACACGGGAGGGGCAACTCCCAAACAAGTTTGCCCAAAAACACTTATAAAATCTTCAATAAATATTTTACAAGTTTACAATTTACAAAATCCAAGTGTGCAACAATTTGCCCACGGTTAACCAGTCGTGCATCTTGCCATTCAGGCCTACTCGAATTCTGTCTGCACCATACAGTCTTCCGCAACTCTGCCTAGACCTACCCTAAACGATTTTACAAATGACTTGTGCATTGTCTGCAGTCATGATTCGTTCCGCAGTCGCACTTCCCTTATGCAGTGTATACATTGTTCAACCTTCCACAATCGTGTTCTATCTGCATCTGAGTTCTGTATTCATGCCTTCTGCACTGCACCATAAACCTCGATTTTTGTTCAAAAACACAACGTTCAGTCCTCCGCCTATTTTGCTCGCCTGGGCGTGCACATGGCTCGGTCGTGCTTCTTGTTGCACGCGGTCTGCCCATGCCCTGCCTTCTACACGCCCTAAACGACTTGCCCGAGTTCTGAACTTCTTCCACACTGAACGTACCCTTCACTTGTCCGTTAACCCAACAATATGCGAACTTGTGTTTTCTGCGATGTTCAGTGGTTGGATGATCCTTGAACAAACTCCATCCATCCATAATTATACATGTCATTTCACATCGAATATGTCAAAGGTCACGTCTGTTCGGTTGGTGTGGGTCACCCTGCATGACTTGTTCAACCCAACTGATATGTCCAACACCCCTATGATGCGCCTCTTCATCCGCACTTTACAACGAGCCGACTCATCTGTCAGTTGGACGCCCTTCGCTAGGTCCACACATGCCCACACGCCTGCACCACGTCTTGGTCTCTCACCTTTCGCATGCCCGTGTCCACACACCCCATTCACACTACTCGTTGCACTTCTCATGTTGGGTAGGCACTCGCCGCTACGATGCGCCGGCTCGCCTCGTCGTACGTTTTCGGTTAAACGTGTTCGGGTGACTCGCCCATCGATTTGTTGAGATTCAACAAGAAGATTCAACACCCACACCTAGTGCATTAAGCACCTGGTTGCATTCAACACCTGGTTGCATTAAGCACCCAGACTAAGGTGGGGCCCATAGTGCTATTTTTGGGTGCATGTCTATTTTTATTATCCCTTAATTTAGATGGACATTAAACTGTAATATATTCTCAATGTAGACTTGAATGAGTTAAATGAAAGTGATAAATTCAGTTAGCTAGTGGATTTCGAGTTAGAGGTTGGTTGGTGGGACATGTAGAGTAATTCTAGTTGTAACAGAGTTTGAAGTGCAGTGGTGCATGAGTTGGTGCAAGTTGTAAACAATTTAACTCAGTTAAGTGAGTTAAAATCAGTTCTACTAGTTGTAACGGAAGATACACTAGTGAGAGATTCAATGAATTAAATATTATTTAATTCACAGTCAATGATCTCACATGCAATTGAGGATTTACTATTATTAGTTGCATGCATATCAGCTCCAGTGGAGACCTAGTTGAGTTGTAGGTGAAAGGGAAGTTGACTATCAGTTGTAGGATTATCTGCTTGCACACATGCAAGAAAACACCCATTGGAGTGTCCATGATACTTGCGCGGTCAAGGCAGGCAAGAATTCCTATCTTTTAGAGATCTTTACCATCAGGGGTTGCGCAAGCAAGGCAGGCTGTCTGGAGGCTGAGAATTGGCTATGTGTTGGTCAGTTTTGCATATGACAGTGTGAGACAATTAGCTGATGTACTGAGGGATCTTGTGAGAAGATTTTGTATGTAATTGTTTCATGATCCATGCTTAATATACAATAGAAGATAGTGGGGTTTTTAGCTGTAAGCTTTCCCCGTGAAATTATCTGTGTTGTGTGTGATTTGATTCTTCTTCATGTTCATGTGATTAGCGATTGTGGTTTTAATTCCACAAAATATTTGTAGAAGCGATTCAGTATTTAACTTTGGTACATTTTTATATCGGGTGAATCCAAGATATAAATGCATGTTGTATAATTTCTACATGGCATCAGAGCACAGGAATTTGCAGAAGTGAAGCAGGAGCTGAGTTTGTGACTGGATAGAATTCGAATTTGCAGAAAGACTTTCTTGGTGCTACGACTGATTCAAGATCGAAATGGATTTCAATGGCTTGAGGTTAGAGTATGCACTCAAGGGAAGCTCAAACTATATTGCTTGGAAGGACAGGATGGAAATTCATTGAAAATGATGTTCCTAAACCCGTTGTGGCAGATGTTGCAAATCTTGATGTGTCGCAAAGTAAGTGGCAAAGGAGAGAAGGATCCTATTGGAGGGAGTACGAGACCACATTTTCTCAAGCCTCCATGGGAAAGCCACACCATATGCAATGTGAAAGGCTTTGACGAATCTATTCCAAAGCAGCAACAACCATAGGAAACTGGCACTCAAAGATAAACTCAGGAAGATCAAGATGGAAAAGGGCGACACCATTCCAAAATATCTAACAAAGTTTGTCGAATGTCAAGATGAACTAGGGAGCATTGGAATAACAGTCGTTGATGATGATTTAGTGAGCTTGGATCTCCTAGGACTTCCCAAGAGTTGGCACAGTTATCAAGACTTTGTCAATGGAAGGGAAAATTGCAAGATTAGGACCGACTGTGGTTGGACTTGGTGCAAGAGGAGTTCAGATGGAACACCAGAGATGGATCTTCATCTAAGAATGAGGATGAAGAGGATTGTGCTTTGGCTGCCAAGGAGAGGATGGGGGAGGGGAAGAAATTCCATTCTAGATGTAAGTCCAAGAATGGCAAGAAGTAGGACATGTCCAAGGTGAAGTGTTTTCACTGTCACGAGCATGGGACTTTTGCTACTAACTGTCCACAAAAGAAGAAGAACAAGAAGGCTGGAGGATCTGCAGTTGGTGAGGCCCTTGCCTCACAATTTGAGCTTTACTTCTCATTGATCTCATGCATGGTGTCCATTGCATTGGGATCTGTGTGGTATTTGGATAGTGGCGCTTCCTTTCACATGACGAGAGACAAGGAAATTTTCAGTGACTTGGAGGAGAAAGATCTCCAGATGCATATTAAAATGGGCGATGACGGGCGGTACAGTGCTACCTGTATTGGTACCATTACCTTTCATAGGAAATCAGGTAAACCCTTTCAATTAAAATATGTAATGCATGTACCAGGTCTGGAGAAAAATTTAGTTGCAGTCGCAATGTTAGAGGATAGAGGCTATGATGTTGTTTTTAGTGAAGGAAAAGGTTTCCTGTGACATAAAACAACAGGACAAGCCAAGAGGATAGGGATTCGAGTTAAGAATCTCTACAAGCTGGAGGTAGATGGATGCACAACAATGATGGGCAAGGCAAATCAAGTGGTGAGCCGGGATGAGGGCGAATTATGGCACAGGCGATTGGGCCATCTTCACCATGGAGCCTTGAAAGTCATGCAACTGATTTCTACTGGTCTTCCCAGGGGTACACTTGTGCAGTCATACACATGCAATGGATTTACTATGGGAAAATATGTAAAGGCCACCTTTCATAAGAAGGAAAATCGAGATTTTGGGATCCTTGAGAGAGTTCACATAGACGTGTGTGGTCCTTTCTCTGTTGCTTCCACAACAAAACATAAATACTATGTAATATTTGTTGATGAATTTTCTCATAAGTGTTGGATCTTCTTCATGTAGAAGAAAGATCAGACATTGTCTAAGTTCTGTGAGTTTAAGGCACTACTGGAGAAAGAGTCGGGGAAGCAAGTGAAGGCCCTTAGGAGCGAAAATGGTGGAGAATACATCTCTAACGAATTCAAAAAATTTTGCAGCAAAGAAGGAATTCAAAGAGAACTGATAGCGCCTCATAGCCCATAGTAGAATGGGGTCGCGGAGAGGAAGAACAAAACTATTGTGGGTTCAGCACGAGCGATGTTGCATGATCAAGGCCTATCGATGCATCTATGGGTGGAAGCATGCAATATAGCGGTACATCTGTAAAACCGTTGTCCTCATAGAGTACTTGGAATGAGTACACCTGAAGAGGCTTTCACTGGTAAGAAACCTGATGTTTCACACTTTAAGATTTTTGTCTCATCTGTTTATGTGCATGTGACCAAGGACGCCAGGAAGAAGATTGAACCAACAACTGAGGTTGGGATTTTTGTGGGGTACACTGAAACACCCCATAATTATCATGTTTATTTGCCAAACAACAGAATGACTGTTGTGCGACGAAATATAAAATTTGATGAGGAGAAATCCATGCGGTAGTCCCTTGAGAGGGAGTTGTACTTGCATGCAGAGGAGGAACTACTGGTTCCCAAGGATGAGTCTCAAGATGTGGATCAACCACATGAGGAGGTTCATGGAGTGGATAAAAACACTCATGCAGAGCCATCCATCAGAAATAGCAGAAGGCACACCATGGAAGTTGATAGATTGAGACTTGATGCTGCGGAGAATGTAGGAGCCCCTACTTCACAACGTAGACAGAGACAGTCTCCTGACCGATTTACTAGATACATGGCTCTTATGAGAAAATTTATTGTGATTGAACCATCTTCCTTTCAGGAAGCAGCGCAACAACCAACTTGGGTTGATGCAATGGTGGAGGAGTATGACTCCATTGTCAAGAATAATGCATGGGAGATAGTCCCAAGATCGGTCGCCAAATCAGTGGTTGGATCGAGATGGATCTACAAGGTAAAGAAAGCTGTTGATGGGAATGTGGAGAAATACACGACCAGATTTGTGGCCCAGGAATTCTCACAGATCGAGGGGATAGATTAATGATGAGACTTTTGCACCTGTTGCAAGGTACTCTTCCATAAAATCCATCCTTGCACTCTTAGCACAAATGGGCTGACGCATTCATCAGATGGATGTGAAAATTGCATTTCTCGATGGGGTCATTGAGGAAGAGGTGTACATAGAGAAGCCTGAAGGTTCCGAGATATTCAACAATGAGACGCATGTGTACCGACTCAAAAGAGCACTGTATGGACTGAAACAAGCACCCCGTGCTTGGTACACTCAGATAGACAACTATTTCACCAGACTGGGCTTCACCAAAAGTGAAGCAGATGCAAACTTGTACTAGATTGTGGTTGAGGGTAAGCTATTGATCATTTTTCTTTATGTTGATGATCTAATTTTGATTGGTGGTGAGCAGTTGATATACTCATGCAAGGGAGTTAGAAATGAAGGACATGGGACTCCTTCATTATTTCCTTGGATTGGAAATATGGCAGCAGGATGGTGAACTTTTTGTGTCTCAAGGCAAGTATATTTCAAAGGAGATACTGGGTAAGTTTAACATGGAGAGTTGTAAACCCATGGATACTCCTCTTCCAAGAAATTGGAGGAAAGAGGATGCTACTTCTGGAGAGGTAGTGGATACTGCTGTCTACATGCAGTTAGTGGGTTCACTAATGTATTTGGTGAACACGAGACCAAACATTTTCTACGCAATTAACCAGCTAAGTCAATATATTTTTAAGCCTACCAAGCTCTTTTGGAAGGCGGGGAAGCATGTCCTGAGATACCTGAGGGGCACATGAGAATATGGTCTATGGTAGAAACAGACAGAGGGAGTGAAGCTTCAAGGCTTCACTGATGAAGATTGAGCAGGCAGTCCATCAGAAAAAAAGAGCACATTAGGAGGGATCTTTAGCATAGGATCAACAACATTATCCTAGTACAACAGGAAACAACGATCTGTGGAACTCAGTACAACAGAAGCTAAATACATGGCAACAAGTCAAGTTGCATGTGAGGCTATCTGGATGAGAAATATCTTGGTTGGTTTGTTTGGTTCTCAGATGGATCCAACAGAGATTCATTGTGATAATTAGAGTTTCATTAAACTCTCGATTAATCTTGTGTTTCATGATAGGTCCATGATTGTGTGCAGAGAAGGATAATGTTGCTTCAGTACATTCCCACCGAAGATCAGGATGCAGATATTCTGATGAAGGCGCTCAATAAGAGAAAATTCGAATACCATAGACACAAGATCAGGGTGAAGGATGATCCCTTTATTGTTGAGAGGGAGTGTTGAGATTCAACAAGAAAATTTCAGCACCCACGCCTAGTTTCTTTAAGCAACTAGACTAGGGTGGGCCCCACAATGCTATTTTTGGGTGCATGTCTATTTTGGTTATCCCTTAATTAAGATGGACATTAAATTGTAATCTATTCTCAATGTTGACTTGACACAATTAACTGAAAGTGATAAATTCAGTTAGCTAGTGGATTTCGAGTTAGAGGTAGTTGGTGAGGCATGCAAAGTAATTCTAGTTGTAATAAAGTTCTAAGTGCAGTGGTGCATTAGTTAATACAAGTTGTAATCAATTTAACTCAGTTAAGTGAGTTAAACTCAGTTGTGCTAGTGGTAACTGAAGATACACTAGTGAGAGATCAAGTGAATTAAATATTAATTAATTCACAATTAGTGATCACACATGAAATTGAGGATTTACTATTATTAATTGCATGCATGTCAGATCCAGTGAAGACCCAGTTGAGACCTAGGTGAAAGGGAAGTTGACTATCAGTTGTAGGATTATTGGGTTGCACACATGCAACCAAACATCCCTTGGAGTTCCCATGATACTTGCGCAGTCATGGAAGGCAAGAATTCCAATCTTTTAGGGATTGCATCCATCAGGGATTGCACAAGAGAGGCATGTTGTCTGGAGGCTGAGAATTGGCTATGTGTTGGTCAATTTTGCATATGATAGTGTGAGACAATTAGTTGAGTACCGGAGGGCTCTTGTGAGAAGAGTTTTGTATGTAATTGTTTCATGATCCATGCTGAATACACAATAGAAGATAGTGGGGTTTTTAGTTGTAAGATTTCCCCAGGAAATTATATGTGTTGTGTGTGATTTGATTCTTCTTCATGTTCATGTGATTAGCGACTGTGTTTTTAATTCCGCAAAATATTTGTAGAAGCGATTCAGTATTTAACTTTAGTACATTGTTAGATCGAGTGAATCCAAGATATACATGCATGTTGTATAATTTATACAATAACATAACCTAAAGTAGATACTCCAGTTTCTTTATCTCCATCGAAATATGAATCAGAGTATCCAATCAAGATGAATTCATCCACCTGTGTATACTTGAGTCCAAAGTCTTGAGTTTCCTTCAAGTATTTTAGAAGTATTTTGCAGCAAACCAGTGACCCTCACAAGGCTTTTGCATAAACCTGGCACCTGTGTATACTTGAGTCCAAAGTCTTGAGTTCCTTTCAAGTATTTTAGAAGTATTTTTGCAGCAGACCAGTGACCCTCACAAGGCTTTTGCATAAACCTGGAGAGGATTCCAACATCGATCAAATGAAATGTTTGGTCTAGTAATGGTTAGGTAGTTGAGACTTCCTACGAGTTGTTTGCACTTTGTTGCATCCTCAAATTATTTTCCTTCAGTGGATATGAGCTTTAAGTTATGTTCCATTGGAGTAGTCAAAGGATTTCACTAAGCCATGCCAAACATGTTCAACAGATCTCCAATGTAATTCTTCTGAGAGAGGAATATAAAATTTGAATGTTGAGTTACTTCAATACCAAGATAGTAGTGAACATATCCCAAATTTGTCATTCCAAAACCTTTCCTCAGTTCTTTCTTTATGGATGCAATGTAGCTCTCATTGTTCGTTGTCATCAAAAGACCATCTACATACACAACAATATATAAAAATGTTTTTACAACTTTATTGACAAAAAAATTTGCATCATCAAGATCATAATGCATAAATTGAATTTCAGAAGATGCTCAGTTAACTTCTAGTACTAGCCTCATGGTGCTTACTTGAGGCCATACAAGTATTTTACAAGCTTGCGTACTTTGTGTTACTGACGCTTCACAACAAATCCTTCTGGTTGTGACATAAAAACATTATTTTCAAATATCCATTTAGGAAAGCATTTTTACATCCATTTGATGTACTTTCCAATTGTTCTGAGCTGCCAAAGCGAAGAGTGTCTGGATGATAGCCCATTTTGTTGTGGGGGAAAAAATATCCTCATAGTTGACCCCTTCCTTCTGTGTAAAACATTTTTCCACAAGCTTGGCTTTGTGATTTCCAAGTGAGCCATATTCTTTATACTTGTTCTTGAAGACCCACTTGCAGCCTATTGGTTTGGTTCCCAAAGGAGGATCAACCAGCTTCCAGGTGCCATTCTTTATCAAAGTATCATATTCTTTCTACATTGCTTCTTTCCATTCATCATGAGAAGTGACTTATTTGAAGGAAGTTGGTTCAAAATATGTAGAAAATTTAAATTTGCAATCATAAGAAACATCCATATCAACAGGTGAATCATGATTGTCTACATCACCTCCATTCTGTCTGGTTGAGCTTCTTGTTCCTATCTTTCCAACCTCATGAGGAGAAGCACTTTCAAGTGTCTTTGTCAGCTATTTTGGAGGACCTTTCTGAGATGGCCCAGGCTGCTCAGTTGACTGAGATGGGGCTGAATCAATATTTAGGCTCCCAATTTTGTCAATCACATCACTCAAAGTTTCATCAATGGCTGGAGCTTCATGCGGGGGAGAGAGTGATTCATAAGAATATTCCACAGATTGATGCAGTATAGGAATCCCCCCTTCAATATGTGGAATCTCATTATCAAACTCTTGAAAAGAATTTGCATGTCTGAATCTATCCAAGCGATCAAGTTGCTGCAAAAAAAACTTTTTCAATCTTGGAAGATTCAAGAAAGATCACATCTCTAGATATTATAAACTTCTTATTCACTTAATCATAGAGACATTATGATTTGGAGGTATTTGAGTACCCAATGAAGATACATTTGTGACTCCTTGTACCGAGTTTGTTTCTTTGTTCCTTAGGTATAAAGGCATAATAGGTGGAACCAAAAACCTTGAGATGCCTCACCGAAGGAATGTGGCCATACCACATTTCATAGGGAGTCTTTTTTTTTGATAGCATGATATGGAAACCTATTCTTTATATACACAACACATAGAACTGCAACATCCCAAAGCATCAGTTTAACATTCTTGAAAAACATTACCATATTTAAGATCGTCTTGTTCATTCTTTCAGCTACTCTATTTTGTTGGGGATTATAAGGCACGATTGTTTGATTTTTGATCCCATGTTGGCAAAGATAATTTTCAAATTCATTTGAAGTGTATTCTTTTCCATTTTTAGTGTGAATAGATCCAATATGATATTGTGCATCGTTTTCAATCCATGCATGAAAATTCTTGAATGTTTCAAAAGATTCATATTTGTTCTTCAATAAATAAACCCAACACATTTTGGTGTAGTTATCAATAAATGTCATCATATATTTATTACCATTTGCAAAAGGAACAAGAATTGGGACACATAAATCAAAATGAATGAGTTCAATTTTTCTATGTGCTCTGGAATGAGAATCATGAAAACATTGTTTGTTGTGCTTTCCTAAAATACAAGCATCACATTGCTTAAGTTTCCTTGGAATAGTGGGCAAACTAGTAACACCATTTTTCTTCGACAAACAAAGGTTTTCATAGTTCAAGTGTCCAAATCTAGCATGCCATAAAAGAATTTATGGAAATGTACCTTCACCATAGTGAGAACTGTATGAAAAGTTATGTGCATGAGCAAAGGTTCCTTACATCTTCAAAAGTATTTCTTCCTCTATCCCATTCATGACAAGTGAGTGATATGATTCTTTTATGACCTCGGCCTTGCCATAAAATATATGAATAGAGTGTCCTTGCTAGCAGATATGGAGCAAAGAAATAAAGTTTCTCCTCAACTACGATAGATATAAAACATCATGTAGAAGAAAGTTTGGAAGGCTAGACAGTTTGAGCCTGATGGTGCCAAGCCCCGATGGCTTGAGTTTTTACTTGTCTGCAAAGTATACTACTCCATCAACATTATCAGTGAATTATTCAAATAAATCCCTTCTGAAATTCAAGTGGAAAGTTGCTCCTGAATCAAGCAACCAAGCATCTTTCCATGAAGCAAGTGAAGCATTGAATAAGTATTCAATTACTCCAATGTTCCAATGTGCCACAACATAATGAGTGGACTCAGGTAATTTTCCTTTCCCTTTGTCAATTGTTTTACCTTTTCCTTCATTTATTTCTTGCTCAATAATGTCTCAAGGAAACTTACACGTGGATGCATCATGTGCATCTCTATTGCATCGTATGCAATGAAGATCATACCTTTCTCCTTGGAAATGTCCCCCCCCCCCCCCCCCCCCTCTGCCTCTAAAATTATTCCTTCCTCTTCCTCTTCGACCACCTCTTCCTCTAGATGAATATTGTGCATGATCTTTTCTTTCTGTGCAAGGCACACAACTTCTTCAGAAGATTGAGGAGTTTTCTTCTTCCCAAAATCCTTCTCTCTTTCAACAAACTTCCTCTTAAGAGAGTCAAAGGTAATCTCATTAAGGTTTCCACTTGCTTGCAATGAATCAAGATAATGTGAATAAGTGGGATATAATGCCTTGATATAAGCTATGAGAGGAATATATATTTTAATACCAGTGGATTTTACATCATGCATAATGAATCTTACTTCTAATGCTAAGGCAAGAGGGTCATCATTTTTCAACTCAAGATTGAACAACTTGATCATCAATTTAATTACTTCAAGTTCAGAGTGTGAGTCATACAATTCCTTCAAATTCTTTAACGCCTCAAAAGAATTTGAAAATGGAGAAATATGGCAACTCACCTCTTCATTTACTGACGCTACAATCAAGGCATAGGCCTTGTTTTTCTTGTCTTCTCAAATGGCAAGCTCCTTATTTGAAGTGGGCTTTTCAGGTGCATTGTGTCCTTCTCCTTCACAAATTCCTTTTCAAAGCTCATTGAAAATGAGACTGTGTTTTTTATTCTAGGACCACTCATGGTAGTTCTCTTTTCCAGAGAGAAATACTCCCACAATGGAGATTAGTGAATGCATCATAAAAAAATGAATATGTTCTTATGATTTCCAAAATAGTTGCAACCTTTCTTTTGCCTTCTTGATTAAGTAAGAAACTTGTTAAATATATAAAAATGGAAAAAATTCACTTTACACTATGTCAAAATTTTATTATATGACCACTCATATGTGAAATATAACATATATCATGTCAACCACTCATACCATGATAATTCCACCCACTCTCATATTAAATACCATGACTCCAACATATAAAAGGATTTGGAATTCATAAAATATATGAACCATATCCAAGCTTTAACATAACCAAAGCATATAACTTAAATGGCTCTTCACACTAATTCAATACCAACGCAAATATTTCATATATATGGAGAGCATCTTTTATCATTGTTTTAAAATGGGTTAACACATGTTTGCATTAATTTTCAATGTCATACATAGTCCATCCAACACATAATATAAAGCACCAGAATTATATGTATACCATCACCAACAGGACGCTTACCAAACATGCATAGTCAAAGAAACTCACATCATACCATACCACAGACCATGATCTTCACACACGAACTCACAACATTAGTCGCATACCATTAACACAGATAATTCTGCTTAGTTCAACACAAATGTAACTCTTCAACGCCTAATTCCACCCAATGTGATCGCTAGAGTCAATTGACATTAGCATATTCAATGCATACATATGCTCCAACAATTGCACCGAACAACATTCAATTCACCATATCAACACATCATTCAACGACTTATCAAAGATTCAACCAACGCCAGCATAAGACATCGAAGAGCATACACTGAATATCAACATGTATCAATTGTATGTCATTAATTCATCGACCAACTCACATAATTAAAAAATGAGCATCCCTTCAAAACTATTCAATGCCCAGATAAATGTAGAACATACCTCCAGAGATAAATACACAGAGAAACACACTAGCAGTTTTACCTTAATGCAGAAATCAAGACTTTGATATCTACTGTGGCGTACAATCCAACGAATAATCTTCAAATATGTTAAGAGCAACAAAATTAATGCAAAACAATAAGTAAGTTCAACGCGCAACCAAGGATTAGATAATGAACAACATGATTACTCCATGGATTAGTGCAGAGAATGAGCAAAAGAAATAGAATGCAAAGGGATAGAGGAAAATGGAAGCAAATTGACAGGAATTATAACACAACACATTAATTTGGGAGTTGGCTCTGATGCCATTTCAGGCCAGGAGTAACTCTACGAATTTGAATTGATTTGCAATAAGGGAGAATATGAATATATAGAAGGAGAGAGACTATTGGGTTTCATCTCCTAATTTCTCTTCATCTTCCAACTTCCTTTTATTTTTACTATTTACATTAATTTACCTAATACCTAGTCCCAAATATTAGGTGTCAACACCCTTTAAAAATTGCTCCGTTTTGGGCAAGACAAATTGACTAGCAAATATATTTAGGGAGGGATTCCCCACATCGAGCTAATAAATATGTGACTTTTCTTGCTAGGGGATTTTATTCCTCCAGTTTTCAAACATATCGACCTGGGTTTCCAAAATTATATCAATGTCAGTTACCTTTACAAATGCTTCCTGCCAAACCACCAAGGAGAAGGGATAATACCCGAATAGATGAGGAATGTCTTCTTTTGCGGCCTTACAAAGAAAAAATCCTAATGGACCTTGAATATTCCTCTCGACTGTCAATATTTTCCCATGAACCAATGCCCAACAAAAGTATTAACATTAAGAATCCCATCCCTCTACCATATTTTTCTCCACAATCTGGTAGGGGAAAGGTGTGGCAGCCTTTTCACTAAGAGGTTATACCCTTCTTTAATGGTATATATTTGCTAAGGATTGATCTCCCAAGAGCGTTGATCTATAGACCTTACAAATATGGGTGCTAATCCTTTTAGTAAACGGGTCAATTTATCCCATTGTGACTGGAGAATTATTGGCAAATAAAGGCATGTCCATCCTTTCCATGCACCTTGTGTATCCCATTGTGATATGTTCTTTAGTCTTACATTTCCTTCATGCTTCATCCAACTTTTCAGTTCATTGATTTCTTCTTGATCACCCAACGATCCACCTAGAGATATATTTTCCTTCCATATATTTTTTCGTTCTCCATTTCCTGTTCACTAGCTTAGATTCTCTAGTATTATTTGAGTTGCCTCTTTACATAGCTTCCATATCTTGGATCCAATCCCTTTCTAGTCTATTTCTATGAAAGAATTTGTGCAGAAAGGCTTGCTTCCACCACTCCTTGGAGTCATATAAGAGATGCTATAAATTTTTTGCCCCTAATGCTAAGATTCATTAGATATGGATATTTGATCACTAGTCCTCCATATATTGTGGGAATAGTCCTCCATATATTGTGGGAAGCCGAATAATGTTCCGGTGAACAATATGGAACATTTTCTCATTTTATTTACCCTCTTTCATGTAATGTCCCATAATAATTATAAAATAATAAATAATATAATATAATAAATAAGTTAACAAATAATAAGTCGAGAATAATAAATAAATAATAAATAAAACATTAAATAATAACTAGAGTCTAAATAAAATAGTAAATAATAAATTGGAGTCCTAAAACAATAAACAATAAGTAAAGTTAAAGAAATTATCAATTAACAAAAGTAAATAAATTAACAAAGAGTTAAACTAAGAAACTAATAAAAAGTAAGTTAAACTAAGAGAACACTAAATTAAGTAAAACTAAGAAAAGTAAGTTAAACTAAGATAACACTAAATTAAGTAAAACTAACAAAAGTAAAGTTAAACTAAGATAACACTAAATTAAGAAAAACTTAAGATAACACTAAATTAAGAAAAACTTAAGTTGCATGTTGACACAGTGAATGTGTGTATGTGGTTCCCATTCCATTGGTTGGTCTATTTAATAGACATTGAGGAGGATTCAAGGGTCATTCATTCTTTCATCCATTCTCTAGAGAGAAAGGTATGGTGAGGCAAAGGATACCATGGCAGTAGTACGTTGATTGAGGGCTCGGGGGTGGCCAGCTGTGGAAAGATTACATACAACTGAGCCTACGGTTGGGTGGAGAGTTATCCCCAAAACTTTGTTGCGGTCAGCAAGATCCAGATAGCGTTCAACCTTGCAGCCTCAAGTAAGGAAAATCGCCATTGCAGGTAAGTCGTCTTACTCATGTTTCTGAAAATTCTATGATGATTAGTTAAACAGTTTTTGGGTTGATTATTCATTGTTTATGTGATATAATTAATTGCTTGTTTTCATTGTTTATGTGATATAATTAATTGTCTGTTAAATTTGGGGTTGTTACATATGGTATCAGAGTGGGTTTCGACTTTAGGGATCTTTAGGTAAAATTTAAGACTTGATTTTGATTATGATGATGAATTATAAATTTAAAAATTATTATTGTTAAAGTTAAATTTGAAAAAAAAAAATGTATACACATGATGTTTTAGATCTAGAATTAGAGTTTAATTCTATTACATATGCATGCATGATTTATTTATTTGGTTTTTTTTTTATACCATAAATATGTATTTCATATATATACACACATGAGTTAAATAATAATATGCATGCAAAATTGTTAAATATATACCTCTAATATCTATGCATATTATAATTAATTGCATATTATTAGGTTTCTATATTAATATTGACCTCCCTATTTCAACTTTGATTGTTTATTGTGTATTGATATTATTTATGAGGAAAATTTGTTAAAACCATTGAAATAATATTTTTTAAATAATTTACATGTATAATATTTGTGAAATTATGAATAATAAAATTAAAAAATAAATAAATAAATAAATAAAATTGTGAATTTGCTTCAATGTTTAGATTTAGTAAGACATGTTGTGGAAATTAATAAATAGGGATGATAAAGCATTGCGACTAAAATTAGGAAATTTTTGAAAGAGTTTGTTATTTGGAAAGGAAAGGTGAAAATATTTTGTTATATAATAAATAGATATGAGTTAATTTAAATATTAATAACAATAATGAGTGTTATTTTATATTATGCAAAACATATCTTAATATAAAGTATAGTATAAAAATGAATAACTAAGTTTCAAGGAATGAGAATAAATTTATATGATGTGGTTTTATTTATTTAATAAATTAGATAATAGAGCTTGAATTGGTTTTATTATTATTGAAGTATTATGTTGAAATGAGTAATAAAGGTTGAACTCCTTTAGTTAATTTTAAGATATTATGTTGGAATTGATAAGTTGTTATTTTACTTTATTACTTATTGGAAGTATGAATATTTAAATTATTATTACTTATAGTATTTTTAGTGGGGTATTTTGAGTTAATAACAAATTGGACTGTAAAGTAATAAAGAATTTATTTGAATATTGAGAAAAAAAAAAAAAAAGATCGAACCATTGTCTTATATAATTATGCCAAGACTTAGTGGAAAATCCATACAATACAACAAATCAAAATAAGGTTCTCTTAGGGATATTGATGAGTGGAATGATCAACACCATTGGTATGTGCCAAAGTGATGATCTATATAATTTAGAAGTGTCAAGATAGGGAGTTGTGAGCACTTGTAATTGATGAGAAATGACAAGTGATAAACTACGAAAATGTTTCAAGGATAACAACTATTGGAAAAGGAAATAAACTATGAAGATTAATGAGAAAAATCTTGGCATGAAGTGTAAGAAGAAAAGTCAATGAAAACTCTATAACAAGACCTTGAGAAGGACTATGCATAAATTGACAAAAGAAGTGAGAATCAACTAAAATAGGATGTACTTGACTCATTTGTACTCATTGTTTCATGACTATATTGATAAATACTAAGGCTTTTTCTAGAAGGAATTTATCAAGTTTATGCATGAAAAAAGGAAGAGCTTACCAAGCATATAAAACATTTTGGTGGATGATAATGGTAGTAGTGATTTCATGCTTCAAATGTAAACCAAGGATAGTGTTGGACAAGCAAAAGCGAAGGGAAATAATCCTTAGGAATGGTGCACCTATAATAAAATAGATCAAGTGGTATTGAGAAAGAAACATAATAAGGCATTCTTCTGAAGGCGAACAATGATGATTACTAGTTGATGGATAAACCACTAGAGATTAATTATGAAAAAATACTTAATCAATGATGGCCTAATATGTCATTGAGTAGAATGATAATAGAATCTAAAATAAATAAATACGAATAGTGTTCATGGAATTTTAATTTTGGTGTTGATGATTTAAGAATAATTTCACCACCAATAATATATTAACGATGAATTTCACTAAATTTCACTAGGAGGGAAGAATACATAACTAGAAGTTAAGACTCAAGATGATTCACAATATACTTAAATGACTATACCTACTATGAAAATTTTCAACTTCTTAGTTAAAGGAAGGGGAAACGCTTATTGAAAAGTAATTGGTAAAAAAACGACACTAATAGTATTGGTAAGATAGCCTAGATCCTAGAGGGATGTTAAATAATCTCATTTCATAGTTGGTATTTATTGTTTAAATAAACAAATGAATTTTATTTTTCTGATGAATTGTGACAAGAATGCTTATAATATGTTATTGTTCTAGATGTGATAAGTATTGAGATGATTCTCATATTGAAGATGTTTCATGATATGATGGTATGAGGATAATGATGCACATATGGTTCTTGTTTATTTAGTTGTTACGATAATAATGTTGTATGTTCATGATGAATATGATATGCATAGAGATTATGATGTTATGATATGAGGTATATTGACATGTGAATTCATTTATTATGTGGTGATAAGTCTTTGATGAAAATATGTTGATGCCATAACTTATGATGGCATTTCATGATGTGAAGCAAGTGGAATTACATATAGATTTTATGACATGCAAGAGTATGCATTTATTTATTATTCAAAATGTTGTGATTAACAATGATGTTATGTTATCATGATGACATGCAAGAGTTGGCATGTGGATTATTTTCTATCATGTTATGATTATAATTAATGCATTGGATGCATGTTGAGATGTGGTGATTGGCAGGAAATCCACAGATGGGTCGAGAGGGCCGGTTTATTTGATGATCTCGTGGGAGCCCATACCTACGAGGGAGAATATGTAACACCATATGGGCTGGGGACGAACTCAATCAACACTACATATGCCAGTGGTTCCTTTGTCTTGTATATCTCTTGATGGATAGCTCTTGAAGGGCTGTGGGACCATCTTGAGGAGGCCAAGGGCCTGGTATTGTAGGCCAAGTACCTGGTATTGGATGGGAACATCGAAGTCTAGAAGTGGGTGTAAGATTTTGATGCCTGGGGCTGTGCACCTTAAGGAGATGTGGAGGGAGTGGGCTAGCCTTGCGAGATGCCCGGAGTCATTGAATACTGGGACCGGATGCCTGCCTTGGGGCAGATGAGGTTTGAGTCGGGCGCGAGCCTTGGGGCTAGCCTTGACTAGGGACAAACTGGGGAGGCTTATGCCTTGTTCCGAAAGTGAGAAAAAGGACATAGATTCCTTGAGATTCCCGGGCGCTGTGATGAACTTTCGATGCCTGCTGGTTATACTAGTTCAGCAGAGGGTGTTGGTCACACATGAAGTAATAAATAAAACAAATAAATAATATAATATCATTAAATACTTAACTTCGGGACGAAGTTCCTTGAAGAGAGGGAGTATGTAATGTCCCATAATAATTATAAAATAATAAATAATATAATATAATAAATAAGTTAACAAATAATAAGTCAAGAGAATAATAAATAAATAATAAATAAAACATCAAATAATAACTGGAGTCTAAATAAAATAGTAAATAATAAACTGGAGTCCTAAAACAATAAACACTAAGTAAAGTTAAAGAAATCATCAATTAACAAAAGTAAATAACTTAACAAAGAGTTAAACTAAGAAACTAATAAAAAGTAAGTTAAACTAATAGAACACTAAATTAAGTAAAACTAACAAAAGTAAGTTAAACTAAGATAACACTAAATTAAGTAAAACTAGCAAAAGTAAAGTTAAACTAAGATAACACTAAATTAAGAAAAACTTAAGTTGCATGTTGACACAGTGAATGTGTGCATGTGGTTCCCATTCCATTGGTTGGTCTATTTAATAGACATTGAGGAAGATTCAAGGGTCATTTATTCTTTCATCCATTCTCTAGAGAGAAAGGTATGGTGAGGCAAAGGATACCCTGGCAGTAGTACGTTGATTAAGGGCTCGGGGGTGGCCAGTTGTGGAAAGATTACATACAGCTGAGCCTAAAGTTAGGTGGAGAGTTATCCCCAAAACTTTGTTGCGGTCAGCAAGATCTAGATAGCGTTCAACCTTGGAGCCTCAAGTAAGGAAAATTGCCATTTCAGGTAAGTCATCTTACTCATGTTTCTGAAAATTCTATGATGATTAGTTAAACAGTTTTTGGGTTGATTATTCATTGTTTATGTGATATAATTAATTGTCTGTTTTCATTGTTTATGTGATATAATTAATTGCTTGTTAAATTTGGGGTTGTTACATTTCACAACATGTTCCAAAGCACAAGTAGATCAACAACGAGAATAGGATAGACTTAATCAGTATTATTTGACTCTATGTATTAATTCATTGCAATCCCCATGAATGTATCTTTTATTTTAAACTTTTGAAGGACTTCACCCCAATCTTCCATATTTGATTCTCCCAATGAAATGGGGACTCCTATATACTTTAAAAAATTCCACCCAATTTCTACAGGATATTCGAGTGAGTTGGAGATCCCTCTCAAAGTGGTTTCAAAGCAATTCCACCCATACATGTGACTCTTCCTTTCATTTACCATGCCAACCAAATGATCCAAGTAGGAGGCTAGCAATCCTTTAAATCGTTTTGAAATAATTTTGTATGCTCCTCCTAACAAGATATTGTCATCCACAAATTGCTAATGATTCACCTCCTTGAAATTCCTTGCGACGCTGAGACCCATCAAGTAACCTTCCATTCTTGAATGTTCTAAATTTATACTCAAGCTATCAACAACCATAATGTAAAAAAGAGGGGAAAGAGGACACCCTCACCTTAGACCCCCAGTGGCCATAAAGAATGGAGTAGATCTTCCATTTACTAATGGAACTATCCAAGGGACACCTATACAAGCCTTTATCCACTTGATGAATTTAATGTTAAATCCCAATTGTTCCAAAGTTTAAAATAAGAAGGAATACCTTACGTGATCAAACACATTGGTCATATCCAATTTGATAACAATACCCTCTCTTCATTGTACTAAATTTCTTCTTGCACCATAATAACATTGTCCAATATTTGGCATTTCTAGATGAAACCTCCTTTGTTTTATGAAATTATTGTCGGCAAGATCTTCTTCAATCTATTTTCTATTAATTTCGTGAGGATTTCATATGATGCATTGCAAAGTGATTTGGGTCTGAAGCGGGAGAAGTTTATTGGATTCAAATCTTTAGGGATCAGAGCTAGGAAGGAAGAGTTTGTACTTCCACCCAATTTATCCTTGTTTCTGGTCCAATTTAACATTCACATTAGGTCATTTTTTATCAACATCCAAAAATATTTATAGAAGCTTATTGTAAAGTCATCTAGTCTCAGGGCTTTGTCAGAATCTAGGGACCAAATTGCCTCAGTTTCTTCATCTTCCTCTATTGTCTTGATTAGTTTTTGGTTTTCATGGTCTGAAACGATTGTTGGTACACATGAAAGGAACTCCCTTTCTTTATTTCGATCAATTTATTTTTCTTTAATATAAAGATAGTGAAAGTGCGAGAAAGATTCTTGTTTTAGATCAAAAGGTGATGATATTTTATGTTTACCTTCAGGGATTACTTCTCTTACTCGATTTCTTATTTCCCGAGCCTTGGCTTGCTTATGGAAGAAAGTTGTGTTCTGATCACCAACTTTCAACCATATGCTTCACGACTTTAATCTCTGACAATCCTCCTCTTGTGTATTCAAGGAGTGTATATTTTTGCTTAATTGTATATTGCATCTAACAATAATGTACCTAACCCACTAGATGCTCCATGAGAACTTTGGGCAATTATAGTGCTTTCTCTCTAGAATTTTTTGTCGCTTTTAAAACTTTAGCTTTATCTAACTTGGTTTCTTGGAGCATTAGAATCCATGGGCACTCTTGTTTCACTATATCTTTAATCGATAGGGATTTTATAGGGCTTCCCAAACTCCTTATGTTCCAATATAGGATTTTCTTCATTTTCCAAAGGGGTTTTGGGGCTTACCTCCTCTTTCCTATAACTCTTCCTTCTCTTTGGGTGTGGTTGTCTTAAGGATCTCCATTATTATTGTCCGATTCCCCAATTTTTTTATTTTTTTATGCTTCCAGCTCTATTGTTGTCTTTTTAAAAGGTTGTCCTTTCTTTTTTTTGTTTCTCTTTGTCTCTTGGTTGCTTCCCTCATCCGCCCAAGTTAGGGATTGGGTCATGTTCCTTGTGATTATCCTTAGGTGAGGTCCCTTTCTTTTTGGCGAACCACTTGATGAATTTCCATATTTGGGATATCGACTGGCCACATTTCCATCTATCACCTCTTGATTCAAATTAACTTTCGACTCCAAGGTTTGCATATTATTATTTTGTTATGCTTTTGAGGGTTTATCTTATTTTATTATTCCCCCTCTTCTTCCTCATTGTTTGTTTTACCTTCCTTTGGAGGCCCTTCCAGTGCAATTGTCGTGTGTTCTGGTTCATTATCTTCCTAATTCTACAGAGCATCAAACAGTTTGTCAAAGTTGAGGGTGCAAATTTATCTCGAGTAGATTGGGTTTTAGACATTGCCCCTTTCCCCTTGTTTCCACCTCTCTTTTGAATCTACCATTGTTCTTCTTGTCTCGATGATGCCTCTTTTCCTTTTTAAGATTGGGCCTTCTTACAATCTCGTGCAAGATGTCCATACTCATGGTAGTATCTGCATTTGAACTACAATTGTTCGTAGTCTAGGCTCTGAAAATGAGTCTAATCTCCTTGAGTGAGTTTTATCTCTGAGGGAAAACCCTTCTCCAGATACACTTCCACACAAATCTTAGCACATGCAAACTTTCCTCCTTTGGGTTTAGCCCTATCCAAGTATTTTCCCACCCTATTTCCAACAACTTGCAAACAATCATCACTCCAACAAGAGAGCGGGAGCTAGGGGAGTTTAACCCAAACTGGAAGAGTTATCAAAATGTCTTCATTTGCATCAAATTCCAACATTCATTTGTTCAGGTACATCTCTCTGGTTTGAAATAAGATTCTTTCTCAAAGATTACATCCTTATGTTCCTTGAGTTCGAACATAATGGTGAAGAAACCTTTTCCACATCTGTATAGTCTAACATTTCCTTTCATCGTCGGCTTTCAAGCCTGCTCAATCCAATGATCCATAGATCACGAAGACAACCACATCTCAGTGAACTTCTTGACTAAAGCACAATTAGAGAAGCCAATGTAGTTCTATGGAACCTCGTCAGAAGTGCTACAATCGGGATGGATTTTTCCTTTTTAACAAATTTTGCATGCACATCTTTGGATCTAGGTTTTTTAGAGAGGCCGACGACCAAAGGTTCTGGTCTCATCAAGAAAAAGGGGAGGAGCCCCCTCCGAGGATGCCATCTCAAGCGCTCTCTGAGGGTTTCAAGAGGGTTGAAAGTGGGAAACTGTAGAGCATGGACTTATCTAATGAAATGGTAGTGGATGTTATATGCAAGGTCTAATATAATAATACTTATAATGGAGATGATTATTATTATAATATATTGAAATAATAATAATCAATATTATTGAGTATTATACCAATAATGATATATAAAGAAGTAATATTTTTGGAATCTAAACTTCTGTGATCCATCATATAAATTAGTAGAAACTCTTTCGGTAATAATCACATGCACAGGAACGTGGTCGACGCGTTTCGAACCAACCAGTGTGGTTCATCATCAGGACTATGTGAGAGATCAGTTCCAGACATTAAGTATAAATAGATGTAGAAATGGCTCAACTAGCTATTAGGATAACAGCTAGTTTGACTTTTAAAAAAGTAAATATTCCATTATTTATTTAATTTAATTAATTTTTATCTATTTATTTATTTATAAATTCTTTAATATATTTATACAACTAATTAACCAATTAATTAATATAATGGTAATTAATTTAACAAATTGTGGTGTATATATGTATATTTTCCTTATTAATTATATAATAATCAATTATTAAATATTAAAAATAAAATTAATTATTATTCATATAATTTAATAATAACAAACTACCTATTAAATAATCAAACACTAAGTTTAAAAAATAAAAAAATAAAAATAATAATAATAATAATAATTATTATTATTAAGCATAATAATAATTTTAAAAATAAAAATAAATAAATAAATGAGGACGAAAATATAATCCATAAAAATAAATAAAAGCTGAAAATAAAATAATAATAAAAAAATATAAAATATAAAAGAAATAAAAATAAAAAAAAATAAATTAAAAAATAAATAAATCAATAAAAAATGAATATATATATATATATATATATATATATATATATATATATATAAATAAAATAAATATAAAAATATAAAAATAATAATAATAAAATAAATAATAATAATAATAAATAAATAATAAATAAAAACAAATAAATAAATTAATTAAAAAAAAAAATCAAGAATATAAGGCAGGAATCCAGCACCTGCTGATATTCCAACCGCCATCTCTATTGAGATTAATGGGCCTTTTCTCAATTTCAAGGGCCTCTCTCAACTTACGATGATGAAAATGGTCGATTCTAGCAATGACCTTAGCATCTTCTATGCAAACATGATGGTTAGTCTTTTCTGCATGCTCAACTAAGGCAGACGAGCGAGATCTTCTGTGCTTGATATCAGCAGCATGCTCACACATCCTTTGATTAATCGATCGACCAGTCTCACCAATGTAAGGAGTCCCACATGAACAAGGAATGATGTAGACACCTTTTCCATCTCTGGGGTCAATCGGATCTTTAATCAATTTTAGAGAACTACGAATTGTATTAAGGGGTTGGAAATAAGAGGATACCTTATGCCTTTTAAGAATCTTAGAAATCTTATTAGTGGTACCCTGGATGAACGGAAGGCTGACACTGCCACACCATTCACTAGGCTCTTTTTTATTTTTATTTTTAACAGAAGGACCTTTTTCCGCTTTAAGGAAAGCTTTGAAGCCCCGCGACATACTATAACCATTATTACAAAAGACATTCAACAGATGGGTCTTTTCCCCCTCAAGGTGAGACTCATCAGAGATTCTCAGCGCCCTAGTGGCTAAGGTGCTAAGGACACCTAATTTTTGAGCAGGGAAATGGTGGGAGCTAGCATGAAGATATTGCTCAGTATGAGTTTTCTTACGAAAAACTTGATGGGAAAAAGAACCATCATCATTTCTAGAGATAAGGACATCAAGGAAAGGAAGGCTACCATCCACCTCATGTTCCATGGTGAATTTTATGGAACGCGATTGGCTATTAAGACGAATGAAAAATTGATCTAATTTATCCTTGCCATGAGGCCAGACAACACAAGTATCATCAACAAACCTTTTCCATAACTTAGGCTGGAAAAGGGCTGATGAGAGAGCCCTAGATTCAAAGTCCTCCATAAACAGATTCGCAACTATCGGGGAAAGGGGAAAACCCATGGCAACGCCACAAGTTTGCTCATAGAATTCACCTTCAAAACTGAAGAAAGTGGAGGTTAAGCAAAGTTCTACTAAATGGGCCGTGTCAGGATCAGTAATGCGATTAATAACATCAATAGCCTCATTGATGGGGATATTGGTGTAAAGCGAAACAACATCAAAACTAACAAATCTATCATCAATATTCAATTTAACGTCCTTCAAATCCTTCACGAAAGAGTAGGAATACTGTGCGGACCGGAACTTTATTAGAATTGTTTAAGATTGGACTTGAGATCATGGCTTGTGTTAAAGATGTTTGGTTGGCTGTTCTTATCAACGGTGTCTACTGATTTCTTTCTGGTTGGAAGGGGATTGTGACAAGGATGCTCACTATCGCTATTTCTCTTCATTCTAATTATGGATAGCATTAACAGGAAGATTAATTTGGAAAGACATTTAGGTGTTTTTAGTGAAATAAATATGGCTTCGAAGGTCAGTATCACTCATCTATTCTTTATCTATGATATTCTCACTTTTGGAATTATTTCCAGGACTCAATGGGAGGCCTTTCATTATATTTTCTATCGTTTTGGGACGGCGCCTGGGCTTATTGCAAATAGTTCAAAATATCTTATTTCGGAGACATGGGGAGATACATTTTTGGAGTTGCCACGCGGCCACTTTAGGATGGGTTCTCATATTTGGCGAGCCTTATTTCAGCTGCCATAGGCCCATTAATGCGCCCAGGCAGGAAATGCCCGCCGTCGGATTAAAGCTGTAGAGGATCGTGCGGCGGACATTTCCTGCCTAGGCGCATTAATGGGCCTATGGCAGCTGAAATAAGGCTCGCCCTCATATTTGGGCTTCACTCTGAAGCCTATTGGATATCGGTTGGCGGATTGGACATGGTTGCTCCACAAGTTCGATAAAAATCTCAATGGATGGACATACCGTTGGCTCGTTGGATGCATCTTTTTTATGTTTCTGCTTTTATTATTTCCAGAATCCGCTCCAAACTGGCACGGTTCTTATGGTCAGGTGTGAAGGGGGATTACAAATATCATTTAATTCCTTGGGATTCCATAACAAAGCCGAAGGACCTGTGAGGCTGGGGATTACTGGATACCGCTGCGTTTGGCAGATCTTTGCTTATAAAAACCCTGTGGCGTGCCTTATGGATGGTATTTGGTCACAGATTGTATCGGCCAAATATCTCTTACAAATATTGATTACACACTGGATTAAGCTACATGAAATTGGCATCAAGCGGGGATCTTATATATGGAGGGGCTTCCGGAAAATGAAAACTTGGTTTCTGCAATTATGGAATTGGTTGCATTATGGGACTTGCTATGGGTAGTTTCAGTAAAAACATGTTCAAAATCTACATGTATATGGTTACTCCATGACCATTGTTTAGGGTGCGAAGGGATGCACGTCTTTTAATTCCTTGATCTCAGAGGATGGAAGGATCGGGTAAAGGCTTTTATATCATCCTTCATCAACTTTGATAAACAATATGGTTGACTCTCTTTCCAAATCTGGGATGGTGGATTCTGAGGGCTTTATATATTATTCCTTTGTATCTGATGGTGAACCCTGTGTGGAGGGGCTTATGGCTTTCCCATAACTATTTGGTGCTATTTGTTTTGCTTGCCTTTTTTATTATTATATATTTTTATTTTTGGCTGTAGTAAAAAAAACCCACAGATCATAGAATAATTTATGAGTTAAAAAAACCACAGATCATAGAATAATTTAGACATTTGGGTAAAATTATAAAAAATTTCAGTAAAGGATTTTGAAAATCTGTAGTTAAATTTCAGTATTTTGGACGTCTTATTAAGGTTTTTTTTTATGGTGTTGAATCTATTTTTATTACCAAAAATGCAATTCAAACACTCCAACTACCTAATTTTTTGAATTTTGTTTTACCAAATTCTAGCAAAAACTGCCTTCCCAGCGATTCTGTTACATCGTCCGTAAACAACTCCTCACTTTTGTACTTATTATGGTTTCTGTGAATATCTTTTATGTTTGAGCACTGTTTGGAAATGTTTTCTGGGTTTTTCTGTGCATGTTAAAGATCACATCATGTTTGATACTGTTTCACAGCACATGAAATAACTAATACAAATATAACTGGTTTTATAGTATCTTAAAAAAATCCATTCCTATTTTTTTCGCCAAAAAAAAAAAGAAAGAATCGGAATTGAGCTAATCTTGAAAGTTTATTCTAGGTGTTAATTATATTTATGTATCTTATAGCACTGTATAGAGATATCGAAGCTACACAAATCGTTCCTCGTTATATACAAAAGGCTATGGTCAAGGTCGGCTGCGGAGCAATAGGACATTCACGACATGCAGCTTAGGAATTACTCTCAACCTATTTTTACCTATGGATTTTAAGTTATTATCGGCACACGCAGAAAATATATTATTTCAGAAAAAAAATAGTAACCGTAATTGATTTATAAAAGCCAAAACGAAAAAAAAATGTATATTTAAATTCATTTTTCATATCTTGAGTGGAAAAATGTTGATATTAAAAACAAAAAAATATATATTTAAATTAAGTTTGTATTTCTCTAAAACGTTAGAAATTTATAATTAAGGTTTTAAATGATTAAAATAAAAATAATTAAAATGACAATATTGATTATTAATATATAGTTTAATTATAATTTATATTAAGTTTGGATTCCTTTACAAGATTAGAAGTTTATAATTAAAAATTTTAATTTTGTTAAAAAAAAGAAAATGATAATGTTGATTATGAATTTTTAGTTGAATTATAATTGTAGGACCAAACAACTTTCAACCATAAATGGATAAATAAATCTCCAAATTCTAAATGGGATGTTTCGCATGCACCACATGTTCGCTTGACTACATGATGAGGGGCAACATACCTTTTTAATTGTTTAAATATGAAGTGTATTCACAATACAGGGGATGTCTTTAATTTGTTGTTTGTCATTCATCAAATGGATCACCACCCATGCATTACAACTGCAACAAATCTACTCACTCTGGAAAATACCAATTTGCCTCGTGTGAGCAGTCGAATATTACAACCATTAATGAGGAGTTTAAATGAAAAAGTTATAGTTACCACCCACATTACATCTAGCGACAAAATCAGACAGAAGGCTCTTCGACAATGTTGGGAATTTCAAGTGGTTAAATGGGGGGCTCTCAAAACTCATAACCATTTCTTGCGAAGGAGCTAGGTCCTTGATCACCAACTTGACCTTGTCCAGACCTACACAACATGCACAAAGTGATTGTTTTTCCTTTGGTTACACCAATCTTAGACTTTCTCAACTTTCCTAGTGAGCCTCTTGGAAAGGAATGTCAACTTGTTAACGAGCTTTGTTCCACAGTTACAACATTTTCCTTTCTCGGCTTTGAATTGCAATTCACGTTGGCCACTATAATTTTCTCTTAGATGAATATATATCTTGCTTTTTGGACCTGGCTCAAGAGCTTCGATGAGTGGGAATCCATCTTGACAACAAGCTAGCCATGCCTTGTTGCAAGTTGATCATCCTCTCCCCTTGGTTATTTCTTGCGGTTATTTCTTACTCTTATACCTTTAGGTGGATCAGTTTCGAATTCCACCTCTATTAAGGTTTTGGGTTTTGTTTCTTTCTTGTTAGTCTCTATTCCCTTACAACCTTGTTGGCCATAGCACCCTTGCATTGGTGAATAACATCTGAACTGAAGCTACAGATAGGCTACCAAACAAAATGCTTCAAGCTTCAAGCATTGAGCCTCATACTTTGGTCTTTATTCCTCCTCCTCTTCCAACATCCTCTGGGTTGTTTACCCACTCTAGTTGATAGAAAAAAAGAGACAGATTGTGCATTTTGGAGATGGAGCTTGCATGCATGCATTCGAAATTCATTGCTTAGGGTTCGATTATGAGGGCTTCGTGATGCATGTATGTCCCTCAGAGAGAGCTTGCATGCATGCATTCGAAATTCATTGATTGGGGTTTGATTTCGAGGGCTTCGTGATTCTCAAACCTGATTTCTCCATGTGGCCAGAATTTCCTGCATCTCTCGAGATTCGCTATCAGTACACAACTTGCATGCATGTGTGTCCTTGAGACAGAGCTTGGATGCATGTGTTAAAAGTTCGTTGATCGGGGTTCGATTTCGAGGGCTTCATGATTCTTAGTTTGATTTCTCCATGCGATCATACCATTAGGGGAGATTTGAGGTCTAAAATGGGCCTCATAAGGAAATTATAAAATAATAGTGGAAATAATAAAATAATATTAGATTATATCATCAAATTTTAGAGGGAAAAAAAGAAAAAACTATTTTTTCAACTCGTATTTTCAACTTAGCTCCCTATGGGTTTACTCAAATTTCGAGCGACAACACTCGTTAGATGTAGAATTTGATTCCTCATCCAAGAAGTATCCATGTTTCATAATTTTGATGGACCCTACTACACGAAAAATGAGAAATACATGAAAAATGTGATTACAATCACCATTTTTCATGTATTTCTCATTTTTCGTGTAGCAGGGTCCATTGAAAGTATGCAACATGGGTACTCCTTCGATGAGGAATTAAAGTTTGCATATAATGAGTACTCTCGCTCGAAATTTGAGTAAAACCTTAGGGAGATAAATTTAAAATATGAGTTGAATTTTTTTTTTTTTTCATTTTTACTCCAAAAATAGTGAATCATCCCCCATGGTTGACATCATTATCTTGAATCCTATTGGTTCGTATAAAGTTTATTTTGGTTGTACATTTTTCTTAGGAGACCCATTTTAGACCTCAAAATTTCTCTAATGTTTCTGCATCTCCCAAGATTCTCTATTAGTACACAAGACCTATGATGGACTTAGACATGGACGTCAATCAAATCTTTGAAATATTGTCAGAGACCCCAGCTTCGCCTGAACCTGCAGTAGTTGTGGCTGAGGGTTGAGGTGTAAAACTTGAAACTAGGATCATGAATTAAGACTTCTCATTTTGGATAGCTTAGGTAAAACAAATGCTGCGAAAAATTGAATTTATTGAAATTGAAAACAACAAGATCTGTTCATAAATACACATCCTCTCTGTTATAGTTTCAGAGGTAGAAGGGGATAATTTATCCCTTAACAAGATATTACATGAAAGAAGAGAGCAATAAATTCTCCATCTTCCAAATGATGCGTTGCATGCAGATATCCTCGACATTAAAATCAAGCAGGAAGAAATCTGATCCCAACAAGCCACCTTCAAATAAGAAACTGAGACACACATCAATTCTTGGGCACAGGTGGTTCGGGGGAAGGATAAAACTCCTACACCTCTTGCAAAAATTGAGGAGGTCGTGCAAGCAAAACTTGTGGAAGAACGCACCAGACGAGAAAGATAATTAAATCTCAAGGTGAGAGGTCACCCCTTACCTTACCTCTCTCCAGATCCTATGGAAGTGGGGGCTAGGTTCCTACGGGACACCCTTAGCCTCCCCGATATAGCTCTGGATAGAGCTTGACTAGGCTACAACTCCATTCTCTTCCTCAAGTTCCGGACTGCATCCGATCCTCCACGCCCTTAAGGTTAAGTGGAAGTCGTTTTCTCTTCCCAGTAGGATTTTCTTGGATGGGGACCTCACTCAAGCACAAGTTGTGGAACTTAAACAATCTAGAGAACAAGTTATGGCATCATGACAAGAAGGGAAATGGGAAGTTATCAAGAATCTTCAAGAAGTCATTCGGGACTCCTTCCCACCAGGGTGGGAACCCCGAGCTGAAGGTTCCAAATGACAAGCCCGCTTAGGGAGACGACAGGGTACAATCATTTCTATCTACTGTTGGAATGAAACTGGATCTTTCTAGTTATCGTAAGGACTCTTATATGACGCTTTCGAATCAACAGACATCCTCTTCGTGATAGAGACTCATGTGAGCCATGTTCGACTTATCCAAGATATTGCAGGTTATCATTGGCTCTTAGTTTGCAGGCAAGAGACGAGGAGCTCAAGAGGGGTCAAAGGATCAGGTGGAGTTGCATGTTTTACTAGTGACTCACTCCAGAATAGGGTATCTTTTGTAGCCGAAGATGATTTTGTCAGGTTTATGTGGATTCATATTAGTGTCAGAGTCTCTCCTCTAAGGGACATCTACCTTGCAGTTTGTTACTTTCCTCCAACCTCTTCACCATTTTCCATCCATAGCGGCTCAAATGGGAACCTATTTATAAACACGTACACCAACATCACTAAGTACTCTACTGATGGGGAAGTCATCCTCCTAGGTGATTTCAATGCTCAAACTGTAGATCTCCAAATCCCTCTCCACGATCGATCATAAGGTGCTTTTTGTACCCAGGGGATAAATCCAAATTTAGTAGGGCTTCACTGGATGTCAGATGATGTTTTGGGGCCTACTACAGTTTATGGTAAGAATCTATTGCAGTTGGGGGAATCCTAGGAGTTGTTGATTTTAAATGGTCTCCCTTGTTTCCCGGACTCCTGCTTTTTCACATGTCAGCCATATAGCAGGGGTGCGAGTGTAGTTGATTATGTCCTCATTAGCCATAACTTGCTCCCTTTTATTCACCATATCTCAATCTCCCCCATCCCTCTTATCGATCATGCACTTCTTTCCTTCTCTCTCCAGTTTAATCCTCCCCTCCCACTCCATCCTTCCCCTCGGGGCCCACATTGAACAACCTTTCAATTTGATGAAGGCGACCCTAACATCTTCTCCTATACCCTACGCAAGATGCTCCCATTAGAGACCCAGTTCTCTGTGCCTAATTCTGATTCCACTAAATACACCTTTATTTCATCTGCCATTTGGTAAGCAACACTCAATTCCTTCCCCCACTCCACTCGTTCCACTTCCACCTCCCTAAAAGTTGGATCTTGCCCCATGAACAAATGGTATGATGGCAAATGCAAGACTTTACATCGAGAACTTTGATATGCTTTCACCCACTCTCAATCGTTCTACTCTGACCTACAATCCTCTTATTGTCGTCTCCTCTGTCATACTAAATGACTCTTTGTCTGTAATAGAATACAAGAACTTTCTACTCTCCTTGCCTATTACCCTAAATAATTCTCGCGTACCATCTTTCCCCAACGCTCCACTCTTCCATCTGACCTCGACCCTACATCCATGTTCTCTCACACTTCAAACCTTTATGATATTCTTGGGCAGGCCCAAATTCATGTTACCTCCCCACCCTCTTCCTGTTACCTATTGTCAGACAAAGAGATTAGAGATGCCATTTGGGTGATGAACAACAACAAAGCCGCTGATGAGGAAGGCTACCAAGTAGAGTTCTTTAAGCATAGTTTTTGTGCTTTGGTTAGCTACTTGGTTGATCTCTTCAACCATGTAGTCTGTGAAGGATTTCCATCGGCATGGTCACACCACATCATCCATCTGATCCACAAATTAGGGTCTAAAACAAATCCAAATAACTACAAAACGATCATGGTGGGCCATACGTTCTCGAAGTTGTATACTATTGTTCTACATAACAAGCTCTCTAGTGATCTTGAGCACAAAAAACTGAAAGCTTGGGGATAGACAGGTTTTTTACCAGCTCATCAAAATATTAACCACATCTTCACCCTTTGCGTCGTGATTGAGGAGGCATGACACTGCTCTTCAAAAGTCTATTGTTGTTTCGTATATTTTCAAAAATATTTTCACTCTGTTTCGAGGGAATCCTTACTCTAGAGACTCGAAGATATTGGCATCTTTGTGACCCTATTGACAACTATTATGCACCTATATGAATCTGTCCTTGGTTGTCTTTGCATGCCTCATGGGATGTCTGATTTCATCCAAAGCACTATTGGGGTTAAACAGGGTTGTCCATTGTCCCCTGTCCTGTTTGGGATCTATATTGATGAGTTGGATGAATTTCTACAGAAGCATATGCAGGACATCGATGCTTGTCTTCTTCACCAGGTTTTGATATCTATTATACTCTTTGCTGACGACCTGGTCCTCCTCTCCTCATCCCTAGAAGGATTACAAAGGTGGTTCGATGCCTTAGCTTTGTTTTGTGATCTTCGACAGTTTATGGTCAACCTAGGTAAAACCAAGGTTATGATCTTCAATGGGGTGAAGAAAACTTTAGACCGTCACTTCTTATTTAGAGGGGAGGAGGTTGAGATCACAAGCAAGTATACTTACTTGGGGGTGCAAATCTCAGGTCTTCGCTTTAGTTTGTGACCAGTGTTGAAGCCCCAGACCAATAAAGGATATGGATCCTTAGCCCTTCTCGAGAGACAGTGCTTTCGACATCACTTCCAAGACATATCATCCAAGATGAGCCTCATGGACACCTTGATTTGTCCCACTGTTCTATAGGGCTCATAGATTTGGGGATCGTCTTTACTTGAGTCAAATTGTGTTTCAGTTGAGAGAGTCCAGATTCTTCTTCTCCACCACATCATTATATTTAAACAGACAGGACCTCAACACATCATCCTTATAGAGCTTGGAGCTCATCCCTTTCGGCTTGAGACAGTCTTAAGATTGGTTTCATTCTTGCTTCGTGTATGGGGCTTTATAGACTCGATAAAGAGTAGGGACCGATATCCTTACTTGGAATATTTCTCTTTTGAGACTATTTCCTGTTCTACTCCTGCATACCGGGCAATATGTTGGTTTATAGGAGTTTCAGACCTATTAGATTCACTGGGATTTCAGTTGGATCAACTCCCTCCTTTTTGATATTCCAAGGAGGACATCTACAGACAGTTCGTCCAGGTCACTTGGGTCAATCCTCCGAGAGGGTTGCGCCAAAAGATGGCCTTCTACGTTGAGCAGTTCATGGAGATGAGAGACAGACTGATTGTTCGACCCCAGTATACATTTCACCACTCTATGCATGCTCTCTGCATTCCTCTAGGCCAGTTCAAAGCAAGTTCTCATAGACTTTGGGTAGAGACAAACCACCAGATTGATAGACTAGATAGAATCTATCAAGTATGTCATTTACAAGAAGTGGAGACCGAGGTGCACTTCATTTTTGGATGCCATGTCTATTACGAGATCAAAAGGAAGGTTCCATTTCTTGTTCAGATATTCTCAGGCCCTCGCCGACTTTTTCAGGTATCCCGATTAGAGATGTTTGGCCCTATATATGCACGAGGCTCTCAAGTTCGGAGAGCATATTCTTCAGCGTCCCATCAAACCAAACCCCACACAAAGGATCACGACACTTTTCAGGGTACTACCTTCAGACAGGGGCATGAAGAGATCGATTGATACCAATACATATCTAGATTCTAGATCAATGAGGATCTGTGGGACCTCACCCTGCCACACAAGATCTGAACAACATATTTGTCTCAGATACGTTCTTGGGAGATGGACTAGGTCCTCTAGACCTCAACAGCACACGAGCTCCCCCAGGCAACGATTTAGTGGATAATCCAAAATTTCCATTGGCTCTTCATCAGGCCAACAAACTTTGTTGAGTTTCTCCAGTGTTCTTCATTCAACCTCAGATGTTAGGAGAGATGGGTTTGATCCTCAGACCCATTAGCTCATGGATCTTCTCTGCCAGGGCATTTCATGCATTGTATCTTTTATGTTCATGCATTGTATCCTTTATACTTCATGCATTGTATATTTTTATAGGAGACCATTTGGTTCTCCCGCATTGTATGGACATCATTGTACTTAACAGTCCCTTTGAACTACTTTGTGGTCAATAGTTGTACATAAATATAATTATCTTATCTTATCTTATCTCAACACTTTGACCTCTGGGGAGCATCCTTTCTCTGGACCCATCCTTTCTTGGAAAATTTTCTCCTTGTTCGACCCTCTCTGATTTTGATTCCCTACCTTGGACATTGTTCCTGGCGCACTTTCCTACGAACACCTCAACACCCATCCACCCTTGTCTCATCTTTGACACCCCCCTCCTTGCTTGCATGCCCAACCTTCCCCCTCGTGCAACCAACATGCCATGTTAGAGAGATCGTCAAGGGATGGTGTGCTACCAAGAGTGCAATAATTAGGGCAACACAAGCTCAACTCAGATATGAAGGTTCAACAACATGTTTTCTGAATCTCACCCCTCCTCCTATTCAAGAAGAACTCTCACGGGCCAAAAGGGAAATAGCCAACCAACAACATCTTCTCTTGAACACAAATGTACTGAAAGATATGGTTGATTAGGTGCCTGATGCATGTCACACACGTGGCCGATATAATCAATACATGTACATTGTGGACCTATATTGAAAGATGAAGTATTTACTAGGAAAAGTCTTACATGACAGGCATGAAAACAAGGAGGACCTCCTTCTCTCCATGGAACACCTACATTGGCACATGACATTCCCGGACCATCGCATAGAGTGCATAGAGTGCAGTAAGAAGCACCTTGGTACCCCCCTAATGTTGGTTTCTCATTGGGCAACAACAATGAGCCAATCCAGGTTGCAACAATAGACTTGAATCCCTCCTCTTAGTCTATTGACTCTTATCAGTTATTGGTTTCTTTGTCTTTTTCTCAAGGCTTTGAAGGCCCGACTTTTAGCGTATGTATTTTGTATTTTGAATCTCTAGGTAGCTTCTTGTATTTTGCCTCCCTTGAACAAGTACATTTTTAGATATGGTCGGGTTTACCAAGTGATTGGCCAATCTAAAACCTCTAGCACTCTCATGTAACATCTTGTTTAGAGGGTAATAAAACTATTTATTCCAAAAACAAGAAAAGAATGGATGAATACATAATTTTAAGTACGCACTCGATTAATGGCACAACATTAAATAGTGGAAAGATAAGTGTTCAATAATAAATATACAATTAGTTACATACATTGCACATGTTAGTACTAATTTATATAGGTGAAGTCTAATGATTTTAAGTTTTTTCTTTCTTATATCAAGAGATATAATCCTTGGTGAGATTAATATTTTTAGTTGTTTGAAATGCATTGAGCCCTAAAAATACCTAATGTTCTTAGTTTGTACAAATTTAACAACTAAAATATGTCATTCCAACAATTTTTGAATAGATTTTTAGCAAAATTCATTGAAAAATATACCTTAGATAGAACAAAAGAACATAACATTGTGACTTGATTGTTTATATATACATAAATTGCATATAAATATATTAGTATTTTATTTAAGTAATTTACATACTAAATTAGCAGTAACATGTTTCATTATGTGTTTGCTAACATGGTTTTATGGATAATTTATAAGGTTAGAGTGGAATTATGGCTCTGGAGGGTTTTCACTCTCATAAAAGAAATTATAAAAATAAAATAAAAGAAATATATAAAAGAAATACTATCCACTTCCTGTTTTTAAACACCTTAAATTTTAATGATATTATTAAATACTTTAAAGAATAAGAGAAAAAACATTGTTACTTAATATTAATATCCAAATTAACATAAATTAACTATCCAATATTATATTTTATTTTAAACATATAGAATATAATTACATTATTATTTATTTATTATAAATATATATATATATATATATATAATTATGAAATTAGAGACAAATTTAATCATAATATTTGTTAAATCTTGCCAAATTTAACATGAACAATTCAAAGCTCCAAAGGATAGCTCAATTGGTTGAGTTCTTGTTGTTAAGTACCTTGTCAATTAGAAGATGAACAATTCAAAGCTCCAAAGGATAGCTCAATTGGTTGAGTTCTTGTTGTTAAGTACCTTGTCAATTAGAAGATCACCACCAGGTCAAATATCCTTGATACCCTTCCAATTAGTCCAGATAAACTAATGTGGATTTGCAAATTATAAAATAAAACATATTTATTAAATCATATTTTACAAAATGAAATTAGCCAAAATTACCAATTATTAAATCATACTTTACAATGTGAAAGTTAACTAAGGTTGCCAATTTCTCTTCCCTGCAAGTTTAACTAAGGTTGCCAATTTCTCTTCCATGCAAATTATAAAATCCAGAAAAGCAACAGTCTGTTATAAACTTTTTATTTTCCCTTCTATTTTTATTCTTAACAGATTTATAACATCACAATATATTAAATATTTCAAATAAGAGAAAAATCAGCCTACCTGGACAACTTACACTATATACAATACATAACTGCAAACTTTACTTCTTATCTTAACCAACATGTAATTTTTCACCAATTTTAATGAAGATACTCATTTAGCTGCCGCAAGTGGATCTCCCCTAGCACAACAAAAATGTTAGTGTCTTACAAGCATCTATCTATTCACTTGACCTTAACCTGCACAGTGCCAAGTAGGCACCTTTCTTTGTAACTTTCTTCCATTGCTACAACAGTGAGTCTGGATACTTTGGAAGGAAGGCTTGTAATCTTCCTCACCCTCATTAGTTGTTACAAGCAGATCTTTGAAACCACAATAAGAATGTGAATACCTCATAAATATAGGTTATATTTAAATCAAAATGAAAGTTCCCAAACATGCTGAATGCTCACTAGCATTTTAAATGCAATTAAACCTTCCCAAATGATAGTGAGAATGTGATTAGTAATTACACAATAAGCATCAAGTGACATTTGAGCCCTGAGCTTCATCAGGTTACATTTGACCCTTGAGCTTGATCAGGATACGTTTGAGCTCTGGGCTTAGTCAGCTTGCCTCTAAAAAAAATCAAGAACAGTTGGGTACCTTTCTTGAAACTTTCTTCCATGGCTGCAATACAGAGTCTGAATACTTAGAGGGGAAGGCTTGTAATCTTCCTCGCTTTGAGCGAATCCCGGATGTGGCTCCTTGCCCTATCTCACACACATTTGAAATGCTGTTAAAACTTAAAACTATGTTGGAATGCTGTTAAAACTTAAAACTATGTTGGAAATCCCCAGGTTCGCTAACCTTATTTAAGGGGAAAAAAATTACAGACTCCAAACCACGATCTTCTTCCAAGCATTGATGGTTTTGCAAACTAGGTTTACCCAAAGCATATTCGATTCGCCCTAAGTTGTTTTTGGGTAAAACCTGGACTGAAACCTTTTCCTGAATTTCGATGCCGACAGTTCTATGATGTCGCTAACCTTCTAATAGTTCAATGGCATCTACCAGCAAATAGAGAGATCCACCAATACTGTTCTCCTGGTTTGCAATCTTTTGATCGTATAAAACGAGGCTTCTTACGCTAGAATTCCCCTGGCCTCTATCTTCACTACCAGATATGTGAGAATTTCTATTATAAATCTGAGAATTCATGCCATAGCGTAGAAATTTCCGGGAGCCCATCTGTTATAAAACATGAAAATTGAAATGGGTATTCAGAAATTTTGGATTAATCTAATAAACAACGCGTTAACTTTGACAGTTTGAGACTGAAACTTAGAGAGATTTTCGTTTACCTTAAGGGACTTGGACAACGCCTTGACATCGGTAGAATGCTGAATGCGAGGAATGGGATGTAGAAATGCAGTGGATTCTTTTCTGCCCTTCATATTCATTTTCTGCTTCATATTTGCTTGGCACTTAGAATTCTGTGGAGGAGGAGAATCTTGGTCTCCCACAAAAGCCCTAAAATAATTTGGGAACTTTGCAGAAATATCATCCGTTGTTGGAGAAGAATGAGCAATACTGGTGTTATGATCTAGTTGGGAATACATATGCTCTGCAGAGATGTTAAAGAAGAGTATTCCTTAACTATTCTTCTGATTGGTGTAAAGCTACAGCTAGTCCTCTCACCAGTGCTTCTTACAGAACGGAGTCGTCTAACGAGCCGGAGGAATTGCCCGGACGGTCAAAATTGGCTGGAATCCGGGCCAAAAAAATTTAAAAAATCGTGCAGAAACAGTGTTTGAATCCTGATTTTGACATTGGAAATGGATTCAGCACCATCAAAAACCTGTAGGACACCCAAAATATTAAACTTTGATAGTTATAACATGGATTTAGAAAAATTCCTCCCGGATTTTCTGAAAATCTTATCGGAATTTTCATGATTTTCAGGGCGATTCCTCTGTCTAGTTAGACTACGGCCTTACGGAACCACGACCCTCTTCGCTAATCAACGAAGTCTTATTTTCTTTCCCAGCTTGAAAACTGATGTGGGTGTGAAGAATATTTGGAAATGAAACATACCTCTCGCAACTGATGGCTATGGCGTCCCCGGTATGTTATATTATTTTATCGAATCCGCAATTTTCTGCAACTGTTCGGTTGGGCTGCATTAGCGGTATTCACATCCAAAAGCTTGGCTTCTCCTCTGGCTGATAAATTTGTGTATTGTGAAACGATCATAATTGGGCTGATCTTGAACGTATAGGCCACACTTATGGAGGTTGAGGAGTTGCAGAAGGAGAACAAGATTCGCAGTAAAGAAATGGAGGAATGAATGTTGGAAGAATGATACGGTGTTAATTTATCGATTTTTATAGATAATGAAGGTGCACAGGTCGTTCCTCGTTATATACATGAAGAGAGGATACAAGAGGGCTATGGTCTGGCCTAGCTGTGGGGCAATAGGACATTCACGACATGCAGCTTAGGTCTTACTCTCAACTTATTTTTACCATGAAATTTTATGGATTTTAAGTTAGTATGGGTACAGGCAGAAAAATAGTAACAGTAATTGATTTTTAAAAAAACAAGAGGTTTAATGGAAAAATATTGATATGAAAAAACCTAATCTATATATATTAAAATATATAATTGTAAGGGTTGTAAATTTATAATTTAAATTTAAATTATTAAAATAAAAATATCTGAATAAAGGTTTTGTGATTTATAAATTGAATAATGAGAAAATTTTAAGTGAAAATCATATCATAAGAGTTAGGTTTCTCTGTTTCCAACCATTCAATGTGGTTCATCGTCAGGACAACCATTAATGAGGAGATTAAATGACAAGGTTATGATTACCACCCTCAGCAAAAAAAGACAACAAGCTCTCTGGGAATATTGTGCGTTTCAAGTGGTTAAATTGGGGGCCCTAGAAAAAGTGGTTAAATTGGGGGCTCTAGAAACTCAGAACCAATTATTGTGAAGGAGTTGGGACCTTGATCACCAACACCACCCTACTTAGTCCTACATGCCATGCACAAAATAGATTGTTCTTCCCTTGGTTACAAAGATCTCAGAATTTCTCGACTTTCCTAGAGAGCCTCTCATAAAATAATGCCATCTCGTTAATGAGCTTTATTCTATAGTTTCAACATTTACCTTTCTCAGCTTCGAACTGTGATTCACGTTGGCCACTAGAATTCGCTCTTAAATAAAGTTATATCTTTCTTTTCAAACCTGGCTCGAGAGCTCAGGTGTAGTGGGATGCCATCTTTACAGCAGGCTAGCCATACCTTATTGCATGTCATCCTCTCCCATTGGTTATTTCTTGCTCTTACGCCTCTAGGTGGCTCAGTTTTGAATTCCACCTCTGTTAAGGTTTTGGGTTATGTTTCTTTATTGTTAGTCTCTATTCCCTTACAACCTTGTTGGAAACTCATTCTCTCTCAACACTCTGACCTCTGGGGCACATCCTCTCTTTGGACCCACCCTTTCTTGAAACAATTGCTTCTTATTCAACCCTCTTTGATTTTGACTCCCTGCCTTGGACATTGTTACGAGGGTGCTTTCCTGCAAACACCTCATTCCCTATCCACCCCTGTCTAATCTCTAACACCCCTCTCCTTGCTCTCAAGCCTAGCCTTCCCCCTCGTGCAACAACCATGCCCCATTAGAGAGCTTGTGTCCATCAAGGGGCAACATACTATTAGGAGTGCAGCAATCGGGACAACACATGGATTCAAATCAGAGCTAAAGGTTCAGAAACATGTTGTCAAGATCTCACCCTACCTCCTATTCAGGAAAAACTCTCACGGGCCAAAAGTGCAATAGCTAACCAACGATGTCTTCTCTCGAACATGGAGGTATTGATAGATATGGCTGATTGGGTGCCTAATGCATGCCACACTCATGAACGATATAATCAATACATGTACACTGTGGACCTATATTGACACATGAAATATTTAGTGGGAAAATTCTTACATGATAGACATGAAAACAACGAGGACATCCTCCTCTAGATGTAACACCTACATTGGCACATGACATACTTGGACCATTGACTAGAGTGCATTAAGAAGCACCTTGGCATTCCCCCTAGCGTTGGCTTCTCACTGGGCAACAACAAGGAGTCAATTCAGGTTGCAACAACAAACTTGAATCCCTCTTCTGAGCCTATTGACTCTTGTTATGTTTTCATTTTATCAACTATTGGTTTCTTTGTCTTTTTTTGTCAAGGCCCTACTTTCAACTTATGTATTTTGTATTTTAAATCTTTAGTTAGCTACATGTCTTTTGTCTCCATTAAATATATATATATATATATTTGGATATGATTTGGATTCCTCACTAATTAACCAATCTAAAACCTCTAGCACTCTCAAGTAACATCTTGTTTAGAGGGTAATACAGCCATTTATTCCACACAAAAACAGAAAACTGGATGAATAAATAATTTTACATATACATTGGATTGATGGCACCACAATCAATAGTGCAAAGATAAATGTTGAATTGTAAATATGCAATTAGTTAAATAAATTGGACGTGTAAATACTAATTTATATAGGTGAAGTGTAATTGTTTTATATTTTTTCTTTCATATATTATGTGATATAATCATCAGTGAAATTAGTATTTTTACTTTTTGAAATGCAATTTTGAATGCATAAACCCATTGAGAGCCTAAAAAACCAAGGTACTTGTTTATACAAATCTAATAGCCAACATATGTCATTCCAACTATTTTTAAATGAATTTTCAACAAATTCATTAGAAAATATGCCTAACAAAAAGATAAAGAGTAGAACATTAAAACCACATTTTTATATATACAAAAATTACATATATCAATATTTTATATATGTTAATTATGCTAAATAATTGACATACTAAATTAGTAAATTAATAATAATATGTTTCATACAACTTTTGCCAAAAAGGTTATATAGATGGTTTACAAGAGTAGAGTCAAGTTATGGCTCTTATAGGTCTTATAGGTTCAATCCTATATATACATGCTTATTTTTTTTAAACAATGTTAAATTTTAATAATATAAATATTTAAAAGAATGAAAAGAAAAACGCATTTATTTAATATTAATATCACAATAGACAGTAATTAATATTTTATTTCATTTTAAATAAATGAAATCTAATTACAATATTATTCATTTATTATAATATTATTAAATTATTAGTAAATTTAATCATAATTTTTCTAAACCTAATTACAACACAAACAATTCATAATTAAAAAAAACATATTTATTAAATCATATTTTACAATGTTAATGTTAACGAGGGTTGTCAATTTTTCTTCCTCCAAATTTGAAAAAGCTAGAAAAGCCAAAGTGAAAAATCTACAAAGAGACATTAGTGAAAAAAAAAAACTCAACAAGGAAACTTGTTGCTCCGTTGAAATGGCTCTATTCTTTAGCCAATCACACAATATTTACAGGATTTTTTCAAGTTAATTCCAAACTTCACTGTGTACATATATCATGACGAGAAATTCTCAGTACAATAGAGTTGGAACTAGAAGATCTCAAAAAGATAAAATACAAAATAATACACCTGAAGTAAAATATCTTCACTAAATTGTTTTTAGTGAAAGTCACTGTTATTTATAGATGGTGGCAGCCTGCAGGAAAAATTAGTGAAAGCCATTGTTATTTATATACGGTGGCAGCCTGCAGGACGATGAATAGGGTAATGGATACTCCTATTCTTAAACTAATCCATGTTTCTATCCAACAAATCCATGTTTCTATCCATCATTTAATGAAAGGGCAAATGGATGAAAATACATGATAGAGTTCAATATGATTGATTTAGTTTTTTATCTTTGCATTTAAGTATTTTATAATTTTATATTGGAAGATGTTATACTGAAAATGTTATATATATATAAATTTGTTGAAAGTTTTTTATTTTAATTTAATGAGGAGTTGTTGATTTTTTTATCTTTTTAATTGAGAGTCTAGATTGATTCTTAGGGGAATATGTTCAACATATGTTTCGTATAAATATTTATCAAGTGTTGTAGTGCGTTACAAAGTTTGTTAAGTTGAATTGACTTTTAATAAATTTTAAAATTATATTCATGCCAAGTGGCTCCAAGCCCACCAATTTCCTAGGGATTTGGGATTATTCCAATTCTAATGAGTTCCTCCATGAGTAATTGGAGACTTCCACAATTATTCAGATTGTTAGAGATTTCCAGAAGAGCACTATGTAAACTTGTGATCCATCAACATTTAGGATGGTAACTCCATCCATCCACCAAGGCTAGCTTTGGTCCCGGATGACGGATGAAATTACCATCTGAAACTTTGCGTGTTATTTAGGAAATAGCTAACAAAATTTCCTCCATGATAAGTTCCTCATTATTATTTAGAAGAAGAAAAAGTTATTTTAACATCCACGAGGCTAAAGATAGCCTATGGGACAAATTACTTCTCTATCTGGCTTTTGTATTCTGCCTTTTTCCTGTGAATTTTCACAATAAAATCTCTCATCTTCTCGACAAAACCTTTGCTGAATAGAATATTCCAAGAGCTAGCTGCCAAAATATCTACATAACTTTCCCTACTGTCTTTGAAGGCCTCACATTCTAAATTGAAATTCTTTTATGTTTACACCTTTCCGGCGGAGTAAAAAATACATACTCTTTCCTCCCACACTTTTTTTGGCATTTTCCAACACCCTGTTTCACAAGGGAGTTGATGCGAATTAGTCCTTAATTGAGCAATAATAATTTTGGCTCTCCAAGAAATATTGACCCCTATGTATGCTTTTTGTTGATGATTATGAGATGGATTAAACTCTTCAATATAATATTGTTTCTTTCTCCCTAGCTCCTTCTCCCAAGTACATTTGTGGAACTTATCCATAACAAGAGCTTTTATATATTTATTGTTTGTGGGACACATGCTCAAGCAAATTCCCCATTTTCTAAACCATTTGTTATTTTGCCGCATCCAAGTCTTCTTTTTTGTGCACAATATGTCATTAAACACAACCTTAGGCCATCTTCCCTCTTGCATTTGCTCGATTTTTTTTAAATACCTTATGACCCGCACCATAGCTATTTCTTCAATAGGAGCAACCCCTGTTTCACTTAACAAGAAAGCATAAGGAACTACACTTTTAATTTTGAATTTGTTTATAATCAAACACTTCTGAATTTTCTCAATTTGTTTCCACTACATGTCAGATGTACTACTGGCCCACAGTTCACAACCATAGAGAATCACCGAAATAACTGAAAGCCCAAAAAAGTTGTGGTTTTCCAGTCCCATAACTCTGCCTTTCTACACCTATTTTGAAAAGTATAAAATGATTTCCAACCCCCAAAGTTATTTTCTTTCTACATCCATCCCAGCTTAGATTTCTATTGAAGTCAATTCTAAGGTATTTGTAATCCGCAACTTCTTCCAAAATGTTGCCTTCAAAGTAGAACATATGCTGGTTATGTTTTCTTTTGTTATAGAAAACCACTATTGTTTTTCTGATATTGACTTGCATCCCCACATTTCTACAGAAATGTACAAGGGAAAGTAAGTACTCTTGCAAACCAAGGGCAGATTTAGCAATCAGAATAAGGTCATCTGCGTACAAAAGAAGCCTTATAACGAACTTTCTCAAATGGATACCATCACCCCCTTGCGAATTTAGTCACTCTTCAAGCTTGTCGATATATAAACCAAAGAGGGTAGGAGACAATGGGAAACCTTGTTTGACCCCGATATTGCTTCTAAAACTTTCATAAATGCATGTTGAAGTTCTAATTTTGACTTTCATCTCTTCATACAGCCTATGCACAACTGCTCTCAAATGCCTGGGAACCCCAAGTTCCTCCATTATATACCAAAGCTTATCCCTAGGAACCATGTCAAAGGCTTTTTTGAAATCAACAAAGCAACAAAAAAATTCTTCCTTTTTCTCCCTAAATTTCTCAATGATGTTCCTTAAAGTTATACCATGATCAACCGTGGAATTTTTAGGTCTAAAACTTGCTTGTCCTTTAGCATGTTTATTACTTTCTTCTGTCCACTTGCTAATTTTATTTTCTAACATGCTTCCAAATAACTTTACAAACAAGGAGTTTATCATTATGGTCTTATAGTTGGAGGGATTATTGATGTCACCACTCTTGAAAAGAGGTAATGCAAAACTAGTTGTCCAATCAGTGGGGAATCCCTGTTGTATGATGTTGTTGAACTTTTAAGCCCCACTTTAGATACTCTGCTTGGAGTTCAACTAAGTCTTTTTCTTTTCCAACGTCCAACTTCCTTATACCCATCTCTACCTCTTGCACCATGAATATTTTTGTATCAGTGTTGACCAAGGGAGGAGGATCAACCTTGGGATGATGCTCATAAAGTTGTCTTGCATAGTCAAACCATTTAGAAGTTGTAATATTGTTTTCAGTTTGCATCTTTCTCGGTTGGAGCTTCTTCTAAAATAATTTGGGATTATTTTCCCCAAGGAAGATTAGTTCTTATCTCCTCGAAACCATGAAATCACCCTTTTTCTTTCTTAATATCTGCTTGTAAGCTTTGAGCTTTGTGTTATCCTTGTTTGACTCTTTCCACATTCTCCTTGCCTTTTTGCATTCCCCGTCAAACCAAGCATTGAACAGAAAGCAATTTTTTTTCAGACTTCTCACTTTTTTCTCTTTTGCACTATGCAAGTGCGCTTTGGATTAAATGTGTTAATTCGTGACTATGCAAGTGGTGAAATGGTATTTTCTCCTTCTCCCATTCATTTATATATAAGCAATTTTTATTTAGCAAAATGGTCCATTTATTTTAATAAATTTTAAAAAATAGTTTCGTGTCTTGTAGCTCTCCACCCACTAATTTCCTAGGGATTTGAGATTATTCCAATTCTAATATGTTCCCCATTATTATTTATAACATTCATTTATATATAAGCAAATTTTATTTAGCAAAATTGTCCATTTTACAATAATATGGGTAATTCTTATTTTTATGTGAAGTTAAATTTGACCCAACTTTTTTATACGTTGTTAATGAGGTAAATGTGTGTATTAGTAAGGCATTCTACCTGAATCAGGTAAATGTGTTTATTAGTAAGGCATTCTTCGTGTTGAAATAGTTTTTTTTGGTTATATTTATGAAGCCTTCGGTTATATCAATCACATTAATATTTTTAATATATGTGTGTGTGTGTGTCTTAACCGTTAGTTCAAGTGGTCTAGAGTCATATGTGAAGTTCTTTGATATTGTTGCTAGTTAGATAATGTCTTTCGGATTAATCACATTGTTAGGATTTGGTCAACGTTTCGAACCAACTAATGTGGTTCATCCTTAGGACAAGGTGAAAAAACTCATGGATCTTAATGAGTAAATAGTGTGGATGCATCATTGCCAAGAATTAGTTGTTGAAAATCTAGTCGTGGTTCATCCTAAGGACAAGGTGAAAATGCTCATGGATCTTAATGAATAAATAGTGTGGATGCATCATTGTCAAGAATTAGTTGTTGAAAATATAGCCGTTTGAAAACTAGTCGTTGAACTAGCCAATAATTTAATTAGTTATTTAATAAATTAATAAATAATATAAAAAGAATTAAAATTTTAATTTAAAGGATTCAATTAATAAATATTATATTTATAATTGCATTTAATATAATATATAGGATAATATCATATCAAGGGCAAGAATAAAGATTAAAAAAAAAACGAGTGAGAGAAAGAGGGGTGGGAAATCACCTTGAGAGGGCAGGAATCCAACTCTTACTCAATTTCCACCCATCATCCCTATTGAGATTCTTAGAATGTCGTTCAATCTTAATGGCCTCCCTAAGCTTCATATGATGGAAATGATCAACCTTAGCGATCATCTTGGAGTCCTCAATGCAAACATGGTGACACGATTTTTCCGCATGTTCTATAAGAGCCAATGTGTGGGACTGATTGTGCCTAATATCTACTGCATGCTCCTAGATTCTCTACCTAATGGATTGACTTGTTTCACTGATATGGGGAGTGCCACATGAACAAGGCACTGTGTAAACACCTTTCATGTCTTTTGGATCGATTGGGTCTTTGACAAATCCGATAGAATTTCTAATAGTCTACAAAGGTTTGAACGAAGGCAAGACATTATTCTTTCTAAAGACATGGGCAATTTTGTCTATGGTCCCTTCGATAAACGGGATGAACTTTGGATATAGGATCAACCCGAGTGGATTTGCCTTTTAATCCTTTATATGCATTTTGAAATGCCTTAAGGCCTTGAGATCTACTATACCCATTATTTTCAAAAACGTCAAGAATATGGGTTTTTTTCCGATTCCAAGTGGTTGTCATCAGAAATTCTTAGAGCCCGGGTAGCAAGGGTGCAAAGAACACCAAATTTTTTAGCAAGAAAATGATGAGAACCAACATGAAGATACTGTTCCGTGTGAGTTTTCTTGCGAAAAACTTGGTGAGAAATGGAACCATCATCGATTCTAGAGAGAAGGATATCTAAGAAGGGCAGACAACCATCAACCTCCAGTTCCATCGTAAACTTGATGGAGTTTGACAGGGAATTCAGGTGCCCCAAAAAAATATCTAACTTCTCTCGACCATGGGGCCAAATGACACAAGTGTCATCCATGAACCTATTCCACTTCCTAGGGCGAAAAGGAGCAGAGGCCAAGGCCTTCGTTTCAAAATCCTCCATAAATAAGTTAGCAACAATAGGGGAGAGAGGGGAACCAATAGGAACCCCACATGTTTGCTCATAGAACTCACCTTGGAAACTCAAGAAAGTTGAGGTGAGGCAAAGGCTAACTAATTTAGCAGTGTCTTGGTCAGAGATCCACCTAATGACATCAACGACCTCCTGGATGGGGATTTTGGTAAATAAGGAAACAATATCAAAGCTGACCAATAGTTCTCCAGGTTCCAATATAATATCCTTCCATTCTTTGAGAAAGGAAGCTAAGTCCTTAACATAGGAGTCAGTGAGACCCACAAGGGGTTTAAGCTTAAGGGCTAAGAATTTAGCAAGATGATAAGATGGACCACCTATTGTGTTAACAATAGGTCTTAAAGGGGCCCCAGATTTATGAATCTTTGGAAGGCCATAAATCCTAGGGGTGAGGGGATTGCTCTCAATAAGCTTTCTAGAGAGATGATTCAGGGAGGGATCTGACTTAATGGCAAGGGAAATCTCTTTAGAGACAGAGTTAAGGGGATTCTTTTTTAAGCTTAACGTAACTGCCACTATTGGAGAGATGATCTATCATTTTGCTGACATAGTCAGATTTATACATAATGACAATGGGCCCCACCCTTATCAACCTGAAGAATGACAATGTTAGGGTTGTCCCTCACGGATTTAAGGGCGAGAACCTCAATCTTGCTCAAGTTTCTTTTGGGCCTTCCTAAGAACAATGGAGAAATCTTGTCTAATAGTCTCCTTGACATTATCGAGAAGATCCTTAATGCCAATTCAACTCTCTTTGATTCTTTTGGGGACAGACCCTATAATCAAGATAAAAAAAATAATAATACAACATTGAAAAAATTAAACCAACTTAAATTCACTTTAAAGTTAGATTTCTCAAGCATTAAGGAAAACACATTTTTTAATACTTCAATTTTTTAATACATAACATGGAATAAGAAAAAATTACACATTAAAAAATTTACACAAATAAATTTAGTCCATTTCTATACATTATATATTTAGGTTTAAAATAAATCTAAACTGATTCTTAATATATATAATGGAGACGGGATGATAATTTTTTTCAAAAAAACTAGCAATAGCAGTGAATCATGTATTTTATGGTGGAAATGGATTCAATACCATCAAAAACTTTCAGGACACCCAAAATCTTTAAGTTTGGTAAATTTGGATTTACAAAAATTCCTGCAGAATTTTTTAAAAATCTTCCCAGATTTTCCATAATTTACAAAGCAAAAAAGCAAACTAGTTAAATTAAGATTTTTTTTTTAATAATAAATAAAAAATATATTTTCTAATAAAATGAATATCAAAGAAGATAAATTTTTCTTAGGTTATAAACAAGTGGTTTTAGATACTTAATATTGATACTCTATTGAAATCTTATAATAAAGTTGAAATATTTTATAATAAAATTGAAATGTCTAATTTGTTAGACTAACTTTGAGTCTGTAAATGAGTCATTGTATTAAGTCAACATTAACTTTGAGTCTGTAAATGAGTCATTGTATTAAGTCAACATGTGGATTTTAATGTAATGAAATCTTTATTATATGGATTTGTGATACTCTATTATAATAGATTTGGAAATCTGTTAAACTATTTTTTTCTAATTTAAATTTTCCAACCTAAATTAGTATTATTTTACTTTATTATAATTATTTTTATTTTTAACAAATTTATAACTTCATAATATATATAAAACATTCTAAAGGAAAATCAGCCTTACTTAGGCCAGGCAATTACACTATATACAAAATATAAATACAAGCTTTAATTTTTTCTTAACCAAAACGTATTTTTTTCACCAATTTTATGGGAGGATAAGTGCTTCATCTTCCATCCCTAATACCATCAAAACTGCAAAAATTGAAAGCCTGTGTTAATGAAAATATTTATTTAGTTGCTGCAAGTGGACCTCCGAGAGCACAACGAAAGTGTGAGTATCTTATAAGCATCTAGTTATGCATTTGAACCTTAAGCTGCAGAGTGACAAGTAGGCACCTTTTTTGAAACTTTCTTCCATGGTTGCAACAATGAGTTTTGAATATTTTGTAGGAAAAGCTTGCAATCTTCCTCGCCTGTGTTAGTTGTTACAAGCAGATCTTTGAAACCACAGTATGAATGTGAATGCCTGATAAATATAAGTTATATCTAAATCTATAAAAAAAAACTCCCCAACATTGTAAATGCTCACTGGCATTCTAAATTCGTATTAACTGATGCAATTAAACCTTCGCAAATCACAGTGAGAATGTGAGTACACAATCAGCATCAAGTTACATTTGAGCCTTGAGCTTCATCGAGTTACATTTGAGCCCTGAACATCATCACGTTCGTTTGATCACTGAACTTGGTCAGCTTGCCTCTAAAATCAAGAACAGTTAGGTACCTTTCTTGAAACTTTCTTCCATGGCTGCAATACAGAGTCTGAATACTTGGAGGGGAAGGCTTGTAATCTTCCTCGCTTTGAACGAATTCCGGATGTGGTTCCTTGCCCTATCTCACACACATTTGAGATGCTGTTAAAACAATGTTGGAAATCCCCAGGGTCGCTAACCTTATTTAAGGGCAATATTTTTACAGACTCCAAACTTTGATCCTCATCCAAGCATGGATGGTTTTGCAAACTAGGTTTGCCCAAAGAATTTTTCATTCGCCCTAGGGTGTTTTTGGGTAAAACCTGGACTGAGACCTTTTCCTGAATTTCGATGCCGGCAGTTCTATGTTGTTGCTGACCTTCTAATAGCTCAATGGCATCTACCAGCAAAAAGAGAGATCCACCCATACTGTTCTCCTCGCTTGCAATCTTTTGATTGTATAAACCGAGGCTTCTTGGGCTTGAATTCCCTTGACCTCTATCTTCACTAAGAGATATGTGAGAATTTCTATTATAAATCTGAGAATTCATACCAGATTGTAGAAATTTTCGGGAGCCCATCTGTTATAAAACATGAAAAATTAAATGGGTGTTCAGAAATTTTGGATTATTCTGATAAACAACGCGTTATACATTGAATGTTTAGACTGAATCTCGAAGATATTTTCGTTTACCATAAGGGACTTGGACAACGCCTCGATATCGGTGGAATGCTGAATGCCAGGAATGGGATGCAGAGATGGAATGTATTCTTTTCTGCTCTTCATATTCATTTTCTGCTTCATATTTGCTGGGCACTCAGAATTCTGTGGGTGAGAAGAATCTTGGTCTCCCAAATAAGCCCTAAAATAATTTGGGAATTTAGCAGAAATATCATCCATTGTTGGAAAAGAATGAGCAATATTAATGTTATGATCGAGTTGGGGAATATATGTGCTCTGCAGAGATGTTAAAGAAGGGTAATACTTAACTATTCTTCTAATCGGTTGAAGGCTACTGCAAGTCCTCTAACCAGTGCTTCTTACAGAAGCGGGATCCTCTTCACTAATCAACATGATCTGGTTGAAAAACTGATGTTGGTGTGAAGCATATGTGGGAATGAAACATACCTCTCGCAACTGATGGCTATGGCGTCCCCGGTTTGTTATGTCATTTTATCGAATCCGCAAATTTCTGCAACTGATGAATTGGGCTGCATTAACAGTATTCACATCAAGAAGCTTGACTTCTCCTCTGGCCGATAAATTTGTGTATTGTGAAACGATCGGAATTTGGGTGATCTTGAAGGTTGGGGTGATCTTGAAGGTTTAGGCCACAAATCTGGAGGTTAAGAACTTGCAGGAGAACAAGATTGACAAAAAGAAACATAGGAACGAATGTTGTAGGAATGAGATGGTTATATATATATATATATATATATATATCGAGTTTTAGAGGAATGAATGTTTGGAAGAATGAAATAGTGTAAATTCTATTTTCTATTTTTATAGCACTGTATATAGATAACGAAGGTGCACAGATCGTACCTCGTTATCTACATGAAGAGAGGGTAGAAGAGGGCTATGGTCTGGCCGGGCTATGGAGCAATAGCGCATTAACGACATGCAACTTAGGTCTTACTCTCAACCTATTTTTAACCTGAGATTCTATGGATTTTAAATTAGTATGAGCACAGGAAAGAATAAGATATTGCAAAATTTAATATTAAAAATGTGAAAAAATATAAATTCAATTTGACTTTGAGTTAGAAATTTATAATTAAAATTTTAAATTATTAAAATGATAATGTTGATTATGAACATCTAGTTTAGTTAGATATCATTTTTGGGATTTAACTGCGTTAAGTAAGTCATTCATGTATAACCATTTCATGATTTTTGAATAGTTTAGTTATTAATTATAGGATAAAACCATTTTCAATAATGAGAGTGAATAAACAATTTTAAATTTTCCACATCCAAGTCTTCTTTTTTGTGAACAATGTCATTAAATGTAACCTTAGGCCATCTGCCATCTTCCATTTGCTCATTTTTTTAAATACCTCATGACCCGCACCATAGCTATTGCTTCAATAGGAGTAGCCCTTGTTTCACTTAACAAGATAGCATAAGGAACTGCACTTTTAATTTTGAATTTGTTTGTAATCAAACACTTTTTCTCAATTTGTTTCCACTACATGTTGGATGTACTGCTAACCCATAGTTCACAACCATAGAGAATCACCAAAATCACTAAAATCCCAAAAAGAGTTAGAGTGGTTTTCCTTCAAAGTAGAACATATGCTAGTTATGTTTTCTTTTGTTAGAGAAAACCACTACTTTCATTTCACTGATATTGACTTGCATCCCCACATTTCTACAAAAATGCTCAAGGGAAAGTAAGTGTTCTTGCAAACCAAGAGAAGATTTAGCAATCAAAATAAGGTCATTTGGGTATAAAAGAAGCCTTATAACAAACTTGCCCAAATGGATACCGTCACCCCGAATTTAGCCACTCTTCAAGCTTGTCGATATATAAATCAAAGAGGGTAGGAGACAATGGGCAACCTTGTTTGAAGCCCATATCCCTTCTAAAACTTTTAGAAATGCCTGTTGAAGTTTTAATTTTGACTTTTACCTCTTCGTACAACTGCTCTCAAATGGGTGGGAACCCCAAGTTCCTCCATTTTGTGCCAAAGCTTATCCCTAAGAACCGTGTCAAAGGCTTTTCTGAAATCAACAAAACAACAAAAGACTTCTTCCTTTTTCTCCCAAACTTTCTCAATGATGTGCCTTAAATTTATACTATGATCAACTGTGGAATGTTTAGGTCTAAAACTTGTTTGTCCTTTAGCACGTTTATCTCTTTCTTCTGCCCACTTGCTGATTTTATTTTCTAACATGCTTCCAAATAACTTTGCAAACAAGGGGTTTATCATTATGGTCTTATAGTTGGAAGGATTATTGACGTCACCACTCTTGAAAAGAGGTATTGCCAAATTGTTGTCCAACTGGAACCTCCGTTGTATGATGTTGTCAAAATTTTGTAATGTGAGGTGCAAGAATTTTTAAGCCCCACTTTAGATACTCGCTTGGAGTTCAACTAAGTCTTTTGGCTTTTCCAACATTCCAACTTCTTGATACCCATCTCTACGTCTTGCACCCGTGAAGAGTTTTGTATCGCCACCAAGGGAGCTAGATCAACCTTTGGGATCCCGCACATTTTGTCTTACATAGTCAAACCATTTAGAAGTTGTAAGTATTGTCTTAAGTTTGCATCTTTCCTTGAGTTGGAGCTCCTTACAAAATAATTTGGGGTTATTTTTCCCAAGGAAGATTAGTTATTCTCTCCTTGAAACGATGAAATCAACATTTTTCTTTCTTAATATCTGCTTGTAAGCTTTGATCTTTATGTTATCCTTGTTTGACTCTTTCCACATTCTCCTTGCCTTTTTGCATTCCTTGTCAAACCAAGCATTGACCGAAAATCATTTTTTTTCATACTTCTTACTTTTTGCTCTTTTGCACTCTTCAAGTGCCCTTTGAATTAAATGTGTTAATTTGTGACTATGCACGTCGTGAAATGGTATTTTCTCCTTCTCGAATTCATTATATATAAGCAAATTTTATTTAGCAAAATGGTCAATTACATTAATAAATTAAAAAAATTAGATTCTTGCTAAGTGGCTCCCCACCCACTAATTTCCAAGGGATTTGAGATTATTCCAATTCTATTGAGTTCCCCATTATTTTGTATAACATTCATTTATATATAAGCAAATTTTATTTAGCAAAATGGTCCATTTTACAATAAGATGCGTAATTCTTATTTTTTTCAAAAGTTATAGTTGACCCATACTTCAAGTTGTCTATAGTCAAATGTGAAGTTCTTGATATTGTTGCTAGTCGTTATTAATGGTTCAACTCTCTTTGATTCCTTTGGGGCCAGACCCTATAATCAAAGTCAAGAAAATAATAATAATAATAATACAACATTGAAAAAATTAAACCAACTTAGATTCACTTTAAAGTTAGATTTATCAAGCATTAAAGAAATCAAATTTTCTAATACTTAATTTTTTTAATACATAACATGGAATAAAAAAAAAAAATTACACATTAAAAGTCTACACAAATAAATTTAGTCCATTTCTATACATTATATAGTTTGGTTAAAATAAATCTAAACTGGTGTAACTGACATTCTTAATATATATATAATGTGGATGGGACTATAAAAAATTTCAAAAAAACTAGCAATAGCAGTGTTTGAATCATGTTTTTGATAGTGGAAATAGATTCAGTACTATCAAAAACCTCGAGGATATTAATCTAATTCCTGTAGAATTTTATTAAAATCTTGCCAGATTTTCTATAATTTTCAGGCCAAAAAAACAGACTAATTAAACTAAAATTATTTTTATTTTTTAATAATAAAAGAAAAGATACATTTTCTAATCAAATGAATATCAAACTAGATAAGGTTTTGTTTGGTTGTAAATAAATGATTTTGGGTCCTTAGTATTATACTCTATTGAAATTTTATAATAGAGTTGAAATATTATATAATAAAATTGAAATGTTTAATTTGTTAGAGTAACTTTGAGTCCGTAAATGAGTCATTGTGTTAAGTCAACATGTAGATTTTAATGTAATGAAATAGATACTTATGAATATCAAACTAGATAACGTTTTGTTTGGTTGTAAATAAATGATTTTGGGTCCTTAGTATTATACTCTATTGAAATTTTATAAATTTTATAATAGAGTTGAAATATTATATAATAAAATTGAAATGTTTAATTTGTTAGAGTAACTTTGAGTTCGTAAATGAGTCATTGTGTTAAGTCAACATGTAGATTTTAATATAATGAAATCTTTATATGGATTTGGGATACTCTATTGTAATAAATTTGGCTGTTTTATTAGATTTTGTTAAACTATTTTTTTCTAATTTAAATTTTCCAATCTAAATTAGTATTATTTTACTTTATTATAATTATAATTATTTTATTTTCATTTATATTTATATTTTTAACAAATTTATAACTTCATAATGCATATAAAAAATTCTAAATAAAAGAAAAATCAGCCTTACTCAGGCCAGGCAATTACAATATATACAAAATATAAATACAAGCTTTAATTTTTTCCAAGTGCTTCATATTCCATTCCTAATACCATAAAAACTTCAAAAATTGAAAGCCTCTGTTAATGAAAATATTTATTTAGTTGCTGCAAGTGGATCTCCGAGAGCACAACGAAAATGTGAGTATCTTATAAGCATCTAGTTATGCATTTGAACCTTAAGCTGCAGAGTGACAAGTAGGCACCTTTCTTGAAACTTTCTTCCATGGCTGCAACAATGAGTTCTCAGTTTGGAATACTTTGTAGGAAAAGCTTGCAATCTTCCTCCCCTCTGTTAGTTGTTACACGCAGATCTTTGAAACCACAGTATGAATGTGAATACCTGATAAATATAAGTTATATCTAAATCCAAAAAAAAAAACACTCCCCAACATTGTAAATACTCACTGGCATTCTAAATGCTTATTAACTGATGCAATTAAACCTTCGCAAATCACAGTGAGAATGTGAGTACACAATCAGCATCAAGTTACATTTGAGCCTTGAGCTTCATCGAGTTACATTTGAGCCCTGAACATCATCAGGTTCGTTTGAGCACTGAACTTGGTCAGCTTGCCTCTAAAATCAAGAACAGTTAGGTACCTTTCTTGAAACTTTCTTCCATGGCTGCAATACAGAGTCTGAATACTTGGAGGGGAAGGCTTGTAATCTTCCTCGCTTTGAACGAATCTCGGATGTGGTTCCTTGCCCTGTCTCACACACATTTGAAATGCTGTTAAAACAATGTTGGAAATCCCCAGGGTCGCTAACCTTATTTAAGGGCAATATTTTTACAGACTCCAAACTTTGATCCTCATCCAAGCATGGATGGTTTTGCAAACTAGGTTTGCCCAAAGAATTTTTCATTCGCCCTAGGGTGTTTTTGGGTAAAACCTGGACTGAAACCTTTTCCTGAATTTCGATGCCGGCAGTTCTATGTTGTTGCTGACCTTCTAATAGCTCAATGGCATCTACCAGCAAAAGGAGAGATCCACCCATACTGTTCTCCTCGCTTGCAATCTTTTGATTGTATAAACCGAGGCTTCTTGGGCTTGAATTCCCTTGACCTCTATCTTCACTAAGAGATATGTGAGAATTTCTATTATAAATCTGAGAATTCATACCAGATTGTAGAAATTTTCGGGAGCCCATCTGTTATAAAACATGAAAAATTAAATGGGTGTTTAGAAATTTTGGATTATTCTGATAAACAACGCGTTATACATTGAATGTTTAGACTGAATCTCGAAGATATTTTCGTTTACCTTAAGGGACTTGGACAACGCCTCGATATCGGTGGAATGCTGAATGCCAGGAATGGGATGCAGAGATGGAATGTATTCTTTTCTGCTCTTCATATTCATTTTCTGCTTCATATTTGCTTGGCACTCAGAATTCTGTGGGTGAGAAGAATCTTGGTCTCCCAAATAAGCCCTAAAATAATTTGGGAATTTAGCAGAAATATCATCCATTGTTGGAAAAGAATGAGCAATATTAATGTTATGATCGAGTTGGGGAATATATGTGCTCTGCAGAGATGTTAAAGAAGGGTAAAACTTAATTATTCTTCTAATCGGTTGAAGGCTACTGCAAGTCCTCTAACCAGTGCTTCTTACAGAAGCGGGATCCTCTTCACTAATCAACATGATCTGGTTGAAAAACTGATGTGGGTGTGAAGCATATGTGGGAATGAAACATACCTCTCGCAACTGATGGCTATGGCGTCCCCGGTTTGTTATGTCATTTTATCGAATCCGCAAATTTCTGCAACTGATGAATTGGGCTGCATTAACAGTATTCACATCCAGAAGCTTGGCTTCTCCTCTGGCCGATAAATTTGTGTATTGTGAAACGATCGGAATTTGGGTGATCTTGAAGGTTTAGGCCACAAATCTGGAGGTTGAGAACTTGCAGGAGAACAAGATTGACAAAAAGAAACATAGGAACGAATGTTGTAGGAATGAGATGGTTATATATATATATCGAGTTTTAGAGGAATGAATGTTTGGAAGAGTGAAATAGTGTAAATTCTATTTTCTATTTTTATAGCACTGTATATAGATAACGAAGGTGCACAGATCGTACCTCGTTATCTACATGAAGAGAGGGTAGAAGAGGGCTATGGTCTGGCCGGGCTATTGGCTATGGAGCAATAGCGCATTAACGACATGCAACTTAGGTCTTACTCTCAACCTATTTTTAACCTGAGATTCTATGGATTTTAAATTAGTATGAGCACAGGAAAGAATAAGATATTGCAAAATTTAATATTAAAAATGTGGAAAAATATAAATTCAATTTGACTTTGAGTTAGAAATTTATAATTAAAATTTTAAATTATTAAAATGATAATGTTGATTATGAACATCTAGTTTAGTTAGATATCATTTTTGGGATTTAACTGCGTTAAGTAAGTCATTCATGTATAACCATTTCATGATTTTTGAATAGTTTAGTTATTAATTATAGGATTAAACCATTTTCAATAATGAGAGTGAATAAATAATTTTAAATTTTCCACATCCAAATCTTCTTTTTTGTGAACAATGTCATTAAACGTAACCTTAGGCCATCTTCCCTCTTCCATTTGCTCATTTTTTTTAAATACCTCATGACCCGCACCATAGTTATTGCTTCAATAGGAGTAGCCCTTGTTTCACTTAACAAGATAGCATAAGGAACTGCACTTTTAATTTTGAATTTGTTTGTAATCAAACACTTTTTCTCAATTTGTTTCCACTACATGTTGGATGTACTGCTAACCCATAGTTCACAACCATAGAGAATCACCAAAATCACTAAAATCCCAGAAAGAGTTAGAGTGGTTTTCCAGTCCCATAACTCTGCCTCTCTACACATATTTTGAAAAGCATAAAATGTTTTCCAACCCCCCATAGTTCTTTTCTTTCTACATCCATCCCAGCTTAGATTTCTGTTGAAGTCAATTCCGAGGTATTTGTAATATGTAACTTCTTCCAGAATGTTTCCTTCATAGTAGAACATATGCTAGTTATGTTTTCTTTTGTTAGAGAAAACCACTACTTTCATTTCACTGATATTAACTTGCATCCCCACATTTCTACAAAAATGCTCAAGGGAAAGTAAGTGTTCTTGCAAACCAAGAGAAGATTTAGCAATCAAAATAAGGTCATTTGCGTATAAAAGAAGCCTTATAACAAACTTGCCCAAATGGATACCGTCACCCCGAATTTAGCCACTCTTCAAGCTTGTCGATATATAAATCAAAGAGGGTAGGAGACAATGGGCAACCTTGTTTGATGCCCATATCGCTTCTAAAACTTTTAGAAATACCTGTTGAAGTTTTAATTTTGACTTTTACCTCTTCGTACATCTGCTCTCAAATGCCTGGGAACCCCAAGTTCCTCCATTTTGTGCCAAAGCTTATCCCTAAGAACCGTGTCAAAGGCTTTTCTGAAATCAACAAAACAACAAAAGACTTCTTCCTTTTTCTCCCAAACTTTCTCAATGAAGTGCCTTAAATTTATACTATGATCAACTGTGGAATGTTTAGGTCTAAAACTTGTTTGTCCTTTAGCACGTTTATCTCTTTCTTCTGCCCACTTGCTGATTTTATTTTCTAACATGCTTCCAAATAACTTTGCAAACAAGGGGTTTATCATTATGGTCTTATAGTTGGAAGGATTATTGACGTCACCACTCTTGAAAAGAGGTATTGCCAAATTAGTTGTCCAATCAGGGGAACCCCTGTTGTATGATGTTGTTGAAAATTTTTGTAATGTGAGGTGCAAGAATTTTTAAGCCCCACTTTAGATACTCTGCTTGGAGTTCAACTAAGTCTTTTGCTTTTCCAACACCCAACTTCTTGATACCCATCTCTACGTCTTGCACCGTGAAGAGTTTTGTATCAGTTTTGACCAAGGGAGCAGGATCAACCTTGGGATCCTGCACATTTTGTCTTACATAGTCAAACCATTTAGAAGTTGTAATATTGTCTTAAGTTTGCATCTTTCTCAGTTGGAGCTCCTTACAAAATAATTTGGGGTTATTTTTCCCAAGGAAGATTAGTTATTCTCTCCTTGAAACGATGAAATCAACTTTTTTCTTTCTTAATATCTGCTTGTAAGCTTTGATCTTTATGTTATCCTTGTTTGACTCTTTCCACATTCTCCTTGCCTTTTTGCATTCCTTGTCAAACCAAGCATTGACCGAAAATCATTTTTTTTCATACTTCTTACTTTTTGCTCTTTTGCACTCTTCAAGTGCCCTTTGAATTAAATGTGTTAATTTGTGACTATGCAGGTCGTGAAATGGTATTTTCTCCTTCTCGGATTCATTATATATAAGCAAATTTTATTTAGCAAAATGGTCAATTACATCAATAAATTAAAAAAATTAGATTCTTGCTAAGTGGCTCCCCACCCACTAATTTCCAAGGGATTTGAGATTATTCCAATTCTATTGAGTTCCCCATTATTTTGTATAACATTCATTTATATATAAGCAAATTTTATTTAGCAAAATGGTCCATTTTACAATAAGATGCGTAATTCTTATTTTTTTTAAAAGTTATAGTTGACCCATAACTTTTTTATACATTGTTAATCAAGTAAATGTGTGTATTAGTATGTCTTGACCATTACTTCAGGTTGTCTATAGTCAAATGTGAAGTTCTTCGATATTGTTGCTAGTCGTTATTAATCGTTCAACTCTCTTTGATTCCTTTGGGGCCAGACCCTATAATCAAAGTCAAGAAAATAATAATAATAATAATACAACATTGAAAAAATTAAACCAACTTAGATTCACTTTAAAGTTAGATTTATCAAGCATTAAAGAAATCAAATTTTCTAATACTTAAATTTTTTAATACATAAAGTTGGAATAAAAAAAAAATTACACATTAAAAGTCTACACAAATAAATTTAGTCCATTTCTATACATTATATAGTTTGGTTAAAATAAATCTAAACAGGTGTAACTGACATTCTTAATATATATAATGTGGTGTAACTGACATTCTTAATATATATAATGTGGATGGGACTATAAAAAATTTCAAAAAAACTAGCAATAGCAGTGTTTGAATCATGTTTTTGATAGTGGAAATAGATTCAGTACTATCAAAAACCTCGAGGATATTAATCTAATTCCTGTAGAATTTTATTAAAATCTTGCCAGATTTTCTATAATTTTCAGGCCAAAAAAACAGACTAATTAAACTAAAATTATTTTTATTTTTTAATAATAAAACAAAAGATACATTTTCTAATCAAATGAATATCAAACTAGATAAGGTTTTGTTTGGTTGTAAGCAAATGATTTTGGGTCCTTAGTATTATACTCTATTGAAATTTTATAAATTTTATAATAGAGTTGAAATATTATATAATAAAATTGAAATGTTTAATTTGTTAGAGTAACTTTGAGTCCGTAAATGAGTCATTGTGTTAAGTCAACATGTAGATTTTAATGTAATGAAATCTTTATATGGATTTGGGAGACTCTATTGTAATAAATTTGGCTGTCTTATTAGATTTTGTTAAACTATTTTTTTCTAATTTAAATTTTCCAATTTAAATTAGTATTATTTTACTTTATTATAATTATAATTGTTTTATTTTCATTTATATTTATATTTTTAACAAATTTATAACTTCATAATGTATATAAAAAATTCTAAATAAAAGAAAAATCAGCCTATATACAAAATATAAATACAAGCTTTAATTTTTTCCAAGTGCTTCATATTCCATTCCTAATACCATAAAAACTTCAAAAATTGAAAGCCTATTTTAATGAAAATAGTTATTTAGTTGCTGCAAGTGGATCTCCGAGAGCACAACGAAAATGTGAGTATCTTATAAGCATCTAGTTATGCATTTGAACCTTAAGCTGCAGAGTGACAAGTAGGCACCTTTCTTGAAACTTTCTTCCATGGCTGCAACAATGAGTTCTCAGTTTTGAATACTTTGTAGGAAAAGCTTGCAATCTTCCTCCCCTCTGTTAGTTGTTACACGCAGATCTTTGAAACCACAGGATGAATGTGAATACCTGATAAATATAAGTTATATCTAAATCCAAAAAAAAAAAAAACTCCCCAACATTGTAAATGCTCACTGGCATTCTAAATGCTTATTAACTGATGCAATTAAACCTTCCCAAATCACAGTGAGAATGTGAGTACACAATCAGCATCAAGTTACATTTGAGCCTTGAGCTTCATCGAGTTACATTTGAGCCCTGAACATCATCAGGTTCGTTTGAGCACTGAACTTGGTCAGCTTGCCTCTAAAATCAAGAACAGTTAGGTACCTTTCTTGAAACTTTCTTCCATGGCTGCAATACAGAGTCTGAATACTTGGAGGGGAAGGCTTGTAATCTTCCTCGCTTTGAACGAATCTCGGATGTGGTTCCTTGCCCTGTCTCACACACATTTGAAATGCTGTTAAAACAATGTTGGAAATCCCCAGGGTCGCTAACCTTATTTAAGGGCAATATTTTTACAGACTCCAAACTTTGATCCTCATCCAAGCATGGATGGTTTTGCAAACTAGGTTTGCCCAAAGAATTTTTCATTCGCCCTAGGGTGTTTTTCGGTAAAACCTGGACTGAAACATTTTCCTGAATTTCGATGCCGGCAGTTCTATGTTGTTGCTGACCTTCTAATAGCTCAATGGCATCTACCAACAAATAGAGAGATCCACCCATACTTTGCTCCTCGCTTGCAATCTTTTGATTGTATAAGCCGAGGCTTCTTGTGCTTGAATTCCCCTGACCTCTATCTTCACTGCGAGATATGTGAGAATTTCTATCATAAATCTGAGAATTCATACCAGATTGTAGAAATTTCCGGGAGCCCATCTGTTATAAAACATGAAAATTGAAATGGGGGTGTTCAGAAATTTTGGATTATTCTGATAAATCACGCGTTATACATTGAATGTTTGAGACTGAATCTCGAAGAAATTTTTGGGACGCCTCGATATCGGTAGAATGCTGAATGTCAGGAATGGGATGCAGAGATGGAATGGATTCTTTTCTGCCCTTCATATTTGCTTGGCACTCAGAATTCTGTGGATGAGAAGAATCTTGGTCTCCCAAATAAGCCCTAAAATAATTTGGGAATTTAGCAGAAATATCATCTATCGTTGGAAAAAATGAGCAATATTAATGTTATGATCGAGTTGGGGAATATATGTGCTCTGCAGAGATTGTAAAGAAGGGTAATACTTGACTATTCTTCTAATTGGTCTAAGGCTACTGCGAGTCCTCTAACCAGTGCTTCTTACAGAAGCGGGATCCTCTTCACTAATCAACATGGTCTGGTTGAAAACTGATGTGGGTGTGAAGCATATGTGGGAATGAAACATACCTCTCGCAACTGATGGCTATGGCGTCCCCGGTTTGTTATGTCATTTTATCGAATCCGCAATTTTCTGCAACTGATGAATTGGGCTGCATTAACAGTATTCACATCCAGAAGCTTGGCTTCTCCTCTGGCCGATAAATTTGTGTATTGTGAAACGATCGGAACTGGGGTGATCTTGAAGGTTTAGGCCACAAATCTGGAGGTTGAGAAGTTGCAGGAGAACCAGATTGACAAAAAGAAATACTGGAACGAATGTTGGAAGAATGAGCTGGTGTTATATATATATCATTTTTAGAGGAATGAATGTTGGAATAATGAAATGGAGTAAATTCTATTTGTCGATTTTTATAGCACAGTATATAGATAAATCGTTATCTAAATGAAGAGTGGGTACAAGAGGGCTATGGTCTGGTCTGGCTATGCAGTAATAGAACATTCACGACATGCAACTTAGGTCTTAGTGTCAATCTATTTTAGCTTGAGATTTTATGGAATTTCAATGGAGTTGCTTTTAGTGGTATTTTTTGGTATTTAAATTTGGATTGTTTTTTTTCCCGAAGAAATTGTCAGCGCATATTCATATTAATTCAAGAGTAATATTTACATTAAATTTACATTGAAGAATGTTCAAGTGTGAACTTAGTATCTTATCAAGCTTCCAAAACAGAGGAAAGGATTATCCAATGTCAAACCCATATACATCAAGCGTTCACTTCAGCCAGTGGTGTAGATAATACAAAAAGATAAACATGGTGTAATATGTATAGCATATGTCCATCTTAGTAACTTGTGGATCCAAACCAGAAACAAAAGTACATCATTTCACTTTGACCTATATTGCTCATAAAACAAAGAGATAAACATGGTGTGATATGTGGACAACATATGTCCAACTTAGTAACCAATGGATCAAAACCAAAAACAAACACCAATATCAATAGTTTGTTTCAGAAAGTTGTTCCACAACCACTGTATATGAAAAACGAGAGACTGTCATGTCAAAAAACAAGCGCATCCCCAAGTTCTCCCCTGTATCTTTTATGAGGTATCTCATCTTCTCCAAACTTCAGAAAAATTTCACTGTACCCTTTGCCCCACTTCCAGAAGCATCTATTAGTTTGTAGTGCATTTCTCCGAAGGTCCCCTGCAAACCTTTTTTGGATAGTCTGTTTGCGGTGTCATTTTTCTCTCTGTAAATGTGATTGAAAGTTATGTGAGAAAAATTCCTGCTCAGTTCTTGAATTCTGTCCACCCAAGTAGATAGATGTCTAGGAGCCAGGGTGTTCAGATTGTTCATGTGGTCTATGAGAGTTTTTGAGTCTCTGAAAACCCAAATTTTATCAATATACAGCTGCTTTGTGAACCAAAGGAGTCCCCATAGGACTTGTAATTCTGCCCTGGTATTGGTGCCTTATCCCCCATACCAGTGGATTTTCTAATGACATAATAGGCTTATCATTAACCAGGCACCATATCCACATCTATAATTTTGAGCCGCCTCATCAAAAAACCCAGTCGGGAAATCAATGTCAAAGGATCTCAATCTATGGGATAAATCTCTTGGCAGTTTATCGATGTTCTTTGGTTCTCCCCAGCTTTGGATGACCTTCATTGCCACTCAGCTTGGTGTGCACCCCCGCTCTTTAAATATCCATTTGTTCCTGCAGCACCACAAACACCAATGGAAAATAAAGGAATAGTTCTATATTGTTTTCCTTTGGCATTCCACCAGCATATGCGATCCTGTACTGAGGTGAAATCTTGTATTATGTTATTTAAACTGGGTTAGCACCCTGAAAAACCCCTAGGGCATTTCAACTGTGTAGGGGTTACACAACAAACTTGTGATTTCAACAAATTCCTACTGGATTTTAGAGAAACAGGGATTACATAGTAAGCTTGTGATTTCAACAAATTCCTATCGTATTTTAGAGAAATTAGAGGGAAAAAAATCCACCCGAAAAACTTCCAAAAAATCTCACTAAAGACAAATAGATTTTAAATTAGTATTGTGACAAAAAATAATAAAATATTGCAAAATTTGATATCAAAAATGTAAAAAAATATAAATTCAATTGGAGTTTGAATTTGAATTTGAGTTAGAAATTTATAATTAAAATTTTAAATTATTAAAATAATAGTATTGATTATGAACATGGAGTTTAGTTATTAATTATAGGTTTAAGCAATTTTCAATAATGAGAGAGTGAATAAATAATTTTAAATATAACTTTTATGAATGTAACAACATTCAACTCAGTATTTAGTTTTAAATATATAATTATTTATATACATTACATATGTTTGTACCAATTTAGATATGTGAAGTTTAATTGTTTTATGGTTTTGTTTTTCTCATCATTAAGTGATAATTTTTTGGCGAGATTATTATTTTTCATTACTTGAAATGTATTGGTGAGATTACTATTTTTCATTATTTGAAATGCATTCTGAAAAAACTCCAAGACACTTAATTTGAACAAAATTAGCAATTCAAATATGCCATTCCAACAATTTTTTATTGCACTTAGAACAAAACTCATTGAAAATATGCCCAAGAAATAGCAAAAGAGTAGAACATTGAAACTATATTTTTTATATATAAATAAATTGCATACATATATATTAGTATTTTATGTATGCTAAGTAATTGACATTACTAAATTAGTAGTAACATGTTTCATTCAGTGTTTGCTAGAATAGTTTTAAGGATAGTTTACAAGGGTAGAGTTGAGTTATGGCTCTTGAGAGTTCCCACCATGATTTCCATGCCACACCATGAACATCTCCAGAGACTCTTAAGCTTGAAGAAATCACCACAATTTCCATAGCTATAACAAGTGGAGGACATGCAACACCACAAACATCTCCAAAGTAGGAGAAATTGATTTTTGAGCTTGAAAAACTCACCATCTTTGCCATATCTACAAAAAATGGAGGAATGAACCACCACCTTTGCCATAGCTACAACAAATAGAGGACATGAAACACCACAAACATCTTCAAAGTAGGAGAAATTGATTTTTGAGCTTGAAGAAATCAACATCTTTGCCATAGCTATGTACAACAAATGGAGGAATGGACAATTAATCCTTTGAAAAAGATGCATATGACTTTCAAACCCTAGTTGTAGATGCATAAAAATAGGGGAAATCAGTTTGAACATAAAATGAGTGATTTGTACGGAAATTCGTAAGAGTTTTAGAAATCAAACTAATGATCCAATCCATATTAGTACTCTTCAAAAGGACAAGTCTCAAAGTTAAATCACCCATGCACCCCCTTTCCTCTTTCTCTCTTATGACACCAAAATCTCCTTATCGTTTCCTTGAGAAACATTTTTGATGTATATTATATTATTAGCACATTCACATCACTAGAAGATAATGAACACAAGATATCACCCATCAACCATACATGCATCTCTCATCCACCAATTACACTTCTCTCATTCACCAACCTTACAAACATCTCAAATCTTGTAATTAACATTCAAACAACTAAAGTATATGATAATGAAGACTTAAAGTAGATATGACTATTGGATGTATCCCACCTTCTAATCGGCGAGGAGAGTTGCCACAACGACTATCATCGATGCAAAAACGAAGAAACCGATGTGACACTTGTGAAAGGAAAATGATAACTTGAAACAAAACTTCTACAAGCTCAAGAAATTTGAAATGCCAGCATGCATGCAAAGAAACAAGTGAAATATAACTCACACAAGACAACCGATAAAAAAGCAAAAAAAGTGATAAATGCAAAACTCACCCGGAAAAGCAACGATGATCGCACTGAAGGTTCCTTGATCTCCTCAGGAATTATAGATCTCCAATATCGAGTGTGCATATGAGCTCTAGGGGCGATTAAATAGATTTGAGAAAATTAGGGTTTATGATGCACATGTCTAAAATGAAGGAAAAAGTGATACATGGTGAAAGTTTCCAAAAATAGCAAGTGTGTCTCCTTCGGGTTAATAAAAAAAGATACCTATATTTTAGGGATGTTTTTTGATTTTTTTAGTTTTTCTAATTTTTTCCAAGGAAACTTTCCATGCACATCACTGGGAAAGATTGCGCAATTCTAGGAACTGGGAAAATTTCCGGCTCAGTGCATTGCGCAGTTCCTGAGCTGACTGAGGGATTGAGGAGTTTCTAGGATTAGTGGTGGGCTTCCTCCCATGAATGTGTAGTTTCTGGTCACAAGGATGACTTTCAGTCATGACTGTGTAATTCCAATCATCAAGTTTTCTGTCCCTCATGAATGCGTTGTTTCTGGAGGCAATCCCAGAACTGATGTGCAAGACTTAATCAGGAGTTTACTTAGAAATATTCGATAAGTGAAAATCGAGTGAACACAAGCACAAATAAAAAATTGATATCAATAAAATCATGAATACTTGATATTAGTGCAAGGAAATATCCTATGAAAATAAATTTAAACTCCAAAATCTAAGCAAAGGAAAAATTTTGGAGGGTGGTTGTATCATTTACAACATGTTGGGAGGTTGAAATTTATGCTGCATTATTAGGTACCTATAATACTAGTGTAGCCCTAGTATAATTATTTTTCTACCCATGTAGTCCCCATATTGTTATTATTGTGCCCCATAAGTGTAGCCCCATTATTGTTATTGTTGTGCCCATGTGGTCCCTATATTGTTATATTGTGACCCCTTAGACTCCTATATATAGAAGATAGGTTTTTTCATTTGTATCATCCAAGAATTGTTCATTTATGTAATGTAAAGGAGGATTACCCCTCTAAGTGTCTGATTTCTAAGTCGTTGATCTATATTTTCTTCTATTTTGTGAGCCAGTTTCATAACACTTGGTATCAGAGCTTGGGATTGTAGGGTTTCGCTTCTTCAAATAGGACATCTTGGAATTTTCGCTATAACGTATTTTCTACGAGGCTTCAAAAGCTTAAATCTTGATGAAATTGCATATGAATGTTGAGATTGCAACAAGATGATGAGCTTAATGAAAAGAGTTGCCTTCACTAAGTGGGCCCGCAGGCTATTTTTGGTGCAAAGTCTATTTTTAGACTATGTCTATTTTTAGACATGTCAATCATATTCTATGAGTTGCAGGATGCTATTTGTGGATGGATGGTCAAGTTGGAAAAAATAGATGGACTTCTATTTTTAGACATATTTGGCGGAATCTATTTTTAGATTGCCAGTCTAAAAATAGATATGTCGAATATTATTAGCTATTAATAATATTTGGACTCTAAACAATATCTTATTCTCTTGCAACACTTCAGTTAAGTGCACAGATGTGGCACAGGAGCTGACAGAAGGAATTACGCTATTCCTGAGGGTTAAGTGGAGCTATTGCATGGAGGACTTCAGTTAGAACTCATGTGACAGAGTTTGGTGGAGTTGGTAGAAGTAATAGCGAAAGAGTTGAAGTCTTGCTTTAACTTAGTTAGAGCCAGCTTGAGCTAGTTGTATCTAGTCTAACCGATTAGATACACTAGTGAGAGTGGTGTGAATTAATTAATAATTAATTCACTAAATATTAACTCATTAATCAAATGGAGCATACACTCGCTAATCATACACCACCCATTGTTTCGTTGACTAGTGAGACATGAAAGTGAACATGACTATCAGTTGTGACTATAGTGTTGCATGATTTGCAACACCAGTGATTGGAGATTGCAATGAGGATTGCGTGAGCAAGGATGGACCAATTTGAGTTCATTCAAAGCCATTCTTCAACAGGGATTGCGCAGTGGAGGCAGGCTAGCAGGTAGCAAAGATCGGTGCATGGATTTGCAAGATCTAGCCTGATTAGTGTGTAGCGATTATATTGTACTGAGAGCTTGACATGATCAGCTTTGTATGAGGATTGTTACATGATCCCTATGACATATATTATATACAAATAGTTGGGGTTTTTAGCTTTAGGCTTTCCCGTAAATCACCGTGTTAATGTGTGTGAATTTTTATGGTTTTAATGTGTGCATGCAATTGATTTAATTTCCACAAGTAGTGATCAATGGTGGAATAGATTATGTATTGTGCATGAAGTCAAATAGTGTGCGACGATGAATCTTAGATATATAACGCATTAGTTATATAATTTCTACATGGTATCAGAGCATTGATCATTGGAGCAATTGAAAATTATTGAAGCAGTTGGTTTTGTGCTGGTGGAATTCGAATTTGCTACAGTATTTTCTTGGTGTCGAAGTTGAGATGTCTTTCAACGGATTGCGATTGGAGTATGCTCTTGAGGGCAACTCGAATTATATTGCATGGAAGGACATGATGGAGGTGGTGCTGGAGGATAATGGGTTGAAGGAGTTCATAGATGTAGAAATTCCAAAACCTGCTTCTAGCGATGCTGCCGCACTTGACGCATGGCAAAAGAAGACAACAAAATGTTGAATAATTCTGTTGGAAGGTGTGAAGGATCACATAGTGTCCAACCTTCATGGTAAAGCTTCTCCATTCTTGATGTGGAAAGCTTTGACAGACTTGTTCCAAAGCAAAAGCGACCAGAGGAAGTTGGCGCTTAAAGACAAGCTCAGGAAAATAAAAATGGAGAAGGGCGAAAGTATACCCAAGTACCTCACGAAGTTTTTCCAGTGCAGGGATGAGCTGGGAAGTGTGGGGGTCACTGTAGATGAAGAGGACTTGGTGAGCTTGGCTCTCCTTGGGCTTCCAAAGAGTTGGCATTCCTACGAGGACTCTATCAATGGTCGGGAGAAACTGCCGGGATGGGAGCGACTTTGGTCGGATCTTGGGCAAGAGGAGATAAGGTGGAGTACCAAGGATGGATCTTCATTGAAGAATGAAGATGAAGAAAATTGCGCTTTGGCTGCCAAAGCAAGGAAAGGGAAGGGAAAGAAAATCCTTCTCAATCCAGTGGAGTGTAAAAACTTTGGTAAACTTGATAAATATATATTATTAATGATGAAAGATGAGATGATTACAATGAGGGATCGCCTAGGCTTTAAATACAGCCTCAAGGTGTCCCTTGGCGAAGAGGCATGATCTTTGATCATGCCCTTTCAGTTAATAAAACCTAATATAACTATATCTAACTAATAATTAATAAAATATTCATAACATTGCCCCTCTCTTAAAGATGCTTTGTCCTCGAAAGCATATGTAATCGATGGACAATGTTGACGAATGTCTGGTTTCCGCGAACGGCGAGCTCTTGCTTCCCATATTTTAAAAAGGTCATGGAGCATATTCTCGAGTTCAGTTTGTTGTTGATCTGGATAGTGAAAATATCTTATATCGACAGGGTTGGATCATGTCTTGATTTCTGGAGACTCTTCATGGCTCCCTTTTGAAGATAACATTTCTAACTGCTGACATTGTACTGTAGATACGACTTGATTTCCTAGGGCTTGGAATCCATACAACTTGTATTTCTGCCCTTTCCACTTAAAAATTATAAACTGCTTCTGATGGTTGGCAGAATAAGTACCTAGATTTCGTAGCCATTGAATTCCTAAGACCACATCTACTCCTCGTAATGGAACGGTGTAGAACGGAGATTCTAAATGAAAGTCTTTAATCTGCAATTTGACTTTATGGCATTTTCCTACTTGTTCAATCTTCTTATCGTCGGCCACCATTACCTTCATATTAGGCATGGGAAAAGTAAAGAGGTTGAGTCTTTTGGCCATGGTGGAATCTAGAAAATTGTGCGTGCTACCTGTGTCTATTAGAACCATTACATTGTTGTTCTTAATATGTCCTCTTAACCTTAGGGTTTGAGGTTGTAATATGCCTGTCATAGCTGATAAGGACACTTGCGGAATAGTTTCGCCCTCCACTTCTGGAGAGAACTCTAAATTGTCTCCTAATCCTTCTATACACGAATCAGTACTGTTAGTGTCGTTAGTTGCTTCACAACTGTATAGATTTTTTGCTTTTCCATTAGCACATCTGTGCTTAGGGTCCCATTTTTCACCGCAACGTTTGCACTTGCCCTCTCGTATTCTTTGTTTTTCCAGACTAGATTTTTCGTCTTCACGAGGATGGACAGGGACATATGTTGTGTCAACTACATTTTCAGATTGAGGAAACCGTCGTCTCGAATATACTTTTTCTGGTTTTGATAATCTTTCAAACTTCTTTTCAGCAGCTTTTGCTTTTTGCCTTGCTACTTCTACGGACGTAATTTCATGAAGTTCTAGTTCTTCCTGTATGTGGATTTTAAGTCCTGAGATGTAAGACTGGATTAGACGAGATTCCGACAATCCGGGTACTCGTGTTGCCAAAGTCTCCCATTCTCGCGTGTACTCATCCACATCTCCTTTTTGGCGTAATTTGATAAACGTTGAAAAGAACTTTTCTTCTTTTATGCCTTGAAACCTTTTGAAGAATGCATCCTTAAATTTCCGCCAACTGATAGCGAGCGTCGTCTTTTTCCACCACATATACCAATTATATGCTTCTCCTTCCATTTTCATGGAAGCATGTTTAATTTTTCATCATCACTAGTAATGTCATAAATTTCAAAATATTCTTCTGCCTTATTAAGCCATGCAACACTATTTTTTTCATTACCATCAAATTTGGGTAGATCGATCTTGGCTTTGCGCTGATATGCTAATGGTGGAACAAGAAGGGGATATTGATTAGCGAATGCATTCCAGAGCTGCTTGTTTTGAAAATCTGCATTACTATCTTCTTAATGATGTGGGGAATCGGTTTTTTCCTGATGCTCTTCTGAGTTCCCTAAATCTGCGGAATTGTTTTGTTGAATTGGTTCCCTGTTAGGAGATGTTGGGGATTGTGTCTGACTCAACTTATCTATTTTATCATTTAGCTTGTTGAAGAGTTCTGTCATATTGTTCATTGCTTCGTTCTGTTTGTTCATTGCTTCTGTGGTCTCGTGATGATTTAGCCACATTTGTCTTTCTATGCGATTTGTCGTATCATGAATTTTTTTGATGTCGTTGGAATGACCTACAACTGTACCTTCCAGATCGACTAATCGCCTTCCAAATTCTTCAGAGTTATTATTAATTTGTTTCTCAAGATCTCCCAATTTCTTCTGGAATTCCGCCATCGACATTGACGAAGACATCGAGCGTGTATGAGGTGGGGAATATCTTTCTGCCAGTTTCTCCTCTTTTTTTTTTTTTTAAATTAATTAATTAATTAATAATTTTTTTTTTTAAATAATAATAATTATTATTTTTTTAAAATAATTTATATAATTATTATATATATATATATATATATATATATAATTATTGATTTAAAAATTATATAATATATAAATCAATTATATAATTATTAACAATAATAATAATAATTATTATTATTATTATTTTTTTTTAAATCTAATTTTTATATAAAAATTAATTAAAATTAAAATTTATATAAAAATTAAATCTGTTTATATCTATTATAATCTTTTTAACTATGCTGTTAAGACCAATTCGTGTCCCGAATGAAGCGTTGTATCCCAGCAGCCACACCACTGTTCACGATTTAAAAAATGTAATTTTGGAGGTCGATTTAAACGCTGTATTGTATATTTTAAAACGTTGTATCGTTCCACCCATAAAATTACAGTCACGTTAACGTGTAATGTGTTGGAAGGGCCGAGGGCCTGAATTGGAAGGCGGAAGCCGCAATGGAGTGTAAAAACTCTGCGCTGGAATTTTAAAAACGTGAATTTTTAAACGCAAATTTCACGCTCTCTTTCTCGTCGTACAGATGGCTCACGGAATTTCCAGTCCCTTAACCAAATATGGACAGACTATAAAATAATACCGCTGATTGTGCAGAATCGTTTCGATGCAGCATACAGGTTAAGTGACTGCGTACAATAGTATGTCCGAACCGGCACACCGTTTAGACTTATAACAATCGCTTTTTTCTGATGTCACCAACCGGCCCTGTCTCACGATTTAGAAAAAAAAACGTGTCTTTTAGTTTTGCTGACCGAACGTGTTTAGTGGGCAGTGGCCGGCTTTATTTCTGATTTGCAGAAATATACCCGTCCAGATTTAAAAATATACCCGTCCAGATTTTAAACAGCCGTCCAGAGATATGCAGCCGTTCAGAATTATACGAAACCCACGCCGTCCAGATTTACACAGCCGTCCGGTATGTATTTCGTAGGAGAGGAATAACGAAGGCAGTATCACACAACTATCCGTTTGAGGAAAGATTGCCACAGATTCGAGTTGCTTCACAGTAGTATTACCACCGAGCCTCTTTTACAAGTTTGCAATCACAGTTTACGCTGCTCTCACACCTGTCCGATCACAAGAAAAGGATCACTGGTCTGCACTTTTTCACTGTTCTAAATCCGAGAAATTATGTCCAACCTTCACCACAGAACTTGACCCATGCAGTGAATTTTGAAGTCCTCGGCCTCCTTTCTATCTCTGAGTTCCTTTCTGAATTTTTCACCGAATTGGGAAGCGTAAGGAGAAGCAGAGGGTTGTGAGGGAACAGAGGGGGTTGGGTAAAAAATCTGTAATTTTTGGAATTTCCTTTGATTCCTAAATTCTGGTGATCACACAGATCCAAAGAGCGATGGCTCCGCCAATGGAGTGTAAAAACTCTGGTAAAACTTGATAAATATATATTATTAATGATGAAAGATGAGATGATTACAATGAGGGATCGCCTAGGCTTTAAATATAGCCTCAAGGTGTCCCTTGGCGAAGAGGCATGATCTTTGATCATGCCCTTTCAGTTAATAAAACCTAATATAACTATATCTAACTAATAATTAATAAAATATTCATAACATCCGGTGCTAAAGGCAAGAAGCAGGACATGTCCAAGATGAAGTGCTTTCACTGTCACCAACACGGACATTACGCCACTAATTATCCACAGAAGAAGAAATATAAGCAGGCTACTGGATCTGCAGCTCGAGAGGCCTTAGCCTCGCAGTTTGAGCTGGATTTTTTGTTGATCGCATGCTTGGTCTCAAGTGTGATGGGATCAGTGTGGTTTCTTGACAGTGGTGCATCTTTCCATATGACCGGTGACAAAGATTTGTTTACTGATCTGGATGAGAAGGATCTTGGAGTGCACATCGAGATGGGCGATGATGGTAGATACAGTGCGACTAGTATAGGGACCATTTCCTTGAGAGGGAGTCTAGAAAACCTTTCATCTTGAAGGATGTCATGCTTTTTCTAGGATTGAAGAAGAATCTGATCTCTATGGCGATGTTGGAAGACAAGGGATATGATGTTGTCTTTAGCGAGGGAAAGGCTTTCCTGCGCAGTAAGGCAACTGGTGAAACCTAGAGGATAGGGGTTCTAGTTAAGAACCTTTATCAATTGCAGGTAGATGGCTACGCAGTAATGGCAGGCAAAGCAAAAGGAGTGGTGAGCCAAGATGAGGGCGAATTGTGGCACAGGAGATTGGGCCATCTTCACCATGGCGCTTTGAAAATTTTGCAGCATATTTCTACAGGGCTTCCCAAAGGTACACTTGCACAGTCAGATTAGTGCAAGGGATGTACTTTGGGATTGTGAAAGCCACCTTTCATGATAAGGATAGTCGTGCCATGACGATCCTTGAGAGAATTCACACAGACGTGTGTGGACCTTTCTCAGTAGCTTCGACAGCAAAGCACATGTATTATGTGATATTTTTTGATGAATTTTCTCGTAAGTGCTGGATCTTCTTGATGCAGAAGAAGAGCGAGACATTCTCAAAGTTCTGTGAGTTCAAGGCACTGGTTGAGAAAGATTCGGGGAAATAGGTGAAGGCTCTTAGGAGCGATAATGGTGGTGAATTCATCTTTGGCGAATTCAAATACTTTTGCAGCGCAGAAGGAATTTGAAGAGAGCTCATAGCACCTCATAACCCACAGTAAAATGGGGTCGCAGAGCGAAAGAACAGAACGATCGTGGGTGTTGCACGGGCGATGTTTCATGATCAGGGCCTTCCCATACACTGGTGGGCTGAAGAATGCAACACTGCGGTTTATGTGAAAAACCGTTGTCCTCATAGAGTACTTGGCATGAGTACACCCGAAGAGGCATTTTCTGGTAAGAAGCCTGATATTTCTCATTTGAAGATTTTTGGCTCACCTGTTTACATTCATGTGATGAAGGATGCCAGGAAGAAGCTAGAGCCGACCGTAGAGGTTAGGATATTTTTTGGGTACACAGAAACACCCCACAACTATCGTGTGTATTTGCCAGACAGTCGGAAGACTACTGTGCGACGGGATATCAAATTTCATGAGGATAAAGCCATGAAGTTGTCGCTTGAGAGGGAGCTATACTTGCATGCAGATGAGGAGCTATTAGTTCCTAAGGACGAGCCTCAGGATGTGGATCAGCCACAAGAGGAGGTTCATGGAGTGGAAGAAACCACTCATGCAGCGCCAAACATTAGAGGGCGGAAGCGCACTACAGAAGCTGAGCGACTGAATCAAGATGTAGCGCAAAATGTATGAGCACCTACATCACAGCGCAGACAGAGACAGTCACCTGACCGATTTACTAGATACATGGTTCTGATGAGCAAGTGTATCATGACAGAACCATCTTCTTTCGAGGAAGCTATGGAGGACCCTACATGGGTAGATGCCATGGTGGAAGAGTATGATTCGATTGTCAGAAACAATGCATGGGAGATTGTCCCAAGGCTGGAAGGGAAATCAGTGGTAGGTTCGAGATGGATCTACAAAGTGAAGCAAGCTGCTGACAGGAGCGTCAAGAAGTACAAGGCAAGATTTTTTGCCCGGGGCTTCTCACAGATCGAGGGGATCGACTATGAAGAAACCTTTGCACCTGTCGCAAGGTATTATTCCATATGGACCATCCTTGCTCTCTCAGCGCAGATGGGTTGGCACATTCATCAGATGGATGTGAAGACTGCGTTCCTCAACCGAGTCATTGAGGAGGAGGTGTACATAGAGGAGCCTGAAGGTTTTGAAATCTTCAACAGTGAGTCGCATGTGTGCAGGCTCAAAAGAGCGCTGTATGGGCTGAAGCAAGCACCTCGTGCTTGATACACACAGATAGACAGTTATTTTACCGGACTTGGATTCACCAAGAGTGAGGCGGATCCGAACCTATACTAGATTGTGGTGGAGGGTAAGTTGCTGATCATTGTACTTTATGTAGATGATTTGATACTGACAGGTGATGAACAGTTGATACTCTCATGAAAGGTTGATCTTGCAAAGGAGTTTGAGATGAAGGACTTGGGCCTCCATTATTTCCTGGGATTTGAAATTTGGCAACAGAAAGATGGATTATTTGTGTCTCAAGGCAAGTATGCCCGGGAGATACTGGAGAAGTTCAACATGCAAGGCTGCAAGCCTATCGACACTCCTCTTCCTGGTGATTGGAGGAAAGAGGATGCTACATCGGCAGAGGTAGTTGATGCCACTGTTTATCGACAGTTGGTTGGTTCGCTCATGTATCTAGTCAATACACGACCGAACATATGCTATGTTGTTAACCAGATTTCACAAGCTATGGTTAAGCCTACCAATCTCTTTTGGAAGGAAAACAAGCATCTATTGAGATATATCAGAGGCACATCGTGATATGGATTATGCTACAGATAGTCGGATGAGGTGAATCTGCATGGCTTCACGGATGCAGATTGGGCAGGAAGCCCAACAGACAGAAAGAGCACATCTGGAGGGATATTCAGTATCGGGTCTACAACAGTTTCTTGGTACAACAAGAAACAGAGATCCGTAGCACTCAGTTCAGCGGAGGTCGAGTACATGGGAGCAAGTTTGGTTGCATGCGAGGCTATATGGATGAGGAAGATCCTGGTCGAGTTGTTCGGTTCACACTTAGATCCTACTGTGATATATTGTGATAATCAGAGTTGCATTAAACTCTCAGTTAATCTAGTATTTCATGATAGATCTAAACACATTGACATTCGGTACCATCATATCAGAGATTGTGTGCAGCGGAATATCATGTTACTTTCTTACATTCCTACGGAGGATCAGAATGCTGATATTTTGACAAAGGTGCTCAGCAGGAGAAAATTCGAATACCATAGAGACAGGAACGGGGTGGTAGATAATCCCTATCTTTTTGAGAGGGAGTGTTGAGATTGCAGCAAGATGATGAGCTTAGTGAAAATAGTCGCCTTCACTAAGTGGGCCCGCAAGCTATTTTTGGCACAAAGTCTATTTTTAGACATGTCGATCATATTCTATGAGTTGCAAGATGCTATTTGTGGATGGTTGGTCAAGTTGGAAAAAATATATGGACTTCTATTTTTAGACATATTGGGCAGAATCTATTTTTAGATTGCCAGTCTAAAAATAGATATGTCGAATATTATTAGCTCTTAATAATATTTGGACTATAAACATTATCTTATTCTCTTGGAGCACTTCAGTTAAGTGCACAGATGTGGCACAGCAACTAACAGAAGGAATTACGCTATTCCTAAGGGTTAAGTGGAGATATTTCATGGAGAATTCAGTTAGAAATCATGTGACAGAGTTTGGTGGAGTTGTAGAAGCAGTTGGTGGAGTTGTGTTCAGTTTAACTCAGTTAGACACAGTTGAGCTAGTTGTATCTAGTCTAACTGATTGATACACTAGTGAGAGTGGTGTGAATTAATTAATAATTAATTCACTAAATATTAACTCATTAATCAACTGAAGAATACATCAGTTAACTACAGTGCATGGACAGTTTCAGTGGAGACCAGTGGAGAGATAGGTGAAAGGGCAAGATGACTATCAGTTGTGACTATAGTGATGCATTGATTGCATCCAACACTCAGTGGAGATGCCAATGAGGATTGCACAGTGCAATCCAGGTGGATTCGAGTTTATTCAGAGCCATTCTTCAGCAGGGATTGCGCAGTAGAGGCAGGCTAGAAGGTGGCAGAGATTGGTGCATGGATTTGCTAGATCAGACCTAATTAGTGTGTAGCGATTGTATTGTATTGAGAGCTTGACATGTTCAGCTTTGTATGAGGATTGTTACATGATCTCTATGACATATATTATATACAGATAGTTGGGGTTTTTAGCTTCAGGCTTTCCCGTTAAATCACTGTGTTAATGTGTGTGAATTTTTATGGTTTCAATGTGTGCATGCAATTGATTTAATTTCCGCATATAATGATCAATGGTGGAATAGATTTTGTATTGTGCGTGAAGTTAAAATAGTGTGCGATCAAGAGAATCTTGGATATATAACGCATTAGTTATATAATTTCTACAATGAAATCTTGATGAAATTTTTGTATCAATTTCAGACTTTGGTTCGCAATATTTTCTAAGATATGATATGTGGAAGTTAGGGTTTTTGTAGGCTCCAAAATTTCATCTCAAACAGGTGACCGAGGGAAAATCGTCATAATATTCATTTCCGGCATTGGATTGGAATTTTGTAAAAAGTGGTTGAAAATTAACGGTTTGTAGTTTCTTGGGTATCAATTTTAGGGTTGAAGGTCGAAACAATGACACGTGGTATGCCATACAATTTCTCTCTATTGAACTTGTCCATAATTACGTTATTGTGGGAGATCGGGCACAACTTTGTCTTGAAGAATCCAAATTTGTTCTGACCTATGGAATTGGAAAGAAAACTCAGAGGGATACTACAGAACCTAATTTCAAATATTTAGGATCCAAAATCACAGAGATACATCTGCTTCAATATCGAGCTCCTCAAAAGCAAGAAAAACATGTTTTTTTTTTGTATAAATTTTGTTTAAAAAAAACAATTTGAAGTGATTCCAAAGGGTATATTTAAGCATTGATATAAGTATTGGGTTCTATAATTCCTCGTAAAAATAATTACACACCCATTAAGCCCTCAGAAAGCTCTACTATGACACATGAAGAGGAAGAATTGCAACATGATATATCAAAATTACGATACCAAGTCCAACAAATTTTGCGCTAACAAAAAGTAACCAAAAATTAAATGGAAGCTAAGATGGATGGTTTGAATAAAGGCATGGATGGCATGGAAGCTAGTATCGATGGTATATAAGGAAAATTGAAAGGAAACATGGAAGACATGAAGAATGGTCTAAAAGAAGACATGGAAGGTTTGAAGGAAGGTTTGACAAAGTTGCTATAAGAAATGATTCCTAAGGGAGAAAGGGTAGTAAATGAAACTCATGATGAGAACAAAATAAATGTTAATCATGATCTCATATACTATAATGTTGGATTTAAGACCCACCATATTCCAAAGATAGATATGAGGAAGTTTGATGGTAAGGATCCAATAACATGGATACTACAAATGGAGAAATACTTTGAGCTCCATAATTTGAAACACACACAAAAGATGCACCATTAGGGGAATTTTGAGATCTAAAATGGGCCTCCTAAGAAAAATGTACAACAAAAATAAAATTTATAAGAACCAATAGGATTAAAGATGATGATGTCAACCATGGGGATGATTCACCATATTTAAGTAAAAAGGTAAAAATATTAAAAAATAATAAAATAATAAAACTACTTTTTCAACTCGTATTTTCAACTTATTTCCCAAAGTTTTTACTCAAATTTCAAGTGAGAGTACTTGTTGGATGAAAAATTTAATTCCTCATCCAAGGAATACCCATGTTGCATACTTTCGATGGACCTTGCTACACTACAAATGAGAAATACATGAAAAAACGTGATTGCAATCACGTTTTTTCATGTATTTCTCATTTTCCATGTAGAAGGGTCCATCGAAAGTATGCAACATGGGTACTCCTTGGATGAAGAATTAAATTTTGCATCCAACGAGTACTCCCGCTCGAAATTTGAGTAAAAACTTCGGTAGATAAGTTGAAAAAGTAGTTTTTCTTTTTTCCCTCTAAAAATTGATATTTCAAATCTTGTTTTATTATTTGCACTATTATTTTCTAATTTCCTTAGGAGGCCCATTTTAGACCTCAAAATTCCCCTAATGATTGCAACTTTATATTTAGAACAAAATTAGATTTTATGGAATCAATGGTTTTTTTCTCGTAAACCACTTGTCACTTGGTCAATTTTTACGAAGGAAATGATAGCACATTATGAGGATACAGAGGGAAACACCTTCTTTAGCCAATTGATAAATCTCAAACAAAAGGGTTCAATGATGGAGCACATTGAGGACTTCCAGAAATTGAATATAAGGGTAAATAATATTCCATAGGAACATAGTATTTATGTCTTCATAGGGACTTTAAAGGATAACATCCAACGTGAGGTTTGCCTTTAGGAACCTCATTCATTGGAAAAGGAATTTAGGGTGGAAATAAAAGTTGAAAGAAAAATTATGGCAACAAGGAAATCTACCAATCACAACTATAAAGATGGAAATGTTTCTTCTCCTAGCCTTCCACAACCTACAAGGTTGACACCAGAACAATTGGAGGAAAAAAAATCAAAAGGGGTTTGTTACAGTTATGAAAGAAAATACACTAAAGGTCATAAGTGTGCTAAGAAAAAATTAATTTACATGGATTGTGAAGAGGAGGAAGAAAATGAACAAGAAAATTCAAAAGAAAAGGATATACACTACGAAACAACCCTGGAGAAAGAAAAAATCAATATTACGATATATTATAATGAATTGGCATGAATTACCACTCCTCAAACTCTCAAGATAGAAGGAAATATCAAGAAGAAAAAAGTAATATTATTGATTGATTCGGGTAGTACCCATAATTTTATTCATTATAAGATATCCAAGGAATTGAATTGGTTCCTCTATCCATCACTAGAGTGTCAAGTGATGGCTTTAAATGGAGGAATTATAAATTAATCTGGAAAGTGCCATAATATCAAGCTAAACATGGGGGAATATGTATTGAATAGTCAAATTATTTCTATTCCAATGGGTGGTTTTGATGTTGTACTAGGAGTCCAATGGTTACAATCCTTGGGGGCTATATCTTTTAACTTTCAAGAACTTTTCTTGAAATTTTTTTATGACTGAAAGGAAGTTGAATTGCGGGGTATCGTAGGGAAATCGGGAAAAATAAAGTTCTAATGTCATGACAATTCTTCTGAAGAAATAACAATGAGGCGTAATTGCACAATTATGCTCACTACAGGTTCAAGAAGTGGAAGATCACATCGAGAATCAACAACAGGTTCTGCAACTCTTAAAGGATAACCTCACTTTGGCGCAAAATCAAATGAAACCACGGGAAAATCAACATCACAACGCAATAATTTTTGATGTAGGTGACTAGGTATTTTTACGGCTACAACCATACAAACAAATGTTCCTCAAGCAAGGTAAGAAGGGTAATAAATTATCACCAAATTATTATGGTCCTTACAAGGTGTCGCAAAAGAATGGTATTATGGCATACAAGTTGGAGCTTCCGACTTCTTCCTGAGTGCACCCAGTTTTCCATGTTTCATGCTTAAATAAGGTTATAGGTGACAAGATCCCACCTCAAACAATATTTCCAGAACTTAACGAGGAAGGAAAAATAATATTGGAACCTAAAGCAGTCACGGAAACAATAACTTGACAACTACGAAATAAATCAATTTCAAAGTAGTTCATCAAGTGGAAGAACTTACCAGCTGAATATTCCTCATGGCAGGATGAAAATTTTTATACAAAAGAATTCATAACTACTCAAGCATTGAGGAAAACACTTTTTGAAGGATACGGACATGTTAGGTCCCTATAATACTAGTGTAGCTGCTTATTGTTATTAGTGTAGCCCCATTATTATTATTTGTTGCCCATGTAGTCCCCATATTTGTTATTATTGTGTCCCATAGATGTAGCTCCATTATTGTTATTGTTGTGCCCATGTGGTCCCCTTATTGTTATATTGTGACCCCTTAGATTCCTATATATAGAAGGTAGGTTTTTTCATTTGTGTCATCCAAGAATTGCTCATTTATGTAATGTAAAAGAGGTTTCTCCCTCGAAGAGGCTGATTTCTAAGTCTTTGATCTATCTTTTCTTCTATTTTGCGAGCTAGTTTCATAACATGCATCAAGGTCAAATTTTCTACTGCTTTAATGTCGATGTTTCTGTTGCATCAAGGTCAAAGTTTTTGTTGCATCAAGGTCAAATTTTCTACTGCTTTAAGGTCGATGTTTCTGTTGCATCAAGGTCTGCTACTACTAGGTTGAAGTGTTGTTGCTTCTAAGTCAAAGTTTTGTTGTTGTTGCTACGTCAAAGTACTCCTTCTGCAAGGACGAAGTTCTAGGTCGAAGTTGCTAGAAGGTTATCATCTACAAAAGAAGGGAGGGTTGACTTGGTGATTAGAGGAATTTTGTGTCTAAGAAAAAGAGTCTTGGAGTATCTCGTGAAACTACTGAAGGAAGAGTTGTTGATTTGGTTTTCCCTTAGATGGGGGTTTTTCCCTAGCTGTCTGCCTACATCTAGTGTCTTTGATCTTCGTGTTATGGTTTTGGTAATTGATTGATGAGCTAAGATAAAAGAAGAACGAAAGAAAGTTAATAAGAACATAAGAATATCACAAGTAATTATCATCATAAAGAAAATATTTCTAACTTTATGATTTTTCAACATGGTATCAAAGCTAAGGTGAAAAAGAAGGGATAATGCATCCTAAAGATCTATTGAAAGGAGAATAACGAAATCTCAAGTTGAATAAGGGTCCCCAAAGGGGATCATATAATGAGAGAAGCCTACTATATTCAAGAACCATGTCTAACTCAATAAAGGGAGAAAAAAAATTAGAAGGAGCTTCAAATTACAGGGCATGGAAAAAGAGCCTTAGATCTCATCCTAAAAAATAATAAATTCTTGGATCTAGTCAAAGGAAAAGTGAAGAAGCCTGCACATGAATCAAGTGATGTAGAAAAAAGAAAAGTTTATAGAAACAAAGATATTGGCCACGAGCCTAATGGTAGCTGGAATCAAGGATAATGTCATCCCATATATCGCCAACATAGATTCCGCTCAAGAGATGTATGAGGCCTTATCCAAAATTTTCACAATAAAGAACCTTAGTAAAGTTGCAAGTCTTAATAATGAACTAAGAACTATGAAGATGAAAAAGAGTGTGTGATCACTGCACTTATGGGATTGCCACCATCTTGGAGTTCCTTTGCTTTAGGGATCAACAATTGGAAGGAAAATCATACATTCGAGCAATTATGGAATGAATGCAGTCAAGAAGAATTCATTATTTCATTAGTAAGCAGCAAAGAGAATGGAAGAGGAGAAAATTTCAAATGCCTATTCCGCACATCACAAGAATAAAGAACCTTAAATAAATCCAAAGGGCCAAGAAATAAGGTAGACCTATCAAAGATTGGATGCTACAATTGTCACAAGATGGGTCACTATAGAAGTGATTCTTTTGATAATCCTAGGAATAAAAAGAGAAACGAGGATCAAGAAAATGTTTCCTATCAAGAATATCCAAAGAAGAACAAGACCAAATAATCAGAAATAAAGGACTTACACTATTAAATCCTCTCTCTCTCTCTTAACTCTCTACTCTAAGTTTTGAATTTTCTTCATGCTTTGATTTCTAGTACTTATAGGTTTAACATGCTTTGGAAAAACATTTTTTAATTGTTTTGATAAAGATATAGGTATCCCTCGAGATTGGATTAAGAGGGAGCCCTCACCGTTTTTCCAAAGATAAGTATCTTACTCCTTGTATTATCTTTTTATATTTGGTTTCCCTCTCTTATCTAAATGTTTTTGTATTATATGTTAACAATATTTCTTTTTATATTCTCCCAGTTTAGGAAAATCTTGTTGAATACTCAAGGGTTATGGAAAATATGTAGAAATTATATAACTAATGCGTTATATATCCAAGATTCTCCTGATCGCACACTATTTTAACTTCATGCACAATACAGAATCTATTCCACCATTGATCATTATATGCGGAAATTAAATCAATTGCATGCACACATTGAAACCATAAAAATTCACACACATTAACACAATGTTTTAAAGGGAAAGCCTAAAGCTAAAAACCCCAAATATCTGTATATAATATATGTTATAGAGATCATGTAAAAATCCTCATACAAGGCTGATAATATCAAGCTCTCAGTACAATACAATCGCTACACACTAATCGGGCCCGATCTAGCAAATCCATGCACCGATCTTTGCCACCTGCTAGCCTGCCTCTACTGCGCAATCCCTGTTGAAGAATGGATCTGAATGAACTCGAATCCACCTGGATTGCACTACGCAATCCTCATTGGCATCTCTACTGTGTGTTGGATGCAATCAATGCATCACTATAGTGACAACTGATAATCACACTTGCCCTTTCACCTATCTCTCCACTGGTCTCCACTGAAATTGTCCATGAACTATAGTTAACTGATGTATTCTTCAGTTGATTAATGAGTTAATATTTAGTGAATTAATTATTAGTTAATTCACACCACTCTCACTAGTGTATCAATCAGTTAGACTAGATACAACTAGCTCACCTGTGTCTAACTGAGTTAAACTGAACACAACTCCACCAACTACTTCTACAACTCCACCAAACTCTGTCACATGAGTTCTAAATGAAGTCCTCCATGCAATAGCTCCACTAAACCCTCAGGAATAGCGTAATTCCTTCTGTCAGCTCCTGTGGCACATTTGTGCACTTAACTGAAGTGCTGCAAGAGAATAAGATAATGTTTAGAGTCCAAATATTATTAAGAGCTAATAATATTCGACATATCTATTTTTAGACTGGAAATCTAAAAATAGATTCCGCCCAATATGTCTAAAAATAGAAGTCCATCTATTTTTTTCCAACTTGACCAACCATCCACAAATAGCATCCTGCAACTCATAGAACATGATCCATATGTCTAAAAATAGACATAGTCTAAAAATAGACTTTGCGCCAAAAAACAACCTGCGGGCCCACTTAGTGAAGGCGACTCTTTTCACTAAGCTCATCATCTTGTTGCAATCTCAACAAAATACCTCACAAGACAAATCATGATAGAAGTTCTATTGAATTTTTTTTCCTACAAGGTTTTTTAAGAAATAACTCAAAGGTATGTCTTATACCATATGCTTTTTTCTCTTCATGATAAAGGTATATTCATTCATTTGAATAGTTTGTTCAACATTACTAACATCGCTGTATCTAGCACCTTTGAATCATAAATATTCTTATTTGGGCGATTAATCATTAGATTGAATCTACCATATTTATACATTTGATCATTATTGTGTATCCCTAAAAGGTTATTTTTAAAACCCTAACCTAAGGGTATGTCAATGTGAAACCCTATTCTACTTAGGGTTATTGATGAAATCTAGAAAATATTTTTCTTTTGATGTGTGGGGTTTTGATGGTAATGCCATCTTTGGGGTTTTGGTAGTGCTATGGAAACCCTATTCCTTTAGGGTTGGATGGTCATTGAAATCCTATACCTTTATATATTTTGGTAGATTAGGGTTTATGAGAAAAACCCTTATATAATATCTAGATTAAGCTCCTAGGAATGAAACCCTAGGCATATATTTGTTCTTTTGATTGAAACCCTAGCCTAATCAAAATTGTTATATGTCTAACTTTAAAATGTATTGAAATTTGTGTCTTGAGTTTACCTAATAGATATTTATATGCTTGTGCATGATTATCAGATCCTAGATACGTATATGTGCTAACCTAATTGTTGATGCTCATAGTGTGTAAATTCTAGGGTTTGTAACTGAGCCCTAGTAGAAGTTTGATATTCTAGGATATGGTTTTATTGTTTCAGATGTGATGATAAAGTCTAGTGCTTACAAATAGTTGGTCATATTTTTGAAACCTTCTATTTTTCTATGATTGATTTTTGATATCTAAGGCTTAGTGTCTCAAATATGGAATCTAGGATTTGCATTAAATCCTAGTAGAAGTCTAACATATAAATTTTGAAAATTGTTAAATGCATTAATTCTTTGAATTGTTTCTAGGGTTTGAAATATATTATAGTAAAGTCTATCATATCAATGAAAGAAATATTGAGTCCTTAGATGTAATGAGACTGAAATCTTGATTGAATTACTGATGTGATCTAAGAAAGATGTTGAAGTATAGAAGTTTGTGTATTTTGTTGATTATGAACCTAACTAAGTTTAAGTATTTGAAATCTAAAGTATTATACTTCCGTTATTATATGATTATGATATAGTTAAATTCATGCTTCTATAAATGTATTTGGTTGTACTCGTTGTCTAAGATGTGCAGGTACACAATCTTCAATATGTTGAATATATTCGTAAGTAAATTTGATTTTATTTATAAGCATGATAAAGGAAGTTATGTGAATGATGATGATAAATATGACTCTGAAAAGAAGGATTGAAGCCATGAAAATTTCTTCAATATCATAGAAAGTAGTTGATCTCCCTAAGTTAAGAGGGATCCTGGATAAAAAAAAGGGTATATATCCCAAGTTGAGAGGGAGGGCATATTATAGTCATGACAGATACCTTAAAATAGGAAATTGGAGAATGTATATTAAGGTGTTGCTAAAAGAAGGAAAGAAGGATTTGATTGTAGAATACGTTGTTGGCATGTGAAGTAGGAAAAGAAGTTGTATGGTCTAGTAAACTTATATAAACAAATGTTTGGAAAGCTTCTAAGTCATCCTATGATAAATTGAGACAATCAAGGCAACATCAAGATATCTGAAAATCTCGAAGTTTTGTGTTCACTTATATGTATTTGAAATTTTGTTACTGATTGGGGTTTTGTTTGTACAGGTAAATATCTCGAGGTTTTGGAAGCATGTTTTGTGTGCTTGATTTATTTGATGTTACTAATCTATTTGATTGAGAGATATTTGTTGTTGCCGATTTGAATAATCAAGTGTGTTGAGGCATTATGTAAAGCTTGAGAGGACATATGGTTGACCTATGTGTTGATGTTTATTTCCCAAAGTAGGGAGGGTATTGTTTGTCATAGAGCTTTTACCTTGCATTACACACCTAGTTCCCTAGGTTGATGGTTAGCAAGTAACCCTGATGGTACCTAGAGTGGTTGAAAGCTTTAGTTCATCTTAGTCTCACCCAGATAGATTTCCCTGGTCAGAAATATATTCCATGGAACTGTGAGTGCCTAAAATATTTGTGGTTCATGTGTTTTGAGATCTTCCTTGTACTTGTATATATATGTCATTATGAATACCTCCCTAGTTAAGAGGAAGTGTTGAAGAATCTAACTAGGTTTGGTGTTGAAAATTGTATTCAAGTCATAATGAAATGTATTGAAATATATATATATATATATATATATATATATATATATATATATATATATATATATATTAAAACGTGGGTTTCATGCTTGGGTCATCATGTTTTAGGTCAAAGTCCCCATTGAGGACTTCTAGCTTTTATATTGAATCATTAGAGTCATTATCCATTTTATGAGACCCTTCTTGGGCTTTTGAATCATGTAAAAAGAATTATTATTGAGTCAAATGAGTCATTTGTCACCTCCACACCAAGTTGGCCTACATCAAGGTAATTCAACCCATAGAAAAGGCTATAAATAAGATCAATTCGAATCATTTGGAGGGTCATCCACTCAAGTTTGATACTCAAGAAGGAGAAGCAGAAAAGTGTGAAGTTGCAAAAGAAGCAAGAGAATTGCAGGAAAAGGCTAAATTTAAGTATTGGGCTATCTCTCTCTCACTCGTACTAAGTTATTGGGCTATTGTTGGAAGGTCGAAGTTCACTTATTGGGAGGTCAAAGTTTCTATTGCATCAAGGTTGAAGTTTATGTCGCATCAAGTTCAAAGTTTCTATTTCTTCAAGGTCAAATTTTTTTTGAATCAAGGTCTACTGCTACTAGGTTGAAGTGTTGTTGCTTCTAGGTCGAAGTTTTGTTGTTGCTTCTAGGTCATAGTACTGCTACTGCAAGTATAGAGTTCTAGGTTGAAGTTGTTGGAAGGTTATCATATGCAGAAGAAGGGAGGGATGACTTGGTAATTGGAATATTTTTTGTCTAGGTAAAAGAGCCTTGGATTATCTCGTGAAACTACTGAAGGAATAGTTTTTAATTGGGTTTTACCCTAGATAGGGGTTTTTCCCTGGTTATCTTCCTACATATAGTGTCATTGATCTTCATGTTATGGTTTTGTTAATTGCTTGATGAAATAAGATAAAATAAGAACACAAAAAATTTAATAAGAACATAAGAATATCAGAATTAATTATCATCATAAAGAAAATATATCTGACTTTTTGATTTTCCAACACAAATTTCCCTTTGATAAATGGATTACATTCCTCGGAAAATCCCTTCAAAACAGTCCTTACTAGCTCTGGCTCTAGAATGTTACCTCTGATGGCAGAAATCTCATCATGAACATGAGAAAGTCTCATCATATATGGAGGCACACCTTCGACACCCAACATCTTGGTGCTCTTAAAATTTTCTCTCAATACCAACAACCAGTTCTCATTCTTATTCTAGAACAAGTCCTGAAAATCCTTCCACATCTCTCGTGCAGTGTCCTTCCCGATTAAATGAGGTATGAAGTAATCTTTGACACTATCTAGGATGACGAGATTAGCCTTCACATCCAATTCCTCATACACTTCTAACTCCTTAGGTTTTTTTTTTTTTTTTTTTTTTTTTTAAATATCCTTATTGGAAAAATCCTATATCTTGTTCACCAACAAAACTAGCTTGATCATTTACTTCTAAGGACTATATTTAGATAAGCATTCCAATCTATCTTCATACCTCTGAGTAGCGATCAACTACACCATGTTATTGGTCCTTCAACAATAAGGTAATCAACTCCCTCTTGAGTTGTTCATTGTGCACAATTTGATTCAGTTGTCCCTTCAAAGTAGATTTGATACCATGTTGATTTTTCTTTGGCACTTCAAAATCGGGTCTATGTCTAAAACATGATAAAAAACACTGAAATACCACAACTCACAAGCACCTTTCTTAGTGGAAAATGTACAGAAGTGAATCAATGGAGTACACAATATTTTTTCAAAACAAAAAATTTCTTGTATTACAAATTTAATACAACAATCACAAGCCCCCCATAACAGGGATCATGGCCCTTATAATTATCCCTGATACAAGAAAACTAGGGCTTGATGTCAATAATACATGACAATCAATCTTCCCAAGAACAAGAATAGCTTGACTTACTTGTTGAAGAAGCGCTTACACCATCCCTTTCAATCCACTTTCCTTGAAAAATTGGAAGGTCCTTTTCTAGATTATATGCAGAGAATGTGTTTCTCTGATACCTTTTCCCTAGCTTCTCCCAAGGTCCTCCACTACTTTATATTTTTTTTCACACATCAGCTCTTTAATCTCCCTTCTATCAATGACAATTCTCCTCTAAGGTCACTTAACATAGGCATATATTAGTTTGTCCTCTAATAATGGAATTTCTCCTCCAAAATCACTAACTTATGGTCTTCAACACTCTACCTTCTATAGTCCCCTAGTTACTCCAAGGCTCACTGTACTTAGGGCATAAAAAATTTTCTTCACACAGTCCCTTTACTCCATCAAAGTGGTTGTTTGTAGGCTACCAAAACACTATCCTAACACACCATAGCAGGACATACACTTGGATATGTAACTCTTACTTGTCTTGTGCACATTGAATGATACTCGCCATCATAAATGTAATTTTTATATGCGTTGGTTAATTATTAATTAGTTGGACTTGAGATATTTAGTCCAACTAAAATAGCTCCTACTTTGGTGTTTGGTTGATATATAAACTAGTTGATTTTATGGTTAAGATAGAATTTATATCTTGAACCAATACTTGTTGTTTTTATATGTGATCTTTAATAGAATAAAATTAAGTTTTGGTGTGCAATTGGTTTCACAACTTGGTATTAGAGCCCTTTTGGGCTTAACTCACTTAAGGGAGGGCATTGGTATTTTGAGAGAGATGTGAATGATATATGTTGTATGGAGAGGTTAGAGTATATAGGTTGGTGTTTTATGTGAATTTTGTTCGTGTTTTTTGTGTGGGTGAGTTTCTTAAATGTACTTCCCATGTAAAGATCCATCGTTAATGAAGATAACTCAAAGAAATCACTACCTATCATGATAATCATAATTCAGGAGAGAACCCGAGAGAACAAAAAAGTAAGAACGATCGAGTATTGGCATTAGTTTTGTAGAATATTTTCCTCCACAAGAAAGCATAGTATTGACTTGCACAAAATTGTGTGGGGCATATGCTAAATCCATATAGAAGCTCGAGGAAGATGAGAGCATCACGACTTTTGATAATGGAGAATTCTTAGATTGCATTGAGGAGATCATGAGATGTGAAAAAAAAACTTTATGGATGTATTATGTAGTCAACACAAGCACGCAGTCTTCATTGGACATGTGTGAGTGATGTCGAATCAAGTTGATCCATTCCATGCATATGAAAATGGAATGGAAATATGACAGATCTATATAATAGCATTGAATCTTATTATCGATGATAGACTTATTGTAGCTCAATATCGAGTTGATCCATCCAAGCAAACAAGAATTGTGTTTGTGAATTACCGAATAGATGGATCAATCATTCATTACTTGTTTGTACATGGGTGATATCTATTAAGTATTTTAAGCTTAGATCTCAAACTTCAGCATCAGTTTAGAGGCATAAATATGGCCATATTTTGATATCATAGTGACTAGACATTACGAGTGGTCTTTGTTGTTATTGTTGTCTTCTTACATCAGCTTACAATAACCTTGAACGTCAACCTGACAGATCTCGATAGCACTAGGATAGGAAATTCGTTAGTTTGACTTCTAGGAATGGAAGAGTGCGGAACAGATGGAATACATGCCGATAAATTGGGGTTGGGATCAACAATTGCATCCAATGCCAAGGAGTAGTATGTTTCCAATTCATTTTTTACTGGTGGATTCAAAATTGAAACACAATGTGGCATATTTGTTTAAAATAAGTGAATTATTGAAATGATTAATGATTGTTGCACTAACTATTTGTTTTTAAATTTTGTATTATAATCTGTTTGTAAAATTGGTCATGATGAACTTCCAAAAATAAAATAAAGAGGTCATTTTGTAAAATTGACTCTATATACATTCAGTATCTAGACGACTTTCCTAAATAACTGGTGAGTACAACAATTGGTGCCCATGTATCAGTGGATGGGAGCATGTCCATAGAATGAATAATAGTTCAGCTATTGCAAATAGATGATTGGTTGTGTCTGAAGCAACTATTTTAAGAGATCGAGTGGTGTAAAACTCAATATGGATGGTTTTCCAGATAGTCTGGAAGTTGTTGATCTATGGAAGGATCCATCATTGTTGAAGATGTGAGAGTGTTTTTCTTGTGAGGTAATGCAACAGCTTGGGACATTGTTTAGTAATTTAATTTAGGATATCCGCAATTTGGGAGTTCGAGAGTGGAACTCGAGAATCCAGCTTGATGAATACACATTTATGATGGTTATGATACAACTTGATGGATTTCATTGTATGTGATTTTGAATATTTTTAAAGAAGCTAATGAAGACTTTGCAGACATGAAGATCAATGAAAGTACTCATTAAGGGGGGGACTTGGAGATGTAACTCATACTTGTCTTGTGCACATTGAATGAGATTCATCATCATAAATTTAATTTTTATATGAGTTGGTCAATTGTTAATTAGTTAGATTTGATAGATTTAGTCCAACTAAAATAGCTCCTACTTCGGTGTTTGGTTGAGAGTTCAACTATTTTATTGTATGGTTAAGATAGAATTTCTAACTTCAACGAATACTTGTTGTATTTATATGTGATTTTTAATAGAATTCAATAAATTTTTGGTGTGAAATTGGTTTCTCAAATACCCTAGCTTATCCAAGGCTCGGTATACTTAGGGCATAAAAGTCTTCCTTCACACAATCCCTTTAGTCCATCAAAGTGGTTGTTCATAGGCTACCAAAACACTATCATAACACAACATAGTAGGACATACCTTGCACACATCACCTTTAGCAATCTTCTCCATGCATACAAGCCTTTTTTTTCAGACTTCACTTCTCTGTTGAGGATTGAAATTGGTCCTCTTCTAAAACTGAGGTCAAACTAGGCCTCTTCTAGGTCTCGTCCACCCTTATAATTCCCTACCCATACCTTGAGACCTTGTGGCCTCACGCAGAAATCCAAATGAATATTTTTAGGGCCTCCTTATAGGTCTCGGCCCTCTCCTAAGCATCATTGAATGAAAACCCTTGCATATGATCAGAATTTGGTCCTTTTTGCCTCAAACATAACCTGAAATAGTCATACCATAACATAGAACTTACCATATAATTTTACCTTACTTTTTGAGCCAACTCGACCTTCTACAATCATAAGAAAAAATAGAAATATTTCTCCTCTTCAAGCTCAACCTCTTCCAAGGTAGTTTGAATCATTCTTGGCTTGTAATGATCCTTAAGAAGATTCTCTTAGATGTGACAAATGAGCTCAACCTTATATTTATTTATAGTGTTCTTAGCGGAGAACCTTTTCCACCAAGGGTCACATCCTTAATCCAAGCCAACCTGAGCCTACATGCTTAAACACCATCAAATTTAGAGATAAAATTCTTCACATATACTTTCGCCCACTCCATTGTAGGTCTAGGTTCCCCTTAGCCCATCAAAGGTGCTCCTCATGCATCCAATAAAATAAACAATAATTTTTCTCTTGGGTATTTCACTCATGGATTTGGGTAAATTTCCCACAAAACCACATTTTTTTGGGTAAACTCCACACAAACCTAGTATCCTAGGGTTTTTGGGAGTACCTCTTATGCTACACATCTCAACACTCCCTCTTAGCAAGGGAGGTATTTCCACTACTCAAAAGTAACTCATCAACAATACTAGCCCAATATTGGCATCCACCATTGTAGCATACCCTGTAGATTGAACCATAGTATCCTCAGTAGTGTCCCTACCTCGAGAAGCATCTCACTTCTTCTTCTCATGATAGGCCTTCATCCCATTCCATATTTCCTTGTTACAGTTGTGGAAGTCTCCTTAATACCCATTGACCATGCACTCCTCTTGGGTTGTGAATTCTCCCTATGAACCTACAAACTCTCATGCCCTCTGAGTCTCGGAAACCTAACTCGTCCCTTGATCTATAGGCTTCCTCGTTGGTTGGTATAGACCATGATCCCTAAATCCAATGAAAGCTCCAACAGAGTTAGAGACCTTAGGTCAACTCCATACAAACATAGTATCCTAGGGGTTTTGGGAGTACCTCCCACATTACACATCTCAACACTTCCTCTTAGTGAGGGAGGTACTTCCACTACTCAGAAGTAACTCATCAAAATACCAGTCCAATCTCTGGCGTCCACCATTGTAGCATACCTTGTAGAATAAGCCACAGTATCCTCGAGAATCCTCTCGCTTCTTCTTCTCATGATATGCCTTCATCCCATTCCATATTTCCCTCTTGCAATTGTGGAACTCTCCTTACTCCCCACTGACCATGCACTCTTCTTGGGTTGTGAATTCTCCCTATGAACCTACAAACTCTCACTCCCTATGAGTCTCGGGAACTCACTTTGTTCCTTGATCTATAGGCTTGCTCGTCGGCTGGTATAGATCATAATCCCTAAATCCAATCACAGCTCCAGTAGAGTTAGAGCCCTTAGGTCTATGCATTGCTTTCCTAGCTCAGAATATCACCTCAAACCCCTTTGTTTCGATCACTTAGACAAACAACATGTTGTATTTGAGCTCTAGTAGCCATAGTACATTTTGAAATCATAGCATCCCACCTAACTCCATCCTAAATGGAACAACACCTAACCCTCTAACATATTTATGACTCTTGTCACCAACCTCCATGTGAAACATCGACTCTGATTTAGTTAGTCTCAAAAAATTCACACGAACTTGTCATATATCCCTTATTCTTTTGAGGACACTTTCTTGCAAAAATACCATACTCAACACATGTATTCGTCTTCCTTAAGTCCTTCTTTACTTTTCCCTTCACATTTCCTGCAAGAGAAACATTATCTTCAGTAAAATTCTTCTTCTTTTGAGGTTCTTCATCCTGCAATTCTTATTAGATGAATTCGTCCCATAACCTGTTCCAATACGACATCTTATCTCGAGTGACTATCCCTTTGATAAATGGATTTCGTTCCTCAGAAAATACCTTCAAATAAGTCCTCACTAACTCTGACTCCGTAACGTGATCTATGATGGTAGTAATCTCATCATGAACTTGAGAAATTCTCATCATATCTGGATCCACATCTTCGCCATCCAACATCTTGGTGCTATTCAACGTCTCTCTCAATACCAATTACAATTGATTCTCATTCTTATTCTAGAACAACTCCTGAAGATCCTTCCACAAATATCGTACAATTTTCTTTCTAGTTAGATGAGGTATCAAGTAATATTTGACACCATCTAGGATTATAAGCTTAGCCTTCGCATCCAACTCCTTATATACTTACAGGTCCTTAGGGTTTTTTGGCATTTGAATCTCTTTGTCGGGAAACTCACATATCTTGTTCACCAACAAGATTGGCTTCATCATTTCCTTCCAAGGAATATAGTTGGATAAGTTATCCAATCTATCTTCATAGCTATGACTAGTAACCAACTTCGCCATGTTGTTGTTCCTTCAACAACAAGGAAACCAACTCCCTCTTGAATTGTTTGTTGTGCACACTCTGATTTATTTGTCCCTTCAAAGTAGCTTTGATACCATGTTGATTTTACCTTGGCACTTCAAAATCAGGTGTATGTATAAAACATGATCACAAACACACTGAAATACCACAACTCACAAGCACTTTTCATAGCGGAAAATGTACAACAAAGAATAAATGAAGTACATAAAAATTTTGTGAACCAAAAATTTGCTTGTATTAAAAATTTAATACAACAAACATAGAGCTGTCGTACTAGGGATAATGGCCCTTATAATTAGCCCTTATACAAGGAAATTGGGGCTTGATGTCGAACACACATGACAATCAATCTACCCAAGAACAAGAAAAACTTGACTTACTCGTTGAAGAAGCACTTACATCAACCCTTTCATTCCACTTGCCTTAAACACCTAGTTGATCCTTTTACACCTATACATATTCCTATTTCTTGGCTTGATAATAGCACACATGGAACGTCCTTTTACATATCTTGAAATAGTTTCATTCATGTGAGGGCAAAAGCAAAACATGAATTTGAGAAAGTTTTTCCTACACCAAAGTGGCCTGCAATAAGAGAGGTGTGGGCTTCCCTTATAGAATTAACTCTTTCACCCTGTAGAACACATAAATTTCCAAGATGATACAACAACTTGTTATGAACATGATAATCCAATTCTTCAACGTGATTTCCTTGACTCAAATTTGCACAAACATCTTTAAAACCTTCATCTTCAGCATATTTTCAATATAAATTTCATGCATGATAGAGTTATGCTTAAGAATAACATATGCATTAACAATAGGCCTTAACAACATATCTGCAACTTTGATTTATATACCTTTCTTATACCTAATTACCAAATGAAATTGTTGTAGAAATCCCATCCACCAAAAATGTATATCTTGTTGTAGCTTGGTTTGTGATTGTAAATATTTCAAAGGTTGATGGTCAGTGTGAATAATCGTTTCTTTACCCATCAAATATTGCTTCCATTTCTTCACACTTTGTACCAAAGCATACAAATCTTTATCATAAGTTGGATAGTTAATTACTACATTGGTAAAGGTTTTAGAATGATAACATATTGGCTTACCATGTTGCATCAAAACTTCTCCCACAACATATTAGCTTGCATCGATTTAAATTTCAAATGGTTGATTAAGATCTGGAAGTGCTCGAACTAGTGTTGTACTGATTTTATCTTTCAAAGTGTCGAAGGATTTTTTTTTCTTTCCTCCCCATTGAAAGACTTGTTTCACACTTTTCAAGGCATGAAATGGTGTTCCAATGAATGAGAAGTTATGATATTTTTTCTCCAATATTGGGTTTCTCTTGTTAGTATCCTATAAATCATAGGATCTCAAGGTGATTAGATATTTCATCTTCTTTGAAATTTCATATTGAAATTTTTTTACAATATTCAAGTGATTTCCAGAAAAAGAAAAAGAAAAGAAAAGAGGGTATAAAAATTAGAGAAAAATAAAAAAGGAAAAAGGAAAAAGAAAAGAAAAGAAAACCCCAAAAAAAAAGAAATAATACTGAAAGTGCTGCAAATTAAAATTCCACTACTCATTAGATAGGTTTGTTCAATCATACAGTTTAAGCATGACTGTACAATTTTCAATTTATTTTGATACGTTAGAAAATAAAGATTTTCCAAACTATTTAATCTTGGCGTATCAGTAGATAGGTAGAAATGAATTGACTCAACAGTTTAATCTGAGTCAATGGAATAAATAAGGATAGATGTTAGGTTAGAAGTTCAAAATAAAAAGATGTTTTATGGCCTGCAAGTCCAAATGCACCCTGCAGAAGAATACAAATGTTAGATTAATGATATGGGTAGGTAGATATGCTGAGAAGAAATAATGGAGGAAACATGCAATTTTTCCTATAAAGTGCAATTTAAATGTTTCAGGTTTTCTATGGTCGAAGGAGAAAAATAAAAAGACAAAGGGTGTTTGCATTCTAAAATGTTTGGACAAGGTATTTGTTCCTAAGTTTGTAAATTTATGTTCTTTGAAAGGTGACATATCTATGTTATATTCTATTTTACCCTAAGTCCTAAACTTTCTATTCACCCTTATCCTAAACTCTAAAACATTTCATTTCCTATCCTAAGTCCTAAACCATACTCTACTACATATAAAATTAACTCGACCCCACCATCACATCACAAGTCATATCTATACTAACCACCCCCCATCTTCCCATCATCTCCGCACACCTCTTCATCATTCGACAACCCACACGACATTTCGGCCCTCCCTCAGCCTCTGAACTTTAATGTGGGGGGGTATGAAATAGATGGTATCCAATACCACTGTTTCTGCTACGTGTCACACCCAGAGAATTTCGCACCCCCCTATCTCTTGCCACCAGGACCCCCCCACCAAAAAGTAGTTTCCACTGTATTCTAAATCGTCGCGCCTTTGACCGTTGAATTGATCGTTTCCCTATGTTGTTGCACCACGAATTCACCTATTTATCCCCTCCATCCTATAAAATATGCTCCCACCAAATATCTGTTGAGCATTCAATTGGTTGGGTCGTTGTCCAACGGGCCTGCGCCAAACCAAACGGTCACCCAATCACTTGTTAAAATACGAATTCAACATATATGGAAAGGTTTACCATGCTCATTATATTCAAATGATACAGATAATTGAGTTACAGAGGATTAACAACAAAGGTTAGTGAAGACAACCTCTGGTTATCAACAACCAATTCTCAGTGCTCTGCAAAGTTTTTTCATAGCTCTCCTGCTATTTTTCCCTCTCCATTCTAATCTACAGATTCTCCCTTTCTAAGTTCCATTCCCTTTTTAATCCCATTCTTCTCTGCATATGGCGAAATTTTTTACAGTTTACAGAATGTCTCCAAAGCTAGATCAACAACCATTCAATCCTATGGTCTACCCTCAAGTGGACCTAGATCACATGGCCTTGGATGATAGAGATTTCAAAATCCACAAGACAGAGTCTGACTTCGATCTATTCGATGTCTACTGCTGGCTCGAGGATAAAGTGCTTGATGAAGTTGATGACATAGGCTTGTGGGAAACTAAACTCCCCTATTATATTTTCCCCAAAACTCATAACTGTCCTAAGTTCATTATAAAGTGTCAATCCTCTTATGACATAAACCAAATATCTGTGGTGACTCTAGTAGGAGAGATATTGTTTTCTATTAATGCCTAATCTATCCAATAGATGATGCAGGCCCCCAGTCTTAATGAAACAATTCCTTTCTCTTATGAATCCCTTAGGGAGTTATATCAGAAGATGGACTTTGCGAGAAGAGATAAAACCTTAGAACTATTCATGGCCACTGATGCCCCAATGCCTCAAAATAATCCCCATATCCTTCATCCATTTTTCTTAATAGGACCCAACATATTGTTATTTTCTTTTCCTCTTTACTAGGATATCATACAGATCAGTGGGTTGATGAAGCTAAGATAGGTTTTCTGTCAATCCTTTCAGCAGAATCTAAGCCCTCAATTATGTTCAATTATGCTCAATTACTTTTTGATGCCATCCATAATCAGTCCCTGAAGTTTCAGACAGAAGAGGTGTTGAAATACACTTCAGTGTTGGTGTATATTTTTTTTTATTTTCAGTCCAACAGGTTTCAATTTGAGATGATAAAATTAAATGATGACTCTCAACCTCAATCAATCATCTTCTTGACCACTTTATTGATGAAAGAGCAGAATAATTACACCTACAAGAGTTTTGTGGATTAATTTGTACATCCAGCAATCATTGCACTCAGCAGTGCAACAAAGCCAAGGGTTAGTCAAGAAATAAAAAAGATGATGCAGTTAAATAATCAATTGAGAACAACAGATTGGTACTTTTACCAAAATTATACAGAGATCAGAGGGTATGGGTGACTTGTCCCCCTACAAACTACCAAATTTATTCTCCATGAGGATCTTTGCATTAGAATATATAAGACAAATGATAAACGCAGATGAGGTTCATTTTGTCTCTGCAAAGAAGAAATCTCAGTTTAGGATCAAATCACAAATTGGCCCTTTTATTTGCAACAACAAAGTAGCGGGGGAGGGGGCAGATAAGATATTACGGGATATGAAGTTCAGTCACAGTTTTACATGGTCTTATGACCCAATGGGGATCATCTCCAAGAAAGTGGCGGAGAACAAGTCAACACCATACATTCATACACATAGGTTGGAGATAGAAAAATTCATGAATCAAGAAGAGTGGGCAGCAAATACACTGCAAGAGGCTGAAGGACAGATGATTTCCACCTCAGGCATTCAAACCCCAACTCCGTAAGAAAGGAAAGATACAGGGGCTAAAGAAGACAAAGGAAACGAACCATATAAAGAAATAGGAAGCAAGAGGACAAGAGAAGATTAGTCTGGCATGGACATTGACACATCAGCCAAAGAATTCAAGATGAAATACCGAAAGAGAGCGAGAGTCCATATGGATATAGACCAGAGCAGTGAAAGGGATCAGCAAAAAGTCATTACAATCGGAGATTCACCAAGCTCTTATCCAGCAGGTGGCCAAAAAATATTTTCAACATCTTCTGCCACCATTCCATTCCAGTAGCAAATTTTTTAGACTCCTACATCTACTACCACTGCAGGGAAAAAGGAGGAGAATTTCTATGAAACATTCAAAGATCAAAAGAAAGAACGAGATACTAAAAAACAGTACCTACAATCAGTTCTGGAAATGGACAAGTAGTTCACAGTGCATGCTTTTATTAGCCTTTGACTCTGAGAAGGGAAGAATGAAAATGGCATTCTTGGAAGCACAGATCCCTCAGCCAAAAACAAAAGTAGACTACAAGCAAACTTCTTTCGAATTTGACGTGAAAAATATTCATCCTATAGATCAAATGGAAATGCACAAGAAGACAGGAGAAATGATCTCCTCCACATTGACCAGTACAACCATGACTCTATCAAAGTTGCAGGTTTCATTGTCCAAAGCACAACCACAACTTAAAATGGAAAATATTTCCTCCATCGCCAAAGATACAAGAATTAAATCCCTAGAGGATTTAGTAATACAAATTGGGTATCACCCAAAAAACATAGCAGTGGTAGAAGAAATTGTAAGAAAAAATAATGCAGATATATTTTCTTTGAGGAAGCAGCTTAATATGCCAGCAACAGAATATCCTCTAACAAAGGATATAGAATAAAATGAGACACAGAAGGACGAAATGATGAAGCTGATAATTGAACAAGCTGAACAAATCAGGAAAATGGAAAATGAGATGGAGAAATTGATAGAAGAAAAGCAAAAATCAATAAAAGAGGTAGTAAACGAAGCATCAAAAGGAAGCAGCCAAGGCCATGATTCCATTACAAGGAGTCCCTCTTTCTGTCATGCATTCAGAAACAGCCACAGCTACAGGTACATAAAGTGGAGGCACTGAGCAGTTAGCTAAGGCTATGGAAAAAATGTCTTTGCAGATAGTAGAAATCAAAAAGCTGAAAGACCAAGTCAATGCCTTACAAGACCAGATAAAGAGGAATGATTCAACACATGCTACAGAGTTGTAAATAAGCAAGAAATTGACAGAGTCTACAGAAGTCTCTTCAGGAGTCTTCAATTGGGAACATGGTAGGAAGAGTCAAATAAATCATCTGGTTGAATATAATTGAATCCATGAACGATATATGGCCATCCATCCAAATAATTTTTTAGAAAAGAGATCTAATTGATCTGGTAAGGGTTGCAAGAAAAAAGGAAAATGAGGAACTTGAAGATAAGCCTGCAACTGCTAACAATATCATCAAATTTTTAAACTCCAAAAGAAGTTTTGAATTGGAACCCCTTGCAGTAGAATATAGGACTGCAACCATACTTGAGCTCAAGAAAGTATTAAACAAGAAGAGTTTAGTTACACAGGTGGAAGAGAAGTGTCACCTGCTTCAGATTGGAGTAAGCGGATTCTTCAACAGGATTGAACCTGTGAACAAAAAATGATTGCCTTCCTTGTTTGTGATAAATGACAAGCTTATGGCTAAACCAGATTATGTAAAGAAGCTTACAGAGATTTCAAAGGATGCATCCAAGCATCCCAATATGAAGAAAAATATGGCAGGGAGAGATTTCTATGAAGTTCTCAGCAATGAAATTTTCATACAGCATGAAATCAAGCACATTTTTCAGCTAAAACCAACATTCATGAAGTATACAGAGACTGATGAAATCTAAAGAAAGTTAATCAGAATCAAAATTCTGAATCCAAAGGAATGGGAGAAGTTATGCGACTATCAGGAAGGATGATAGCCCAGCATGACAGTGGAATAGCTAGCTCATCTTGACAGTTAATTCTACATGCCAGTGTATCGGGTCTTCTGGAAATTTCTGAATCTTTACACTTTATGCATAAATTATTTACTATTAATCTAGTTATGGTCCTCCTACTTAGACAAGTTATTAACTGAATAAATTCAAGTTAAAATCAAAGCAAAACACATAACATATCTCCACCAATCCTGATCTAGAACAATTTCATGCACACATAGACAAAGTGACACAGTTATTTCTGGACAAATAGTCCCTGGAAAAACCTAATGCGGGAAAACTAGTCTTCTGTCTGCTGGAGGGTTTTATTATTAAGAATTTTCGAAATACAACAAGCCTGGGTTTCAGATATGGAAAACCCGAAAAAGAAATAATAGATCTACATCTCATTGGTTGATCTAGGGCCAAAATAATTACTGATCCACACCCTCAAATGGGATTTACAGAACTAAGCCAGAATTAGGGCCTAGAAACCCCAGCACTGCCCCTGAAGCCTCTGCGTCAGCCTCTGAAGCCCCTATGACCCTCAGCGCTGCTCCGGAAAGGGTTGTGTTACCCCAAACTGGGTGATGTAGTCCTTACTCTACCCCTTAGGGTCTCTGCGTAACCCCTGAGGGTTTCCTGCAGCAATTTATGTTGTACTTGAGGGACTGCACAACACCTACGTAGCACAAGTTATTTCCCTCCTGTTGCTGCCCTCCTGCTTCTCTGCACTGCCTCTTGTAGAAATTATACAAGATTTATGTATATTATCGGACTCCCCTGATCTAACAAATTAACTTATGTTAAATACAGAATCCTTCCACTTAATTCTTTGCAGAAATTAAATCGCCAAATGAAAAACACATATGAAGCAAAATCAATCACACATAAACACATTTGTTTAACGGGAAAGCTTAAAGCTAAAAACCCCAACTATCATATATTATTTATATCAATGGATCATGTAATAATCTCATACAAAGATTAGTACATCAAGCTCTCAGTACAATCAACAATCATTACACACTGTCATGTAGAAATTTGCATATCTATGCACCAATTTCTTGCCTTCTGACAGCCTGCCTCCACTGCGCAATCCCTGCTGAAGAAGACCCCTGAATGAATTCGAATTGGCCTTGCCTTGACTGTGCAATCCTCATTGGCATCTCCAATGTGTGTCAGATGCATTAAATGCATCACTATAGTCACAACACATAGTCCATCTCACCCTTTCACCTATCTCTCCACTGGGTCTCCACTAGAACTGACATATAAGTAGTTAACTGTTGTATTTGTTCAATTGCAAGTGAGTCTCTAGTTATGAATTAATTAAATAATTAATTCACTAAACTCTCAATAGTGTATCTTCACTTATAACTAGACACAACTAGCACAGCTGAGTTTAACTCACTTAACTGAGTTAAACTAAATAACAACTCCCATAACTACTCTTCCAACTCTGTCACAACTCTTCCACTTCAGTTCTAACTGAGTCCTCCATGCATGAGTCACCAACCACCCTAGGAATTGCATAATTCCTTCATCCCACTGATTTCCCAAATCTGTTCACTAAAATTAAGTGCTCCAAGAGAATAAGTTGATATTTATTGTCAGATTATTATTAAGGGCTAATAATGCATCTATTTTTAGATTAGTGATATATAAATAGACTTCACCCAATATTCTAAAAATATAATTTCATCTATTTTTCCAACTTGATCAACCATATACAAATAGCATCCTGCAACTTATAGAATATGCTCACCATGTCTAAAAATAGACATACACCTAAAAATACCCTGCGGGCCCTACTTAGTGAAGGTGCTTACTTTTCACTAAGCTCATCATCTTGTTGAATCTGAACACTCCCTTTTAGCAAGATAGGGATTATCCTTCACCCTGATCTTGCCTCTATGGTATTCGAATTTTCTCCTGCTAAGTGACTTCGTCAGAATATCTGCATCCTGATATACCGTAGGAATGTACTGAAGCAACATGATCTTCCACTGCACACCATCTCTGATATGATGATACCAGATATCTATATGCTTAGATCTATCATGAAACACAGGATTAATTGAGAGTTTAATGCAACTCTGATTATCACAATTTATCACTGTAGGATTTAAATGAGAACCAAACAAACCGACCAGGATCTTCCTCATCCAGATAGCCTCACATGCAGCTTGAATTGTTGCCATGTATTCTGCTTCCGTTGAACTGAGTGCCACAGATCTTTGTTTCCTGATGTACCAAGAAATTGATGTAGATCTGATACTGAAAACCCCTCCTGATGTGTTCTTTCTGTCCATTGGGCTGTCTGCCCAATCTGCATCCATGAATCCATGCAACTTCACCTCATCCGTTTGTCTATACCATAAGCCATACTCAGATGTGCCCCTAAGATATCTCAGGACATGCTTGCCTACCTTCCAAAAGAGCTTGGTAGGCTTAACCATCGCTTGAATAAGTTGGTTCACCGCATAGCATATGTCTGATCTTGTATTAACTAAATACATGAGCGAACCCACCAACTGTCGATAGACAGAGCATCCACTACCTCTACCGATGTAGCATCCTCTTTCCTCCAATTTCCTGGAAGAGAAGTATCCATGGGCTTGCAGTCCTGCATGTGAAACTTACCAAGTATCTCCCAAGAATACTTGCCTTGAGACACAAATATTTTACCTTCTCGCTGCCATATTTCCAATCCAAGGAAATAATGAAGGAGGCCCAAATCCTTCATCTCAAACTCCTTTGAAAGATCTTCCTTGCATGAGTGTATCAACTGCTCATCACCCGTTAGTATTAAATCATCAACATAAAGAAAAATGATTAAAAGCTTACCCTCCATTACAATTTGGTATAGGTTTGCATTCGCCTCACTCTTGGTGAAGCCAAGTCTAGTGAAATAGTTTTCGATCCATGTGTACCAAGCACGAGGTGCTTGCTTCAGCCCATACAACGCTCTTTTGAGTCTGCACACATGAGAATCGCTTCTAAAGATTTCAAATCCTTTAGGCTGCTCAATGTACACTTCTTCTTCAATGATCCCATTAAGGAATGTAGTCTTCACATCCATCTGATGAATGTGCCAACCCATCTGCGCTTGAGAGAGAAAGGATGGTCCTTATGGAAGAATATTGTGCGACAGGTGCAAAGGTTTCTTCATAATCAATCCCCTCGATCTATGAGAAGCGTCGAGCAACAAATCTTTCCTTATACTTCTCGACACTCCCATCAGTAACTTGCTTTACCTTGTAGATCGATCTTGAACTTACCACTGATTTACCAACTGGCCTTGGAACAATCTCCCAAGCATTGTTTCTGGCAATGGAATCATACTCCTCCACCATGGAATCTACCCATGTGGGCTCCTACGTTGCTTCCTCAAAAGAAGATGGCTCTATCACGATACACTTGCTCATGAGAGCCATGTATCTAGTGAATCGGTCAGGTGACTGTCTCTGTCTGCGCTGTGATGTAGGGACTCCTACATTTTGTGTTGCATCAAGCTTCAGCCTCTCAGCTTCTGTGGTATTCCTTCTGCCTGTTCTGATGTTTGGCTTTGCGTGAGTGGACTCCTCCACTCCATGATCCTCCTGCTATGGCTGATCCACATCTTGAGGCTCATCTTTGGGAACAAGAATGTCCTCCTCTGCATGCAAGTGTAGCTCCCTCGCAAGTGACAACTTCATGGCTTTCACCTCATTGAATTTTATATCCCGTCACATCACAGTCATCTGAATATTTTTCAAATACACATGATAATTATGGGGTGTTTCTGTGTACCCCACAAATATCCCAACTTCTGCAGTCAGCTCCAACTTCTTCCTAGCTTCCTTTTTCACATGAATGTAAAAAGATGAGCCAAAAGTCTTCAAATGAGAAATATCAGGCTTCTTACTAGTAAAATCTTCTTTAGGTGTACTCATGCCAAGTACTCTATGAGGACAATGGTTTTTCACATAAACCACAGTGTTGCATGCTTCCGCCCACAAGTGCATTGGTAGGGCCTGGTCATGCAGCATAGCTCTTGCAACACCCACGATTGTTATGTTCTTCCTCTCTGTGACCCCATTCTGCTGTGGGTTATGAGGCTCTATGAGTTCTCTTCGAATTCCTTCTTTTCTACAGAAGTCTTTGAATTTGTTCGAGATATATTCACCACCATTATCGCTCCGTAGAGCCTTCACTTGCTTCCCTGACTCCTTCTCCACCAATGCTTTTAACTCACAAAACTTTGATAATGTTTCGCTCTTCTTCTGCATGAATAAGATCCAACATCTACGAGAATAGTCATCAACAAATATAACATAATACATGTGTTTTTTTGTTGAAGCAATCGAGAAAGGTCCACACACATCTGTGTGAATTCTCTCCAGGATCACCAAAGCACGGTTCTCCTTCTCATGAAAGGTGGTCTTCACAAAATTACCCATAGTGTATCCCTTGCACTGATCTGACTATGCAAGAGTACCCTTGGGAAGTGCAGTAGAAATATAATACAAAATCTTCAAGGCACCATGGTGAAGATGTCCCAATCTCCTGTGCCATAATTCGCCCTCATCTCGGCTCACCATTTCTCCTGCTTTGCCCATCATTGCAGTGCAACCATCTACCTCCAGTTTGTAGATATTTTTAACTCAAATCCCTATCCTCTTAATTTGACCCGTTTTTTTATGTCGCAAGAAAGATTTTCCCTTGCTAAAAAACAACGCCATAACCTCTGTCCTCCAACATCACGACTGAGACCAAGTTCTTCTTCAGACCTGGAACATGCATAACACCTTTCAACAGAAATGCTTTACCTGACTCCCTCTCAAAGGTAATGGTTCCAATGCTGGTCGCACTGTATCTACCATCGTCGCCCATCTCTATATGCATTTGGAGATCTTTCTCGTCCAAGTCACTAAACAACTCCTTGTCTCCCGTCATGTGGAAGGAAGCACCACTATCAAGATACCACATCGATCCCATTGCACTTGAAACAAAGCATGTGATCAAAGAGAAATTAAGTTCAAATTGTGAGGCTAAGGCCTCTCCAACTACAGCTCCAACAACCTTCTTGTTCTTCTTTTTCTGTGGGCAGTTAGTGGCGAGATGCCCATGTTCATGATAGTGAAAACACTTCACTTTGGACAAATCCAGCTTCTTGCCTTTAGCCTCAGATTTTGGATGGGATTTATTCCCCTTCCCTTTCCTTGCTTTGGCAGCCAAAGCAAAATTCTCTTCATCATCATTCTTCGATGAAGATCCATCCCTGGTACTTCGCCTTATCTCCTCCTGCACAAGATCCGACCAAAGTCGCTCCCAATCCAGTAATTTCTCCCGTCCATTGATAGAGTCTGATAACTATGCCAAATCTTCGTTAACCTAAGGAGAGCCAAGCTCACAAAGTCATCATCCACAACTGTGATTCCCACACTCCCCAGCTCATCCCTACATTAGACAAACTTCGTGAGATATTTTGGAATACTGTCACCCTTCTCCATTTTGATTTTTCTGAGCTTATCTTTCAATGCCAACTTCCTATGGTCGCTCCTGCTTTGGAAAATATCTATCAAAGCCTTCCACATTGCAAATGGAGTGGCTTTCCCATGAAGGCTTGACACAATATGGTCCTTCACACCTTCCAACAGAATTCTTCTTGTCTTCGCTACCTTCTTTTTCCATGCGTCAAGTAATGCAGCATCACTAGAAGTAGGCTTAGGAACATCGCTATCGATGAACTCCTTCAGACCATTATCTTCAAGCACCGCCTCCATCCTGTCCTTCCAGGCTATGTAGTTCAAGCTACCCTTAAGGGCATATTCCATTTGCAACCCATTGAAATCCATTTCAATGAATACTCAATTGTTGCACCAAGAAATTTCTGCAGCAAATTCGAATTGTCCACCAGCACAAAACTCAACATCACTTCAAGATTGCAATCTCCAGTGATTAACATTGCTCTGATACTATGTATTAATTATACAAGATGTATGTATATTACCGAACTCCCCTGATCTAACAAATTAACTTATGTTAAATACAAAATCCTTCTACTTAATTCTTTGCGGAAATTAAATCGCCAATTGCAAAACACATATGAAGAAAAATCAATCGCACATAAACACAGTTGTTTAACGGGAAAGCTTAAAGCTAAAAACCCCAACTATCATATATTATGTATATCAATGGATCATGTAATAATCTCATACAAATCTTAGTACATCAATCTCTCAGTACAATCAACAATCATTACACACTTTCATGCATAAATTTGCATATCTATGCACCAATTTCTTGCCTCCTGACAACCTGCCTCCACTGCGTAATCGCTGTTGAAGAAGACCCCTGAATGAATTTGAATTTTCCTTGCCTTGACTGCACAATCCTCATTGGCATCTCCAATGTGTGTCAGATGCATTGAATGCATCATTATAGTCACAGCAGATAGTCCATCTCACCCTTTCACCTATCTCTCCACTGGGTCTCCACTGGAACTGACATGCAAGTAGTTAAATGTTGTATTTGTTCAGTTGAAAGTGAGTCTATAGTTATGAATTAATTAAATAATTAATTCACTAAACTCTCACTAGTGTATCTTTAGTTAGAACTAGATACAACTAGCACAACTGAGTTTAACTCACTTAACCGAGTTAAACTAAATAACAACTCCCATAACTATTCTTCCAACTCTATCACAACTCTACCACTTCAGTTCTAATTGAGACCTCCATGCATGAGTCACCAACCACCCTAGGAATTGCGTAATTCCTTTAGCCCACTGATTTTCCAAATCTGTTCACTGAAATAAAGTGCTCCAAGAGAATAAGTTGATATTTATTGTCGGATTTTTATTAAGGGCTAATAATAATCGACATGCATCTATTTTTAGATTAGCGATCTATAAATAGATTTTGCCCAATCTTCTAAAAATATAATTTCATCTATTTTTCCAACTTGATCAACCATCTACAAATAGCATCCTACAACTTATAGAATATTCTCACCGTGCCTAAAAATAGACATGCACCTAAAAATAGCCTGCGGGCCCCACTTTGTGAAGGTGCTTAATTTTCATTAAGCTCATCATCTTGTTGAATCTCAACAAATCTTGTTGATTCTAGACCCTGGGATCAGATCATCCCCTTGGACTAAATTCCCCTCTCTGCAGCTAAAACACTTCTGAGAATTCTTAGCGAAACCTGCCCTAGAATCTCAGCTTAGCTTCAGTGCTCTGCCTCTGTGTATCTTTACAAATGACCCCAAGCCTTTCCTTTATACTTTTCTCGTTGGGAAAACAAAGGCCATGATCAAATCTTGAATCAATGGCTAAGATTAAAAGAAAACTTGATCCATGTGAATTAAGACAATTTCATCACATTTTTAATTAAATACACTTTAATTATTTAAATTCCCTAAGTTTTAACTTAGGAAATACATTAAAATAATTAATTAATTTAATATCTCCTAAACCAGATGAAATTTCTCAAATCAATTTATGGGTCTTGTAGATCAAGTGTACTCTAGTCCCTCCACAAAATTTGGGAGCCAGAGCACAACTGATGCTACCCCAAATACACAAAATCTCAACACTCCTTAGCATCAAGGGTGTGCTCTAACAATACATCACACTATGCATTACATGATTTTGGGCACTAGTTCCGTGTTACTGAAGCTTGGCTTGCTGTCACTCAACTCTGCACTGTTGTTCCAATTTTGTATTATTGCCCATGACTTTGTCTCTGCCATTGCCACTGCAACATATGTACTACTGCTCCCTCTCAATATGTTTCATCTGTGATGCTCATAGCACTACCATTGCTGATCTGCTGACTGCAACTTCAATTGTTGAGAGAAACAACTGAATCTCCTACCTAATATTTGACAGGCAAGTCAAATGGGATGCATCCTCATCACTGAAGCTCCATACGTTACCTATCTATGCTGGCATCTGAAGAATGATGCACAGCCACAACTCTGCACTGCGTAAGTAGACTTCCTCTACATTATTGAAGTCACATCAGCCCCTTGTGCTGAAATCTCTCACACTGCTGCTGCACTGTGCTGTCCCTCTGAAGCCTTCTGCGCTGCTGCATCTCTGCACTACATTGTTGAAGTCACATTTGCCTCTGTGTTGCTGCTACTTCTACATTGTTGCTGCTCTGCTCTACGCTGCTCCTCCTAGTCTTTAGATATGCCTCTACCTCTGCTTCATCTGTGATCTATGCACCCACTGCCCCACTTGTCCCGCTATTGTCTTAAGGTTGTTGTAGCTTGCATGTGATCCAAGAGATGAGTTTCTCAAGGATCCCGACTCACTTATATGTATCTCCTCTACATATCCATGTCACCCCACTTTCGTGGTTCATGAGCGCTCATGGCTACATCATCTTCTGACCCATCATCTACCACAATAGCTTTGGAAGAAGAGGCTTCCTTGTCCTTTTTCTTCTGAGGACAATTGCTGGAAAAATGTCCCATTTAACCACACTGAAAGAACTTGATATTTTAGAGATCCCTCTTCTTCTTTGGTTGCTTCTTCGATGCCAAAGCTGCATCTTCTTCATCTTCCTTCTTCACTTTGCTCGATCCAGAGCTATATTGCTTCTTGGTGAATCTACGAAGTTCTTCTTGACGCGGAACTAACCAAAAGTTGTCCCAATCTACGAGGTTCGCTCTGCCCAAGATACTTTGGAAAAAGGTTTCCCACTCATCTATGACTGCATTGAGGGCAGTCCTAACCATCACATCATCTTCCACCTTAGCACCAGTTGCATTCAACTGATTGAATATAGTCTGAAGAGGAAATGCTCCATGTCTTCTCCCTTGGCCATCATGAATGACCTCATTTGTGTCTCCAACAACGTCTTTCTTTGTATATATTTTCCCTCATATAGGGAGATCAAGGCCTTCCAAATCTCATTAGTTGTCTTCTTCTCAGCTAAGTGTGGTACAATATGGTCCTTAATTCTGTCCATAATCAACCACTTTTCATGCCCAGCAGCCTCCTTATGCTTCTGAAGGAGATCTGGATCTGTCGGTGTGGCCAGATTTTTCTTTGCATGGTCTCTAAGATTGTATGCCTCAAGGACTATCAGGATCCTTGCCTTCCAAACTGAAAATTTTGAGAGGCCATCCAGCCTGTCCTGATCACGTAGTCCATGAGTAGCCATTTTCTCAGAATGTGCTGGAACTTCCTTTTCTCTTTCCTAGAGAAATGGATCTAAGGTCCTTGGTGAAACAGGCACCTTATGCTCCCTCTGAAAACTGATTTATCTCCTTGTAAATCTACCAAATCAACTATGATTCAGATCTCTTTGATCCTAACTTGATCCAACTGCAAGTTTCTTTGGCTAGAAACTCTCTGAGAAGTTGATCTCCCCCCGCTCTTTGTCACTTGTGCTTAGGCTAAAAAACTGAAAACTTTAGAAATTTAACCCCACCAGCACCTTCTGAATTTCTGCAAATTTTCTTCAGTATTTTCTGAATCTGACAGATTCAGATCTATATCACACTGGTTGGCTTCAGACTGCTCCAGCACTGTTTCTGAGTTGCCTTTCTGAAATAATTGTGTGGGCTTTCTAAGAGACAACGTTAGACTGTGTCACCCTTACCTCTGCGTGAATCTGCCTCTGAAAATTTTGTTGTCCCTTTAGATCGGCATTGTCCCTTCAGATCTGCTGGTGACCCTCCTAAATCTGCAATTTCTCTGATACCATGTGGAAATTTATGAATCTTTACACTTATTTACTATTAATCTCGTTATGATCCTCCTACTTCGACAAGTTATTAACTGAATAAATTCAAGTTAAAATCGAAGCAAAACACATAACATATCTCCAGGAATCTAGATATAGAACAAGTTCATGCACACATAGACAAGTGACACAGTTATTTCTGGAAAAATAGTCCTCGGAAAAACCCAATGTGGGAAAATCGAACTTCTGATTGCTGGAGGGTTTTATTCTGAAGAATTTTTTGAATACAACAAGCCTGGGTTCTAGATCTAGAAAAATTGACAGATAAATAATAGATCTACAGCTCATTGCCTGATCTAGGGCCAAAATAATGAATAATCCACACCCTTAAATGGGATTTATAGAACTCAGCCATAATTAGGGCCTAGAAATCCCAACGCTGCGACTAAAACCTCTGCATAAGCCTCTGAAGCCCCTCTGACCCTCAGTGCTGCTCCGGAAATGGCCGTGTTACCCTAGACTAGGTTAAGCAATCCTTACACTAGCCCTTAGGTTCTATGCATAACCCATGAGGGTTTCATGCAACAATTTATGATGTCCTTGAGGGACTGCCCAACACTTGTGTAACACAAGTTGTTGCCCTCCTGCTGCTGCCCTCCTGCTTCTCTGCACTACCTCTTTGAGCTAATCTCTGCCTCTTACTGATTCTAGACCCTGGGATCAGATCATCACCTTAGCCTAGATTCCCCTCTCTGCAACTGAAACACTTATGAGAATTCTTAGCAAACCTGCCCTAGAATCTCAACTTAGCTTCAGTGCTCTGCCTCTGTATATCTTTACAAATGACCCCAAGCCTTTCCTTTATACTTTTCTCGTTGGGAAACCAAAAACCATGATCAGATCTTGAATCAATGACTAAGATTAAAAGAAAACTTGATCCGTGTGACTTAAGACAATTTCATCACATGTTTAATTAAATTCACTTTAATTATTTAAGTTCCCTAAGTTTTAACTTAGGAAATACATTAAAATAATTAATTAATTTAATATCCCCTAAACCAAATGAAATTTACCAAATCAATTTCCGGATCTTGTAGATCAAGTGTACTCTAGTCCATCCACAAAATTTGGGAGCTAGAGCACAACTTATGCTGCCCCAAATACATAAAATCTCAACAGTTCTACATATCAATCTCGGATCTACCAGCACATCAATCCACTATAGCACCTAATAACGTCTTTATGAAGACCTCAGCCATTTGTCAAAACAGTTTTAACGTGTCCATGCAGTGGTCAAAATTGTCAATAATCAGTTACTATTGTAATAAATATCAGATTTCTTCTATTCGTATGACAATCAGTAGGAATTAGTTTAAATATAGCATTTTTATTCAGTATTAAGGGTTGGACCTAGATTGTAAGTATTTTTCATTGGAGAATTTGTAATTTTGGAGTTGGAGCATCAATATAAAGGACCATTTTGCAAGATTCATGTGTTGTATTTTCTTGGTGATGTCTTTTCTTTGCTATGATTAATGTTTCCATTGTGTCTTCTTTCAATTGTATCAATTTCTAATTGAAAACATAAATTTGAAGATTAAGATTTGTTGCATAAGAGCGCCAAGTCTGGCTATGTTTACAATTTAAGTGTTTTTCCTTTGATGTTTGGTTTAAGAATACTTAATTTCTTTTAAACCACTACTTAAATAATTTTTCTTCATTCCATATATCACTTTGTTATAAAGAACCAGTATATACAACTAGCTTGCCTTGCAGTTGCTCTGGAAAATTGATGCATACACCCAGCCTGTGTTGACTCCATAGCCCAATGGAAATCGTTTAAATATATCCCTTGAATCAAACAAAAACTATCAATCAAAAATAATTCTCGCAACCAATTTAACTAGCCTAATATCAGAAGACTTAAAAACAAAGTTAAATCATATAGAGAGATCCCTCTCTGAGTCTAGGAGGGATAGATCCTAGGCTCGAAAGTGGTTTGATGTTGTCCTTTATAGTTTAGTCTTGCCAATATTATAAATTATAGAGCGATAACATAGTGGTAGCCATACTGGGGACCAATCAACTGAAAATATGTTTTTCCATTCGAATTCAGAAACCCCAGTTAAAATCATTGTATGATAGAATTACTTTTAAAGATTGGTTTCTTTCAGTTTTGATATAATCAGTTTGTCTATGATTCTAATATAAATTCTGGCTCCTAAAAGAATATCTACTAGATCCCATCCTAATCCAAATCCTCCTCCTATAGAAGACAATCCTGAGAAGATTTTGAGAAAGACTCCTAGAACTGAAAGTCAAACAAGTAGCAAAGTTCTCCACATATCTAACTCCCTACCTGAAAACTTTGTCACTTTGCAAGACATTCAATTTTATTTACATTTTTAACAAGGTCTATTTAGGACCAAATCTGAGAATTGGACTGACCATACAATTTTTTATCCATCTATCCTACATCAAAGTCCAGTGAAAGAAGCCTACTCCCAAATTCAATCTAATATCTAGCTTCTCCAGGATTTTGATACTCTCCAAGATTTGGTAATAGAATTTAATTCAAATTTTGACGATGCCTATCTCCAACAATCTGTAGAGTTAATTGCATTAACCATAGCAGATTCTTCAATTACATCTCAAACATTCCATCTTAGTTCAGTTAGTCCTACTTCCTCGACAATCCATACCACTACTTTTGTTCATCCCCATACTTAAACTGTTACACAAACATCTTCTCCCACTACCTCTACCCATCCTACTTCCTCCATTTTTCACCTCTCTCCACCACCTCCACCAATCATGGAAGCTAGATATGCTCCATTGGTGCTGCCATCACCTTTACCCCCTATGCCCCAGCATTACCAATCTAAGATTCCACAATTTTATGGGACTTGTCCTGTGACTGCCCAACAACATGTAGATAAAATAAATGATTGTTTTGACCTACAAGAAATTGATGAAGATAGTTCCAAATTGAGAATGTTTAGGGGGTGAAGTCAGAAAATGGTTCAAGGGTTTAACTGCTAATAGAATTCATGATCTCTTTACATTTCACCAAACATTCATTAACAGATGGGAAATTAAGAAAAATCCACTACATTTTTTATCAGAATACGAGAGTATCAAGAGGTCCCCAGGAGATAGTGTCCAAGACTACTACACTAGATTTAACAGTATATACAATGCTCTTCCTGCTCACATGAAACCACCAAAATGGTTAATCCTTGTTAAATTCCCAGATGGTTTTGACCTAGACATGGCCTATCAACTTAGGGAGAGAGACTTATCCACTTTAGAAGAAATGCAAAGAGATGTTGTGAGTGTAGAACCATACTTGTTAGCAAAAAGAGCTAGGATGAGAACTTAGAGGAGACTTACAATAAGGGAAGAACCTGTAGCCTCTACATCTGATGCTAAAATTGATAATTTGGTAAGGAATATGGAGAGGACGATGGAGAGAATTAGTCTGAATGAGAGAGCTATTCTCAGAGAAAATCAACTAGCTCCTCAAAACAGAAATCATAATCCAAGAAGAAACCCTCCTCAGGTTAGACAGAGAGAGAGAAAAGAGGTCATGATCAACAAATTATGCCTCCATTCCAAGAGAATTATGTTGATGAAGATGAAGGAGTAGTTGAGGAAGTTGAGGAAAATCAGATATATTTTTTGGGGATTAATGAAGATGACTCTATTTTTCTCACTGAAGAAGAACAAGGATTATTTTCACTGACCCAAACAAAGTTAGAATCTGAAGAATCTGGTGATTATAAACTGGGATTTGAAAATTCTATTATGGAGGTTCACAGACAATACAATTTAAGAAGCAAGAAAATCTTAGATAATTCCAATAAAAAGAATTCAGAAAATTCTGCCAAGAAAGCATCTGAATCTGATGTTAAGAAAACTCAAAGAAAAATGTAAATAACTCATAAAAGGAAAACACAGAAAATAATGGATATTCTTGCCAGAAATTCTCAAACATACATTGAAGATGTCTATTCCTCTCACTGAATTGATCAACAAGAATGTGTATAGGTCTCGGGTCCTAAAAGTACTAAATATAGGGGAGATTACCGATACTGTCAATTTAAGTGATGATCAAAATTAACTTTTGGTTGGGCCAGAAGTTGATGGTTAACCCCAAGAAGGAGGTGTCCCTCCCTTTTATGTCAGTCTAAATTTTCATGACAAGATTCTCAATTATTCCATGTTAGATTCAGGTGCATCACATAATCTTATGCCAAACGTTGTCATGGAGAAGCTTGGCCTTGAAATCACTAGACCTTACAAATATTTGTATTCTTTTGATTCTAGAAAAGTTAGGTGTCTAGATCTTATCAAATATCTTGTGTCGCTTTAGCTCAGATACTAGCAAAGAGTTTAGTGATGGATATAGTTGTAGCTGACATCCCCCCTAAGTATGGAATTATTTTATCTCGTTCATGGGGAGAAAAATTACAAGGGACCCTGCAAATGGACATGACATATGCTACAATAATTATGTTTGGTCAACCAAGAATATTGTAAAAATTATATACAATGTGCATGTATATATCCGGACTCTCCTGATCTAACAATATTTATCTTGCTAAATACATAATCCTTCCACTATAATTCTTGCAGAAATTTAATCAACAATTGCAAAACACATGAGGCAATAAAAACACACATAACACAGTTGTTTAACGGGAAAGCATGAAGCTGAAAACCCTAACTATATATTATATAACATGGAAATCATATGAAAATCTCATACAAACATAAAAATCTTATCACAAGCCCTCAGTACAGTACAATCGTCATACACTATCCAGGAACAATCTTGCAAATCCATGCACTGATCTTTGCCTCCTGCTAGCCTGCCTCCACTACGCAATCCAAGCTGATTACAAAGACTAATTCGATGTAATCCCACTCTCATTGACTGCGTGATTATCATTGGCAACTCCAATGTATATGTAGATGCAATTCATGCATCACTATAGTTTGCTAACAAAGAGAAGTCTATCTTTCTTCACCTATCTTCCATCGGTTCTCAATTTAAACTACTAATCGTAGTTGAATACGTATTCTTTCTGTACCGATTAACGTAGTTAATAATTAGTGAATTAATTATTAAATAATTCAATAATTACCTTACTAGTGTATCAATCAGCTAGACTAGATACAACTAGCTCAATCGTGTTCAATCGATGCTAAACTGAATACAACCCCAATTATTGATTTCCACAACTCCACCAAACTCTGTCACATGAGTTCTAATTGAAGTATCCATGCAATAGCTCCACATAACCCTCATGAATAGCGTAATTCCTTCTTTCAGCTCCTATGCCACATCTGTGCACTTAACTGAAGTGCTCCAAGAGAATAAGATAATGTTTAGAGTCTAAATATTATTAAGAGCTAACAATATTCGACATATCTATTTTTACACTAGCAATCTAAAAATAGATTCCGCCCAGTATGTCTAAAAATAGAAGTCCATATATTTTTTCCAACTTGACCAACTATCCAACAACAGTACCCCAAATTCAGAGAACAGATCGACATGTTCAAAACACTTTTTTGCGCGAAAATCATTTTGTGTGGGCCCCACCTAGTTTAGGTGATTATTTTCCAACTAGGATCGTAATTGATGTTTTCATGATGCCTCCTTCATCGTTTTTTGTTGCAATCTTCAACACTCCCTCTCAACAAGAAAGGACTGTCTTTGCATGCGACATGCAACTCCATGCATTCGCCCTGCAACCTTTGCAAGCGCCATGCAACTCCATGCATCTGCTCTGCAACTCTTCCGAAACTAAAATGGCTCCAAACAACTCATTCAATCTGATGCATCTATCATCAAAGTCTTCGACTTTTGCTGGTACCAACTGCGCATGTCTTCAAGAACCACTGCGTTGTTGAACTTTGCACCCATGCACTCTGCACTTGCTGTCAACTCTGAACTCCAGTATTCGACACTGTCACTTTGATCTGCCTGCATCAATCCAACTGATCATGCTACTGCTGCTCTATGGGCACCTTGTAGCCAGGTTCAATTCATGAGATCCACACCATCTCAATGAATCCTGCCCATAACTATCCTCTTTGGATTACTCATGCATGTCGCCCCACCTCTCACCTGGTGGTATAGCCACATGCACTCCCTCTACCCATCTGGCACGAAATTTCTCTGCATGAGTGGTTGCTCCCACTCCATGATCCTCATCTTGTGGCTGCTCCACATCCCAAGGTTCACTCTTACCTGCATGCAAATCCTGCTCCCTCTCAAGCTTCAATTTCATGTCTTTCTTGCACTTCCCAACAGTAGGAAGCTCTGTAGAAATCCCATCTACATAAAATCTATAAAGATTCTTCTGCATCTCCAGTTGTGGCTGCTCCACAACCTTCTGAGACTGCTTCTCACGCTGCATGTTGAGAGGCTCCCTCTCAACCACCAAGTCACTAACCTCTGCTTTGCTCCTCAAAGCTTTGCATGCATCTTGTACGTCATTGCATGTAGATTCTTGGCTCACGCACATTGTAATTGTCCCACCGTCGCAAAATTTTCTAACAAAAGAGCTTATTTTAAATCGATTATATCTCCCTCATCCGAGCTCCGATTTGACTGATTTTTATTTTATATTTTATATTTTATATTTTATATTTATTTTATTTTTTATTTTATTTATTTATTTATTTATTTTTTAATTTGGGTATTTTTCCACAAGGAATCCAAATATGCTATTTTTTTCTGAAAAGATTTCACCAAAAATTTCAGATATTATCTGCAAATTCACGCACCCAAAAATTCATGCTCTCATTCCATGTAGAAAATCTATAACTTGGCTCTGATACCATGTAGAAATTATATACAATATGCATGTATATATCCGGACTCTCCTGATCTAAGAATATTTATCTTCTTGCTAAATATAGAATCCTTCCACTATAATTCTTGCGGAAATTTAATCAACAATTGCAAAACACATTAAGCAATAAAAACACACATAACACAGTTGTTTAACGGGAAAGCCTGAAGCTGAAAACCCCAAATATATATTATGTAACATGGAGATCATATGACAATCTCATAAAAACATATAAAGCTTATCACAAGCCCTTAGTACAGTACAATCGTCATACACTATACAAGAACAATCTTGCAAATCCATGCACCGATCTTTGCCTCCTGCTAGCCTGCCTCCACTACGAAATCCAAGCTAATTACAAAGACCAATTCGATGTAATTCCACTCTCATTGACTACGTGATTATCATTGGAAACTCCAATGTATATGTAGATGCAATTCATGCATCACTATAGTCACAACGGATAGTCTATCTTTCCCTTTCACCTATCTCTCCACTGGTCTCCACTGAAACTGCCATGCACTGTAGTTAACTGATGTATTCTTCAGTTGATTAATGAGTTAATAATTAGTGAATTAATTATTAAATAATTCAAACCACTCTCACTAGTGTATCAATCAGTTAGACTAGATACAACTAGCTCAACTGTGTCTAACTGAGTTAAACTGAACACAACTCCACCAACTACTTCTACAACTCCACCAAACTCTGTCACATGAGTTCCAATCAAATCCTCCATAATAGTTTCCACTTCACCCTCGTAATAGTGTAATTTTCTGTCACCACAGCTACATTCGAAGGCACTTAACTGAAGTGCTCCAAGAGAATAAGATAATGTTTGGAGTCCAAATATTATTAAGAGCTAATAATATTATCTATTTTTAGACCGGCAATCTAAAAATAGATTCTGCCCAATATGTCTAAAAATAGAAATCCATCTATTTTTCCAAATTGACCAACCATCCACAAATAGCCTCCTGCTACATATAGAATATGATCGACATGTCTAAAAATAGACATAGTCTAAAAATAGACTTTGCGCCAAAAATCACCTGTGTGGGCCCCACCTAGTTTAGGTGATTATTTTCCAACTAGGATCAAGAATGATGTTTCAGGATGCCTCCTTCACTGTTTCTTGTTGCAATCTTCAACAAATACTGTATAGGGAAACATTAATGAAGTACATGGTGAGTAGTCAAGAAAAACCACATAATTACCCTTTGTACTCTGTTCACACTTACCTTGACTCTTTCATTCTGTATAATGATGGAGGCATCGAGTCACAAGTTACCCATGCAGAAAATGATCCTAAAGAAAATGATGACAGTTAAATGCAAACAATACAAATAGATCCTGAAAATGAACCTTTGTGGAACATGAGTTTTGATGGATCATGTGGCAAAGTTGGCTCAAGGGCAAGTATTTGGGTGTATAATGCAGGAAAAAATAGTGCACAAGGTTACTCATACATGTTAAATTTTCAATTCACAAACAAAATAGTAGAATATGAAGCCCTACTCCTAGGATTACAAATGTTGAAAAGATTAGGAGCAAAGAGGATTTATGTACATGATCACTAGGAGTTGGTCATAATACAAATAAAAGGAAAATATGCAGCAAAACATCCCACATTAAGAGATTATAGAAATGTTGTACTTTATTTGTTGAGAACATTTGATGAATATGTTTCAGCAGTTATTCCTAGAAATCAAAATGTCCTAGCAAGTGGTCTAGCCTTTTCAGCAAGCACATGTAAACTGCCTCACCCAAACAAATAGTACATAATAGAGGTCAAACATTGTCCTTTTGTGCCAGATAACATGAGGTACTGGTAAGTTTTTGGTAGTGACAAACAAATCGAGAGTTTCCTACAATCTAAGGATGAATTTGAAGATAGTAATATAGACCTAGATTGTGAGGAAGACAGTCTTGTTGATGTACAAAATAATGTAGGAAAACAAACTGCTATTTTTTATGTGAATACTGATGTAAATATTCCAGCCAATAAAACTGTACATAAAACATAAATTCATAAAGAACTTGAAAAAGAAGAATTCGAAGTACTCCAAATCAAAGACAATACTCTGCCTATATGGATGGTCCCTTTAGAAGAATTATTTGGCTTTAATGATGTGGCTAAGAAACTCAAAAAGGGAACCAACTAGAACAAATATTGAAGAATGTAATATAGGCACTGAACAAAGTCCCAAAATCATAAAATTATCAATATCACTGACTATCATTACAAAAATAAGATATATAGCTATGTTCAAGGAATTTATAGATGTATTTTCTTGGAGCTATGAGGATTTAAAATCTTATGATACAAGCATCATAAAACACAAGATTCCAATCAAGGAGGATCAAAAACCTTTCAAACAGAAACTGTGCAGAATAAACCATGTTTTGATGCCTTTGGTTGAGAAAGAAATCAAGAAGATGTATGAGTCAAAAATCATAGTACCACTCAGATATTCCAAATGGGTATCGAACATTGTGTCAACTAGAAAGAAAACAGGTGAAATCAGACTTTTTATTGACTTTAGAAAACTTAACAAATTATCTCTTAAGGACAATTACCCTTTACCAAAAATGGACCATATATTGCAGAGGGTAGTAGGTTCCAATAGGATTTATTTTTTAGATGGTTTTTTTGGTTAAAATCAAGTTCTAGTACATCCTGATGATCAAGACAATACAACTTTTACTACTCCTTGGGGGACTTTCATGTATGTCAAAATTCCCTTTGGATTAATGAATGCTAGAGCTACCTTTCAAAGGGTCATGGACATTGCATTCGCTAATGAAATTGGGAAATTTATTGTAATTTATCTAGATTATATCATTGTTTATTCTAAAACTGATGAAGAGCATTTAGCACACTTGAGAAGAGTTTTTGAAAAATGCAGAAAGTTTGGAATTTCCATGAATCCTAAGAAAACATTGTTTGGACTTGAAGAAGGAAAACTACTAGGTCATATTATTTCTCAAGATGGAATCAGAATTGACCCTAGTAGAATTGAAGGAATACTAAAAACCATTCATCCTAGAAATATTAAAGAACTCCAATCATTCATTAGTAAAATCAACTTTTTGAGGAGATTTATACCCAACTTGGTAGAACTTTTAAGGAATATTACCAATATGCTCAAGAAAGATTCAGAAATTAAATGGACCATAGAAGCTAAATAGTCTTTTGATTTAGTCAAACAAGCATTGAAAAAAGCCCCATTCCTAATTAGTCCAGATTTTACTAAAGATTTCATGATTTTTCTTTTGCTTCTGAACATAATATTTTTGTTGTTTAATTACAGAAAAACAGTGAAGGACATGAACAACCAATAGCTTTTTTCAGCAAGGCATTAAGAGATGCATCATTGAAATATAATATCATGGAAAAACAGTACTTTTCTTTGGTTAAAGCATTAAAATATTTTAGAGTTTACATTATACATTCAAATATCATTTCTTATGTTCCAAATGAAGTTGTCACATACATATTAACACAAAATGGTCCTGATGGGAAAAGAGGCAAATGGATTGTTGTAATCTTAGAATATGATTTGGAAAACAAGCCTACCAAGTCGATTAAAGGCCAAGGATTAGCTAAATTGATGGTTGAATCCAATTTTCACGCACTGGACATCAACATGGTCCATTCATTGGATGATCGAGGAACTGGCGACTCCACTGATTGATGAAGCATTCCTGAATTCTCCCTAGTATACTGATACTTTGTATGTACTATCAAATTTGAATGCTCCTCCTGGTTTGTCCAAAACTAAGGCTAGATTTATAAAACTTAAAGCTATTAAATTCTGTATTTTGGGAAATGCTTTGTATTGGAAATATATTGGAGGTATTTTTCTTAAATGTTTTCTAAAGGATGATGCAGATAAAGTTATGCAGGAATTCCATGGAGGTGACTGTGGTGGCCATCTCTATTGGAAAACAACTACTAACAAGATCATGAGAGTTGGTTTCTACTGGCCTACCCTTTTTCCTGACATCCATAAAATGGTCACTGCTTGTCACAAATGTCAGATATTTGAAGGAAAGAGAAAGCTACTTCCCTTACCCTTGAAACCTATTTCTGTAGAGATCCCTTCCAGAAATGGGGATTAGAATTCATTGGAGAAAGTTATCCCCCATCCCCTGGCCAACATAAATGGATCCTCACTACCACATATTACTTCACCAAATGGATAGAAGCCACTCCTTCTAGAAATTCCATTGACTCTGTTATAATAAAATTCCTTGAAACCAATATCCTTTCTAGATTTGGTTGTCCTAGAAAAATCATCACAGATAATGATGCAGCCTTTAAGTCCAAGAAGATGGTTGATATCTTTCATAGGTATCATATAAATTTGGGGCATTCAATAGCCTATTAACCTCAGGGTAATGGATTGGTTGAATCTTCAAACAAAATTTTGGTGAATATCATTAAAAATATCTTGGAAGATAATAAGAAATCATGGCACAAAAAGTTAATCAATGCACTTTGGGTTGATAGACTTACTACCAAGAAGTCAATTGGCATGTCCCCATAACAATTGGTATATGGAATGGATGCAATTTTTCCTTCTTCTTTAGGAGTTCGAATTATGAAGATTAATCAGGAAAATCAAGTTGAACCAAATGATATACAGTTAAGGATCAATGAAACCATTCAATTGCAGCAGTACAGATAGGAATTTTATAACAAAACTCAAGTGATTAAAGAGAATATCAAAAGGATCTTTGATAAGAGAACAAAGGCTAATGATTTCAATTTAGGAGACAAAGTTCTGAAATGCGATTCAAGAAGAGAAGATAAGGGCAAACATGGAAAGTTTGACACTCTTTGGCAAGGGCCATACATCATTGATGCCTTCAGAGAAACAATGCTTATTTTCTTAAAAAATTGGATGGTACAAAGTTGACTGGAGGTCCTTTCAATGGCAGGATGTTGAAACATTACTTCTTTTGAAAATCAGGTTGGTTTTTCATCATTGTAAATACCACAGTTTTATAGTTTGTGTTTTAAATAATTCATTGGAAAAGGTTGAAGCTCGAAGAGAAGGCCCTAAGGCTAGTTTGATTAGCAGTCATAAAAATAGGAAAAATTCATCAGATGAAGATTTTGCAAAAAATGGAGCATTCAAGGCTATTGATCTTACTTTCTTGACACTTCATTTGGAGAAGTGCCATCCCTAGCCAGAGCCACTGTTAGTATCCTATAAATCATAGGATCTCAAGGTGATTAGATATTTCATCTTCCTTGCAATTTCATATTGAAAATGTTTTCCATCCCAAAAAATAAAAATAAAATAAAAGAGGGTATAAAAAATAGAGAGAGAAAAAAAGAAAAAAGGAAAAATAAAAGAAAATAAAACCACAAAAAAGGAAATAATACTGAAAGTGTTGTAAATTATAATGCCACTACTCATTAGATAGGTTTGTTCAAACATATAGTTTAAGCATGATTGTATAATTTTCAGTTTATGTTGATAGGTTAGAAAATAAATATTTTCCAAACTATTTAATCTTGGCATATCAGTAGATAGGTAGAAATGAATTGACTCAACAGTGTAATCTGAGTCAACAAAAGAAATAAGGATAGATGTTAGGTTATAAGTTCAAAAGAAAAATATGCTTTAGGGCCTGCAAGTCCAAATGCACTCTGCAGAAGAATAAAAATGTTAGATTAGTGATATGGGTAGGTAGATATATTGAGAAGAAAGAATGGAGGAAACATGCAATTTTTTCTATAAAGTGAAGTTTAAAGATTTCAGGGTTTCTATGGTCGAAGGAGAAAAATCAAACGACAAAGGGTGTTTTCATTCTAAAAAGTTTGGACAAGATATTTGTTCCTAAGTTCGGAAATGTATGTTCTTTGAAAGGTGACATATCTATGTTATATTCTACTTTATCCTAAGTCCTAAACTTTATATTCACCCTTATGCTAAACTTTGAAACATTTCATTCCCTATCCTAAGTCCTAAACCATACTCTACTACATATAAAATTAACCTGACCCCGCCATCACATCACAAGTCATATCTACACTAACCCCCCCATCTTGGAAGCATAGACCCCTTAGCCCAAAACAGCAGCAGACTACAAGAAAAATTCTTTCGAATTTGATGTGAAAAATATTCATCCTATTTATCAAATTGAAATACACAAGCAAATAGGATAAATGATCTCCACCACATTGACTAGTACAGTCATGAGTCTATCAAAGTTGCAGGTTTCATTGTCCAATGCACAATCACAGCTTAAAATGGAAAAGATTTCCTTCATGGCCAAAGATACAAGAATTAAATACCTAGAGGATTTAGTGACACAATAGGAGACCCACAAGGAGATATGCTAGGCCTGATGACCCCTTTGTCAAGCAGCTCTTGAATTTGCTTCTTGATCTCTGCATTCTCCAAAACTGACATTCTATACATGCCAATATTTGGAAGTGGTACATCCTGTTGCAAGTGAATCTCATGTTGGGTTCCTATTTTTGGAGGAAACCCTTCAGGTTCCTGAAACATCTTGTCATAAGTGTTAACAACTTAAACTAATTCATGCTTGAGTTTAAAATCACATCATGTAAAAGCTTCAGATTCAAAGTTATCTTTAGCTTTAATAATCAACAACACAATATTCTTACTAGCATTTACAAGCTTTTTCATCTAACCATAACTAACAAGTGATAATTTCATCCTCTTGAGATGTGCTCTAACAATATACTGAACTCCCTCTTTAAAAAGATGATATTTGTTCTCATGATGATAGAATATGGATTTTTGGTCATACAAGTATGGACTCCCTAAAAATATCCCGCAAATATCAAGTGGTACAACATCAAGCTCTACCTCATCTATAAATTTAGCAATGATGGTGAATTTAAGTTTACATTTTATTATCACTTGTAATTTGGCATCATCACATACCCAACCCAAAGGTTAAGGTTTAGTATGAGGTGTAGTTTCAAGATTAAGTTTCTTTACAATTGGTTCAGAGATAAGATTGACTTGGGATCCACTATCAAACAATGTATCGACTTTTGTATGTTTTGTAATGACCCTAATATGGAAAAGCTCACTTCTTTCTTTATCATTTTGAGATTCAATCGGCTTACTAGAAGAACTAGTAATTGCATTAGAAGCTATACCTTTCATTCCCATGGATGTGCTTTTGGTTTCATCACCTGAATCATATCCTAGATATTTTTGAGTTGTAGCAACATCTTTTGTTTTCCCTTGTTATTGAAATTCTTTGGTCTCATTTTTGGATGTAATTTCCAACGATGGTCTTCATCATGGCCATCTTTTGAACAATGTCTACAGGTAAGTTTCTCTCCCTCTTTCTTAACAATAACATTATTTTTTCATTTTCCTTTAAACTTCCCCTTTCCTTTGTCTCTATAGTTAAAAGGTTTCTTGTTAGTATCTTAAGGAACATTCTTTCCTCTTGATTCTAAATGAGTTTCCTGACACATACTTCATATAGATTGGTGGGATTAAACAAAAGTATAGTATGTCTCAAATAATTATATAATCCACCTATGTATTTAAGGAGAGTCTCTTGTGAAGACAAATCAACCCCCAAGATTAAAGCTCTTCTTTTACATTCTTGTAAGTTTGGACACTCTGATCTTTAGCTTTTCTAAACTTTTTTCAATCCATAATTGATTTTTGCATGTAAGATAATGGATAAAATTGACTTCTTAATGAAACTATAAAATCATTCCAAGAAGAGACAATTTTACAACTTTTCTTCAAATCTTGTTGATTTTTGGCCTCCCACCGTATGATATTTTCACTTTCCAAACAAAGAGAAGCAAGATGGAACTTTGTAACACCATCATGAATATTTTGAATCCTGCAGTAGACTTCAATTTGATGAATCCAATTATCTAACTTTTCAGCGTTTACTTCCCCTTTGTACACAGGAAATTCAAACTTGACACAAAGCTTAATTAAAGGAGACTGAGCATGTCCTTTTGGAGATGGAGGAGGAGTAGGTCTATGAGATGAAGGAGGTGAAGAAGGAGGTGAGAATGGAGGTGTAGATGGAGGTGAAGGAGGAGGTAGATGTGGAGGTTTTCTCCCACCACCACCATTACCTTTTTTATGATTATAAATTTCTCCTTGCAACCTTCTTGTCCTCTCATTGTACAAGTGACTTCCACCATCTCATGCATAAGCCTTTCTAAAAGCTCTCTCATCCTCAAAAATCAAATATTTTCCTTCTTCATGTACCATGACTGGTGGAGTTTGTGGAGTTAGTGACCTCCTTGAACCAATTTTAGTGTTTGTTTCTTCAAGAACTCCTTATCATCTTCTCAATTTAGATCTTGCAATCATTAAAAAAACACTTGCAAAAATTGTCAAACCTTCACAACAACATGCTCTGATACAAAACTAATCTGACATTAAAATTGAAGGTTTCATGTAAAGTTTTGAAATTTATTTTATGTCTTATGGGAAATGGATCGATATTGTAAAAACACACAAACTAAGTTAAATTTTGTAGATTTTAACAATGAAAAATAGACAACATGCAGCATCACAAAACAACAACTTTATGATGGAGTTCACCCCTCCTGGGCTACATCTTCAAGTCCAGCTTCCAATGTTGTCCCTTTTATGACCCACTCCAGTTTTCAGTTTCTACTTATTTCTCCTATAAAGTTAAATTCCCATTCCCATAACCATACATTCAACAAGCTGGAAAAATAAATATTTTCTGAAAACACAAATTTTGAAAATTTCAAAGTGCTGAAAATTGTAGAAATAAAAAATAAAGAAATATTTTCAGCGACACACAGAAATTTGACACGCTGATTTTTGGTCAATATGACCCTGGAAAAACCCCCTACAACTCTTGGGGAAAACCAATTCGAAATCTCTTCTTTATTTCTAGAAAATGTTTTTACAAAGAAGTGAAATATACAGGAAAAATTCCAGCAAACAATGTACAGACTTATCTCATTTTCCGTGCTTGCCTCCACCTCAGAAAATGTGCCAAATCAGTAAAACAGTCAAAACAGAAATTTATTACAGTAGTGAACATCCTTGAAAATTGTGCCTAATACTTAGTTGTATGGTCGTACAGATTGTACAGAAAAGTACAATAGTGCCTCCTCCTCGAAAACTGTGTCTGCTCTCTTGAAAATAGTGCCCAACAATCTTATAAATCATGCCTTTAGCTTTTTGTACCTTCTCCCCAATTTCTGTGTTGCCCCTCTCCTCGAAATATGTGCCTTAAGCTGTTGTCCAAAAATCTGCCTAGAAATGTGTGCTAATTAATGATGTACAGACTGCTGCCTCAAAATGCATGCAACCTCTCTCTGCTATACAGATTTGTTGAACTACTCCTCTCCTTCACTTTCTCAAAACCCAAAAATTTCTCCAGCTCTCTTTCTCTCCTCCTCTCTCAATCTGCTCATGAAAGACTGAATGATCTTTTCCCTCTTTTCCTCCTTTAACCTAACCCTAAGTAACTTTTGGGGAATCCCTAAATGCAATGGCTGAGATAGCTTTAGATATAGGACTGAGATTAAATGTGCATTTAAATCTCACTTTCTAATTTTAATTCACCCCACTTTAATAAAGACCCTCTTAGTCATTTATTTTCAAAGTCACTTTTCACTTTCTAATTTCACATTGACTTTATTAAAGTCACTTTAAAATTAGACTTAATAAATTTATCACTTAAAGTCACTTTTAAATTAGATTTGACTTTATAACTTATAAAGTCACTTTAGGAGAAAAAGTGAAATACATTTGGACACTTTTCCCTAGGCCAAAGATCAAAGCCTTAGGGAACCACCTATCCTCCAGTAACCAAATTTCAACACTCCCTCTTACCGAGGAAGGTGTTCGTCACCACACCCATCTTATCTATGAAGTAGACATGTTTTCCCTATGGTAAGGCTTTGGTAAATATATCTACTACCTGCTCATCAATGGGAATATACTCAAGCTTCACAACTCCCTTCTGAACATAGTCTCTAATGAAATGATATTTGATCCCGATATGCTTTGACCTGTTATGAAATACTGGATTCTCCGTGAGTTTAATGCAACTCTGATTATCACAGTATATCACTGAAGGTTTCAACGGCTGACCAAATAAGCCAAACAACATCTTGCGAAGCCATATGGCATCAGAACTAGCTATACTGAATGCCATGTACTCTGCTTCTGTTGAACTCAATGCTACTGACTGCTTCTTTCGGCTGAACCACGACACCACTACCGAACCAAACCCAAAACAACACCCTGAAGTGCTCTTCCTATCAGAAGCACAACCTGCCCAATCCGAATCAGTGTAACCTACCAATCTCACTCCATCTCCCTGCCTATAATCCAGACCATACTCTACAGTCTCCTACAAGTACCGAAAATGTGTTTTGCAGCAACCCAGTGCACCCTCCTGGCTCACACATGAACTGGCTCATCGTGTTGACTGCAAAACATATATATGGTCTAGTGTTGACGAAATACATCAAGGAACCAATCAGTTGTCTATACAATGTGGGATCCACCAACTCGGAATTTGAAGCGTGAAGCTTCTTCTAGTTAGTGATCATAGGTGTCGACATGGGTTTACAATCCTCCATGTGAAATCTTCTAAGGATGTCCACAATATACTTCCCCTATCCCAGGAAGAAATGCCCATCCTCCTGCCACACCTCCAAACCCAAAATGTAATGCAACAAGCCAATGTCCTTCATCTTGAACTTCGAGGCAAGATCTCTCTTGCAGCCCTCAATGAGTCTCTCTACACCTGCAATGACCAATTCATCCACATACAACACTAGAATGAGAGGCTCCTCACCTATCACAATAAAGTATAGGTTCAGATCTGCATCACTCTTTGTGAAACCCATATCCTACAAGTATGTATAAATCGTGGAGTACCAAACTCTAGGAGCTTGCTTTAGGCTATAAAGGGCCTTCTTCAGTCTACACACATGGGACTCCTTCCCATGTGCCTTAAAGCCCTGTGGATACTCAATGTACACCTCCTCCTGTATGAAGCCATTGAGAAATGCAGTCTGCACATCCATCTGGTGGATATTCCAACCCATCTTTGCTGCTCTCGATATAATGGAGCGAATGTAAGTATATCAAGCCACGGGAGGGAAGGTATCCTCATAATCTACTCCCTCCACTTGGGATAACCCTCTAGCCACAAACCTTGCCTTGAATTTCTCAATGCTGCCATCTGCAGCATTCTTTACCTTGTAAAGCCATCTGGAAGTAACCACGGATTTTTCCTCAGGCCTCGGCACCACCTCCCAAACATCATTCTTCATGATAGAAGAATACTCCTCCTGCATGGCCTCTCTCCAGACTTGCTGGTTAGCTGCCTCCTCATAGCTAGAAGGCGCAGAGTCAACGATCTTGGAAACCATTGCCATATAGCTACAAAACCTCTTAGGTAGTCTGCTCTCTCTGACCACTCTCATCGGCCCAACAACAAATGTGGCCTCTCTCAAGGTATCCTGAAGCCACTTGGGATTCCTCTTCCCTGAGCACACTTCTCCCACTGGAGAATGAAACTCTGCATCCTCATCAAGAGCCTAAACACCTGACTGTCTGTCTGTTGTCCTCCTACCTGAACCTGAACCTGTAGATGCTGAAGTACCGTGTGAACTGTCCATCAGGGGACTACCTAGTGAACTACTCTGCGGACTGCTCTGGATGATGCCCAAAGCACCACCCCTCTGACTCTGCGAGCCACTTCTCACTGATGTACCTGACACCATAATCGATGTACCTCTTGATCCCTGCCCACTTAATCCATGTGCCTGACTCAGCTGCTCTTGAGGGTTTGGTAGATCCAGATACTCTAACTCCCATGATCTCCTGAAAGCCCTGTCCTCCTCAAACTTCACATCCCGCTTGACAACAACTCTCCTTCGTGTAGGAATATAAATCCGAAAGGCTTTCGATGTCTCACTGCAGCCCACAAAGATACCTTTCTCTGCAGTGGGCTCTAGCTTGGTCCTCTTCTCCTTGGGTACGTAGGAGTATGCAATACACCCAAAGATATGTAAATGACCAACATCAGGCTTCTTCCCTGAAAAATCCTCCTCCGGAGTCACATGCCCCAAGGCACGATGTGGACTCATGTTCTGCAAATAAACAGCAGTGTTGCAGGCCTCTGCCAACAAAAACAATGGTAACCCCTGATCATGTAGCATGGCTTTGGCAGCCCCAACAATGGATCTATTATTCCTCTCCGCAACCCCGTTCTACTGGGGGTTGTAAGGAACTGTGAACTCCCTCCTGATGCCTACCTCCGCACAATAATCATCAAACTCACCAAGGGTGTACTCCCCTCCATTGTTCGACCTAAAGGACTTGACCTTCCGACTTGTATGAGTCTCCACAAGAGCTCTGAACTCTTTAAACCACTTGAAGACCTCACTCTTGGTCTTCAAGAAATAAATCCAGGTCCTCCTAGGGTGATCATCAATGAATAACTCATAATACTCATATCCACTCAAGGAAACATGAGACATCCGACCGCTCACATCGGTATGAATCAAATCAAGTATCCCAGTCAATTTGTTGTCACTGCTGGGAAAAGGGGATTTGGAAAACTTAACCATAGCACATCCTTTGCATGTATCTAGGTGATCAAAACTAAAATCTGGCACACCTGTAGTGATCTCCCGCAATGTCCTCAAGGTCCCATGATACATGTGCCCCATCCTGCGGTGCCAAATCTCGCATAGCTCTGAACTGCTAGCTCTGCTTCTGGTACTACTGCTCAATGCCAAAAGGGGTTGAAACACAAACTTGTACACTTTTGCATGGCGTACACCAATCACTCTAGTTGAATCAGCTGGAGCGCCCCTAGGATATATAAGCACCTGTCCTCTCCTAAACAATACCTCATACCCTCTGTCCTCTAATGCTGAAATGTATATAAGGTTCTTCTTCATCCTTGGCACATATAGAACATCTGACACCTTCAAGGGAGGTTTGGGTTCCCTATCAAATGTCAATGTCCCCACACCCACTGCTCTAACAATGTTTTCATCTTCGAGTACTACCTCTATATCAGTGCCACTCTCTGAAAGCTCTGAGAAGTACTCACGGACTCCTGTCATATGACATGAAGCCCCACATTCAACATACCAGATACCTGAAGATGCTCCACTAGCGGAGGGAAATGCACACTCCCTCTCAACCTCCGTGGTAGTTGATCCTGCACTAGTGGACTCACAAGCAATGAACCCAAACTCCCGTTCAAAGCTCTCTGAAAAGTCCTCTATCTCTGCTGATGTTGCCATGGTCTTATTCTTCCCCTTCTTCTTCTTCTCCGGACACACATCTGCATAGTTTCTCGTCTTCTGACAATTCCAACACTTCACCTTGTAATAGTCCTTCTCCTTGTTCAGTTTCTTACCTTTACCTTTTCCTTTGCCCCCACCACAACTTGTGGAAGCTTGCTTATTTCCTTTGCCTTTCTTTCCCCTTACTACCAGTGCTACATCCTCATCCTCCTCAACTGGTTTGGCTGCCCCAAGATGGTTCTTTCTGATTTCATTCTGTATGCAATCATCCCACAACCTCTCCCAAGAGGGAAGGGTCTCACGTGCACCAATCCCATCAGCAAAGCTCAGCCATGAATTGGGAAGGCCATTCACTATAATCCGCACCAACTCATTGGGTGGAATGACCTCTCCAACTGCTGCCAACTATGCAGTAGCACTATCAATCTTTCCATCTTAATGGCCTTCAGCTTCTCCCTTAGGACCATTTTTCTGTTCTCATTGGTACTCTGGTAGAGATTGGTCAAGGTTGTCCACATCTCATGAGCAAGTCTCTTTCCTCTCACGTGAGGAATGCAAAGGTCTTTAATACCATCCATAATCAGTCTCTTACCCTTTTTATTCTTCTTGTTAAATTATACCAACTGAACAACATAAATAGGCACATTCACAGGGTGTTGTTGGCTATTCACCATTATACCGCAAACTTCTGCCTCCTCAAAGATGCTCTGCATTCTTTCCTTCCATATATTGTAGTTTCTATGCCCATCCAAATTATCCTCCACCCTCAAGCCCAAAGACATGTTTGTTGTCCTAATAGACCGAAAACTTCATTGTTGTGGTAAAGGTTCAGTTTTTTGTGTGTAAAATCAGCTTGCTATAATTTTTCCCTTTTCTGTCCCAAACTGCACTTTTTAGCAAACTAGATCTGATACCATGTAGAAATATTATGACCCACTCCGGTTTTCAGTTTCTACTTATTTCTCCCATAAAGTTAAGTTCCCATTCCCATAACCATACAATCAACAAGCTGGAAAAATAAATATTTTCTGAAAACACAAATTTTGGAAATTTCACAGTGCTGAAAAATTGTAGAAATAAAAAACACAGAAATATTTTCAGCCACACACAGAAATTTGACACGCCGATTTTTTGTCAATATGACCCTGGAAAAACCCCCTACAACTCTTGGGGAAAACCACTTCGAAATATCTTCTTTATTTGTGGAAAAATCTTTTACAGAGAAGTGAAATATACAGGAAAAATTCCAACAAACAATGTACAGGCTTATCTCGTTTTCCGTGCTTGCCTCCACCTCAGAAAATGTGCCAAATCAGCAAAACAGTCAAAACAAAAATTTATTACACCAATGAAAATCCTTGAAACTCGTGCCCAATACTTAGATGTACGACCGTATGGAATGTACGAAAAAGTACAGCAGTGCCTCCTCCTTGAAAACCGTGTCTGCTCTCTTGAAAATCATGCCCAGCAATCTCAAAAATCATGCCTTTAGCTTGTTTTACCTTCTCCTCAATTTTTGTGTTGTCCCTCTCATTGAAATTTGTGCCTCATGCTGCTATACGAATATCTACCTTGAAATGTGTGCTAATTAATGTTGTACAGACTGCTACCTCGAAATGTGTGCAGCCTCTCTCTACCGTACGAATTTGTTGAACTGCTCCTCTCCTTTACTTTCTCAAAACCCAGAAATTTCTCCAGCTCTCTTTCTCTCCTCCTCTCTCAATCTGCTCATTAAAAATTGAATGATCTTTTCCTTCTTTTCCTCCTTTAACCTAACCCTAAGTGACTTTCGGGGAATCCCTAAATCCAATGGCTGAGATAGCTTTAGATCTAGGGCTGAGATTAAATGTGCATTTAAATCTCACTTTCTAATTTTTAATTCACCCCACTTTAATAAAGACCCACTTAGTCATTTATTTCCAAAGTCACTTTTCACTTTTTAATTTCACATTGACTTTATTAAAGTCACTTTAAAATTAGACTTAGTAACTTTATCACTTAAAGTCACTTTTAAATTAGATTTGACTTTATAACTTATAAAGTCACTTTAGGAGAAAAAGTGAAATACATTTGGACACTTTTCCCTAGGCCAAAGATCAAAGCCTTAGGGAACCACCTGTCCTTCGGTAACCAAATTTCAACAATATGCTCAAATGTGTAATTAAATAAACATACAATGCTCAAATTTCAAAACTAATGCTGCCTTTGTGTCCAGAACACCCAAAAAACCCTGTGTAGACTCTTCTTGGGCTCAAAGAGGCTTAAAAATGGTCAAGTTAGGCCTTCTTATTCATTTCTTTGTTAATTGTTCTACAAATTCGTCCCTCCGTCAAAATTGGCAATGAAATTCAGCTTTTGTGGCATTGCAAAGCGACAATTTCGCAATAACAGGTGGCACGTTCAGCCCCGAAACACGCTGAATTTGGTGCAAATTGTTAGACATTTAATCGTGCCAATAGGGTTTCACCCCTATTCTTCTGCCCCTCAATCATATGGTAACTAATGTGTTCGCTGGATGCGGGCCAGAGGGAACACGCCTATTGGCCCCCACTCCTAATTTTGTTATGGTTATAGAACTACAATATGGGTGCCATGCACCTGCCCCTCATGGATTCGTTGTCGACTGTTATATTAACACCATGTAACCATGAGCTGGGGGCGTGGGTCAGGTGCCATGTGCCCCCCCTCTCCTCCTTGGTGATCGTTCATGCGATAACACTTGTTACTTGGGGCAGGGCTGGTCAGGCGAGCCCGCCAGCTTGACCCTCCCCCCAATGACTTCAACATTAAAGTTTAAATAAATTTTTTAGACCATGTATTAATAAGATCTGTCATGGCACATTGGTAGGTCGTCTGTTGTGTATTTGTGAGGTTGTGGGGTCAAACCCTGAGGAGGTCAATCAGTTGAACCCCAGGGAGGTCGGTCAGTCAAACAAGAAAAAATTTGGCATCGAAAACTAGGCCATGTTGCAGCTTTCCATGGGGACATGTGGCAGCCTTTCATTGATCCATGTGGTGTTTTTTGGTTGGCCCAACCACAATCATGTCAACCCATAGAAACACACCACTTTTCCTTGTGGTATTGGCCTATCTGAAAACCATGCCTCCCAGTCAACCTACTGATGTCAGTGCCACGTCAATGTACGGACTACTAAGTGAACCCTACAAGTTGACTTTTTAGTTGTTTGTCAAAAAATTAATAATGTGATAACTTCTTCATACGATGTCAGATTGACGTAATTCAAGAATAAATAGAATCAGAACGACAAGATATACAAGTTGGCACCAGTTAAATGAGAATTTGAGAACTTTGGTTTTTGAGCATATTTTTTTATCCCTTGGATCATTGGGTTATTGTAAATAAAATGATTTGAGTATTGAGAGGTCGAGACATTGACTATTGGGTTTTACTCCTAATACTAATGATACTCGATAATGTTTTTATATAACATGGTGTTTTACGATGGTGACACATGGAGAAAAAAAAAATACACTATCATGTGGTAATGGTACAAATGTTGACATGGCACTTGGAGGGAATATTTTCAAATGGGAATAAATTTGTGTTCAAAGCTTGAATGAAATTAATATCATTGAAAAATTATTGACAAGAATAAAATGTTGGTGGTCTCAAAAACGAGTTTTAAGTTGGTTGAAGGAAGAAGAATTTTGATAAACCCATCTTTATAAAGTAACCTTGGAGGTTAGGTATGGATACCTTGTATACTTAATCAGGAATTAATGGAGTGGGTATGTTAGAGAGTGTTGTTATATTTATGGGTCCAATACTAATCTTGAGGTCTATAGATACACAAAAAAAATGAGTTGGGAGAAAAATAGAGAGTTTGTTGGCTATGTTTGGCAACAGTAATATTACCTAGAATTTACCTTGGACAGAGGATTATGCTACTTGAACAGTTGTGTAATGAAAGAGTCCTCTTTGGGAAAAGGAAGGCGTGTCTAGAAAAGTTGTGCCTTGAAGGGGATTGTATTAAGTACGGACTCTTGTGAAGGATGATGATCGAGGAACCAACAAGATATAGGTAAAAAGGAAAAGTGTGGTGGATGAAATTTCATGTGTGTGGGTATTTCTAAGTTGGACATATGTCCTAAAGGGAAAGGGATTGTTTCTTGGAGTGAAAAAATGTGGTTTAAAAACTAACAAATGTTCATTTCTGTAAATCTAACATTGGTGTGTAGGTTCAACGCATAAGAAGATTTAAAGCAATAGAAAAGGAAGAAATTTTCAACAAGATGGAGAAATATAGTTTAAGAAAGGTTTCACATAGCCAAGAAGATGAACCCAGTGACGAAGGGAGGATAAGAACCCCTCTTAATTTGCTATAAATATTGATAACCTTGAAGGTTGAACTTGATTGTTACAAGGATAGTCATGAGAAGCTCATCAAAGCCCAAGAAGAGCAGAAGGAAGTCAATGTAATGCTACAACAATGTATATCAGATATACAAATGGAGTTTCAACATGGACCAACTGCTAGCAATGTGAAAAATCATAAGTCAAGAAAGATTCCTATCCCATATGAAATTTAGACATATGTACCAACAACCATCAATAAAAATAAAATTGGGTCAAATAAAAGGCCACTTAAATGTTTTGGGTGCAAATAGAAGCACTTTATTCATGATTTCCTTACAAGTGAAACAATGATAGGGAAATTTTCGATGTCCAAGAGGTTACTACTATTGATGGAGTAGCTACAAATGTGTCAAATATTTTATGCAACAATGAAAAATTAGCAAAAATACTTCCAAACCATAGTGGTGGAGATGTAAGGAAAAAAAGTGTGTCAAGGCTTCACTACTGTAGCTAACTACAAAAAGGTAACTAAGGAATTTAAAAAGGCAAAGGCACCCAATGTCGGTGGTTAGAATAAGAAAAATGAATAAGCATTGGAAAAACCTTGTAAGCTAATTAGTAATTTAAAAGAAGGCTCATGATAGGGTTGTGGAACTTGATAATAATTAATGATATTTATATTTAAGGTATATTGAGACAATTTCTATGCACATCACTGCAAGGGGGAGGATTCCCCTAGACTATTAGGAAACAATTGGGTTTTTGAGTTTGTCACATACTTTTACAAAAGCATACGCTTAATGTGCTAAGTTGTGAATAAACTTGGCAAGTTCCCTTGTTAAATAAATGCATAGTGTATATTTGAATATTTAAAAGTCAATCAAGGTGGACTTGACTAGGCCATTAGATGAATCAACTCGAGCCTAAGAATGTTGAGTTAATTTTTGATGCCTTAAAAAAATTTGAAAATGGATGAACAAATAAAATTAATTGATTGTTAGCTCACTAGGGGAAACTCAATTGGAAATTGTTGTGGTATGAAGAATTATATAAAACATGAGATTGAAGTTTCAAATACTCCAGGTGTCAAGCCAATATATATATAATGCCAATATATATATATAATTTAATAATGTTGTGGTAAATGTTTTCATTGGTTGACTAATAGCTAATATGTGATGTATTATTTAAAAGTGCAAATTATTCTTAGAAATTTGATATTAAATACCACTTTTTGGTATTTGAGGCAAGGAAGTGCCTTTAAGCATACAAGAACCTTGAGGACAATGGAAATAAAATGCATGTTGAAAATGGATTAAAAAGGAGCCAAATAGACTCCTTGAGAGATCATCCATTAAAAATAAATGGTAATGACAAGCATGTAAGTATGGAAAACAAGAGTTGGAAAGTTGTAAGAATTGGGTAATAATTTATTCAAACTGAATTGTTTTTTTCCTGAAATAATTTCAATTGAATGCATATATTGATTAATATTCAAGAGGGGTATGATTAGGGCCAAAAGCTGCAAACACATAGAAATTGGTAAAACCTTAGAAATATGTGCATGTGTGAATTGTCATGATGAACAGCAATAAGAGAAGTGAGTGATACACTCAAGGATAAAATAAAATTTATATTTGGCAAAGAATGGATATGTATAAGGTTAAGAATGTCAATGAGGCACATGATTATAAATTATGATCATCCGTAGTGGATATGAATGTCCCTAAAATTGTCGACATGTAAATGCATGTTTATCACATAATACTTAGTGGACTACGATATAGGTATAAAGATCTCAACATGAGAGATTGTTACATTAGATATGATCATAATTTATGAAAAAATAATATATGGGTGTTTGATTCACTAAATACATGCATGTTTTTATATGAGAAACATTAATATGACTAAGTATCATAAAAATAATGATTGTTAATATTCTTAAAGAGTTGTTGATTGTTGAAGTAGTGGTGTGAATCGCTCGCTTCCACTGAAAGTAAAATGGAAAAATATATTGTTAATCAATTCTAAGATGGATATATTAGGGGAGAGAGTGAATATAAAACCCTTGAAATTGAGCTGATTTGGTTTATTGGCCTGAAAAGTTTTATTTTTGTACGAATTTTCTAGAATGGCTAAGATGATATTGAACAAATATGTAATTCAATTATGTTTTCCTTTTGAATGGTGTAGAATGAAACAAAATTGATTGAATGATTGACTATGTACGTGGTTATGAAGAACCAATCTAGTCACTACTATAAATAATATATTGAAAGGAGTTTATACATGAGAAACTAACATTGTTTCATTGAATGAAAATATAGGTTCTAGGAACAATTCCTTGGATTTGACATGAATTGTAAGCCCTTGATGAAGGCTGAGAAAATTACCACCTGCAAAAAATTAAATTTTATGAAAAATATTGTGTTTGTGAAAACCTCACTTCTATATGAAGCAATTTAGGAAAAAAAATTATGATTGAGAATTTTTGGACTATATCTCATGGGAATTTTGTTGTGATATAGGTAAAGATTATGAATCTATCCAATAAGAACAAATAAAGGTTGTGAAGAAAAAAGCCAGGAACAAGGCCATTAAAGCGACATTGGAGCCTTTTGATATGCCTCGATTTCCAATAGTAATGACATGTGAACCATGCTATAGCATTCCAAAGAAATACCTTTGCTATGAGACTATATTAGTGTCTTTGGTCTTCATGTGCAAGAAATCCTAGATCAAATAGATCACCTCAAGGATTGTATAACACATATAGGATTACTTGAACCCAAAATGGTGAGTCGCTAGAAGAAGGAGGCGACTTGAATGAACTTGCTATGAAAATTTTTATGTCACACACTCACTTCGATCATTAGTATCTATGGGTTGTTGAGAGCATTAAACTCATTGTCCCTAGTTTTTTGCTAGGTGTCATAGACAGTTTTAGTTTAGTCCTATTCGATTGAGTTATAGTTGAGTTCTTGTTCATTTATTAATCATTATTGTCTCCTATGTGTCTCCTATGTCATATATTTATATGTTTGAGAATATTGATAAGAATACTTCGTTACACACTTTCAATCTTTTGTTGAGAAATCTAGGGAATAGTATTTAAGTGATTTCTCTTCTATTAGTAATTGCTCATGACTGCTTTTTACTTATTTATATTAATGTATTCTTTTAATTAATTTATTAGTGTTCTTATTCATCAAAAAGCTATCAATGCATAAACCTTAAAGATACAAGAGACAGATAATATAGGCTATCATCCAAGGACAAAACCTCTCACTCTTTAAGAGAAAAACCCGAACAATTTTCTTCTTCTTATAGAGATTCCAATTGATGAATACCAAGACCAAGACCATTGACCTATTAGACCTCTCCAAGACCAAGACACCAAGCTTCCTATATTTCCCTCTTGAATCAACGATGGTCACCTTCTTTTTCCTTCCTTCTTCTTCGATTTCCTTTCATATTTCGACTTATTTTCCTATGTTTCAGGCCTGCAACATTTCGTCCCTAAATCAAAACCCTTGAACGTGTAGATGAAAGTCCTTAATTTAATTCGCTTGAGGTGGAAGATACTTATTTGGTAACTCATCCTTTCTTATGATTTCAATCTTATTTCTTTTGAAACTCGGCCTTATTGTAGAAAATGGTTAGCCTTATCTTCACACATGTGACAACTACAACACCCTAAAACATACCCAAGATTTGGATTTTAGACCTTTGTTGATCCTCCTTCTTCCTTCGCTAATCTTTTTGACTTCCTTGTTGTACTTCGCACTTTTTTTGTTTCAAACTTGATCACCAAAATAATGTCCTGAAATGGAGACACACAACACTATATATAGTTGTTTCCCAAGGTAATTAGCCAAACTATCATGTAGGTGAGACGACGTGACTGTTGGAGGAGAAAATTAATTCCATTTGAAAATCGACTTGAGGTTAATTCTTATGCTTGGTCTTAGAGGGCTATTTTACACTTCTAATGCCTCATAAACACGTATAATATGTCCAATAAGGGTCCTTCATACATGACATAGACTTAATTTGACTTTTACGAGTAGATGAAAAATCCTAAAGGATCACAATGGGAGCCATCACTAAAATCAAATTCCTTGCTCATGAAACCCATGGGAAAAACACTACAATAATAATTTTATTTTTCTTCTTTTCATCAATTACATAAAATCATAATTACACATGTCATTATGAAGACCGAACCTAGTTACTTTTCAACACTCCCTCTTAACTAGGGAGGTATTCATAAAGTTACTTGGTCATTCTCAATCTGAAGAATTTCTCATAAGAAGAATCGAATTGGTAACCCATCTGTATAGAATCATATCAACTAGCATTGTCACATAGAAAGGCCTTGACTAACATCTCTATCTCTCCATGAGATCTGAGCACAATGCTAGTGAGACCAATGATGTATAGACACCCTCATCATTGTCTCTCTCAGAACATACCCCACTCAGGTTCTCAGGGTGTGTTCCACCGGGACTATTCTTATCTTGGATTCCCAGTGCTCAAATAATATCGGTCCTCAATGACTACTCTTATCTCGGATGCCCTAATACGTCCTCAAAGAGCATCGGATGCCATATTTTTACCCAATCCTCCATTTTTTTTTCCCAAGTGAAGAAAAGAATGATGTGTCTATCTCTCCCTCTTAATTAGGGAGGACATATCTATTCCAATAAAGGAATGTACTCATTCCTACGAAAGGAATGTACCTAAGCTCCCTCGAGGCTTAGGAATTTCCAAGTTTCTTCCAAGTAAGAAACTTGTTTCCAAGCTCCCTCTTAATTAGGGAGCTACAACAACTCCTTAGGTGGATATGATTTGAAAACCAGTTGCTTGAAGAACTCCTCCTCACGATGTCATGAACTTATTTTCGTTAACCAGGAGTCTTCATGTTTGGGAGTTATACATAGGGCATTGACCATCCATCACTTTCATCCACGATTCACCCATTTCATCATCAGAAAGTGATCCATCAGTCCCTATATGGCCTTCCTTCATGCCATGTTTCTTTCTTCATGTCATGTTTACTTAAGTATTTTTCATCCTACTAGATGTGCATCGGTGGTGGAATACATCCATAGATCTTCCCTTGGAATTCATGCATAAAACCATCCAGATATTTGTCCAAAAATGAAGGAATGAACATTAAAATCATCATGACCTTTTTTATGGTCTTTCATCATGACAAATTCTAGTTTGTAACAACACCCTGCATACATATCAACACACCTCCCAAAGATATATATTGTCAAGGGTATCTTTCTTTTTTCAGACTCCATCAAAGTCTTCATAACTTTCATGGAGATATCTATTCAAATATTATTTGTCTTTTGGATGTTGATTTCCTTCACCATGGTTTCATATTCCACGATATCTTCCTTCCTTTTGTCACACATATCATTCCCAGGAGCTTCAAATAATAGTTCTTCAATTGTTTTCAACCGCATCATACTTCATATGAGGACACATTATGTTGATTCCATGAATGTGTGACCCATTCATTCTTGCATCCCTTTGAGGGAGGAGATCCTTTCTTTTTATCATGCTCTTAATATAGAGAATTGGTTCATGATACTGCAACCATATGACATGATTCCACAATATCAAATGTAAGCATACATACCCCATTTTTCCTTTGGGTCATCCATACTTCCTGCATCAGCTTCCTTGATTGACAAGAGCTTCAATCCATTGATCTTATTCACTTTTATGTAATCATGCCATCATCCCATGAATTCCACAATATTGGAATTCTTGACGAAACACTTGCTTTTCCTCATGATCGGTGAACCTTTTAATGAAGATTCCATCAGATAATTTTGAGGATCTAAAGTATCCCCATCATCAAATGTTTCCTTTCGGTAGATGTATTGTGAACCTTGTACTAGACGACCTTGCCACTTATGTTCCCAATGATATTACTAAGATATATATCCTTGAATTCCATAGATTCTAACAATATTTCATGCTTCTCAATGATGATGTCTCCAGCTCTTGATTTCAATGCTTCTATGATGCCTTAATGCATCCCATCTAGTGAATTACGATAGCCATATCTTACAACAAAAGAATTAGGAATTTGAAAATAACTTAGGTGAGGAATAATATCCTAGTCATAGTAGAGATCTCTTACTTCCTCTATCTTGGACTTCTTCTTTTTAGCTTCCTCCACTTCTTCGGTGATATGAGCTTCTTCTCTTATTCTTTTGCTATTATCCTTCTTGATCTTCATACATCCTCTTTTTTAATGTCCATATTATTGACACCCATAGCATTGGATTTTATCCATGTTCTTTTTATTTTTCTGAGGACCAAAATTTCCAAATTGTCCCTTTATTCTTGCCATAGTAGCATAAGATTACTTTTTCTCATCTGCTCCCACATTATATTTGGCCTTTAGTCTAGATTCTTCAATATTACATAGTGACCATAGATCCTAGAATGGATTAGCTTATTTCTTCCCATAAATTCTTGAAGTAAAGTTACCCCACTCCTCTGGTAGTGCATTTAATACAAATGTAGTCATTTCATTATCAAACATGAATTCTCACATATCTTGTACTTGATCTCGGATCTCAGATATCCTCATAAAGTATGAGGCTATTCCATCTTCCCTAGACATCTTTAGCTTGTATATTTCTTTCCTTAATTAGATGACTTCTCCAATAGTGCTTACAGAATACTTAATGGATTTTATGAGAATCCTTTGAGCCCTAACTTCCCCTTTCATATACTTGGCAAGAGCTTGAGCGTATTCCTTTCTTGGTTTAGTGATAGAACCTTTGACATGTTCCATAACCTCATTTTCAATGAGATTCAGATATGTCATTTTCTTCCATGAAATATAGTTTGAAGCCCAAACCAATTTGTTGTTTTCCTTACAAAAAGACATTTTAGCAAATTCAGATTTGGACATAAATATACTTACTTGATAGGACGTTCCTTCTTCTTGCTACTTCCTTGATTTTGATTATGATATAGAGGATATAAAAATTATCCTTGATGAACGTATTTTTATTCAAGAATGATCCTTGATCACAGAGAGTTACATGACACCTCATTTTGATCTAGCTTCCTTTGGATGAATAGTGTTTAAAACACTTTAACTTGATTAGATGTAGGGTTTTGGTCTTCTCCTTCTTGATGATGATCCCAATACTTCTTTGTAGACTTCTTTGGTGTAGGGTTATGATCCTTATTTTTAATTCAAGATTATCTTCACTTTGATGCCTCCCTTCAGAATTGATCCTTGAGTGTCTCTTCATAAGATGCCCTTCCTTGACTTAGTCACCTTAGCTCTAAAACCATGTTGAGAAATCTAGGGCATATAATTAAGTGATTTCTCTTCTATTATTAATTGCTTGTTAGTGCTTTTTACTTCTTTAGATTAGGATCTTCTTTTACTTAAGTTATTAGTTTTCTTATTTATCAAATAGATACCAATGCATAAACCGTAAAGAGACAAGCGACACAAAATATAGGCTATCATTCAGGGCCAAAACCTCTCACTCTTTGAGAGGAAAACCCAAACAAATTCTTCTTCTTATATAGATTCCAATTAACGAATACCAAGACGAAGACCCTTGACCTACTAGACATCTCTGATACCAATACACCAAGTTTCCTATCTTTCCCTCCTGAATCAACGATGGTCAACTTCCTGCTCCTTCCTTATTCTTCGATTTCCTTTCAGATGTCGACTTCTTTTCTTTTGTTTCAGGCCTTCAATATTTCAGCCCTAAATCACAGCCTTTGCACATGTAGATGGTAGTCCTTGATTTACTTCGCTTGAGGTGGAAGATACTTCTTTGGTAACTCAGCCTTCCTTATGACTTCAATCTGATTTATTTTGAAACTCGGGCTTATTGCAACAAATGGTTACCCTTCTCTTCGCACATGTGACAAGTACAACACCCTAAAACAGACCCAAAACTTGGAGCTTAGACCTTCATTGATCCTCCTTCTTCCTTCACTAGTCCTCTTGAATTCCTTGTTGTAATTCACACTTTTTTTGTTTCAGACTTGATCACCGAAATTTTGTCCTGAAATGAAGGCATGTTGCACTATATATAGTTGTTTCCCAAGGTAGTTAGTCGACTTGTCATGTAGTGAGCCGACGTGACTGTTGGAGGAGACAATTAATTCCATTTTGAATACAACTTGAGGTTAATGCTTGTTCTTGGTCTTGGAGAGCTATTTGACACTTCTAATGACTCATACACAAGTGTAATATACCCAAGAAGGTTCCTTCATACATGACATAGACTGAAATTGAATTTTATGACTAGATGACAAATCCTAAAGGCTCACAATGGGAGCCATCACTAAAATAAAATTCCTTACTCATGAAACCTGATGAGCACCGTCATTAGGTACATTCTAAGGGGTTAATTGGTGCCTTTTTATCTTAATTACTCTCACTTGCACACATTTAATTTCATTTTTTCATATTTGTCTTAGTGAGAATTGTGTATTGAGTGTTGTCGTACTTCGAAGCCTAATGTGGTTTAAATGCAGGAAAATCAGGGGAATAATGCCATTTTTGAGGAATATTGCATAATCAGTGCTCAGAGTAGACAAGAAGGAGTGATTGTAGGAGGGTTGACCACCTTCTTAACTCCTAAAGGCAACCAATATCTCCTCAATATTCTCCTCCAACATCTCGAAATCAGAGTCAACCAAGCAAGTGCATGATCAAAGGGAGCCAATATCCACTTCTCTCGAGTTTCAAGGGAACAAAGACCTAATTTTTAGGGAGTTGTTGGTAGCTACCCTATAGCATAAATATGCTAGAGTAAGAGCTCACTAGGATTCGATTTTTGGATTTAGCTAGATCACTCTTGGCTTTTTATTAGACAATTCTGACTTTCATGTGTTATGTACAAGAATGGTTATGAAATAAAATGAGAATTTGGTTTCTTCTCCATTGAGTTAGTTTCATGGAAATGAGATTGTGGGTTAGGAACCAATCCATTGGACTCAATCTCTCTTATGTGCTTGTGTTTTCTTTTATGTTGTAGTAGTTAATTTCTTTCATTTCATGTTTGGTGGCATATAAAACATCAAAATTGTGTGTTAAGCCTCCCTCTCTCACCTCTTCCATTGGAGCTTGAGGAGGAAGGTCTTCCACCACAGACAATATATACTTTTAGTTTATGATTTCTTGGAAAAGTTAGATATTTTTACTTTTCTTATCATGAACATGTAGGTTTAGAGGTATATTTATGTTTCAATTTCATAGGTAGGTTTATTTAAATTCAACTAATCTTTTCCACCATTTTTATGATAATTTTTTCAATGATGAATGCATGAACATGTATCTTGATTGCAGGTTTCAATAGGGTAGCAGAAAAGGACCCCTTCAGAACCATCATCTTCAGTCTTCACCCTTCATCAACCACCTTCCATCCAAGTCGCCTACAACCATGTTTTTTTGAGGTCATTGACGCATCACCGAGAGAAACCTTGAGGGTCCAAGGCAGGCTTTGTGAATATTTTCGAGCTTGGACAAGGGGTTGGATACCCTTCATATACCTAGATCCACCTTTACCCCACCTCTCCTAACCTTTTTTCTCACCATTTTTGGCCTAAAACTCTACTCGGCCTGTTTCCTATATCTTTTCAGGACATCCTGTAGCATTTCTAAACACTCTCTCCTTCAGCCAAAAATCATTCTTCCACCTCAACTAATCCTAGCTAAACCACCAATAGACCTTCAGCTTTGAAACTTTGGTCCAGGAACCCTCTTAGACCACCTAGGGGCCTCCTTCTTTTGCTGCAAAATAGATTGTTTTCTGGATAAATCCCTCTTGCAGACAAGAGCAATCTCCCTAGTATCCCAACAGATAAATAGAAACAAAAAGCCATTTGAATATCTCTTTCCCTAAAATATTAGCATTCAGATTATCAAAACTTATAAATGAGTAGGCAATTCTCCTACCTCTCAATCATATGTTTGATGTAGAACTTGTCTTTCATTCTGAAGAAGTCCTTCAATATTGAAAAGACTCTGCAATCACAAACATGCAAAGAATCAAAAGCACCTGTAGTATATAATAATCCAAAACACTAGTTTAACTTAATGATCAAGGAGATTAAGAATTGTCATTGTTTTAATGAATCTAAAAACAACACAATGAGAAAAATGGATCCATATGTATTATCAAGAATATAAAGATAAATATTACAACCCGAGCCTTGATGTTGTACATATTTTTCTCGTATGCCTTCACAATCGCGTTCCTTGGTTTGACAAGCTTTCCTCTCTAGAATGACCAGCATAGGTTTATCTTCATTTAACTCTTTATGTGCAGAGTACAGTCTCCAATTTACATTCTACAATCTACCCCTAACCTTGAAGCTTCAACTCAATTTATAGGAGAAATTGAGGAGGTTTCAAATCCATCAATAGAGGGATGAGATCCTCTAGTGAAGGGATTAGGGTTTATTCATCCAAGGGGATAAGTTCCATGACTGGAGGGATATAGCTCGAACTGGCACAACTCAAGAGGCTTTTAGTTGGAAAAATATGCACACAACTATGCTTCTAGAAGTTACTTTTCACTTTTACTTTCTTTTACATGGGGTGCGCAGGTTTTATGGGAAAACAAAGCGCAGATGTTCGCAAATAAAGGAGGGAATATCAGCGCATGCGCCGGAAGTGACCACAAAAAGTGCGCAGGAAACTTTTAAGAGATTTTTCTCAGGAATATAAATGTTTTGACTTCTAAGGAAGCATGAGCATGGATATTAATATATCCATATTGATATTCAAATTTCATGGTGACAAAATGATGTGTAACAGATTTCCCCCTAAAGTGCGAAGTTTGAGAAAATATTTTAAGATAGTGAAGCGCTTTGTCATTCCAAGGATTGGATCGGAGACATCGGTCGAAAGAATGTAAGAAAAAATCAATGCAAATATATAATCATCACTTATGTAGGAATTCCCATACTCATAGAAAAACTAACTACATGTTTTGGTACAGATATGATTTAGAATTACATCAAGATTAGACATAGTATGGGCGCATCCATCTATTATGAATAAGTCTATTGTATCATGAATACATAACTCCTCATAGCCTGGATGGTTGAAGCTAAATCCAGGGTCTTCATTTCCACTTCTCAAGCTAGTACGAATCTATCCATGCGATTAATTTTTTCGAAGTCGAACATGGTAGAAACCACTTGATTACCGATCAATGATGAAAATCGTTAACAAGTGTGAGAGAAACCACCAGTAATGAAAATGGATCTCAAAGTACTTCAGTACAATCTATGAAATGTGAATGAATTATTTGCAGTCGAACACTCATAGAGTCATCAAATCAGAGGCCAATGATGAAAACCTATCGTTGAAGGAGAGAAACCTGCCATTAGGGCATGCAGATTTCTAGATCAAATTCCTAGATGATGAGTTGAATTCAATAGGAATTGATCCATTGCAGGAGGTCCTACGACACGAAACCATTATGTCAAGTTTTGAATAAATATTTTGGAAGGATTAACTCAGGGATGGGCAATGCGAATGGAGACAAATATTTGCAATGAATGGTGAATTTGAAGTTGAACTTTCTCTTGAACACATAACGACACTGTAAATGACTTGGCAGCATTTGACTTAAAGATAATACCCAAATGTGGCTTAATAATTTCAATGAATTTATATTAACTGTAATAAAAAAGGATTACCCAACCGAGACATGAGTGCGAAAAAGTGTCGTGTTCAAAAGCGACAGGTTGCTTTTTAAAACAAGTGTAAAAGATGGATTCTTTTTCTCACTTTTTCCCCCACCATTACTGGCAAGTACCTCTTTATTTTTGTCAAGCTTGAGGAGGATAAAATTTTCTTGTTGTGTAAGCTCATCCTTCGGATGAGTCCATCTCAGTAATTTTAACGAACCCTAAGAAGGACTAGTTTGGTCCTGTTGTAATCGACAGATCTTGCACTATTTAATTTTAATGAGTCCAACATAGCATTAACTCGGTGTTTTTCAGTTTTAGGGAGTCAGAAGAAAAACATAAGTAAACTCTATTGTGTTATTTTTCGTAAGTTTAGTCTCTCAAACCCAAAAAATGATAAAATTATGTAGGAGAGAACTCTATTGACCATGCTTAGTCAACATATACCTTTTTCGAAATTAGTCTAGTTCAGTAGAGAAAAGGGGTAAACTTATACTAAGTAGACGATTGTTCATTTATTTTAACAAGTTCGAATAGTGCTCGAAGATATTTTCATATTTAGAGATTTTTAAAAGGGATTAAAAGAGGACTCCATGGTTTCTCTTTTTCATATTTTTTGAGGGTCTGAAAAAATGATAAAAGTTTACTCTATCGTCAAAATAATTCGTTTTTAAACACAACATGTTCTTTACACAAAAACTCGAAAATTATAATAATCTGCTCTCAATCATGGTAAAAATATTTAAAATTTTAACTTCTAAAGTTCATAATAAATAAAATAATAGTATTTTATTCATGAAAACCTATTAAAAGTGGACAGAACAAGTCATTTTTACCTTTTGATTTCTAGATCAGTAAAAAGGATCTTTTACCATAGATCTTCTGAAGTTGATATCGAGAGGACCAAACAATCATTTCATGAATCGTAAGTTCCAGGTATATAATTTCTTCATTGTCTTGCATTCTATCTGTTTACTTTTTCATTTTAAGTTTCTTGATTATTTTTCTGGAGGAAAAATGTTTTTTGAATTTTTCGTCGAGGGCGCATAGGTTTTCTGGAAGAATCCGTGCACCCTGATGATTTTTTAATATAAAAAAATCATTGTGTCTCCACGGTTTTTATTCATATATCATATGAAAAAATACACTATCTACGAACGAAAATTGCGCAAGTGCCATGGGTTTTTCAAAAAATGATTTTATTTCTATAAAATTTGCTTCAAGTTCTCTCAAAAGTTTTCTAATGTTTCTAAATGATTGTTTGCAGGAAAAAAATCATGCTTAAGTGGAGAGAAATTGAGCATGAATCGCACGAAAATGAAGCCATTTATAGCCCAACAATGCTTTGAGTGTTAAAGAATTGCAGTTTATACAAATTTTGGTCAATACAAGGAATGAAGGCCCAAGGGGAACTTATGACCTGGTTGGTTAATACCTAGGATGTCCAGGAATAGTGTTCCATCATCGGGGATCACAGGCTTATGATTGAGATAGATGATATTTATTTCATCACTGGTTTGTCTCATAAGGGAAGAGACATTTCCTTATTTGGAACACAACTAGGAGGATTGCCTACTGCTTCCTATATGGTGAAATATTGTACGCAGGATTCACAATTGAAGGATGGTCGTTCGACATAAATATCATCGAACTACTAGAACTCAAAATCATTTCTTTTATAGTTACTCGATTGTGTGGCAGTGCAACTCCTCAAAAGCACAGATGCAGATTATTGTTGAGTGTTTCGAGGGAATAATGTTCAACTAGTGTGAAGAGTATTGATCAATATGAAGGGCCAACTCACGCGAGCAAAGAATGATAAGATGAAGAACTTCGGATATGATTCCATTCTCATATCTTTCGCCTTGGAGAGAATCCCACTCCTTGTACCTCGGCAGTTGTTAGTGGATTCGACGAGACAGAGGGATCCATGCATGTTGTGATGGGTTTCATTGATGGCTCACCATGGTGGTGAAGGCAGTCTTGTGGTCCGGTATACACCTCAGTTTTCTATATGTCTTAGAATCTAGATATTCATGATTGAGGATTTTTCTTATGCAGGGGCTGATTTCAGGGGTGACCCTGACACAACACTCCCACCTGTAACACAGTGGGATGCGTCGGGTAAAAATTCTCATTTTGAGTTTTTGTATTTTATAATTTTTATTTTATTTTTTATCATCCAACACTGACAATCACAAATATTTAAATGCAGATGTTGGCCCAGCACGACCAACAGTGCTTTGTCATTTTGATATATGAGAAGCACGGCCTATAGCAGCAACTCCACCACTGATTGATGCAGTAGAGGCCCTTACAGAGTTGGAAAACAACCTGGAGAGGTTGACCATTGACATCCTGAAGACTAGGACAGATGATTTGCCTCTCATATACCAGAGGCATGTGATTGGGGTTCTTGTTCCATTTAGGCAATACCTGCGCAGAGTGGTGCGCGTTATAATATGCTACCATGACATCATCATGGATATTTGATGGTCGATTTAGATGGAATTTTTTTTTTGTATCAATACCTTTAGATCATAAGGTGTCTGAGACCTATGATCACAGATGATGTAATATTTTTTGATGCACAACTATTTTAACCTAATGATATTACTACTTTTGGTCTCTAAGTATCTTGTTCAATATGGATTGAATATTATTTTGTTTTACATTCAACGCTGCAAATTTCTATTTCAAACTTGATTAGCCAATACATCAGCTACTGTGTTTAAATTTCTTGAAATGTGTTGATATTCAATGTAATAAAACTGTCTTTCCAAGAGACAAACCCTTAAAAACATTCTTAACAATAATGGATTTTTTATTGCATAAACACCGTTTAAATTTAATAAAATAAGTTTTGAATCTAACCTAACAATCAAACACCGAATTACAAATGCAATGGCATCGTATAATATCTCAATTACTATGTTATATTCTACAATATTGTTTGTTGTTTGACCGAGAAAAATCACATGAATATAAACTAACTCATCATTGGGCGAATATATAACACAAGCAGCGGAAGATAAATTATGTGTACTACGACAGGCACCGTCAACAAAGCCAATGTAAATCTAAGAGAATTTCGACATCTGCAGTATCCAGAGTAATCAAGATAAGCAACAAAAGAAGTGAAAACTCGGTAAGAAAAATAACTAATATAAGGCACACTTTTCTAATCTAAGGTACACTTTTCTAAAAATGTAACTAATGTACAAAGAAGATCTTCACATGATGAATCATGCATAATATCTCTTCAGATAAAGAAAATTTCTGGGCTTTTATAAATAGACATCGTCATAATCAACTAATTCATAAGCCCCTTTTGCATGGACACACTTAACAATATAAGGGCCATGCCAAATTGGTTCAAATTTACCAGCACCTAGTTTATCGTGAGCTTGATCATATATTAAGACTAGGTCACGCTTTGATCATATTGAGCCTTAACACGTTTTTTTATGAGCTTCAACAACCAATGCAGTGGTGCGACGAGTCTCATCTAACTGTACTAGGTATAATAAATGTTTTTCCTCTTCAGAAGTAATTGGTAATAATTTAATGGCTAGTTTGAGCAAAGAAATTTCACATTCAATGGGTAGAACAACTTCTAAGTTGTAAACGAGTTGAAATGGAGTAAACCTTGTAGATATTTTTGTGGAGGTATGGTATGCCCACAATGCAGAATAAATCATGGTGTGCCAATTTGATTTGTGACTTCCTACAATCCGTTTAATCATGTTGGTTAAAACTTTGTTTACAGCCTCAACTTGGCCATTGGCCTGCGGGTAATATGGTGTGGAATTATCATGGCGTACACCAAGCTAAGCAGAAATTTCATTCATCATAATGTTTTGAAAGTGGCTACCATGGTCCATAAAGATAGCTTGAGGAAACCAAACCTAGCAATCACATGAATGAATATGAAAATAGTTGCAGTTTCGCCGTCAGCCTTAAATGTAGGCATCGCCTCGGCCCATTTGGTAAAGTAATCTACAATGAAAATAATATACCCATGGCCCCCAACCAAGTGAGTGTTACATCTAACGAAATCGATGCCCCATTTTTCAAATGGACTGACAGCTATGATTGGGTGAAGAGGAGCGGGAGTTGCATGCATCTTGCGATCAAAAATTTGACAATTGTGACATTTTCTAACCGCAAGGATACAATATTTTAAGAGTGATGGCCAGAAATAGCTAGCGCACAATATATTTTGGGTTGTGGAAAACCCAGACATATGACCAACACATACTCCAGAATGGAAGTCATTTAAAACTCTTTCGGCTTCTTCATGAGTTGTACAACATCGAAAAAAATAATCAACACCACGACGATAAAGAGTGTCGCCAACAACATTGTATTGTTGAGACTGGTATCGGATTCTACACCGATCAGATCGTGAAATTTTAGGCTGAAAGGTTTGGGTTTGAATATATATAATGATATCTCCATACTAAGGATCTAATGTGTTGATCAAAAACAGAGATTCATCGGGAAGATGGCATTCTGCCATAGTTTCAGATTCAATGTAGGGAAAGTCACACTTTAATTCAGCAAAGACTAGTGATTTCTTGGATTTGGATTTTTCAAATTCCAAATCGAACTCTTGTATGATAACTATCCATTTAGAGTATTTCCCCCCTAGAAAATGTTTTCTCAAAATATACATCATAGGGTTGCAATTAGATATCACTATTGTTTTAGGTAACAATATGTAATGACGGAATATTTGGACAGCTTGAACGGCTGCCAAGGCTAATTTCTCCACATGTGAATACTTGATCTTTGTCGGTGTGAGGTTCCGACTTAAGTAATAAATCACATGTTCATTGTTGGATTCATCCTCTTGAACTAAAACCATTCCAATGGTGGAATCAGACGTAGCTAAATACACGAATTAATCTCGGTGATAATCAGATGGATGGAACAACGGTCCATGGGTCAATGTGTGTTTAAGTGCATCAAAAGCCTTATTGGCAAGCTCATCCCAAATAAAAGGAACACATTTTTTTACTAAATGAGTGAAACCTTTAGTTAACTCTGCATAGTTTGAGATAAAACGATGTAGAAAGTTTGCTTTCCCTTGCAAACTCTGGAGTTGGCGAAGAGTAGAAGGAGGAGCTAGATTAACAATGGCCTCAACCTTCAAAGGGTCAACATGGTGCCTTTTTTAGAAACAATGAAACCAAGAAATCATCCTGATTATACACAAAATACATATTTGTGTGGATTCAAACGAATATTGTAATTCCTACATCACATAAAGATAGCACGTAAATGTGTAGGATGATCTTGTCTGCACAAAGAATGAGTAGGTAAGTCATCCAAGTAGGGTTGCACAATGTGTTTGATATCGTGAAATGCATAAGACATAGCTCTTTGAAAAGTTGCACCGGTGTTTTTCAGTCCAAAAGGTAATTTACAATATGAAATGTCCCCCATGGACATATAATTTTGTCTTGGTATGATCGGAAGGGAGTATGTTTATTTGATTGTAAAAATAAAATCCATCCATAAATGAAAATATTTCGTTTCCGGCACAATCGTCAACAATTTGGTCGATATAAGGGGTGGGATAATTGTCTTTGGGACAAGACTTATAAATGTCCTTGTAAACTACACATACTCTGATAGTTCCTTGTTTCTTGGTAATTGGAACTATGTTAGATACCCAATCCATCAATGGAATAGGATAAATAAATCATGCACGAAGTAGTTTTTCAACTTCAGCTATAATAGTAGCAAGTTTTCGCGGATGTATTGGACGTAATCTTTGTCTAATAGTTTTAGCATCTGAGTATGTCTTAATTTTGTGAATCACATTCTTAGGATCGATTCCTGGCATTTCTTCGTAAAACCAGGAAAAAATGTCTCAAAAATTCCTGAAATAGGGCTTTGTACATATTGATTTTGTCAATTGAGCATGAAGCACCTATATGAATGTTTTCAGTTACTCTTGGTTTGATTGATATGTCAATGGGAATTGTCGCAGAAATATTTCCTAAGTTCGTCTCATAATTTGAATGAAGGATTGATATAGGATTTTGAGGTTCCTCAACATAATCAATTGGAAAGATGGATGAAAATTCATTTTCAACTCTATCAAGGTCTGGTAGAAAAGAGGATCGATGATGAAGATCGTCCCAAGGTAATTCATCCAATGAAAAAATTTCCCGAATATTTTCATCACTTGAAAACATATGTTGAAAAGGATCAGAAAAAGATGTCGTTGAGATTGGTAGAGAAGAAGACTCATCATTAACCAGATTCACTTGATCAGTATCAATTGATGAAATGTCAAAAAATTATTTTACCGCTACATAAGCCGATTCATATGGACTTAAAGGCATCTCATTGCCATAGTAGTCCAATTCAGATTCTGAAAGCACATTCTATGGGTCATCAAATGGCATTGTGCTTGATGTAATCATGTTGATATTGGAAATAGTTCGAGGTACATTAGGAGGAGGTATAGAAAAAGTTCCCATAAGATCGAAATCCTTAACTAGTCCCACCCCAACATCTTCATAATGGATAGCCGTCTTTCCAACATGTTGGATATTATCCATAGAGGTAGGATCGGAAGTGTAGTAAGACAGCTGATCAATTTAACAATTTTTCATTTATATGAGGAAACATTATTAATATAAATACTGATGAAATGACAGTGGTCATAGAATAATACCAACCTCGACCTAACATAAGGTTGTAGTCATGAGGGGCATCAACAACTTCCACCTCAAGCATAACAGGTTTTTTGGAGTACTCCAAATGGAAAAAAATATCTTCCATCAAAGGCCTTAAGAATCGTGGGTGATTTATTGATCGGTGGAGAACCAAGAGTTTTCCAACATGTTAAAGAAATAATGCACGTATATTCTCCCTCTTCAATTACTGTGCGAAAAACTCGCCTATATTTGACTAAAACGGGAATTTGAAAATCCATTTGGTGTGGGAGTCTAGGTACAAAGTTCTCAAGATCAAATACAATAAGATTAGAATCTTGAGGATCAATTGCTCCAATAGTCGATAATAGTAAATTCCTCTGAGCTGGAAAATATTGCAGCACTTCAAGGGCCGACATTGTTGAAGGTGACATGGCCAAATCTTCAACAATATTGTAATTTTGAGCAGCTCTCGCATGTGCATTGAAAGCCGATTTTCAAAGTACACCCTTGGTAGGAGGTTTAATTACTAAATAAGGACTAGGTTTCTCGATGTAAAATGGTTTGGAAATAGGAGTTCATACTGGAGGTTGACTTGATGATTTAGTTTATTTTACAGTTACCAGACTGTTAGATCCATAGTCTTGAGATATCGTTGCAACCATAACCTGGGACATCATCAGGATATCCGTTGATGAATTGGACAAAGATCCGATCATTTTGTTGTCTTGTGATGGGAGGGGATCTTTAAGAACAATGGTTGTGGGAAAACCTTTGACAAATTTAGATACCTCAGCCCGATGTGAACACTCTTTTGTGTAGTGATCCTCGTCACAGATAAGACATGGATAACGAGGTTTTCTTTTTTCGTCCGATGGTTCGGTTTTTTCTACTTTCTCTTTTGGAGAATTGTTTTGTTTATTTTTACCCTTCCCTTTTCTTTTTATTGAAGGACGATTTAGTTTTGGCAGTAGATAAGTCTACAACATGAATTTCAGTATAAGTTTCTAGAGAAGAGCCTCCTTTGGGTGAATAAGGTAAAGTTATGATTGGAGTAGTAGATTTGGATTTTTTCTTATTACTCTTTGATTTATTAATTGTACCGATTACACCGTCTGCGACATGAGAACCAGAAGGAGTTGTAGTAAGTTGACCTGGACGAGGAAAATCAGGAAATTTTTCATACAAAGTACCAGACTGTGTGTAAACAAGGTCTAGATATTGGGCTTCAACGATAACCTGCTCTTATATTACAACGCCTCCTTTAGCTACATCTTCAGTAATCTTAGGGAGTAATGATTTGATGAACCATTCAGCCAGAATTTGATCCGGGATGAAAACTTTTAATAAGCGGCGTCTACGTCGCCATTTGTGCATGTGATATGAAATGTACGTAAACGTACTTTGTTTAAGTGAAGTCAAATGATCTGTGCCATTATCATAACGGACTAGTAACTGAAAATGAGTAAGGAAGAAGTTGCTAAAGCATTGAAATTGTTGAAAGAGCCTCGTGGTAACTCAATGTACCACTTTGTGGCCAAGCCGATCAAAATTCTTTGAAAATTTCTTAAATATTTGGAATCGTCGATCAAAAAGTTGGATGCACACCATAGATGATAATTCATAACATGGTTCGATGGGGCTTCTCCTGGTTTTCCTTCAAACTTTGGAATGTCGCTGGGAAACTTAGTAGGCATAGCCAGCCAAAACGAAAGATAGTAAATCGGATCATTTGTTAGCCAAGACAAGTCTGGAAAATCTAAAGTTGCAATGAAAGGTAACTACCTGTTAGGGTCTTATAAAGGGAATTGATAAACCTGAGGGACGATACCAGTACCTGGAGGAGGATATCCAAGAAAACCTGGGATAGCTTGAGTAGTTATAATCGGCACACCTCTAGGGTATCCAGGGGTAGCCATACCGAGTTGAGGTTGAGCTAGTATTTGATATGTATAACCAGGGTATGGTTGGCTCTAGAAAGCTATATTTTGTCCCAATCATCCATATTTTATGTTATCACTATAAAAATTTTCCAAACTTGGATAATTTGTATTTGTTCCTAATTCATGGTCTTAGAATAGGGGTTAAGTCATTTTTATGTTTTTAGAGTCTAAATCATGAGGTTAGAGTTTCATCTCCATCATCAAATAAGGTCCAACAACTTTGTTTCACATTTTAAGGGTCCCATTTCATGTTTCGGAAATCATGTGTTTAGTCACTTTGAAAAAAATTTCGAATAAGCCACGAAACCACGTTTTCGCAGCGCAGACAGTGTTAAAAATTGCTTTTGCGCTACGAAAACGTTGGTCTTTTCGTAGCACAAAACCCTGAAAATACATTGCACGCGCTACGAAATCGGGGATTCGTAACCAATCATGTCCAACTATCAAATCCATCAAATTCCGTTAAATTTTCATGAGTAGGTGTCAGTTTACGAATCCTTTCTCACACATGCAACCATTCATAACCATCATGATATTCGTTAGGGGTCATTTATCATCAGTCATTTTAAAAATTTGAAAAGGGATGGTTTTCCTTGGTTATAATATCTCATGCAAAAACACTTGTTGCATGTTTTTCTTTGAATGACAAGCTTATGGTAAGCATAAACTAGTGCTTCTCTCAATTCTCAAGCAAGGTTGAACCAATTCTCAAGCGAGGCTGAACCCTTAATCAAGCGATCCAGTTTCTCTGAAATAAAGCGAGCCAGTTTATTACAGGTTTTCTGAAGCCACTGAGATTTCGAGTGAAAGATAACAGAGGAAAAAAGAAACCACAGATCAGGCCACTGTTTGAGAACGGAACCTGAAGGCATAGATACTCTCACCAAGGATAAATCAGTTGAAGAAGCTTTCAATAAAGTAGGATGTTGGAGATTCTATGAAAAGCTATAGGGAGGTCATAATCAAGTCACAAAAGAATTTTCCATTAATTTCACAGGTTCAAATACAAAGGTTGGATGTTTAAACTTACCAATTTCTCCTGAAATTATATCTTTAGAGACAGAGATTCCAAGGGGAGAAGAAAGGTGGTTCAAGAACTTCAGGTTTAAAATGGAACCTTGTAAAATATTTTTGAAGCCAGAGTTTGTGGACATAGATTTAACCAAAGCAGTGCCAAGAGGTTATGTCAAGGATATATATGCTAACCTGCTCTCCAACATTCAAAGTTACTTCACCTATGAAGGAAGATACCATAAGGTGTATTCTTACCATTTCAAGCTCTTATTGAATTTCACTGGAATAATTTCTCTAGATTTACTTTTCTTTCTGTTTCGGAGTTTGGCAAAGATGGCAGATAAGGTATAGGTTAAAACTCAGGCATGTGAAACATCATTATTCCATCATGGTCTTGTTAAATTAATAGTTTTGCATGAACTTCAGAGGGTGAATAGAGAATGGTCTGCGTTTTTGTTTCTGTGTGGATTTGGGGTGGAAACACATGGAACGGGTGTTAGCCCTAGGGCCAACAAAAAATCACCATTAGAAAGCACAGACCCTGCAGAAATAAGATCAAAGAGTGCAGAAACAATATCAAAGATATTTTTCAAGTTAAAGCCTAGAAAACAAGTGAAAGATCCAGAGACTAAAACACCAGTAATGATTCAAGAAACCCTTCAACCTGCACAAAGGAAGATAACCAAAGGTAAGGAAGCAGTACAGGAACAGTCAACCAGCAAATCATCCCAGAGAAGATTGACTGGAAGACAAATAGCAAGGGAAAAAGGAAAAAAATTGGTTTCAGAAGAATATCCAGGTTTAAAGGGTAGTTTGAATGATATTTTACAAGCTATTGATATTGAGGAAACTCCTTTAGTGCAGGCGGATTTTATAAATTTAAATGAAGGAAAATCTAAGAAGATCAAGTCCTCCAAAAAGCTGGATTTTAATGATGAAATTTCAGAGTTTGTGTTCAAGCCCAAAAGGCCTCTAACTAGGAAATCAAAAAATTTGCAAGGACTAGATGTGGAGCTATATAAAGATGGAGAAGTTTCAAATGTTTATGAGGAACCCATAGACCTTTCATCACCTATGCTTGAAGATGACAGAAACAGATTTTTCCAAACTCAAAGAGAAAAGAGCAACTCTGAAGGAATGAACGAAAAACTAAGACTAGCTAATCTTCAAATTGCTAAGCTTGAGAAGAAAGTAAGAAAAAATGTGGTGGAGAAGATAAATTTTGATAGAATTAAAGCTCTGTGGGAACTTGAAAGAGTCTCAAAACCTAAAACAGTCAACAGTGAAGCTTAGTTTTTCACCTGGACTCTGCCTGCAATCAAAGAGGCTAAATTTGTGAGGAGGATAAATGTAAATTTAAGGGCTACTAACAGGAGGTTGAAGAGGCACATTGAAGATCTTGAAATCTAATTGGCAAACTCTGAAGAAGGTCAGCTACAGCAGAAGTAAGACAGTAAGTGACAAATCCCTAATATGATTTCGTTTTGGGAAAGACACCACTTTTGAAAACATGGAAAAGTTGACTTATATTGATTTCATGGTCTATTAGCATCAAAGTCATCATTAAAATATTATAAATATTTTAAATATTTAAATGTTATGAAGAAACTGTGTAATATGGAGATACACAGCAGTTTCGTAGTGCGCTACGAAACTACTGTAGGTACAGTTTTAAATATTTTGTCAAGATTTCAAGAGGTAAAACACCTAGTTTTTGAAGTTCTGATGCTGCTAGAAGATGGAAATGGGTCACAAATGAAGTTCCAGATGTTAAAGCAAAGGAAATTTGATGTTAATAAATGTGTCACAAATGCATAGTTACTGCGCTACGAAAACAACAGATATTTTCGTAGTGCAGACACATCAGATCTCTTCACACTCTTTCAAGGACTCAATTTTGCACAGGGGGTTGGACATGGTTATATGAAAGTGATAACACATTTCAATTGTCTTAAAAGGTTCATTTTTATCAGCCAAAAGATTCAAGGGGCATAAATGAGGGTTAAAGCTATATTGCAGGAAACATGTTCCTAGTTTTCAGGACAGATAAGGGATAAGTTAACAGAATGTAACAGCAAGGTTATGAACACCATCAAGGTCGAAGATAAGGAGGAGCAGCTGTCAAATATAATATTTAATTCCTATATCAAGTTTTTTTAGTCATAATAAGGAGTGTTACTCCTAATTTTATTAGGACTCTAGAACAGACAGTTAACTGTCACATGCAATTAATAGTTAGTTTTAGAGTAAATAGGTGTCAATCTAAGATAGAATTCGAATTCCTTTAAAGATGGATCATAGAATCTAATGTTGTAATGACTCTATAAGATACATGAGGTCGAATTCCTCAAGGTTGGCAATTTTCATGAACAAGCAGACTATGTTACTATAGCAGACTGTGTGTTTTTATCATAATACAAATATTGGCTTACTACTTAGGATTCAAAAAGAGTTTTTAATGTGTGATCTTACTATGGCTTTCCTTATCTATCTATTTGTAGTGGTATAAACATATGTTACTTAGAATTCATTGGAAAATGCTCTAACTTCCTGCATATGTTTGTAAACTGTGTTTTGTTCACTCTTTTTTTGTTTCACTGATACAATTAAGAACTCTGAAATGCCCTAACTTCCACGATAAGCTGATGTTGATGTTTTGTGGGAAAATACCTAGACTCCATTTCCCAATAGAAGTTTGTTTATCATTATCTCCATTCATACACTTTTATCCAACTTATTCCTAGAGTTAGCCATCTTATCTATAATTCAAAATCTTGAACCTAGTGAGAGAGCACTCTCAGGTTGAGGAGGCTAAGCCTCAACTAAAAGTTTGGTTTGAAATAGTTACACTGAGGTAGCCTGACCAGCAGTCTATCAGGAACTATTTTGGTGATAACATTGTAATTGGCCTTGAAATGGTTGTCCTTGAACAAATTGGCCTTGAAAAGGTTTACCTACCAAGGGTTGTCCCTAAATAGTTTGACCTGTAAAAGGTTGCCCTTGAATAGGTTGACCTACAAAGGGTCGTCCTTGAATAGTTTGACCTACAAACTATCAGGCCACCAAGGGTCATCCTTGAAGGGTCGTCCTTGTGTTGTTGCTATACTAGTTTTTCCCACAAAATCTTGAGGAATCGACTAGACTGTAGGTCCAATTTTATGGGTAGTAGTCTGAGGGATAGCCTGCGTAATAGTTGGCGTTGACATTTGAAGGGTCGTAGCAATAGATACTTGAGGAACTCCTGGGATAGATGTACTTGGTTTTTGAACAGAATTTTGCACGGTAGATTGGATAGGAGTACTAGGAGTACTCGGACCATCTTGTTGAATACTTAGCATAGATACCTTTGGGGTAATTTGAAGTGCACCTTGAATAGGTTGTTGGACTTGGGTGTAACCAAATTGTCCAAGCGGTTGAGCAGGTTGATTATAAGGCACTTGCAAGGTAGGTTGCAAAGACAATTGAGTAAACAAATGGTTCGACATAGTTTTCATCCCTGGGTAAGGAGTTCCCATTGAGGGTTATGATGCATAGCGTTTACCATAACCAGTTTGAGGCATTGGAACATAAGGTTGATAATTACCAGGAATATGTTTCCCTACAACCGTTGGATAAGTTCCAGTAAAAGGTTGTCCTCCGTGAAAATTTTGTTGCCCTTGAAGAGGTTGTGCTTGGAAAGGTTGTTTCCCTTGAAGAGATTGCTGCCCTTAAAGAGGTTGTTTCCCTTGAAGAGATTGCTGCCCTTAAAGAGGTTGTTTCCCTTGAAGAGGTTGCTGCCCTCCAGGCGCTATATAGCCACCTTGTGAGCTAGCTTGAGGGATATTCCCGGAAAACATATATACATGTTTTGTCGTCAAAGGTTGGGTGGTAGACTCAAATAGGCCAGTTGACATAGTATAAGCTTCATAGAAAGGAGATGCTCCTGAAATATTTCTAGAAAGCGACTAGTAGTGAGCAGGAACAGAAGGAATACCATACAAAAATATTTCTAGTGAAGAAGAAAACATGGATGACTCAGTAGACACGCTTTTAAAATTCATGTTACTATACCTGGGTAAAGAGTAGAATAGGATTCATTGTTGTGGGTGACCATAACCAGAATTATGTAAAAAATCAATGAATTGGAGATACCAAGGATCTGGTTGAAAGGGACTAAAAGGTAAATCCAAAGGGTATATCGGTTCACTATACCTTAAATCTAAAGTTTCTTGACAGGAGGGAATTTCAAATTCTTCTTCTTCGTCATACATTTCTTCAATGCTAATAAGGCTAGGAGGAAGATCCTTAGTGATGAGAAGCTTTACTCGAGGTGAACGAGGATGACCAGGAGTCGGGACTATGATATCTGAAGGCGACTCAAATGAAGTGGAATCAGAATCAGGCTCAGATATTTCAGGTTCAGTGAGTTGTGTATCTGAGAACTCACCAGTGATAGATTCAACTGTAATTACTTCATAAATTTCTGGTTGATCTTGTTATGTTTCAATTATCTAAGTTTTATTAAATTCGAAATCAAGATGTATTATGATAGATGATTCTCCTTGTTCAGAAGACCTGGTTCCTAATTATTGAACCCTTTCAGTTTTGATTTTTTTCAATTGGCTGAGTGTATATTCTACATGAATGTCTCTGTAATTCAGCCACGGTTAATTTCTTTAACACGAAATCAAAAAAATTCAAAAGAATCACACCTAAGGCCTCTAAAAAAACAAACAAATGAACATGTGATACAAAATATAAGAAGCAATCCACACACAAATAGTATGTTTCCACAACAAAATCACTAGTTGGTGATGAAATCCAACCTTGTAAAGATTAATGTGGAAAAATAGCAGTTGGAACAATTACCTTGACAACCTGCTTAATGAAACAGTATGGTACAATTAACTCCACTATGCCATCTCGAAGTGAAGGTTACCCTCCGGAAAGTCCAAGTGAGTCTAGTCAACATCTGCTCTAGGTACAGTGGGAGCTTCCCTCCCCTGTCACCTTGGGAAAAATCCTCATGAATATTATGGGCACTAAGGTTACCAACTGATATAATTGAACCTGGGGGAATATTTTGTGGCCCGATATACATTCAAGGTCATAGTATCAAATCTTAATCCCCTTGAAAACTCCTCGACATCGTAAATACGAGGTTTACTAACAAGTGATCCTTGGCTCCTCGACAATGGTTAATATGAGGTTTACCATTTGTATTAAGTGCACATATTATATCTTCACCAATGAATTAGGTATGATTACTCCACGGGGTCTAACATTACCTCGTGCTTGAATATTTTACGAAGAGCTTCCTAGAGAAAAAATGCAACAATTGTATTTTTCCCTACCACAAGATGCTACATGTTTGTTTTAATCCCAAGCTACTACTGCTTTGGAAATTTAATTACTCCCTATTCCAAAGCACGAGTCACGAGCTAGATTGGTGGAATGAGCCCTAGAAAATGTAAGAATATCTAGATCAAATTTACTAAGTTTTTTATTAATTTTGATGAATTTCTATTTAAGAGAAGGTAGAAGGATTTTTTCGACTCAAAGAAGTACATATTTCCTAAAACATCCCATAACAATTTTTTTTCATCAAGAAAACAATTTCATTTTTTAGAATGACCAATATCACTTTGTAATGAAAATGTTCGTCAATTTAAAACCAAAATATACAATTTATGAGAAAACAATATTCAATTCTTCAAAATAAAAAAACAACTAGAAAAACCCTAAAAAATGTAAAAACTTTTCAAAAAATAATGAAAGCTCTTAACTAATAATCCTAACTAAGATACCTATGAGTGTCCTTTCATGATTTCTTTCAGTTGAAAGAAAAATAAATTGTCTTTTCACTTTAACAAGCAGAAACAATTTCATAAAAGACTACTTTTGAGACAAATCACACTTCACTTATCTAGAAGTTTTCCTTTTGCAGATGAGCAAGAAACAATCACCGAAACAAGAAAGGCTGACAAGACACCTAGTAGCTCTAGAGGGAAATGACAGAAAACCAATGATCTAGGCAGAGAATATATTTTCCCAAAAATAGAAATTCATTAGACCAGGGAAAACCCTACCCGAATTTGCAAAAAGGATGATCTATCAAAAATACTCTAACGTAATTAGGAAGAGTTTACAGACAGACTCTGAGAGTTGTTATAAAATCAGACTCTGAGAGAGAAATATTTATTTTTTCAAAAATTCTCAGGGGGTATGCAGGTTGTCAGTACAAACTAGTGCGCATGCACACTAAATTAAACTGAAAACTTGCATAGGTTTGTGCTTTGTTTATCATAGAAAATAGCGCGGGGTAGATTAATTTTTAAATAAATAAACACAAGGCATTCTAATTCAGAGAATATAAAAATTCATAAACCCAACCACACTCAGTAATATTCAAACTAGAAAATCTTGTCTGCGAAACCAAAAAATCAAGAGAAAAGTAAGTTTGTTCCCCAATGGAGTCGCCAATTTGTTTTCTGGATAGATCCCTCTTGCGGACAAGAGAGATATCCCTAGTATCGCAATAGTTAACTAGAAACAAACAACCATTTTAACTTAGAAACAGGGAGGTAATACTCTTACCTTTCAACGAGATGTTTGATGTAGACCTTGTCCTTCGTCCCAAAGAAGTCCTTCAATGCTAAGAAGAACCTGAAATAACAAACATGTAAAGAATCAAAAGCATCTACAGTATATAATAATCCAAAACATCGGTTTAACTTAATGATCAAGGAGATTAAGAATTGTCATTGTTTTAATGAATCTAAAAATAAAACAATGAGAAAAATGGATCCATATGTATTATCAAGAATATAAAGAGAAATCTTACAACTTGAGCCTTGATGTTGTACAGATTTCTCCCGTATGCCTTTACAATCGTGTTCCTTGCTTTGAAAATATTTCCTCTCTAGAATGACCAACATAGGTTTATCTTTAGTGAACTATTTATGTGCATAGTACAATCTCCAATGTACATTCTACAATCTACCCCTAACCGTGAAGATTTAGATCAATTTATAAGATAAATTGAGGAAGTTTTAGATCCATCAATAGAGGAATGAGATCCTCTAATGAATGGATTAGGGTTCCTTCATCAAAGGGGATAAGTTCCATGAGTGGAGGGATATAGCTCCAACTGGCGCAACTCAAGAGGATTTTAGTTGGAAGAATATGCGCTCAACTATGCTTCTAGAAGTTACTTTTCACGTTTACTTTATTTTACATGGGGTGAATAGGTTTTATGGGAAAAAAGAGCGCAGATATCCGCATATAAAGGAGGGAATATCAGCGCATGCACCGAAAGTGACCACAAAAAACGCACATGCAACTTTTAAGAGCTTTTAAGAGATTTTTCCTAGTTCCCAAGACTTGGTTCAGGAATATAAATGTTTTAACTTCTAAGGAAGCATGAGTATGTATAGCGATAGATCCATATTGACATTCAAATTTCATGGTGACAAAATGACGTGTAACATAGAGTCATTTTGAAGTGTGATTAGTTAATTACTAGATGCATCATTAAAACAAATTAGTTAAACGTAAGTTAGATAGGACTTAGTTAATCATACAATTCAGTTTGTGTGCTCTAGATTAGTTTCCTTTTCTGTAAATCAATTCAGAAATCTAGATTGTGAATGCCACTTAGTGTAATTTCCTTTCTTGCATTAGAATAAGTGTGAACTTCTCTTTCTTCCAAATAGCTAGATGAATTAGTGTGATCTAGAGTAGTTTCTTTCCTTGTTGATAGAGTAATGGTTATGATTTATTTCCAGTCTTAGATTACATTTAGAAGTGTGACAAACTTCATTTCCTAGAATCAACTCTAGCATTAACACCTCATTGTAGAACTAAGATGAGGATGATATGAGTAGAGCTCATATGTTGTGCATATAGCATTGTCACCTCCAAGTTTGTATGAACCCCGAGTTGATAAAGTAAAGTTTAGTAGCCTTTTTGAGTTGCAGCACTCTTGGTGCAATACCAGGGCTCACAACTCTTTGGCGCCGTTGTCGGGGAGGTGTCTAAGTAGATTTTTGTTTCTGCTTTAGAATTATTTTCTGCTTTTTATTTTACATTCAGTTCAAAAATATTGAAAAATATAAAAACAGTGTGAATTTCATGCCTCGTAGGAGTAGGGATAACCAAGTAAAACTCTTACCAAAAACCCCCACATCCCCACACATTCACCCTTTACTCTTCTTCAGTGACTGTGAGGTAGAACACAGTATAGGTGAACCACTTGAAAACTTTGAAGAGCCTATTGGAGAAGAAGAGGAACTTGCTTCACCTAAGGAACCTTCTTCACCAATTCAAGCCATGGTTGAAACTAGAGCCCAAGGATTCTTTCCCATTAGAGAAACTGATGGAGAAAATAGAATGGAGAATATCAGTCCCTCATCCCTTCCACATTTCCATGGCCTTACCTCTAAGGATACTGACACCTTTATGTTCAAGTTTGTTGTTGTTTGCAGGACTTATGACTATGCCTCAGATGACCAAAAGCTAAAATTGTTCCCATCCACCCTCAAGGATGTAGCCTTGCGCTGGTTCATGGGATTTCCTGGGACTACCTGTTGACATATGCAAGATTCCTTCAAAAAAAAATATAGAGACTATTTCAGGTCATGTTGGAAATTGGGTTCAACGCTCCCCGTGTGTTTCGCGACATGGACTAACCGCCTCTTGTGGATCCTAACTTTGGCGATTGTAGCGGAGACTAATGCCTATGGGTTTTGGTCTAACGGCAATCGTTATTCCAACAAGTGGTATCAAAGCGAAAGGTCTCGAGTTTGAAACTCACCCGGCTTGCGTTGGGGGGGAGATTGTTGGACATTGGGTTCAACGCTCCCCGTGTGTTTTGCGACATGGACTAACCGCCTCTCGTGGATCCTAACTCTAGCGATTGTAGCGGAGACTAATTCCTATGGGTTTTGGTCTAATGGAAATCGTTATTCCAACAGGTCCAAATAGACCAAAAATGATATATTTAAAATGACCTTGGGACCTGATGAATCCCTGAAGGATTATGAAGAAATATTCCAGCTGAACTATAAAAGAGACAACTGCACCCTTGATCCTAGATCACGCAAATTGATACTTCTTTGAGGGATCATGGAAGAGGTGATAGAGACCCTTAATATGATTTCTGCAAGAGATATCTACCAGATACCTTATAAGGACATCAAAATTGTCTTTAGAAACCACTCTAGCGCAGCTAGGAAGAAAGGTAGAGCTGGCCAAAGCATGACCAACACCCCTTCATCTTCCACCTCCATCAAGCATGATATTGGAAATATGTTGGAGGACTTCAAAAGTGAGATGTTGCACACCTTTTCTTTGCAAATGGACGCAATGCATATCAAGAGAAAACAAGAGGAAGCAAAGAGGGCCTTAGCTATATTTTTCCCTAGATGTACCAGAAAACACCCTCGAAATGAATGTCCCCTAAATATCATAGAGGTTTTCCTAGTCTGTGAAGATAATCATGCCACAGATAAGTGTCCCTCCTTACCTAGTCTCAAAGATGTATATCAAGGTGGGGAAGGAGGACCAGAGAAACTCTGTTTCATGAATCAAAGGAGGCCTCGAGGGCCTCAGTCATATCAGTAGGGAATGCAAGGTGCACCTTACTCCTACTACCATGAAAACCAGAATACACCTATTCAGTCTTGGTACACCTTACTTGGCCTTATACCCATCCATATCACTGTTATCCTGTAAACCAACATTTCCAACAATATTTTCCTCAACCACCTCAGTGGAGCAACCCATCACAAGGGTGGCAGCCCCAACACACCTAACACTAGCTTTACTGCCTCCACCCAAACCTCAACATCATCTCACTCATTCTGCTCCACCTAAGGTGCCTCAGATGCCTACCCAACCCAATCCAAACCTGAACAACAAGCAGGAACAATAGGTTTACATTGGGAAACATCCTATCCATATTATGTTGTGGAGATATATGAAATTAACCTCAGGTTTGGAAGACTACTCCCAGAATATCATCCTCCATCTCCACCTTCAGAGGTTGAGGAGGAGAAGGCAGAGAGCAACCCTTAGACCGATTAACCTCCTTTTTCTAAGAACTTGATCCACCTTAGTCAGCACGCCCCAAAATAGACTAGACTCCTTGAAAAACTTAAAAACTTGTGTGTGAAAATACCCCTTCTCTAGGCCATTAAGGATGTCATATTTACAATAGCACCATCAAATAAAAATTCTTTAAAAATCCTGGGAGAAAGAATAAATACACCCCCATCATCAATGTTTTGGGACAGTTGTCTGACTTAATGTTGGGAAGGGTGATCTTCCCGAAGTACCTAGAACCTGGAAGTCCTGTAGTAGATGTAGACATCAATAGTGTAATAGTCCCCCACACTCTGATTGATCTTGGGGTTTCCATCAATTTGATGACCAGGGAAACCATGATTAAACTCAACCTCCAAGGAGACTTGAGAAAGACCACAACTGTTTTGCAACTTGCATACAGATCCACAGTAGCTTCGGAAGGAATTTTTGAAGATTTTATGGTCTCGATTGACTCTTGGGAGTGCCCCACAGATTTCCTGGTCCTCCAGCCAAAAACCAAGTTTAATGGATATCCTCTCATTTTAGGAAGACCTTGGTTGGCCACTTTCGATGCTTATATTATTTGTAGGGCCATAAACATGACTATCAAAAATGGGCCCTTGTCCAAACAGCTGGTATTATATCCTCCTGCCCAACCTTCCATTGACCTTGAGATACCCTTGTGGTTGGAGGATGAAGAAGAAGAATATGAAGTGTATAGTACCACACCTTACCCCATTTGTACCATAGATATTTTTCTTATAGGGGGGGAACCCGATGAGGATGATCTCATTGACCATATCATTCGAATCTAGCCCCCCACTACCATTCCACTCAATAACCTAGTGAGAGAATCTGAAATCCACCCTTGGACAACCTCTGAAGCCACCAAGGTTGTGGAATTTGGCCCGTCTAAATCCCTAAAGATTAACTCATCCCTCTCGGCCAAATAAGAAGATAAATTGTGCCATCTCCTGAAGGAAAATTTAGATGCTTTTGCCTGAGACTACACGAACATGAAAGGGGTGCATCCCTCAGTGTGAATACATCATATATATATATTATATAGGGATGCAAGAATGTGTTCCAGCCCAAAGGAGCGTGAACCCAACCTTAAAATACATAGTGAAGGATGAACTGCAGAAATTGTTGGATGCAAGTTTTATCTACCCCATATCATAGAGTGAGTGGGTGTCTCCTCTTGTTCTAGTCCCAAAGAAAAATGGGAAGTGGAGAATCTGTGTGACTATCGAGAACTAAACAATGCCACTAAAAGTGATCATTTCCCTTTTCCCTTCATCGATCAAGTCCTGGATGGTCTTGCAGGAAAGAAATTTTTCTCTTTCCTAGATGGATTCAATGGGTATAACCAGATTCATATCAACCCTGAGGACCAGGACAAGACCACTTTTACATGTCCCTAGGGCACTTTCTCTTGCATATTCCTTCCCTTTGGACTGTGCAATGGCCCCGCTACTTTCCAAAGAGCATTATTGAACATTTTCTCTGAATGATTCCATGATTTTGTAGAGATAGACATGGACAATTTTACAACTTATGGGTATGATTTCCAAGAGGCTCTCTCCAATATAGGGAAAGTGTTGAGGAAGTGCATTGAAATTCATCTCTCCCTGAGTCCGAAAAAAGTGAGAATTTTTTAAAAGCGTGGGGATAGTGCTAGGCCACTCCATATCATAAGCAAAAATACAGGTATATCCAAAAAAAATCACCATCATAAAAAGGGTGCCTATTCCTCAAAAGCAGAAAGATGTCAGAAGTTTCCTAGGTTTGGTTGGCTACTATAGGAGGTTCATCAAGGACTTCAGCAAAGTGGCTTCACCATTATTTGGATTATTGGCCAAGGATCCTAAATTTTTCTGGTATATTCTTTTTCAGGAGGCTTTTGATCTCATCAAGGAAAAAATAACCATTGCCCCTATACTTCGAGGTCCCAATTGGGCTCTTCCCTTCCACATTCATACAGACCCATCAGATAAATTTGTGGGGGCAGCCTTAGGGAAATTGGAAGACAATTTACCCTATGCCATTTATTTTAGTAGCAAGAATATGTCCAAAATTGAACTTAACTGTATTGTCACTGAAAAGGAGCTCTTATCTATTGTCCATTCCCTAAAAAAAATCAAGCACTATATTACTATTTATAAGGACTTTGTACATACTAACCATGCAACAATCAATTACTTAACGAATAAACCCGATGTAAATGCTAGAATCATTCGATGGTTGTTGTTTTTGTTGCAATTTGATCTAACAATTGTTGATAAACCAGGAAAGGAAAATGTTGTTGCAGGCTTCTTATCTAGACTAACCTTATCTGCTTATGAGGAAGGGATGGTGGATGATCAGCTTCCGGATGAACATCTAATTTCTATCTCAGCACTCTCTCCTTGGTTTTCCGACATATCCAACTACTTGGTTGCTGAGATATTTCCTCCAAACCTATCATCTAAAGAAAAGAGAAAAATTATAAGGAAAAGTGCCCCTTTCACTTGGATTGGTGGAAATATCTTCAAATTAGTTTCAGATCAAATACTCAGAAGATGTGTGAGGGAAGAGGAGCTATTTAACATACTCTCGGCATGTGATGATGGTCCCTGTGGGGGTCATTTTGCTGCTAAGAGGACAGCCTTCAAAACCTTACAAGCGATTGACCTACCCTCCACCAGGATGCCAAGAGATACACCAGTAGATGTGATCAGTGTCAAAGGATGGGGATACCTACACTTAGGGATGAAATTCCTTTACAACCTTAGGTGGCTTTAGATCCATTTGAAAAGTGGGGCATAGACTTCATTGGACCCATTGATCCACCATCCGAGTAGAAGAGATATATCATAGTCTGCACCGATTATTTGAAAAAGTGGGTTGAAACAAGGGTTGTAAAGGCAGCAACATAAGAGAAGGTAGATGAGTTTTTGAGAGATAATATGTTTTACAAGTTTGGATATCCCAAATAGGTAGTCACTGATCAAGGGGCTCAATTTACATCTCATCTCATTGAGAACCTCGTGAGGCAGCACAAAATAGAGCACAAGACTTTCACTACCTATCATCCTCAAGAAAATGGTTAGGGGGAAGTGAAAAATAGAGCCTTGGAGAACATCCTCACCAAATTTGTGAGCAGCAGTAGGAAATATTGGGTAGACAAATTGGTGGAGGCCACTTGGGCTTACAATAACACTTGGAAGACAACTACATGGTTTACTCCATAGGGTTTAGAATTGAAGCTCAGTTTGACTTGGACATCACAAAGTCACAAAAATAAAGGTTGCTTCAGCTGAATATTTTAGATGAATTTAGAACGTAGACCCTCCTTCACATAGAAGTAATCTAGCTGCAAAGAAAAATTTGGCATTACAAGCACATCAAAGAGAATACATTTTAGGAAGGAGATTGGGCTCTACTCTATGACTACAAATTCAAGGACTTCAAGGGAAAGTTAATGACCATATGGCTAGGACCTTATCAAGTGGATAAATTCCATGAAAATGGGGTTGTTGAGATCAGAACCAGAGATGAGGAGGGGATCCCTCTGCTTTCCAATGTTTAAAGGCTAAAGATGTACAAGAAGCCCTTGTCTAAGGCTGAATTTATCAAAACAATAAACAGGGAGGTGAATGTAATTGGAAGCTCCATAGTTTCCAGCCCCTCATCTTCTTAGAAAAAAAAAATAATAAAATAAAGAGGCCTGGGTGAAAACCTTTTCTAAGGCATCCAAGGCCAACTCCTGGGTTGAAAACCTCCATGAGGCAACCCTAGAGAAAAAAAAAATGAAAAGAGAAAAAAACAGAGAAATAAAAGATCATTGGGTGAAAACCTCTTTGAGGCACCTAAGGCAGACTTGTGGGGTGAAAACCTTTTCTGAGGAATCCCACCTGTTTTCAAAAAATAGAAGGAAAAAAAAAATCAAAAGAATGACACAACACCTATGCACTAACCTGCTTCTATTTTACAGGTTGTTGATCAGGGACAATTTGGACAAAGGGAGAATCGTTCCCTCTCTCTCTCTCTCTCTCTCTCTCTCTCTCCACTCCATGTCCAACCCAAACATGCATTTCTTCATCCATCTCTACCACCAGGTGAGAAAAAATTCCATTTTTCTCTTACTCTCTGCAGTGCTACAGGATGTCCTAGGCTGCTACAGGATTTCCTGTAGTGCTACAAGAAACCCTGTAATGCTATAGGAAAATCACCCGAGGATGAATAAGCTCACCCAAGGCCACCTAACCCTCAAAAATACATGAAATTTTTTTCTTCTACCTGTGTCTACCATCCCTGGCCATCACTCCATCCCATGCATGAAGATTCACTCATAAAACCCTATATTTTTCCATTGTGAGCCAGTTTGGATAAATCCACACAAGCCCTCTTCTCTCATATCCTCCTCAACTACACCACTCCATTCACTTCCTGACACCACCCCTAGTATCCCTACACTCTTTTTCCTTCCTTCCTCGGGACAGTTGAGCTCCAAAACTGCAACAAGGGAATTGTTATAGGAAGATGATCACTTCGTGTAGAAAATTTGTGCATGCAACCAGCACATCAAAAAGGAATGAGATGAATGATTAAGATCGATCCTTAAGATCACCGGAGGATTCCAAAAGGGAAAATACACTAGCAGTAGCATCCTAGGTTCTCCATGATGTACCTACAGAAGAATCAACAAGTAAATACAATAAGCACCTCACTCAGAAAATAAATAAATAAACACAGAAAATAAAAAAAATCACTTGTGACCATCATAGTGCTCCAAATTTCGATATAAAAGGATCCTACCACTCATCAGCAATCAGGTAGGCTTAGGTATGGTTCCCTCACCCTCTTGCTATGCATCATTTGACTAAATGAGTAAATGTTGAGAAAAGAGATTTTAATAGGAAAAAATATGTCCAGTTAACTTGGCCACCCTTGAATAGTTAAAGGGAAAGGTTGGTGGAGTTTTCATAACACATGGAGTTGTCACATCAGTTAGGGGAAGGATAATGAGAAGTGGGAGATGATGTTGAGGCATGAGGGAATGATTGGCTTGAGTGGGACCAACAGTCCAAATGAGGAAAACTCGTGCCAAATCCACATCACCAATATGCTCCAAGCTTGCTCGATTTAGAATAAAAAGTGTACTTTGACTCATTCCCGTCATTATATTTTTCATTTCGAGATAAGTTAGAGCAGGACAAAGATAGAAGACACAAAGGAGCTTCGATCCATGGTCAAGATTTGCCTGCAACCCGTGCTACAGGAAACTCTGCTACTGCTACAAGAAGTTTCCAGGAAGGCCACAATGTTAGAAAGTGTCATGAAAGCCACCATCAAAGTACATTGACACCCCAACACCATCCTTCAAGTCAGATAACATCAGAATTTCAGAGGTAAGTGGCCATCACCCCATAAATTTGCAAATATTTTCATGGTAATTTACACACATTCAACCCATAATTCAGTAAACTAAGGGGTTTTTCAAAGGAATAGGGATAAGGAAACCACATTTTGTGTAAATTTAAAATATTTTGGGGTCCCATATCACAGTGATTTTGGAAACAAGCCACAAACAACCACCTCTCTTACACAACCACAAGATGGGGGGAGGTTTCAATAGAAGGGAGCCCACAGACCTCCTGTGGTTTAAATATTCAGAAATCACCAGTGGTTGGGGCTCTATAAGCTCCTCAAGGGGTTTTATGATGAAGTGGCTTGATAATTTGCAATAGCCTTGCACTCTCAAGCAGATGATAGGGCCACCACAGTGGTAATAGGGCTAGCAATTACCATAACCCCTGAGCTCACTATCAAATTCGCCACCTTACCTCTGGGAGTTAAATGGAACATAGAAGACAGAGTCTCTAGTATTGCCTCTAAGAATATTTTATTCTTTCCCAATGAAGAAGACATCAAAGATAAGAATGGGGTAAGAAGGTAAATTATACCTTACCCATGGGATGAGGTATTTTACCACATAATGAAGTATATCTCTTGTGAGGGAAAACTAAGTGTGGTCTATGGGTACCATTTTAGATCATTGCATGAACTTAGGTTCAAAGGGGATCTTCCCTTAGATTAATGATGGAATATCCCATATTTCCTCATCCATTCAATCATAGATATGAGCCAGAGGGTAAGCGAGAGGAAATATCAACACCTAGCTCATCATGGTCTCATTAAACTCATAGTGAGAGATTCTCCAAACAGACAACATCCATGTACCTTGGTCCACATTCATTGACAGGGATAGAGAAGCATTCATTGGTACATAAACCATCACTCCTGGAGGGACCCCTACCTTTAGCCTTGGAGAAAGGGGCATTAAAGAAAAAGAAGAAGATACTGAAAGGACAGAGGAAGAAGAGGAAATGGAAAAAGAGGAAAAACCCACAGAAGATGTAGGAGCAAAAGAAGAAAGTGAAGAGGAGGAAGAGAAATATTATAAATAAGAGGAAGATAAATATGAAGAGGAAGAAGGAAATATAGAAGAGGAGGAGATCCTAGATGCCAATCCTACCATTGATATCTCCCCTCAGTAAACCAGCCTTTCGCCAGGGACCACTAAAAACGAATTGGTTTCCACTTTAGCCACTCTAAGAACCCCTGTGAAAGAAAAAAGGAAGATGTAGACCCCCATATACTTCAAGACCAAGAATAGCGCTAGGGTGAGGCAAGGGAGGCCTCAAACTCCAACCAAGAGCCCCATTAGAATTAAGGAATCGCCTGATAAGAAAGGATAAATAGGGTCAGAGGAGGGAAATATTCAAGAGGTCACTTCACCCAAAAAGATGCATTTGACCTACATGATAAGGTACTCCTCAAGACTAGAAACCCTCAATCAATCAAAATCACCCACAAACCTCCAAGAAGAATAAAAGAAGATGTAGCATGAAAACCAAGGTTTTCTACAAGAAACACAGATTTTTCTACAAGAAACTCAGATAGTGCTACAGGAAACTCAAAATTTGCTACAAGAAGAGAAAAATGGCAAGGGAGAAGAGGACAAGGCACCATTATAAGGGAAGGATGCCCAAGGTGATGAAAAATAGGCATAAGTTGAGGGGAAGGATGCCAAAGTTGAGAAATACGAGAATGAAGAGGAGGAACCAAAGGAAGAACCATCCTCTCCAAAAACGGTTCCAAAATACATTACACCAATTCAGCATCCTAGCCCGCATCCAAACTTAAGCTCCTATTACACATTCACTGAAGGATGGAGGTTTATCCCTCAAAATATCTTTTTTCCCCTACTCTATGAGCTAGAAAAAGAGAGAGCGTGCACCCACCACTAGATGCAAATTTCCAAAAATAGGAATGTGGGAGATGTGGGGATCATGGAAGAGAAACTCACTAATATGGGGAGAGATTTGGCTGATGTCAGAATTAGGGAGGCAGTGTTGAAAGAGTAGCCACAAGAGGCACAAGTAGAGAATGCAAGATTGAAGGGCCAATTGCAGCAAAAAGACAAATATATTGCCACCATGGCAGACTTGTGCATGGAGGAAATACAACACAAGCATCCCTCAAATTCATATGCCATTTACCTGAAGGAGTAGTGGCTATAGTTCCAAATCAAAACATTAGCATCATATGGGTCACTCCCTTTCCATAATTACAGGAAATTTATTGATTTTTGCAGTCAGTCCAACATAGAATATAGGGCCAAATATGCATAGTTTTACATGCATAATCTTGTCCTAAATTATTTGAAAATTTGGAACCCAAACTCTAGGTTGGGGGATATGCAATTGATGGCTCTAGCCTCTTGGATGACCAATGAAGAAGCCAAGGCGGAGGAGGTCAAAAAGGTGATGAAGAGAGAAGGAAAAGAGTCTCTCCAAATCAGGGCAGAGCCAATCAGCCCTAGAGGGGTCATAAAAAACCACCAAATTATAGCCAATGATGTCAATCTTACAGACAAATATCTAAACACCCAAGCACAAGAAATTTCACATTATGATGACATCTCTAGACTATTGGGGGAGGAGTGTGTGATGGCATGTTAGAGAAGATGGAATGGCCTCCCACTTAGCCTAAGAAACCTGGAGTGTCATACTCTAGACAGATTAAGAGTTTCCCTGGAAAGAGAACCCTTGAATAAAAGGGCCATGCAAACAATGAAGATCAAGTAGCTTGGATTAAAAATAATCCACCTTTCCTACTAGGACTGAGTAAGGAAAATACCAAACTGAAGAGGAAAAGGAATGGGAGGAAGAAGAAAAGAATGCAGGGTTTTACCCTCTTAAAGAGACTCCTTCCATGATACCTTGGGATGTTAGAGAGGCCACAAGGCTTCTAAAAGAAATCAAGAAAGAGGACTGAGTTTCTCATAGGATGAGCAACCATTTGGTAGGGGGGTGATGATGAGCACCATCATTAGGTACATTCTAAGGGGTTAATTTTCACCTTTTTAGCTTAATTACTCTCTCTCACACATATTTAATTTCATTTTGTTGTATTTTTCTTAGTGAGAATGGTGTATTAAGGGTTTTCATGCTTCAAGGGCTAATGTGGTTTAAATGCAGGAAACCAGGGGAATAATGCCATTTTTTAGGAAGATTGCATAATCAGGGCTTGGATTAAATAGAAAGGAGTGATTGTAGGAGGGTTGACCCTTCTTAGCTCTTTAAAGGTAGCCAATATCTCCTCAAGATTCTCCTCCATAAACTTGAAATCAGAGGCAGCCAAGCAAGTGCATGGTTAAAGGAGCCAAGATCCACTTCTTTCGAGTTCCAAGGGAAAAAAGTCCTACTTTTTAGGGATTTTTTGGTAGATACCCTCTAGCATAAATAGGCAAGAGCAAGAGCTCACTAGGATTCAATTTATGGATGTAGCTAGAGCACTCTTGGATTTTTTATTAGACATTTCTGACTTTCATGTGTTATGTAAAATATTGGCTATGAAATAAAATGAGCATTTGGCTTCTTCTCCACTGAGTTAGTTTCAGGGAGCTGAGCTTGTGGGTTAGGGCTCAATCTATTGGCCTTGGCATCTCTTATGTATTTGCGTTTTCCTTTATGTTGCATTAGTTAATTTATTTCATTTCATTTTTGGTAGCATATAAAACATCAAAATTGTGAGCTAAGACTCCCTCTCTCACCTCTTCCATTGGAGCTTAATGAGGAAAATATTCCACCATAGAACAAATATCTTTTCAGTTTATGATTTCTTGGAAAATTTAGATAGTTTTACTTTGCTTATCATGAACATGTTGTAGATGTAAAGGTAGATTTCTGTTTCAATTGCATAGGTAGGTTTATTTAAATTCAACTCATCTTTTACACCATTTTTATGATAAGTTTGTCAATGATGAATGCATGAACAGGTATCTTAATTTTAGGTTTGAATAAGGAAGCAAAGGAAGACCCCTTCAGCACCATCATCTTCAGTCTTCACCCTTCATCAACCACCTTCCATCCAAGTCACCTACAACCCTATTTTTTTGAGGTCACCACCGCATCACCAAGAGCAACCTTGAGGGAGAAAGGCAGGCTTTGTGAAGAGTTCTGAGATTGGAAAATTTCTACCTAGATCCACATTTACCCCACCTCTCCTAACCTTTTTCACCATTTATAGCCTCAAAATCCACTCAGCCTGTTTCATGTAGCTTTCCAGGACATCTTGTAGCACTACAGGAAACCATGTAGCAGCTTCCTATAGCAGTGCCAAACACTCTCTCCTTTAGCCCAAAACCATTCTTCCACCTCATCTAAGCCTAGCCAAGCCACCAATATACCTTCATCTTAGAACCTTTGGTCTAGGGACCCTCTTAGACCACCTAGGTGCCTCCTCCTTTTGCTGCAAAAGAGATTCATTTTGAATTGCGATTAGTTCATTATTAGATGCATCATTAAAAAAAGTAGTTAAGCATAAGTTAGATAGGACTTAGTTAGTCATTCAATTCAGTATGTGTGCTCTAGATTAGTTTCCTTTTCTGCAAATCAATTCATCAATCTAGATTATGAATTCCACTTGGTGTAATTTCCTTTTTTTTCATTAGCACAAGTGTGAACTTCTCTTTCTTGTAAATAGATAGATGAATCAGTGTGATCTAGAGTAGTTTATTTCCTTGTTGATAGAGTAATGGTTATGATTTATTTATAATCTTATATTACATTTATAATTTTGATAGGCTTCCTTTCCTATAATTAACCCTAGCATTAACACCTTATTGTAGAACTAAGATGAGGATGGAATGAGTAGAGCTCATATGTTGTGCATAAGCACTGTCACCTCCAAGTTTGTACGAACCCCGGGTTGATGAAGTAAAGTTGAGTAGCCTCTGGGAGTTGTGACACTCTTGGTGCAATACCAGGGCTCACCAAAACCCATGAGACAAGAACTACAATAATAATTTTATTTTTCTTCTTTTCATCAATTACATAAAATCACAATTACAGATGTCATTATGAAGACCGAACCTAGTTACTTTTCAAGATATTTAACATGTTATCAGAGATCAACCTACATAAGACTCCTTGAGAGTAGTAGAGAGAATAACTGTGAGGTTTCATAAGACTCCTTGAGAGCACCATCCAAAATATATGTGTGCGCTCTTACATAGAAAGCAAGGAGAACGTGACCAAACGTGAGGCAGTCATGAGAAGCCTCCGTTGTTTGAAGAAGCCAACTGCGAGGAACCCGCTCCTACCAAGAAGCCCATTGTTTCCAAGCCATTGAACGCAAAGAAGAATCACTATGCATTGAAGTGAAATTCGGAATTTTTTTTTATATATAAAAGGACAAAGTTTATTTTTTTAACAAATTCTAAAGGCCCTCTTCATATTTGGGAATTTTTCAAATAGATTTTTTTTAATAGACCATCTTGTAGTAGAGAAAAAGAAACCTTAGAGCTAGTCCACACAAATATATATGGCCCAATGCAAACACAGTTTATTGGTGGCTATTTTTATTTTTTGACTTTTATTGATTACTATAGCAAGAAAATATGGATTTATTTTATAAAAAATAAGAGTCTGATACCTCCTCAAGGTTTAAAGAGTTCAAAGCAGAAGCAGAAAAGCAAAGTGGAAATATGTTGAAACTACTTAGGTTAGACATAGGAGCATAATATAATTCCAATGATTTCAAATCATTTTTTCAACAACAAGGCATCATCATGCAAAACACAACCAAATACACTACATAGCATAATGGAGCTGTAGAAAGAAAAAACCAATTAATCATGAATATGGCAAGATGCAAGCTTCATGAAAATAAGTTGTCCAATGAGTATTAGGATGAAGATGTTGATACTATATTGTATGTTCTCAATAGATATCCAACAACCAACGTCAAAGATAGTGCCTCAAGAGGCTTGGGATGGTAAGAAGGTGAATGTCTATCACTTTTGAATATTTGGTTTTGCATCATTTGCACGTGTTCCAGATAAGTTGTGAAAGAAACATGATGATAGAAGTGAAAAATGCATCTTTGTAGGCTATAGTGAATATTCAAATGCCTATATACTCTACAATCCGCTCACCAAAGAATAAGTTTTAAGTGGAAATGTTTTTAAAACATTTTCAGAACCATATCGATTATGTTCTTTCTACTTTGCAATGAGATCTTTCTCCTTTTGTGCTTCCTTCTTTGCCTTTGTCGCTTCCACTTCCTTTCAGTTTTCAAAAAAAAGCGGGATTCTCTCCCAAAATAATATAATGTCAATGAGATGTTTTTGTTTCATCATCTACATCCATTCATCACTAGCCAATGGGGCTTCATCAAAGTTAACATCGTAAATTTAATTGTTGGATCGACCAAACCATTGTATCAATGGAAACTTTAATGTCAACAACAAACTTTGTTGCTAGATTCACTAAATATTTATCCACTTATGGTTGTGTACAATGGGATTCATGAGCATCTATGTGCTCTTTCTCTGTTGTTGGTAGCACACCATCGTGATTTTCATCCACTTTGTAGTGGGATTCACCAAACTCTTTTTGTAGATTTTTTGGTATAGATCCACCTTCTTTTTAATTTTCAACAGAATTACTCCCCATTACACCAAAACTCATTTCAATGGTATCCCAGTTTTTATTTGTTGTCTTTGCATCTACAATGAGGGGAAAAATGTTGTCATCTACACATTATTTTATGCATTTTAATGTGAAGGAATTATTTTGCCTTTTGGCTTCCAAATATTTCAAATAAACCTCAAACAACTCTTGTTTTTTCTTCGACCTTCTTATCCTCTTGGATTTTCCCATTTTTCCCATTTGTTGAGCATTGGCTGACTGCAACTCAATAAGAAAATTGACTTGTATGCATAGCGGTTGTATGTGGTTGTGCCTCTGCGGTGGTTTCTCTATTGCTTAGATTCTACAAAAAATACGGGTCTACAAATTCTCTACAAGTGAAATGTTTTGACAAAAGCTTTCACAAACTCTTTTTTTTTTTTAATATTACAATGAACAACGCCCCCTTTTCATTTTTTAATAAACCCTCTTTAAAAAAAATGAATGTTCTTTGTCATTTTTTAAAAGCACAACCAATGAAGCCCTTTTTAAAAAAAAATCATAAACATTTTTTAAAATTACATAATCCCTTTTCAAAATAATACCTTCACATTTCACTTCACATTCAAAAAGTACATGAACCCTTTCTTTTAATCTACGGTCATTCTTTTTTGGATAGAATACAACTTTAAGAAATATGAGGAATGCCCTTTTTAAAAACAATTACATCGCACTTCGTTAGTCCAAGGTATTCAAATGAAATCATAATACCTTATGGTATTTTCAAACAAATTCTTGGTTGTCGTGAGTGAGGTTTTTAGTTGGAGTGGAAATTCTTTGTGCTTTCAACTTTTATTGTTGTAGCACTCTTTTCCCTGCTATTAGGCTAAGTTAGAGAAAAATAAATGCAAGGAAAGTGAAGTAACGTGGCTTCTTGAGGTTGTAGGGTATGTTAGTAACACTGCCTTCAATGCTTCTGGTGTGCATTCAATGGCTGGCAACAGTAGGCTTCTTGGCAGGAGTGAGCTTCCTCGCAGTTGGCCTCTTCAAATAGCAGAGGCTTCTCACAGCTGCCTCACATTTTCTCACGTTCTTTGTGTAGAAAGAACATAATCGATGTCGTTCTGCATATGTTTTTAAACTTAACATTGATTTTCAATGTGAATATGCTAGTGACAAACAATAAGAAACAACAAAATTTGAAGAAGAATTAAATTTCCTTGAAGTATGGCTTGCAACGCCATGTTTGTCTGCATAGTGGTTGAAACAATGAATGTTAAAGGTAGCATGGACATTGTACAAAATGAAATTTTCATGTATTGGAGTCCTGAAGAGATAAATTTTTATTATAGACTTATGTTGTATCAAAATGATAATCAAAATATTGATGATGAAGGGAACACAATAGAATATGACATGTGGTAACAATCCACATACAAGAATATTTTTTAAGAAGTAGAGAACATGCATGGACAGATGGAAGAGTTGCACCAACAAATGAAGACACTGCAATTTGAAGCCTGCAACAAAAATACAAAGCTAAAGCAATTTAAAGGCTATGGGATTTGGAAAAAAAAAATTTAACCTAGCTCATGTCAAATTTTTTGAGTCATTTTTTGTAATCCTAGCTGAGACTCGGACCAACAGGAAACTTAGTTTACATTTTTGTAACAATTGATATTAGGAGGGGGTGTTGAGAGAATTAATCTCACTGTACCTAGTTTGTCTTCTATGTGCCATAGACAATTTTAATTTAGTCCAATTCGATTGAGTTATAGTTGAGTTCCAGTTCAATTATTAATTATTGGTGTCTCCTATGTGTATCTTATGTAATATAATTAGTTGTTTGAGAATATTGAGAAGAGTACTTCACTCCACACTTTCAATCTTTAACATGGGCGTGTCTAATGCAAACAGTGAGTTGAAATTTTACCAGTGGAAGTTGATGAAGGGAAGGACGACCATACAAATTAGTACTGAGTTAAAATTTTCATTTATTGAAATGCATGTTTCCCTACGTAAATCAATATTTCATATGGAGGATATTTAATGATTATATATGGAAATGGCCATAAGACTTGATTTGTTCTCCTTTTGTTACAGGAACTAGATTGAACATCGAAAATCTAAAAGTGAGTAGACTATGAAAATAAAGGCCATTGTTGTAGTAGTGGGGGGGCAAAAAGGACATGAAATATGAAGTCTCTAATGCAAGAATAATGGTGCTACTACATCCATAATAAAGTAGTTCACATGTTTCTACGGTGAGCAAAAGGCACGGTGAGAAAAAATACACCTAGGATGGTGTAATGTTACTAAGAATGACACTTGAAATGGTGTGAACACCAAGCATAGTGTTCCTTTAAGGGGGCAGGGGCGTGGAGCATTGGGGGGTTATTATAACACCTCCTTTTAATCCCAAAATTTCTTCATATCTAATTAACATTGATAATCTTGGCATGACCAGCATGGATATTTTTTCAGATTTCCATTGATGTAAATATTCATCTTTATTTAATATATTTCCAACATTGAAGAAGAGAGAAGGAAATACAAAACCAATTCTTGAGAGAGGAAGTCGTGAGGGAGATTTAGGAAAGTTTCCTATCTTACCTAGGGGTGGGATTGTAACTCCTTTTAATCCCCAAATTTTTTCATATCTAATCAACATTGATAATGCTGAGATGACTAGCATGGATATTCAAATTTATTTAATATATTGCCAAAGTTAAAGAAGATAACAGAAAACACAAATCCAATTCTTGAAAGAGGAATTCGTGAGGGGGATTTGGCAAAGTTTCTTATCATACCTAAATTAAATGTTATGATTTTTTATGTGTTAGTTAAATTACCCAAAAATTCCAAGATCTAGATCTGGAATCCCTACTGCAACAAATTGAATTACTTCTCCTACTTGCAAATCTGATTTAAACAAGTTATTTAAGATTACTTCCTAAAATATCGAAGTAGTTACTGAATCAGCCTTCACCCATTAAAATACATTTTTGAAACCATAAACTGAGCAAGAAAGAATAATGAAAACACAGGACACTATTATTTTTGGAAAAACATCACCGGAAAAACCCAATGCGGGAAAATCGGTGCAGCAGATCTGAGGGTTTATATATTATGCAGTAATTTTCTGGATACAAATATGGGATGCCTTTATGGAAATCCCTACAGAGAATATGACTGAAAAATATTAGTGAGAGAAATATCACATTGATTTCTGGAAACCCGAATGACCAACAAACCCCGGACGACAAGCCCTCCACTGTGTTGCGCAGTCATTTTGCATTCATTACACCGTCTCTGCATGGGGACTACATCGCTTCTTTTAAGCTAGTCTTCGATGGGCTGGATCTGTCCTTCTTGACCCTTTCAGTCTCACACCTTGGTTTTCTGGCACTCGATCTGGCTGACCCTTAGTTGAATTACGGATTCCCTCAAGCCTGCAATGATACCTATAAATGGGATTGCGCTGCCTGTGCGTAGCTTCTATGCTGCCTATGTTGATATGCTCTGTCTTCTTTGCGATGTATTCCCAGCTCAGGAAAATATCCAACCATAATTACTATGCCCCTCACTACAATGAAGAATCACTTAGATCTGATTTTCGTTCGAGCACTGCTCCATCAAAAAAATTTGATCTCTAGATCCTCTCAGTGTAATTTACAAATGACCCTCAAGCCTTCCTTTATAGTCTTCTCGTTGACAAATCAACGACAAAGATTAGATCTCCAATCAACGGCTAATATTAAATTACACTTGATATGCTTTTCTTGGAAGTTTCCACAATTTACATTAATACTGTTTAATTATCTTAATTTCCTAAGTTAGACTTAGGGTCCTCATTAAAAATAATGAATTTTTCTTATAAAATTGTTTCTGGATGGAATTTCCCAAAAATATTTATGGGTCATTTGTAATGCATATGTCTAAGCCTCTCCACAAAATTTGGGGCTTAGAGCACATCCGATGCTACCAAAAATCAACAAGGTGTGGAATACGTACCCATTCTATAAAATTTGAATTGACCACATAGCCCAAGGAAGGAACAAGAATTTTCATATTAAAAGAGTACATGGAGCTAGAAAAGAAAACGGTAGAGTGCATGTGAGAGAGGGAGCAAAGAAGTAGAATGTCAGTGAGAAAATATTGTGATAAGAAACTAAAAGATTCATGTGTCTGTGAACCGTACAAACCTATGAAAAGAATACATAACAACACACAGATTCTAATATTGTGACTCTAAGTACAAGGTAAGAGAAAAATCCTTTTGATTTGCAACAACTCGTGTGGAGTTGTTGACTACATAATTAGTTAGGAAAGTCAACAAAGAAGTTATCATCCTAACCTAGAGGGTCAGATGGAATTGTTGAGAAAGCTTGTTGAATATATGCACAAAAAGCATTAAGAAAGGAAATAATCAAAGAAATATTGGCTTAGTGACGGGCTCCCTTTGTGCTTTTCATACCCAATATGGCCACACTATGAAAGATAATAAGCCCTAGCTAAATGGTTTAAAGAAATCATACCTATTCCCTATGTATGAAGGAGAGTAGTGTTCATGTTCTCTATCTTGAATTGAATCTTGTTGAACCCTAAGTGAGACTTATTCTTGAAGCATCAGCTCTGGCTCAAGGGTGTCAGCTGCAAGAAATCTACAACATTGTCGTGCTTACTATGGGGTGGAAAGTGGCTCTTCCTTCTTCAATTTCCAACAAGCCTAAGTGAATCAAATAAGTGTATTAATTTATCTAATAATTAAATGAAATCATTGTTTAGTGTTTCATGATTATTACTATTTTGGTTATTGATTATGTTTCTAATGGTCAAATAAAGGTTGTAGTAAATGGCATGTGTTTAATCACTGTGAACTCCTTGACTACACAATTCTTTTTCAGAGGAAACTTTCCTACATGGGATGTGACACCTAGACAAATGTGACCTCAACCGCTTTACTACACAATGTTATATATAGAGGTTTCTCTTAAACAAGTTACCTATGATGAATATGGGATGTGTGGTTTAGTAAGGTGAATGTATAAGTTGACTTGAGCTATGAGACTCTCCATGTATTATGTAATGTGAATGGATTTTACTAAGCCAGTTGTGGGAGGAAATAATTGTGACTATATCCCTATTTTGAATGAGAAGACTTGATAGTTCTTAAATGATGGGAAACCTTCCTTCCTTTAAAGGTAATCCAGAATGTTGGTCACTTTTTTTGTGAGAGTTTGAGTTGACAACACAATGTTAGCAGTTTTCGTCCCAAAGGAATGAGAGTAATCTCATATCAGTCGAGTGAAGTTGAGAATATCTTTCCATTGGCTATTTTGAATTTCCATTGTGGAGATGTCACATTGAAGGAATTTTTCGGTATGCTTTCATAAATATTTACGATTTAGTATTTAGACAAGGTTTCTACCCTGTAACAAATTTACCCTGGGAAAACCCAACAAACTTTTCTTCTAAAGAGAAATTATTCTTCAGCAATAATTAAAATTCCAAGAATATGTGTCAAAAACCAAGTCCAGGATATCATTCAAACCTAGTCAAATGCTAGCTAATAAATGTTGGTAAAACCCTCCAAAATCATAGAAATTAATGTTGATCAACATTGTTCAACTATTCTAAAATTCAGCCTTAGCTCAACTCAAACATGTGGTCAAAGAGTCTACGGTCAACTACAATCAACTGAGGTTGACTGCCACCTTATTTTTTCAATGTCTCCTCTTCTTTTGCAGTCAAATTCAACCTTTATTTGTGGTAAATCATAGTCAAAATCTCAGTCACTCACAGCCATATATTTGGCCAAATTCGATCAAATGGAAGTTCTAGCAACTCGGTCAAACGTCACATTATCCTTTCTTGACTTCACACATGTGGATTAGAAAATATAAGAGATGTTATATGATGTGAATTGGCTCAAATGTGGAGATTATCTTGTGTATTTATATTGGTCAAACGAGTGGGTTTTGACCAAGTGCCATACCCTTTCATGTTGGGATCGACTTAATAATTTGGAGCCTACATGAACCCTGAAAAATACATATTCCATGTGTATGGAGGACAGTAGTGTTTATATTCTATATCTTGAATTAAATCTTGTTGAACCCTAAGTGAGACTTCCTCTTGAAGCATCAGATACAGTTCAGGGATGCTTGTTGCAAGAAATATAAAATGTAGTTGTGCCTACTGTGGGATGGAAAGTGGTTCTTCCTTCTTCTGTTTCCAACAAGCCTAAGTGAATCAGATAAGTGTGTTAATTTATCTGTTAATGAAATGAAATATTTTTTTAGTGTTTCATGATTATTAATATGTTGGTTAATGATTATGTTTATAATGGTCAAATAAACATGTGATAAATGATTTTTGATTAATAACTGTGAATTCCTTACTACACAATGATATATATATATTTTTCTCTTAAACAAGTTACTAGTGATGAATATGATATGTGTTTTAGTAAGGTGAATGTATAAGTTGACTTGAGCTATGAGACTCTCCATGTATTATGTAATGTGAATGGCTTTTACTAAGCTAGTTATGGGAGAAAATAATTGTGATGATACCCTGATTTTGAATGAGAATATTTGATATTTATTCAATGATGGGAGACTGTTGGTGTCTCGTGTTTTGATAGTTTGGCAAATCAAAAGACAAGGCAACATCAGAACCAATATTTAGAGTTCCGGGATCTCGTCCTCCTGTTCTCAGAGAGGGATCTCTCAAATATTTTTTTGCAAAGGTTTATCTTGTGTGCTTTGAGTATTGGTTTTAGACTAGTTATTAAGTGCAGGTGTTTGTTTATTTGTTTGTTTAGTTGAATTGATACAGTAGAAACTAAAAGGTCTAGGAAAGATAGATAGAAAGGGGAAATCTCATTTTTATTGAGTAATGGAGTCAAGAAGAGGTCATGAAAAACTTATCAATGGATATGGGATATCAAAGGGGAAATCTAACTTGGCCGGAGGATCCTTTGGTTTTGGAATGAGATGGACATCAATGATTTGGAAAGAAAGTTCAGATCTCAAGCAGAAGAATTTGAAAGCTAGCCAGGCAATAAAGAATTATTTGGTAGACAGGGGCTATTGATATTATACAAATCACACCTTTAAGCAAATAATGATTTCAAAACAACTTTTAAAATGAAATCTAAGATTCGGGGAACACCCTATTTCCTCAGATATTTTATTTCAAATGACTTAGAAAACATAAAATATTCACTGATAATTGTAGTCATAGAAGAGGGAACACCTAACACATCTATGATCACAACTATAAAAGACCTTTAAGACAAATGTTTAAGCAAGGACAAATGGAAATATCAGAACAGACCTCCTTGGCTCACTACAAACAGAAATACCTCAAAGGGAGACTTCAATAACAATTTTTAAGTGGCAACAGACAAGCAGGGAGAACCATAAATCATGCGGAAACCAACTGTTCGAACTATTAAGGAAATAACAAGCATGAGGACCAAAGAGAGATATTAAAGACTCTAAAATACCTCAGCAGAAGAAAACATGAAACAGTGAAGGATGAACAGGTCTAAGGTGCTTTCAGGAGTCATTTCTTAGCCTAAACTTTCAACCTAATGTAGTAAGAAATTATGGAACAGAATGAAAACAGGAGAAAACACTAAACAGTTCAGAATAATTCACCAACAACGAAGCTCATTGATCCAATGATAGAGCCTTCTCAGGAACAAGCACGCAACAACATCATCAAGGCTTCCAAGACTTCAATTTGTTCTTCAACTTCAACACACTATGTATTATTTCAAAGAGTTTCAGTATTACAACTAGTGATCAACCAACCAACAACTTTCTCATCTTCTCCAGTAGTATTTATAGAGAAAATGAGGAGGTGGAAATGGGATAAAATATCTTCTAAGTTCAATTAATACAGTGCACTATCTCTCGGCCTTTGAGGGGCTTAATAGAGAAGATTTTTGGTATTTCCCCTGTATTAATTGGTTTACATTAACTATTAGGCTTTCTGGAAAGAATTTGTTGACTTCAAGGCTCCTTGTTATCCTTGCAATAACTTCTGCTGACAATTCACAATAATTTCCTTTGGTTGAATTAACTGTTCAGCTGTATTAATGCAAAATATCTCCTATCTGGCAATAACTTCGGCCTTCTTTTGATTGTTTTGAGGCTGTAGGTGGCCCTGTGTCAACTGGGGGATTCAATTAGCCCTGATGTGGTAGTGTACGCTCTCTGTCTGAGAAAACACTCATGACTTTCTTCAAACTGTGTTTAGTTGGGAGGATTAGGCTTTTAATAATCCATTGTTGGTCGTAATCCTCCACAAATTTGTCTTCAATCTTCCGTGCTGGTGCGTTTTTGTCTCTCGACACTGATATTATTTGATTTGTGATTGAATTGTTGTGTTTATTGGTGTGCAGGGCTGCGCAAGAGTGATATGGCATCAATGCCTCATGAACCATTGATGAAACGTAGAGCTCTTTCCTGCGAATGGTTTCCTCTGGTGAATTGAAGGCAGAAGGATCGTCACCCTCTGCCTTTGAATTTTCTTCAGACGTAGTGGAAAAAACCTTGGAACTCTGCAAAATACAAACAATATTATGAAATCCTGCATGTATGAGTTTACTGCTTCAGAAGGCGCGTGGAGAGAACGTGGATGTTGGATGGCATCATCCAATGGACGAGATTGATCAGAATGAGTCGAAAGGAAATGGGGGAAGGAATTAAATCGGAGTCGTCGATCGCGCAGAGATCGACGATTGAGAGCGGAGGCAAAAATTCAAAGCGGGGGAAAAAAGGGCGATGAACTTTGGGCTGTCGATCTGCAGATCAGATCGACGGCGGAGATGCTTTAATGAAATGCGTCGTACCTTGGTTATTGCACGAGCATCTTTGGAGAGCAATCACCATCCGATAAGCAGCCTCAGATCTTACGGTGGACGTCAATATCGCGCTAGGTCCACGTCCGATCTTTAACGCGCGATGAACGGCGGTTTTTGAAAATGGGCCCAAGACACGTGGCAGCCGGTGTATGGAATCGCTGCGAAATAAAAGAAACTGTCGCGCGCTAAAAAACGGTGCAATGAAATCCGCTTGGTTTTGCAGTAGTAAGTGGATGGCGGGGACCACCGGGGTAAGAGATCGCGCGTCGTCGATCTGCAAATGAGATCGACGGTGCAAAGCGACTAGATTTTTGCACTGGCGAAGAATTTTAAAATATAATAAAAACCGAAAAATTTATATATAAACGAAGGTTTAAACTTTGGGGGTGAAATATTAATTTGAAGTGGGTAGGCGCCCGACTGCGGGGTCATGGGTTACATGGAAAGCCATAAGACCGGGGTTTATGGATGAAGGGCTAATCGGCATGGGGCGATGTGATAAGTGATAAGAAGGCTAGCGCTTGGTTCCAGCACCAGGGTGCATGGAGGGTAAGGGTTAAAGACATAGCCCAAAGGGGCTTAAGTCTATAATATATAGAAAATATGATTTTTATAGATTTTCAATGGTTTTTCAAAGGTTTTGAGGGTTTCAATAAGGCAAGAAAGGGTCTTAAAGCTTATCAAAGGGATTTTTATGAAAGGGAAAAGGGGGGAAACATGAAAATGAGGGATTTTCATGGGAAAAATGAGGTTAGTTTTGGAGGTGGAAGGGAGGGGAAAAAGGTGTTTGTAGCAGTTTTTCTTCATGTAATGACAACAGAGTTTCTGAGTTGGAAAGGGGAAAAGCAGTGACGATTGTCCAAAGGATAGGATATCATCAAAAGACTTTAAGCATCAACAATTTTTAGCAGTGAAATTGTTTCTTGAAGGCTATCCAAAAACATTTAGCCACCACTTGATATGACAAAATTTATAGGTGGCTAACAGTGGCTCCACTTGGGGATGGTGCCTTCTTGAAGGCATCAAGAACTTCAGACTTGGATTCTCTGGGAGGCTGATCAGTTACCTCATCCATTGGGCTCCCATTCCTTTGCTGGGATGATCTTGTTTTGAAAACATATTAGCAGCCATAAAAACAATGGGTCTTCATCAATACAATCTTTCTACCTACACAATCCTACTGATCTAACATTTTTTCTTCATTGGAGTGCACTTGGATTGGAAAACTCTTTCACAACTTTTTATTATTTTGAAAGCAGGAAATCTAATCTATTTCTACTCCTTATTTCTCCATGGACTCAGTTTAAACAGTTGAGCCCATATGATTCTCTACCTGATCTACTATCTGTTGGGATTAAACTGTCCAATCAGATTTTTATTCCCTAAATTCTATAACAGAAATTTAAAAGCATTCAAGTCAGGATTGAACAGTCTAACTTGATGTTGGTCTATGGCATAAAAACAAGCTGCACATAGATATTATTTTGCACAAAACCTTTTTAAAACAAAAATGGAAGGCTTGAGATCTAAATTTTTGAAAACATTTCCTTCCTCTTTTCTGCAGCTCTGTTTTGACTCTTACTTGAGTTGTTTTTCCTTTGTTAACTGGTTCAGATTTTAAGTTGATTGGAACCAGTTTTACTTACATCCTTTGACTCAAAATTTGAAACAGATTTGAGTCATTTTCTTTTTTAAGCTTTTTGTTCATATTTTAAGCATGTTTGAACCTTTAATTTCTATCCTAAACTATCTATTGATAAGCCAAGATTAAACAGTTTGGCAAATCAAATTCACTATCCTATCAGCAGAAAATTCAAATCTAGTTAGTCAAGATTAGACAGCTTGACTAATTAGAAGTGTGTTCTTCAAGAGTGGCATTTGAGCTTGCACACTTTCAGATTTGTTTCTCTTTTTGGTATGGGGCTATACCTTTATTGTTTTTGACAATCTGCCCTCTTTTCTTTCTTTCTCTGTTTTTGTATTTTTTATTTTCATAACTTTGAAGGCAATGTTTCAGATTATAATATTTACAATGACAAAATGGAATGCTTTGAAACTTATGATTCTTGGCAGAAGTAATGTTTGAGCTTTATGCCATTGACAAGACCTCCATACAGATCTTCTCCATTCAATTCTTTTAAGAAAAATGCATTGTGACCCCTTTCAGCATGAACAATATAGGGACCTTTCCACAAGTTCTCAAACTTTCCATGTTTTCATTTCTCTTCTCTCCTTGAATCCCACTTAAGAACGACATTTCCAACTTGAAAATTGTCTGCCTTAGTCCTCTTATCAAATAACTTCTTCATATTTTCTTGGACCAACTGTGTTCTTTCATAAACTTCTTCTCTGGTCTGCTATAAATGGATGGTTTGATTGATTCTTCTCTGCATATCATTCTCTTCAATCTGCACTTCTTGAAGGAGTTTCAATACTGGAACTCCTAATGAGGTGAGAAAAATTGCGTCCATACCATAGACTAGCTGATAGGGGGACATGTTTATTGATTTCTTTGTAGTTAACCTATCAGCCCATAAGGCATGAACTATTTTACTGTACCATGATTTATGATTTTGTTCCAACAATTTTCTAATGATATTGATGAGACTCTTGTTGGAAGATTCAGCTAATCCATTTCCTTGGGGATAGTAAGAAGTGGAATGGCCTAAGATTATGTGGTATTTGTAACAGAAATCAACCATCTTTTTAGATTTAAAAGCAGCAGCATTGTCTGTTATGATTTTTCTGGGACAACCAAATCTGGATAGGATATTTGTCTCAAGAAACTTGATAATGACAGAGTCATTAGCATTCCTGGAGGTTATAGCTTCTATCCACTTGGTAAATAAGTTAGTGGCTGTGAGGATCCACTTATGTTGAGCTGAGGAGGATGGGTGAATTTCCCCAATGAAGTCTAAACCCCATTGTTGAAAAGGTGCCTCAACTTTGATGGGATGTAAGGGTAAGGGAAGGAGTTTTCTTTTTCCATCAAAGATTTGACACTTATGGCAAGACATGACCAACTTTTGAGAGTCTGGGAAAAGGGTAGGCCAATAGTAACTAGATCTAATAATTTTGTTCGCTGTAGCCTTCCAGTAGAGGTGTCCTCCACATTCTCCGTCATACAACTCATGCATGATTTTTCCTGCATCATCTTCAAGTAGACATTTAAGAAAAATTCCAACAGCATTTTTCCAATATAATACCCCATCTAAGATGCAAAAACTCAAAGCTTTTTGCTTCAGAAATCTAGCTTTAGTCTTGGACAAAGAAGGAGGGGCATTCAAATATAAAAGCACATAAATAATGTCAGCATACCAAGGAGAATTTAGAAATGTTTCTTCAATAAAAGAGGCATTAGGTCGTCTCCCATTTCTTCTTTTATCTACCATATTCTGTCTGATGCTTGAAAGTTAGACTACGGCCATAAATTTTTCTAATCTTTTCCTTTAACTAGTTTGGTGGGCTTTGATTTCTAAGTCATATTCAAGAATAGTTGCAATCCATTTTCCCCTTTTACCATCAGGGTCTTGACTTAGAATGTCCTTGACAATAGTATGCGGAACAAAAGCAATTATGTGAGAGTGTAAAATATAGACCCTAAAGTCTTTTAATGCTTTCACTAATGCTAAGGCTTCCTTCTCCATGATGTTATATTTGAGAGGAGCATCTCTTAAGGCCCTACTAAAAAAGGATATTGGTTGTTCTTGCCCTGAATCATTCTTTTGAAGTAAAACTACAGCTATTGTATGCTCAGATGCAAAAGAAAAGATATAAAAGATTTTGGTGAAATCTGGACTAATCAGGACTGGTGTTTGAGTAAGAGCTTGTTTGACCAGTTCGAATGATTGTTTAGCTGGCAAAGTCCATTTTACACCGACATCTCTCTTAAGCATGTTTGTAATGTTTTTCAATAGCTCAGCAAGATTAGGGATAAACCTCCTTAGAAAATTAATCTTTCCAATGAAAGATTGTAATTATTTGAGGCTTCTTGGATGGCTGATCTGCAATATGCCATCTATCCTTGTAGGGTATATTTTGATTCCCTCTTCTAAAATTATATGGCCAAGAAGTTCACCTTCTTGGAGACCAAAGAGTGTCTTCTTGGGATTCAATGATAAGCCAAATTTCCTACACTTCTCAAAAACTTTTCTCAGGTGAATCAAATATTCTTCATCAGTTTTTTAGAAAACGGTTATGTCATCAAGGTAAATGATTATAAAATAGCCAATGTCTTCAGAAAAGGATATTTCCATGGCCCCTAGGAAGGTGGCCCCTGCATTCATTAATCCGAAAGGCATTTTGACCTACATAAAGGTGCCCCAAGGTGTGTAAAAGCAATTTTGATTTGATCACTTGGGAGCACTAACACCTGGTTGTAACTCGAGAACCCATCTAAGAGGGAAATCCTTCTTGATCCAACTACCCTTTGAAATATATGGTCCATCTTGGTGAAATTGGTGTCTTTGAGAGCTCTGTTTAAATTTATGAAGTCCATCTGAACTGATTTCCCTATTTTCATTTCTAACGAGTTCATGTAAAATACCCACTACGGAATATCTAGAAAAACCAATGATCCAGCTGACATGCATCTTTTCAATTTTTGCACTTAACTAAAAGAATAAGAGGTATACTCCTTATCTTTTGTTTGAAAGGCTTTTGATTTTCTTTGAGAGGAATTTTGTGCTGAATGATGCTGGTATCATGGGATTTCAGGTCTTTGTATCCCCAAGCAAAAACATCTTTGAATTCTTTGAACAGTTGTATATATTGCATTTTTATTTGAGCTGGGAGAGTGCTAGACAGTTTGATCATCTTGGGTTCTGCTATACTGCCTATGTTATGCTCTTCTGTATTTGTTTCCACAGGCTCCATTCTCGGTTCTTTGGCTACATCGTTAAAATCAAAAAGGTGTTCTAAAGGTGCTAGACCTCTTGGAATTTTATCATTTTTGCATTGTAAAACTTCCAAGTCTTCTTGGTCTGTGTTGTCAGTTATCTCTGCTTCAAAAGGATTTTCATAATGATTTATATCAGCAGTATATGTCATTTCAACTTCTGGGATTTGTTCAATATACAAGCAATTTTCTTTATGGCTGTTTTCTGATATTGGTATGCTGAAATAATTTTCTGATTTCAAGAAATCATCTATGTGTTTGTCAGAATCAAATACTTGCCAGTGATCTTCGTTATCAGGCACAGCAGGCTTGTGTTTTACCTTTACACTAAGTTTTTCATTAATATTAGGTATTTGGTAGTTGATGGCATTGAAAGCGAGTTCATTTGCTAGATGATTCAGTGCTCTTGGAATGAAAATAAGTTCATACTTTTCAAAGGTTTTCAATAGATCAAGGGCAGTGTTTCGATATTGCCTAAGCCTTGGATTTCTAGCTGAGTATTCTCCTTTGATTTGTCTTATGATAAGTTCAGAATCTCCTAAGATTGATATCCTCTGGGCTTCTAATTGTTTAAGCAGTTGTAAGCCTAGGAGAAGTGCTTCATACTCAGCAATATTGTTAGTGCATGGGAAATTCAATTTGTATGAAAAACTCTGTTTTGTATTTTGAATCCACACACCTGCTCCTGCACTTGTTTTATTACAAGATCCATCAAAGTTTATTGTCCAAAGTATGTCATCCTTAATTTCATTCTCTTGTTGCTGTTGATTGTCAATGTTTTGAATTTGATTCGAGGGAAGATTTGATTGTTCTGGTGAACTGATTTGGTCTATGTTTTCCTTATCTTGTTGAGTAATTTCATCTTCATTACATAAGATAAAGGAATCTAAACTTGATTGAATAGAATAGATTGGAGAGTTATTTGATTTTTCTATGTTTCTCACCATGTACTTCATGTGATATTCCCTATATAGTCTTATGTTTTGGTTAAAAATGGGAATGGTGGCATAAGACATGTCCATTTGAAGGTTTCCCAGAAGTTTGGCTCCCCAAGATCTTGATAAGAGCATGCCGTACTTAGGGGGAATGTCAGCTACAACTATGTCCATGATTGAACTCTTAGCAGGGATTTGGGATAAGTTAACACACAAATCTTTGATTAAACCCAAACATTTGACTCTGCTTGAGTCAAAGGAATACAAATCTTTGTATGGTTTAGTAATCTCTAAGCCTAAGTTTTCCATCACTACCTTGGGCATTAGATTGTGTCAAGCTCCTGAGTCTAACATGGCATTGTGTAAAATTTTCTCATGTATGTTCAAGCTAACATAGAAGGGAGGGACAGTCCCTTCTTGGTATTTTCCTTCAACTTCTGGATCAAACAACAACTCAGGTTTGTCATATGTCAATTTTAAGGTGTCAATATCACTTCCTAAGTTCAAAGCTTTCAAAACTTGGTTTTTGTACACTTCTTGGGTTACTAGTTCAGCTAGGGGAATGGTAATTTTTATCTTAGAAATCTCTCCCTCAAGACTGAAAGGAACAATTGACCTGTTCATATTTACATCTGTCTTTTCAATTGAGTTCCTTTCAGCAATTTTGATTTGTTGAACCTTGTTTGGACTGGTAATTGGGACAGTTTTATTAGGACCACTAGCTGAAGTGCTAGGGGTACTCTGTTCAACATTTGACTAGACACTTTTGTCTTTGTTTATGTCTGGTTTCTTGGTCAAAATGTTGGTTTTCTCTGCTGTATTTTTGCGCTGAGTTTCTGTGTTTTTCTTGACAACAGTATTAGTGTTTTTTTCCTTTGAATTATCTATGTTCCTCTTGCTCCTAAGATCATACTATTTGTGCACCTCCATGATTGCATTTTCAAACCCCAATTTATAGTCATCAGAATCTTCATAGGTGTTTGTACTATGATCAGAGAAGAAACCTTGTTCTTCTTCAGTGAGGAAAACATCATCCCCACTGTCTGATCCAATCAATTTTACATGAGATTCTCCCAACCTTTCCATCTCTCTATCTTCCTCATATTGATCTACATAATTCTGTTGGAAGGGAGGTCTAATCTGTTGGTCACTTTCTTTTTTCTTATCTTGATTGTTTTCTCTTCTATAATTATGATTTCTATTTCTGTTTTGGTTATTTTGAGGTTCTCTTGACGGCACTCTCTCATTTAAATTGATCTTTCCAAGCATCCTCTCCATCACCTTCACTAGGTTGTCAATTTTTGTGTCAGAAGTTGAGGTTGAGGGTAGTAGGTCATCTTTATAAGTTACCCTCTTCTCTAATCTCAACCTATTTCTTTTCTCAATTATATTTGCTTCTATTCTCACAGCTCCTTTCTGCATGTCTTCTAAGGTTGAGTAATCCCTCTCCCTTAACAGATACATCATGTCAGCATCAAGGCCTTCTGGACATCTTACTAATACCATACCTTGAGGAGGTTTCATGTGAGGTGGAAGTGCATTGTAAACACTATTGAACCTAATGGAGTAGTCATGAACACTCTCTCCTTGATTTCTCTTAAGACTGTTATATTCTGCTAGTATTTGGAGGGGGTTCCTTTTGAGTTCCCATTTGTTGATGAATGTTTGATACAAGGTAGGGAGATCATTTATGCTGTTAGGAGGTAAGTTTTTAAACCATTTCTTTACATCTCCTCCTAAACTTTGGGCGAAGATTCTCATCTTCACAGTTTCTTCTTCTATCTCCATGTAATCGAATGCATCCTCCATCCTATCTACATGTTGTTGAGTTGTTGTAGATTCTTTTCCAGTGAAATGAGGGATTTTGGATTGGTAATCATTTGGTAGGGGAATTAGAGGTTGTGGTGACACTAAAGGGGCATACCATGTTGCCATGGCTGGAAATAAAGGTGGATTTACAGTAGTGAAAGTGGACTGAATAGGAGTGTTTTGCACAGTGGTAGTATGAATTGGAGTGGAAGAAATACTTGGGCCAACAAACTGATTTTGAGCAAACTTGTTATGGGAAAGACTGAAGTGATAAAGAAGCTGGGAATCAGGAGGAGTGGAAGGTGAGGCTTCTCTACTGAAGCTTTGTTGAAAATCTACAATATCAAGGTCAGTTTGGTTTAAGTCACCTTGAGATCTAGTTCTAAAGATGTTCTTTGTATGATGTAAATCAAAGTGTGAATCCTCTAAGACAACAAGGTTTTCAGGGACAGAATTTGTTCTTAAGAGGCTCCTGTTAGCAGCTGATTTTCCAGAGTTGGAAGTCTGCCACAAAATTCTCTCAGGATTGTCAATGACTAAAGGAGGATTTGGGTCTGGATGGGATCTAGTGTTGATCCTATGTGAAGCCAGACTGTTTTTCAAAAATGAGAGAGGTTGATATTTTTAGGGACTATTTTTGGGAATTTTACCTCTCAGGATGTCTTATCTAGTATGGGACCAGGCTCCTAAACTTCTACAAGGCCGGTTAACACAGTCGCAAAGAAATCTGGGAATCTAGATGAGTAATAGGCCTACTGGGGCTAGTGGAGTCACCAGGTGGAAACTTTTTAGCTTTTATGAAGGTAAAATATTGGATGGTCCCACCACCATGTTTATTATGAAGCCAAACTGAAATTTTTTGGGTTTTTCTGAGTTATTTCGGTCTTACAGGTTAAGAGAGTGTCCTAAATCTGATTTAACACTTAGCTAGTTTGTCAAACCTACAAAGTTCACTCTTATGGCTTGGTAACTGAAATCTTCAAGGTTTGATAAGGTTCTAAGAGAATCCTAAGGGTTTACTTAGTTTGTCACTGATTCAATTAAGTCCTATCATGATTACCACTTGTTAGGTAGTGCTTGAAGAAGGTTACTTATGTTATACTTGGACAGTGAGTGTTTTAATTTTGAAGATTTTACTCAGGGTCCCACTGTGATCGCCATTATGTTGGTGTCCCGTGTTTTGATAGTTTGGAAAATCAAAAGACAATGCAACATCAAAACCAATATTTAGAGTTCCAGGATCTAGTCCTCCTATTCTCAAAGAGGGATCTCTCAAATATTTGTTTGCAAAGGTTTATCTTGTGTGCTTTGAGTATTGGTTTTAGACTAGTTATTTAGTGCAGGGGTTTGTTTATTTGTTTGGTTGAATTGATACAGCAGAACATGAAAGTTCTAGGAAAGATATATAGAATGAAGAAACATCTGGTTCATTGGGCAATGGAGTTGAGAAAATGTCATAACATACTCATCAATGGATATGGGATATCAAAGGGAAAATCTAACTTGACCACAGGATCCTTTGGTTTTTTGGAATGAGATGGACATCAATGATTTGGAAAGAGAAGTTCAATTCTCAAACGAAGGGAATTTGAAAGCACAACTTGAGCAATAAAGAGCTATTTTGTAGACAGGGCTAACCATAAATTCTACAAATCACACCTTTAAGAAAATAATGATTTCAAAACAACTTTTAAAATGAAATCTAAGATTCGGGGAACACCCTATTTCCTCAAAGATTTTATTTCAAATGACTTAGAAAACATAAAATATTCACTGATAATTGCAGTCATAGAAGAGGGAACACCTAACACATCTATGATTACAGCTATAAAAGACCTTTAAGACAACTGTTTAAGCAAGGACAAAGGGCAAGATCAGAACAGACCTCCTTGGATCACTATAAACAGAAATACCTCAAAGGGAGACTTCAATAACAGTTTTTAAGTGGCAACAGACAAGCAGGGAGAACCATAAATCATGTTGAAACCAACTGTTCAAACTATTAAGGAAATAACAAGCATGAGGACCAAAGAGAGAGATTAAAGACTCTGAAATACCTCAGCAAAAGAAAACATGAAACAGTGAAGGATGAACAGGTCTAAGGTGCTTCCAAGAGTCATTTATTAGCCTAAAATTTTCAACCTACTGTAGTAAGAAATTATGGAACAGAATGAAAACAGAAGAAAACACTAAACAGTTCAGAATACTTCACCAACAGCCAAGCTCATGGATCCAATGATAGAGCCTTCTCAGGAACAAGCACGCAACAACATCATCAAGGCTTCCAAGACTTCAATTTGTTCTTCAACTTCAACAGACTATGTATTATTTCAAAGAGTTTCAGTATTACAACTAGTGATCAACCAACCAACACTTTCTCATCTTCTCTAGTAGTATTTATAGAGAAAATGAGGAGGTGGAATGGGATAAAATATCTTCTAAGTTCAATTAATACAGTGCACTATCTCTCGGCCTTTGAGTGGCTTAATAGAGAATATTTTTGGTATTTCCCCTGTATTAATTGGTTTACATTAACTATTAGGCTTGCTGGAAAGAATTTGTTGAATTCAAGGCTCCTTGTTATCCTTGCAATAACTTCTGCTGACAGTTAACAATAAGTTCCTTTGGTTGAATTAACTGTTCAGCTGTATTGATGCAAAATATCTCCTGTCTGGTAATAACTTCGGCCTTCTTTTGATTGATTTGAGGCTGTAGGTGGCCCTGTGGCAGCTGGGGGATTCAATTAGCCCCTGATGTGGCAGTGTAGGCTCTCTGTCTGAGAAAACACTCATGACTTTCTTCAAAATGTGTTTAGTTGGGAGTATTAGGCTTTTAATAATCCATTATTGGTCGTAATCCTCCACAAATATGTCTTCAATCTTCCGTGCTGGTGCGTTTTTGTCTCTCGACACTGATATTCTTTGATTTTTGATTGACTTGTTGTGTTTATTGGTGTGCAGGGCTACGCAGGGGTGATATGGCATCAATGCCTCATGAACCATTGATGAAACGTAGAGCTCTTTCCTGCGAATGGTTTCCTCTGGTGAATCGAAGGCGGAAGGATCGTCACCCTCTGCCTTTGAATTTTCTTCAGACGTAGCGGAAAAAACCTTGGAACTCTGCAAAATACAAACAATATTATGAAATCCTGCATGTATGAGTTTACTGCTTCAGAAGGTGCGTGGAGAGAACGTGGCCGTTGGATGGCATCATCCAACAGACGAGATTGATCAGAATGAGTCGAAAGGAAATGGGGGAAGGAATTAAATCGGAGCCGTCGATCACGCAGAGATCGACGATTGAGAATGGAGGCGAAAATTCAAAGCGGGGGAAAAAAGGGCGATGAACTTTGGGCCTTCGATCTGCAGATCAAATCGACGGCGGAGACGCTATAATGAAACGTGTCGTACCTTGGTTATCGCACGGGCATCTTTGGAGAGCGATCACCGTCCGATGAGCGGCCTCAGATCAGATGGTGGACGTCAATATCGCATTGGGTCCACGTCCGATCTTTAACGCACGATGAACGGTGGTTTTTGAAAATGGGCCCAAGACACGTGATGCCCGGTGTATGGAATCGCTGCGAAATAGAAGAAACCGCCGCGCACTCAAAAACGGTGCGATGAAATCCGCTTGGTTTTGCAGTAGTAAGTGGATGGCGGGGACCACCGGGGTAAGAGATCGTGCGCCATCGATCTGCAAATGAGATCGACAATGCAAAGTGACTAGATTTTTGCATTGGAGGAGAATTTTAAAATATAATAAAAACCGAAAAATTTATATATAAACGAAGGTTTAAACTTTGGAGGCGAAATATTAATTTGAAGTGAGCAAGCGCCCGACTGCGGGGCCGTGGGTTACATGGAAAGCCATAAGACCGAGGTTTATGGATGAAAGGCTAATCGGCATGGGGCGATGCGATAAGTGCTAAGAAGGCTAGCGCTTGGTTCCAGCACCAGAGCGCATGGAGGGTAAGGGTTAAAGACTTAGCCCAAAGGGGCTAAAGTCTATAATATATAGAAAATATGATTTTTATAGATTTTCAATGGTTTTTCAAAGGTTTTGAGGGTTTCGATAAGGCAAGGAAGGGTCTTAAAGCTTATCAAATGGATTTTGATGAAAGGGCAAAGGGGAGAAACATGAAAATGAGGGATTTTCATGGGAAAAATGAGGTTAGTTTTGGAGGTGGAAGGGAGGGGAAAAAGGTGTTTGTAGCAGTTTTTCTTCATGTAATGACAACAGAGTTTCTGAGTTGGAAAGGGGAAAAGCAGTGACGATTGTCCAAAGGATAGGATATCATCAAAAGACTTTAAGCATCAAAAAAATTTAGCAGTGAAATTGTTTCTTGAAGGCTATCCAAAAAAATTTAGCCACCACTTGATATGACAGAATTTATAGGTGGCTAGCATTAAGGACGGAGTGAAAGGGTATGCTAGGTAGTGCCAAGGAATGTTAAACTTCTAGGGTGACATTCCAAGATGTGCCATGCGCGAGGTTGTGTCAATGCATGCCAGGGAGTGTTAGGGAGTGCCATGGAAACACAAGGAGGAACTAGTTAAAAATACATGGAAATGAAGGTTGAATAAGACTGAGTGATAAGGAGTGTCAGTGATTTCGAGGTGTGTTAAGGAGGGAGAGACAAGGTTATATGTTAGGGAGTGCCAAGGCATGCTAGAGTGCCATGACATGCCAGGGAGTGGTAGGGTGTGATAGGGAGTGCCAAAGCATGTCAAGGAATGCAAGGGGTCCTCACACATGCCACATAGTGCCAAGGGATTATTATACGTTCCAAGTGCTATGGCATGTCAAGATGTAAAATATGTTTATCAGTTGTTTTATGCCCACGGTTGGACATGAGCCTTGACTTGGTAACTTGTAACTTGTTAAAATGGGTTAAGTTGAAATTGTACATGAATAGCCTAAGATGAGTTATATTCAATTATTAGGTGAAAAAGGCGTAGTCTAGTTGTAGTAACCGTACCTTAGCCAAATTTTTGTAGTCGAGATAAGACTTGGTTGGGTTCCAAAATCCCAAAAACATTAAGGGTAGTGGTGAGGGAATGATACCTAGGGTGTTCCAAGGCATGACAAGGAATGAAAAGGCATGCTAACACATGTTATAAATTTTCAATGCATGCTGAAGAGTGTTAGGGAGTGCTAGTGAATCACAAGGGAGAACTAGGTGAAAATGCATGCAAATGAACAAATAATAATGTGTGCCAAGGAGTGTCAATGAATTCCAGGTGTCTCAAGGACAAAGTGTGTTAGGAGAAGGTAATAATAGAACTTGTAGGATGGAATCCTATGGTTACAATAAGAGGTTGGTCAAAGCGGTTTCAAATAAAGGGATACTTTGGGTTGGGCACAACATTGTTTTCCCACTGACTTGGTTGGGTTCCCAAGTCGTAAAAAAATTAAGGCTATCTATGAGGGCATGACAACTAGGAGTGCTAAGGCGTGCCAAAGAATGCCAGGAAGTACTAACACGAACAGGGTTCTGTAACCTGCGTTTTTATATAAATTTTGTACTAGTCGGTCTTATGTAGGGGTTTTGGGGTTGGTCAAAGCCCCTAATGTTTCGTAATGGGTTAAAGGGTAACTCTACAGTCCGCAAACCATGATTTTCGGACCATAGGATAACGAAGTCTTCGATATTATAAATAGATAGATAGTTGGTTCTAGTAAGTAGGAAGTCATAAGATTGATGCTACGTGCAAACTATCAGATCTGTTTGGGTTGTTTTGGGTAAGGACACCTGCTGGCTGTGCGCGCAGAGATCCTCAGTCCTGCTGTGTGCAGACCCCGCTAGGTTGTGTGTGGGGGCTGTGTTTGGGTTGTAAGTGGATCCTTGATATTAATGAATGCGAAGTATAGTTGAAGTATCTGTGTGTTATCTGAATCGATTATGTTTACTTCTGAAGCGCATATGTGATATTGATTTAAGCTGTGAATGTATCTATGTTCTGGAATTGGCATGAGTATATGTACGATATGAAATTAGATGTGATTCTAATGCTCTGTTATGGTATTTGGTAATGCACACATGGATGTGAATGTACTGACTAGATCTGATAGCTTTGTTATGGTTATGTGTTGGTTACACTGTTAAAAGAGCTGTGAATAGAATTATTCTGTGTGAACCAAATAATCTGCAACCTAGATTTACCTTGTATTACGTAATCTCTCCTAGGGTGCGGAAACCTGGTTCCAACAGCCTCCCATACTACTTCGGGTGAGACCTTGGCCTGCGCGAGTAGGTCATTGCTGAAAGGGCCAATAATATAGGGTTTTGTTGGAAAACCTTAACCTCCGAACCTAGGTCAGGACCCCTCAAGCCAACACACATGCTATAAAATTCCAAGGCATGTTAGGCATGACAAGACAAGCCAACTGTTAAGGCATGCCAAGATGTGTTGGGTGCTAAGGTGTGGTACGAATGCATGCTAGGGAGTGTTAGGTCCAAGTCTTGGGAAACACAAGGGAGAAATAGTTTCAAATGCATGGAAATGAAGTGTCGACGAGTTTCAGGTTTGCTAAGGAGGGAGTGAAAAGGTATGTAATGCAGTTCCAAGGCATGCTAGAGTCTTAGGGAAGCATACCAAGATGTGTCAAGTGCCAGGGTGTGCCAATGCGTGCTAATGAGTGATAGGGAGTGATAGGGGAACACAAGGGAGTACTAGGTTAAAATGAATGGAAATTAATGAATAAGAGTGTGTGATAGGGAGTGCCAGCGAGTTCCAGGTGTGCTAAGGAGAGAGTGGAAAGGTGTGCTAGGCAACACTAAGTCATTCTAGAGTGCCAGGGTGGCATGCGACCAAGATGTGTTAGGTGCCAGGGTGTGCCAACATGTGCTAGGAAGTGTTAGGGAAACACAAGGGAGCACTAGGTAAAATTAGTGCATGGAAATGAAAAAATAATAGTTTGTGATAGGAAGTGTTAGTGAGTTCCAGGTGTGCTAAGGAGGGAGTGACAAGGTATGCTAGAGGTCAGGGAAACATGCCAATATGTGCCAGGTTATAAGGTGTGCCAATGCATGTCAGGGAGTATTATGGAGTGACAAGGAAAGCCAAGGGAGCACTAGTTTCAAATGAATGGAAATGAATAAGAGTGTGTGACAGGGAGTGTCATTGAGTTATAGGTGTGATCAGGAGGGAGTGACAAGGTCTGCTAGGTAGTTCCAAGGAATTTAAAATATGGCATGTAAAGATGTAAACTATGTTTCTTATGTTTTTTATGACCACAGTTGGATGTGATGAGCCTTGTCTTGGTAACTTGTTAAGTGGGATCAATTGAGATTGGACATGAGTTGTCTAAGATGAGTTACATGTAGTTCTTAGGTGAACAAGGCATATGTTGAATTTCCATGACACATGAGAATTTGGGTTTGGTATTAGAATATTTGATGAAAACACACTCAAGTGCCACAACACATCTTTTCACAACGAAATCTACACACACCAGGGAATCAACTAGTGCACATGAAAATTTTTAACTTTTTCAAACCGTTCTTCCTTAAATTAAAAACTATAATAGAATAGTCTAGAGCTCTTGTACCAGGGATGATGGCCCTTTACAATCACACTGATATAAGGAATACAAATAGGGCTTGGTGTTAGTCCTTTGACAACCGATATACCTTGAACAAGACAACACTTGACCCACTATTTGATGGTGGCCACACATAGCCATTTCAATCCATATGTCTTGAACACATCTGGCTGGTTCTATTGCCTCCCATTATGCAACTCCTCAATCTTCCTCTATCATTGAACTCAACTCCTTTATATTAATGAACTCACCAAAATCTTTCTATCTTTCCCTCATGGTTTCATCGCCTTCCGCCTTCCACTAAGAGGATTTTAACGCATATTCCCAACCATCGATCTCTGCGCGATCAACGGTTCTGACATATTTTCTTCCTCTGCTCTTCTTTAACCTTCTCTTAGCTGATCTCCACCGTTGGATGTTACCATCCAATGGCCATGCTCTCCCTGTGCCCTCTGAAGCAGTTTACCCAAAAAATGCAGGATTTTATAATATGGTTTTGTATTATGCAGGTGTTTGAATTTTTTCCCATCATATTAAAGAGAAAGCCAAAGGTTGAGAGTGACGATTCGCACGCCTTCGATTCATTAAAGGGAAACCATCCATGGGTTTAATTTCCACGTCTCGTCAATGCTTCATGAGGCATTGATGCCATACGCGCCCTGCGCAGCCTGCACATCAACAAGACACACATCAAGGCATTAAATAATTAAAAGAGTATCAGTGCCGAAGACAGAACACAACAGAACAAAAGATTGAAGACAATCTGGGGGATTACGGCTAATATTGATTATCAAAAGCCTAATCCTCCAAATTAAAATAGAATTAAAGGTAATTCAAAACATCTATCAGACAGAAAGGCCTCCACCACCACATCAGAGGCAAATTGATTCCTCCCAGCTACCACAAAGCCACCTGTGCCTCAAAGCATTCAAACAGAGGCCTAAGTTATTGATCAAAATCAGATATTTGCCTCAACGCAGCCGAAGAGTTAATTCTGCTAGGGGAATTTAATGTAAAAATATCAAGAAAGTTGTTTTCATGAAACATAGCCTCAAAAGTCAACAAAATCTCCCACCGAGCTTAATCTTAAGTGTAAAACAATTAATACAGATAGAACATCTGTAAACTTCTTCATCGAGCCCCTCAAGGGCTGAGAAGCCATTAAGACTGTATTAATTATCTTGGGAGATATTTTATTAGATCTCACCTCCTCATTCTTCTATAAATACTTCTGTAGAAGATGAGAATTTTTTGGTTGCTGGGTTGGTTGTTTGATTACTAGTTTTAATACTGAAACTCTCTGAAATAATACATAGTCTGTTGAAGTTGAAGAAGAAATTGAAGTCTTGGTAGCCCTGATGATGTTGTTGCGTGCTTGTTCTTGAGAAGGCTCTATCATTGGATCCATGAGCTTGGCTGTTGGTGAAGTATTCTGAATTGTTTAATGTTTTCCCCTGTTTTCATTCTGTTCCATAATCTCTTACTACAGTAGGATAGAAAGTATTAGGCTAAGAAATGACTCCTAGAAGCACCTTAGACCTGTTCATCCTTCAATGTTTTATGTTTTCTTCTGCTGAAGTATTTTAGAGTCTTTAATCTCTCTCTTTAGTCTTCATGCTTGTTTATTTCCTTAATAGTTTGAAACAGTTGGTTTCAGCATGATTTATGGTTCTCCCTGCTTGTCTGTTGCCACTTAAAGGCTGTTATTGAAGTCTCCCTTTGAAGTTCCTTTGTTTACATTGAGCCAAGGAGGTCTGTTCTGATCTTTCCCCTTGTCCTTGCTTGAATAGTTGGCTTAAAGGTCTTTATAGTTGTGGTCATAGATGTATTTAGGTGTTCCCTCTTCTATGACCATAATTATCAGTGAATATTTTATGTTTTCTAAGTCATTTGAAATAAAATCTTTGAGGAAATAGGGTGTTCCCTCAATCTTAGATTTCATTTTAAAAGTTGTTTTGAAGCCATTATTTGCTTAAAGTGTGATTTGTAGAATTCATGGTTAGCCCTGTCTATCAAATAGCCCTTTATTGTTCAAGTTGTGTTTTCAAATTCCCTTAGTTGAGAATTAACTTCTCTTTCCAAAATCATTGATGTCCATCTCATTCCAAAACCAAAGAATCCTGCGGCCAAGTTAGATTTGCCCTTTGATATCCCATATCCATTGATAAGTTTGTCATGACCTTGTTTTGACTCCATAGCCCAATGAAGCTGACATTTCCCCTTTCTATATATCTTTTCTAGACCTTTTAGGTTCTGTTGTATCAATTCCAACCCAACAAACAAACAAACACCTGCACTTAATAACTAGTATAAAAACCAATATCCAAAACACACAAGAGAAATCTTTGCTAAAATCAAATAATTTGAGAGATCCCTCTCTGAGAACAGGAGGACTAGATACTGGAACTCTAAAGATTGGTTCTGATGTTGCCTTGACTTTTGATTTTCCAAACTATCAAAACACGGGACACCAACATAATGGCGATCACGGTGGGACCATTGAGTTCATAGTTGTCTAGAAAGCTCTTATAAGCTCATTAGTCTTTAAAAAAACCATAGAAACTCAGAAAAACCCAAAAACATTTAGTTTGGCTTCACAATAAACATGGTGGTGGAACCATAAAACATTTTACCTTTACAAAAGCTAAAACTTTTCCACCTGGTGACTCCACTGGCCTCCAAAAGGCCTATTACCTTTCCAGTCCTTGTAGAATCCCTTGGGAATGCATTGAGCAAACCCAATCATGTTGTTGGTGGACAAAAAGTTCAAAATCTTCCACCTGGCGACTCCATAATCCCAAAAGACCTAATGACTCCATTGGTAAAGGATTTTGAACTGGTTAGAAAGATACAGTGACCTCTTATTACAAACATGGATCCAAGTATGGAGAGAGAAGCTAAACTAAACACATTATTGAACCTAATTGGGAAAATAGTGTACATACTGGATAAAATATTGGAAAGGCATGAGGATGATATAGATGTTGATTATTGAGAGCAACCTATGTTTTTCCCAGATCAAACACAAACTCAACCATTACAAGACCCAGACAATGAGCAATACATAGATGATGATCAAGACTTTATTCAAGAAGGTGAGCAAGAGTATAGAGAAAAAAATAAAGAGAAACTACTAATCATGATGGAAAAAATGGTGTACATGCTTGGGAAGAGAATTGAAGGGTATGAGGCTAATTCAAATGGTGATGATCTAGAGCAACTCATGCTTCTTTCAAATCAAGAACAAACCCAACCATTACAAGATATATTTGATGAACAAGAAAGAAATGAAGAAGGTTGTCAGGAAACTCTTGATTGCCTACCTATTTCTTGTACTATGCTATTAAGAGAACTTCATGATCAAATTGAAAATACTTATAGTAAGCAGTGCCCTGAGGAAAACATAAGCCATCTTGAACTCACAAAATCTGAAATAGGAGAAGAGACAACACAACCAGAGTCTCTGCCTTTATTTCATGACTCATTTCAGATTATTAAAGAAGAATGGCATCCTGAAAATATACTAGAAACAACTCATGAACCTTATAGTCAAAATGACTGCCACGAAAATCATGAGGAGTTGTTTGAAATTGAGATAGATCAGGAAAAGGAAGAGAATCCTCAAAATTCCCCTGCAAGCACAAGTAATGATTCCCTAGAAGAGGCTCAAGAAGACATCCAGCCTCAAAACCAGTTAACACAAGAGGGAGAGGTCGGTTGTTCTTCTGTCCAAAGCAAAGAGAAAATTCCTTCCCTTTTTACAGAGGAAGAAATTGATCAGATATTAAATAAATAGCCAGCCCTCAATTCTTTATTAAAACAAAACACTTCTGCTCATTTACCTACTAAATCTTGTTGTCTTGAAACAGAAAATAAACTTGTAGATCAGCTAAAAGAACAAACTGATAACCCAATATGCTTGATTGGTGAAATTGTTTATACTAATGGTTTTTCAACTTCTGATCAATCTAATGATGATGATGAGCTCCAAACGGAAACTAATCATGCAGGGAAACCAGCAGTCGATTGGTGTCATGAATTTCATTATAATCAGCTTGAAAGCAACAATCAGCCAATCCAATCCATTAGAAATAGCTTTCACATAATTTGGAATCAACAATCTATTAGTTGTAAGTTTGAGATTAAAAAGGAAGAGGAATTTCTTGAGCAGGATGAAATCAAGGAGCCTTCTCTTGAAAAAGAGGAAGAAATTGAACATACCCCTGCTCAAGAATATAATAACCTCCTAATAGAGTATAGTCCACTAAACCAGAGCTTACCAGGGCTATAAGAGGACAACAATGCCAAATATGATGAGTCCTCCAGTTCAGATGATGAGGAAGAAGAGGGAGAGAAACAGATAGAATATTGTCCTACTGAGGATATACCATCTTCTCAAGAAGAATATTTTTCCTTTTCTGCTAAGAATGATGATGCTTCCAAGCAACTCTCTGAAGATATACTCCTCAAAGCTGAAGCCTTCTCAAGAAGAATATTTTTCCTTTTCTGCTAAGAATGATGATGCTTCCAAGCAACTCTCTGAAGATATACTCCTCAAAGCTGAAGCCTTGAAAGCAGAAAATCTACCAGACATGGAGGGCCAAAAAGAAAATAATCTTCATCTTTTATTTGTTGATCCTATGGAAGAGTGTGTGGAAATCTCAACTGGCTCAAATTATCAAGCAGTGATCCTTTGCAAGAGCTAGAGACATGAAAATCACACCAATTACAAGAAAAAGCACATTGGTGAGGGTCATGCTTGTGACGGACCTTTAAGGTCCGTCACCAATGTCACATATGGTGACGGTCATTAAAAAACCGTCACTGTAAGTGTATATAGTGATGGTCCTTTATGGTCCATCACCAAAGACATTTTCAATGACACTTTTGGTGAGGGTCGTTAAAGGCCCATCACTAATTCTCTCTTTGGTGACACTTCTAGTGACGAACTTTTAATGACCCTCACCAATGCTCTTTTTGTTACTTTTGGTGACGGTCAAAAAATGTCCGTCATCATTGATAATTAAAAAACCGTCACTATAAGTGTATATAGTGATGGTCCTTTATGGTCCGTCACCAAAGACATATTCATTGAGACTTTTGGTGAGGGTCGTTAGAGGCCCATCACTAATTCTCTCTTTGGTGACACTTCTAGTGACGAACTTTTAATGACCCTCACCAATACACTTTTTGTTACTTTTGGTGACGGTCAAAAAATGCCCGTCATCATTGATCATTCCAATGAGTTTTTGATGATGCTATGTGCCTGTTAATATATTTTTTGTCAAAAGTTAACGATTTAATACCATTATTGTGGAATATTTTTTATAATATGTCCAAGGCCATAGTGGTTCGGGTCAGTCAATTTTTTTAGAAGTAATTAGTGTTTATCATTTCCCTCAAGTAATGACAAGTCGAATAGAGATTTCCTATGAGTCAACACATGATTCATATATATTAAGTTTATTATCTAGCGAATTCCATTTAGATAAAGTTCCACTATTGTGTGTAGGAAATATATTATTTAATACATAATCAAGCTTTGACATTTCTATTAATGAGAAAGACCTAACGATCCTCACCAATCTGGGCACGCCTTAAATTAATGATTTGGCACACACTAACATTTCTTAGCACCCCACATGTATTGGAACATCTTTATACCTAGAACATCTCGTGATGACACTCACGCCCATGCACATGGCGGCATGAGCTAGCACAACATGGAACTCTCCTAGCATGTGTTGGCATGCTGCATATAGTCCCTAGAATTCCCTAGAACACCTTAGTTGAATGCATTGACATACATTAGCACTTGGCACACAATGCCACTTGGCATGTATTGGGACCTATTATTAGTGTGCCTAGCATGTCCCTTTTCAAAAAGATAAAGTCTTGACTTATTAACCCTCTTATTGGTTCTTCTTTTTGTTGCCTTGACACATATTGACATACCCTGGCACCCTGCACCACATCCTTAGCACCTACCATGTATTGGCATATCTTGGCACTATTAATTGGCATGTGATATAATTAGCACACCCTAGAACTCCCAAGCACACTTTGGGAATTCTTGACATGACTTGATATTCCCTAACATGCCTACCAATGCTTAGCATACCTTGTCAGTCCCTCCTTGGCATGACAACTAACACTCATTAACACTAGTCTCTGGCACACGTTCCTCATATTCATTAACTTCCATGAATATTTGCCTAGTGCTCCTTTAATGTTTTTTCCTAGTAATCCTTAACACTCATCAACATGCATTATCACTCTCTAGCACACCTTAGCACTCTTCAACATTCCTTCCACTTCATAACATGCATAACACTAGTCCCTGACACATATTGGCACTTGGAAAGTCTTAGCATGTATGGAATACGTTGAGATGCCTTGGTATGATTTGGCATGGTTCAATATTAAATTTATTTGTGATTATCAATTGTTGGAAAGTAGATGAGAAGAAACAAAGGAATACTTGGCACTTAGAATGCACTAAGACTTTGCACTTGGCACCTAGTGTTGGTGTGCCTAGCATGCCCCTCTTGGAAAAGGTAAATTGATGACTTATTAACCTCTTATGTGTGCATTTCCTTGTAGTTTAAATTTTTTCTCCCTTTGTTGTCTCGACAGTCCCTGACACGCATTGACACACCCTTGCACATCTTGGCATGCCTTATCACTTGGCACATCTTAGCATGTTTGACATGTATTCCCACTATCTGGCACATCAAGGAGGTGAAGAGAGATGTAGTCCTAAAGTAGGTCGAGTACGAGGGAGAGTAAGGGTTGCTAAAGGGAGGTCATGATCATCCTCCAAGAGCAAGATCATCATGTGAGGGTTCAGAAGAATGTTGCATACCTTAAGGGTTGGTTTGCGCTAGGAAGTAGGATGGCATATTGCTGGTTCTCTTCTGGCAGATCAAGCTTAAGAGAGGTTTCTCATGAGAATCTGGGCATGTGATTTCAATGGTGTCTTTGTGCGAAAGCTGCATCAAATTCTGAAATGTTGAATTTGCAACAAGAAACAGTGAGATTGGAAACCAAAAAGGACAAAAAAAAAATGCACCCACACTAGTGAGGAATTTTGATGCACCAGGAGTGAGGAATGTGGGGCGTCTAATTTATTTTTCCCTTAAATAAATTGGACAATAAATTGTAATTTCATCTCATAACAACTTGTGTCAATTAATTAAGTCATGATGACCGAGTTAGCTCAAGAAATTCAAGTTATTGAGGGTCTAAGATGAGGCATCTAGAGGGATTCTAATATTTTTGAGGTCCAGTTGAAGTTGATGCATTAGTGGAGTGCAAGTGTAATTAACTCGATTAAATGAGTTAAAATCAGTTTAACTAGTTATAACTGAGTGATGAGCTAGTGAGAGGTCCAGTGAATTAAATTAGATTTAATTCACAATGAGTGATCAATCATATAACTGATAATTTGCTATTAATAGTTGCATGCATATTAGTTTCGAGGAATACCCATTTGAGACAGAGGTTAAAGGGAACATAACTATCAGTTGTATTCAGAGAAAAATTCCCATGTGCAATTATAAATTCATTGGGATGCCATGATGGATTGCACAATCAAGGAAGACTGATTTTCCTAATCAATAAGGATTTAATTCCCTAGGAATTGCATGAGCAAGGTAGACTGAAGTAAGGATGAGAATTGGCTAAGTACTAGACCGAGTTTGCCTAGATCAACGGGAGACAATTGACATAGTGCTGGAGAATCTCATGAGAGATTAAGCATTAATGTATTGTTTCAAGATTACTTGACTTCATACACAATAGAGATAGAGGGGTTTTGAGCAGTTTCTTTCCCCAAATACATCATGTTGTTGTGCGATTGATAATTTATTTCTCTTACTTATATGTGATTGTGCGATCGTGTTTTTTTTCCGCAAATTGTAGGAAGGATTCAATATCTTGTTTTAGTAGATTACAAGATTAGATTGAATCTCGTTGGTTATATTTTCTACATGGTATCAGAGCAGGATTTTTTTCGGCGGTGAGTTTGCAGAGAATATTTGAATATTTTGGTGTAAGATTTAAAAAAAAAAAAAGAATATTTGGATTCCTCGCGAAAATCTACCCAAATGGGAAAAAAAAATCGGTTGAATAGGAGCTCGGATGAGGGAGATGTCATCGATTTAAGATCAACTCCTTTTTAGAAACTTTTTGTAACGTCGGGACAATTACACTATGCGCGATTCAAGAACCTATATGTAATTGAGGTACCAGATGCATGCAAAGCTTTGAGGAGAAAGGCAGAATTTAGAGACTTGGTGGTTTAGAGGGAGCATAAATTACCTCTTAACATGCATCCTCATGAGAAGAAGTCTCAGAAGGTTGTGGAGTAGCTGCCACAATTGGAGAAGAAGAGAGGAGACTAAGTGACAGCGTCCACTCAAGCAGAGACCTCCATGAGGGGGAAATTTCAAGCCAGATGGGAAGAGGGAGCATCCATACTTTGAGGTGTAAGGTGGGGTGATGTGTAGACATAATCCCAAGATAAGAAATTTTGGCAAGGTCCATTGAGATGGCGTGTCTCATGGATCGAACCTGGCTACGAGGAGCCTACAGTACAATAATAGTAGGAAGGATTAGTTAGATTGATGTAGTCAGATGTCAGCAAGATAGAAATTAGAGTGACAGATGTTAAATACTGGATTACAAATCAGAGTTATAAATAGCTCAAAGGGCACAAATGCAGATGTCAGCAGCAGCGCAGAGAATCCAGTACTATACAAGTGTAGTAGCTAGCAGTAGTCAGAAGACTCTGATGACAGATGCATTATACTGAGTAAGTTGTTCGGAGGCTATTTAGTTTCAGGATTTGCAGGTGCAAACAACACTAGAGAAGTGTAGCATGCAAAACATTCTAAAGGTACCGAATGGGGATATATTGAATTCCTTTCTTGCTGAGAGGGAGTGTTGAAATTTGCAACAAGAAACAATGAAATTGGCAACTAGAAAGGACGAAAAAAATGCACCCACACTAGTGAGGAATTTTGATGTACCAGGAGTGAGGAATGTGAGGCGTCTAATTTTTTTTTCACTTAAATAAATTGGACAATAAATTGTAATTTCATCTCATAACAACTTGTGCAGTTAACTAATTCATGATGATTGAGTTAGCTCAGTAAATTCAATTTAAGGTGATCGAGGTGGATATTGGTGGCCACCCACCTATTCCACTTGGGCCCTCACCATTGTCTCTTTCAGTTTTCCAGTTTCCTTAATTATAGCACAATTTACTATTTTTGTCAGTTTTTTCAAGTCCTGAACTTCCGGAGCCGTTTTGAGGCCCCAAACGACTTTTTTTGGGCATGAAAGGTTTGGCGATTTCTTAGAAATTGCATTAGCAGTTGTAGTCCTCGGAGAGATCTTTCTAATGAGGTATCATGTGCGTCAAACGAATATCATATGACCAAGTTACGACCCCAAAAATTTGGCTGCCCAACTAACCCCAACGGGGCCCATAAACTCTTGGTGTTACATCTCCTCGGGTTAGGGTTTTGGTTGTTTAGGTTTTTATCTTATTTTTAAAAAATAAAAAAGACCCTTAATCCTTATTGTAACACAGTTAAGAGGAACATAACTATCAGTTGTATTTATAGAAAATTTCCCATGTGCAATTATAAAGTCATTGGGATGCCATGATGGATTGCACAATCAAGGAATGTCGATTTTCCTAACTAATATGGAGATAATTCTATGGGAATTGCGTGAGCAAGGTAGGCTGAGAATTGACTAAGTATTAGACCGATTTTTCCTAGATCAACAGGAGACAATTGGCAGAGTGCTGGAGAATATCAAGAGAGATTAAGCATTGTATTGTTTCATGATTCCTTGACTTAATACAAAATAGAGATAGAGGTTTTTGAGCAGTTACTTCCCCAGATACATCTAGTGTTGTGCGATTGATAACTTGTTTCTCTTACTTATATGTGATTGTGCGATCGTGTTTTGTTTCCACAAATTGTAGGAAGGATTCAGTATCTTGTTTTAGTATATTACAAGAATAGATTGAATCTCGTTGGTTAGATTTTCTACATGAAATAGAAGAGAGGGTTGATACCATCTTGCCTTGTGGTGGTTAGTAGGCGGCAAGATCTGTGATAAAGAATAACATAAATGGAGGAGGGCTTGCATTGTAATTTAGAGCCATAACAGAAGTCGACGCAGGCGTAATATTGACTGATTTAACCCTAGTTTGAGGGTCGACATTGAGATCTGAAGTTCATGTCAAGATTCTATCAAAGAAATGCCCAGAATCTATGGATCCATATGAGCTAGGTCGAGTCCCTTATGGAGGTAAGAGTCGTGTTTTTTCTATGTGTGGATAGGGTTTGTTCTACAAAAATTAGAAGTACATAAGTATAATGCCCTAGTTAGGACAATTTCCTAGCATGTTTAGTTCATAAGGTATGCCCTTAAGACTGTGACAAATTTGTGTAGAAGAACACGGGTTGTGACCCTTAAAGCGAGGTTTATTTCTGCAATAAAGACCGCAGATCTAGAAGATGGTTTGCAGATTCAGTATGTGTGGAGAGAATAGATCCAAAGGAGGGTGGAACCTGAGCAGAAGATTGCGTGTGCAGAAGAAATGTGCCATATGAAGAATGGATTGACATGCAGAGGAGTTGATTTTGGTGGAATTTCCATAGAGTTTTAAAGAAATATTTGAAGAAACCTATAAAAAATTAGTAAAATGACTGTTAGTGGCTAATTTTTAACCCTAGTTCAGTCATCTACAAATTGTTAGAAGTATGATAAGAGGAGTAGTTCATATTTGTTCATACATTGGAAAAAAAAGATCAAATTTTTGATACACAAGAACAGTGATCTTGAGAGGACTCAAACCATTGTTAGGTGGCAGATTTGAAGAGCCCTAGATGAAGGCAATATTGTGGGCCCTAGATCAGTAAAAAGAATTGACTGTGGTTGGGCAGATTGATGCTAGTCCAAGTACAGTTGGAGGGTTGTTAGGTTACTATCAAAGAAGACCCCTGACTCTTATTCTGGTGAAGGACAATAAAATTGGTAGAAGGGTAGGTGTATAGGGCCTAAGGATGTGCAAACTTTGAAGGAATAAAGTAATAGTCAAGTGGGCCAACCAACTAGCCCTAGTTCACTATATTGTAGAGGATTGATTCAAAGAGAAGAAGGGCAGCCTCCATAGCCCTGGACTTCTCATCTTGGAGCTATAATATGGAAAAAGTGGGCTTACCAAAGAGTTGTTCGCAAATGGAATTGTGAAGAACTTGTTACCACTCAAACTAGTAGTGAACCTAAAAGGGGTTCCTAAGAGGGCAACTGCTAGGAGAAGGGAAACGATGGAGGCTTAGCCCATTGTCACCACAGCTAAGGCTCCTTTCTCTTCACGGAATTTCACCGATGGGTGGACTCCCAGTAGTTTAGGAAGTCACTTGTAGCATATAGGTCAATGAACAAGTGGGAAGTGACCCTTGAAACCCTTTCCCTAAGATAAAATAAAGAGTGGGACTTGTTTTCCTTTTAAGCAAGTCAATTTATCTTCTAGGGAGAGAGGAGGGGGATTGAAGGGTTGAGGGAGAAGAAAAATACTTATGAAGGAAGTTCTTAATCCCTAAAATCCTTTGGGAACTTGGATTCCCAAATGGTCCTTGATGAAAGGCCTTTGACACCGAATGGGACCACACGAGGCCAAGTGGACCCAGCCCAGGTTCAGGGATGGAATTTAGCAAGCAATGATGTTCCTATCCTGGACAAGGTGAGGGGAAAGGATCAAACAACAATTTTTACTTCAATAGGTCAAATTGATCCTACTAGGTTCTATCCTTGGGACCACCTAGGCAAAACTTGACCCTAGAGCTAGGGCTTGAGGAATCCAGAGATTCCACTGTCGGAATTGGCCCAAGTTCTGAGGAGAGTGAGGGCACCCAACAACGCAGTTGCCTCTAGGAGACAGAAGTTTTCCTCTAGCTAGATTCCTGGGAAATTTTTTCCCTAGGTGACCTAATGGGGCTAGACCTAGGGAATGTGAAAATTTCTTAATCTAAGAAACCCTACCGCAGTATCTTGATTTACATCTCCTACTTGAATTAAGTTACAAGTTAATTTATGAAATATTTAATAAATTAGCGAAGTAAATAGTAAATACAACTAGCAACCTACGCATACAGATCAAATATTGAATAACATGCTCATTGACAAAGTGGCAGATGGATTTTCTGGACAACTATCCCTGGAAAAAACCCAATGCAGGAAAACTGGTGCAGCTAGCTCTAGAGGGTTTTCATTATTATGCAGAATCTAAGTACAACAATCCTGGGCACCAAAACTAATTCACCCAATAGAGAAATAAAAATGGCAGTAATACGCTGCTATGAATCCTTCTACGTCAGCTTGAATGGCCTATGTCAACCTCTGCGTTGCTCAGTAAGGGTCTACATTACACCTGAAGGGCTTACACTGCCCCTGCGCTGCCCTGATTGGGCCTACGTCAGCCCTGCATGGCTCCTGCTGCCTCTGCGCTGCCCTTGCTGGGCTTTGGCTGGACTGAGTGGCTCCTGCTGCCCTTGTTGCTCTAGCTGGCTGGAATGCTTATGCAAAAAAAGCATAGGTAAGAAAGAAGTCACTGGCCAAAGGTAACGCATAACAGTGAGAAAAATTGAAGAAATTAAATGAATATAGATCAATGTCCACAAATAATTGAAATAGCTCAATGGGACTAGAGAGTAAAAGCTTTGACAACAACAATAAGTGCCTATAGCATCAACTAAGAGAATAGAGGAGACTAGTTCATGAGGTTAAAATTTTGTATAATTGTTGGCACAAGAAAACTGTAGAATTTTTAGAGTAAATCTTTGCAGGTACCATTAGTTGGTGATCATCGATAATCATTTCATTTCATCAAATACCCTAATGAATGGGCCTTACAAGCTATTTCAGTAGACAAATTCCATAGAAGCTATGTGATGGAAAAATATTCACACTATATTGAAGAAAACACCTACCAAATAAGGATGACATTTCAAATGGGGCAAGAAACAATAGAGAGATAGACATCGAAAAATTTAAAATGCTAGGGCAACAGGAAAGCAACTAAGTAGCATGGTACAAAGCACAACAAAGAAAATTATAAAAATGGAAAAACCTACAAATTAGCACCCATCCAAACATCACCACAATTTTTTCTTTAACCCTAGTTAGGACAATTTCCTAGCATGTTTAGTTCATAAGGTATGCCCTTAAGACTGTGACAAATTTACGTAGAAGAAGAACGGTTGTGACCCTTAGAGCGAGGTTTATTTTTGAAATATAGATCGCAGATATGGAAGATGGTTTGCAGATTCAGTATGTGTGGAGATAGAAGATCCAAAGGAGGGTGGAACCTAAGCATAAGATTGAGCATGCAGAATAAATGTGCCATATGAAGAATGGATTGACATGCAGAGGAGTTGATTTTGGTGGAATATACAGAGAGTTTTAGACAAAGATCTAAAGCAACCTATACAAAATTAGTCAATGGACTGTTAGTGGCTAATTTATGACCCTAGTTCAGTCATCTACAGATTGTTAGAAGGATGATGAGAGGAGTAGTTTAGATTTTTTCATAGATTGTACAACAAAGATCAAATTGTCGATACACAAGAACAATGATTTTGAGAGGACTCAAACCATTGTTAACTGGAAGATTTGAAGATCCGTAGATGAAGATAATATTGTGGGCCCTAGATCAGTAAAAATAATTTACTGTGGTTGGGTAGATTTATGGTAGTCCAAGTACAGTTGGAGGGTTGTTAGGTTACTATCAAAGAAGAGGCCTAACTCTTGTACTTGTGAAGGACAACAAGATTGGTAGAAGGGCAGGTGTATAGGGCCTAAGGATGTGCAGACTTTGAAGGACTAAAGTAGCAGTCAAGTGGGCCAGCCAACTAGCCCTAGCCCTAGAAACCATTTCCTAGCATGGTTTCCTAGCGCTTCCTAGCATGTATTGGCACACCTTGCAGCCAACTAGCCCTAGCCCTAGTTCACTAGCCCTAGAAACCATTTCCCTAAGATATAATAAAGAGTGGGACTTCCTTGCCTTTTAAGCAAGGGACTTGATCTTATAGGGAGAGAGGAGGGGGATTGAAGGGTTGAGGGAGAAGAATACGACTTATGAAGGAAGTTCTCAATCCATAAAATGATTTGGGAACTTGGATTCCCAAATGGTCCTTGATGAAAGGCCTTTGACACCAAATGGGACCACACGGGGCCAAGTGGACCCAACCAAGGTTCAGGGATGGAATTTAGCAACCAATGATGTTCCTATCTTGGACAATGTGAGGGGAAAGGATCAAGCAAGAGTTTTTACTTCGATGGGTCAAATTGATCCTACTAGGTTCTAGCCTTGGGAACACCTAGGCAAAACTTGATCCTAGAGATAGGGCTTGAGGTATCTGGAGATTCCACCGTCATAATTGGCCCAAATTTTGAGGAGAGTGAGGGGACCCATCAAGGCAGTTGCCTCTAGGAGATCAAAGTTTTCCTCTGGCTAGATTTATGGGAAATTGATGCCCTAGGTGACATAATGGGGCTAGACCTAGGGAAAAATGGAAAATTGTGAAAAAATGGGGGGAAATCATCACCATTTTTGAGGTACTAGTGCCTAATTCACTTGGGGATATGGAGTCAGGGATGATAATAAGCAAGAATTTGGTTTCTTGATCAAGGAGGCCCAGAAAGTCAACTTCGTCCAATGTTAGAGGAATACGAAAAGTGACCTTCAAGAATTTATACTTCATACAAATGGTGCAATATTATTGAGATACAATGGTCTCAAAGACATTTCATTCATCTAATAATGGTCCATACATTAAATAAGCTAAATAGACACATAATTCCACATTTCCATCATGCAACAATTAGCCCTAGTTATAGTGAATTCAATAGCATGCAACAACAAGAAGAATAGAGTTAAATTATCACTCACAATGTTAGAGAGTATATCCAACTAGCTTCACATTTGAAAAAACAAAGCTCCAACATAAAAATAGCCCAAATCCATACATCAAAATGCATCCATCGTCCAAAATAGTCCTCCAAGGAAAAATGTGAAGTTATCTAAAGATAGAGAGACCCCAAGTCAAGTGATGATACAAATGAATCCAACTAAATCCTATCTATACACTGATTAGGATTTGATCATTGATAGAGGAAAATTGAGGAGTTGCATAATGGGAGGCAAGAGGACCTACCAGATGTGATGTTCAGGACATGTGGATTGAAAGGGCTATGTGTGGCCACCATCAAAAAGTGGTTAAAGTGTTGTCTTGTTCGAGGTAGATTGGTTATCAAAACACTAACAACAAGCCCTAGTTGTATTCCTTATATCAGTGTGACTATGAAGGGTCATGATCCGTGGTACAAGAGCTCTAGCCTATTCTGTTATAGTTCTTATTTAACAAAGAATGGTTTGAAAAACTTAAAAATTGTCATGTGCACTGGTTGATTCCCTAATGTGTGTTGATTTCATTGTGCAAAGTATATGTGTTGTGGCACTTGAGCGTGTTTGCATCAAATATTCTAAGACCAAAAACAAATTCTCGTATGTCATTGAAATTCAACGTATACTTTATTCACCTAAAAACTACATGTAACTCATCTTAGGCTACTCATGTCCAATCTCAACTCATCCCACTTAACAAGTTATCAAGACAAGGCTTATCACATCCAACTGTGGTTGTAAAAAAACTAAGCAACACAGTTTATATATTGACATACCATAGCACCTGGCATCTCTTAAATGCCTTGGCACTATGTGGCATGTGTTAGCATCCCCTACATTCCTTGGCATGCTTTTACACACCCTAGCACTTCCTGACATGCCTTGGTAGTTTAGCATACCTTGGCACTGCCTAGCATATAACCTTGTCACTCCCTCCTTAACACACCTATAACTCATTGACACTCCTTTTCACACACTCTTATTCATTCATTTCCATGCATTTGAAACTAGTGCTCCCTTGTTTTTCATTGGCACTCCATAACACTCTTTGACATGCATTGGCACAACCTAGCACCTGGCACATCTTGGCATGTTTCCATGGCCTCTAGCATGCCTTAGCACTGCCCAGCATACTTTTTCACTCCCTCCTTAGCACACTTGGAACTTATTGACACTTCCTGTCACAATATTTTAACGTTCATTTGCATGCATTATTTTCACCTAGTGCTCACTTGTGGGTCCCTAGCGCTTCCTAGCATGTGTTGGCACACCCTGGCACTTGGCACATCTTGGCCGCATGCCACTCTGGCACATTAGCATGACTTAATGCTGCCTAGCATACCATGTCACTCCCTCCTTAACACACCTGAGACTCGCTGACACCCCCTGTCACACACTCTTATTCATTCATTTCCAGGCATTTTGACATAGTGCTCCCTTGTGTTTCTTGGCACTGACTAACACTAAACACACATTGGCACTTGACACATCTTGGTATGCTTCCCTAGCACTCTAGCATACCTTGGAACTATCTAGCATATCTTGTCACTCCCTCCTTATCACTTGCCATGTCTTGGTGTGCCTAACATGCCTTAATGGAACCATCTAACATGTGTTAGCACTTATTGAAATTCCTTGGCACACCTTGGCACTCCCTAATTGTCATGCCCTTATAGATAGCCTTACTTTTTTGTGACTTGGGTACCCAACCAAGTTATTGAAACAATAGTGTTGTGCCTAACCCAAAGTCTCGACTGCTTTGTCTAGCCCATTACTGCAATCGTAGGCTTTCCTCCTACAAGTCCTATTTTAAAATTATCCTAACACACTTCATCCTTGAGACACCTAGAAGTCACTGATACTCCTTGGCACACACTCTTATTCATTCATTTCCATGCATTTTGACCTAGTTCTTCCTTGTGATGCCATGACACTCCCCAACACTCCTCGACATGCTTTGAAACTATCTAGAATTTTTTAGCACACCTTCTCATTCCATGGCATGCCCTATCATTCCTTATTTATCATGCCCTCGCAACTACCCTTATTTTTTTGCAACTTGGGAACCCAACCAAATCCTGCTTCGACTACAATAGCTTGACCAAGTTACAGTTACTACAACTATACTATTCCTTGTTCACTTAAGAACTTCCTATAACTCATCTTAGGATACTCATGCCGAATCTCAAATCAAACAACTTAATAAGTTACGAAGACAAGGCTCACATCCATTCATGGTCGTAAAACAACTAAGCAACATATTTTACATCTTGACATTCCATAACACCTAGCACGTCTAACAATCCCTTGGCACTATGTGGCACCTGTTAGAATCCCCTGAATTCCTTGGCATGCTTTGGTACTCCCTAGCGCATCCTACCATGCCTTGACACCTAACACACCTAGAAGTCACTGACGCAAAACTTCAAGCCCTTGAACTTCAAGATAACCCAATATTTACAATTGTTTACAATAATAAGTCCAGTATGCATACTTCTCCTCTTAGAGTTGGGCAGAGAGGGAGAATACTTCATTTATGTCAACCTTGTAAATGAACAACCTTACCTACTCATTGGTTGGACTCTCCACCACTAGTTGAAGAAGTATATGTGCCATGAATCAAAGATGATATCATAACATGAGTTATCGACAATTGAACATAATTGTCATGGATATCATGGACAATATACGGTGAGAATTTTTGAAACTTAGGAAACATTTTCTCATACTCTACTTAATCTATGGGTGGTAGGGCTTCAATTTTTTCCATTTACTAGGAAATCTCACCCTAAAAGTCAACCATTGAAGAATAAATCCTATGCTAAATCACACCTACCTTCTTATTTTTAAGATCTTCGTGAGAACTCACCTATGACCCTTAAAGTCAGTGCCCTATAGCAACTCAAATGGTGTAATGCCCTTTAGCAACTCAAATGGTGGAATGGAAGGCGTTTCAATAAGAGGTAAACTCCTTTATCCTTCACCTTTGTCAAGACCTCTAGAGACACCTCAACCTATACACCACCTTCGACTCAACATGAAATTTTGTTTTTTTCTACTTCCTTTACATACCCTCCCTTCAAGGGCATACTCATAAGAAGAGCTCATGGTTGAAATATTACGACAACAAAATGGGGCACACTATCTCTTTATAAGGTTTTAAGGGAGGGGTATTGGAAAATAACCATCGCATCCCCTACAACCCTTAAGACCTTCTCAACACATAAATGAAACGATAGACTAATAGCTAGACCCAAAGATAGATCTCAATGTTTAAGGCAAAACCCAAATAGAAAGAATCACACCATGGATTAAACATTGGCATTGATTTTTGGTAAAATTAAGGACCTCCTTTCAAGATCATGACCTTGCTTTTATCATTTTCAAATCAAAGGTTTAAAACCCACATTAAAAATGGGAGATTTGCACCTTAGAATTTGCAACCTTTACCCAAGACGAATCTATCTAATGGACTAGCTTGGATATGTCAGGTCTTGGATTTCTCGAGTACCCAATCAATGTTTTTGAGGCTAACTCCATAGCTCCAACGAAATTTAATACTATTGAAGAGGCAACTTGAAAAATATCTCTAATAGGAGACATTTTTCCTTCCTTTTGATTGATTTACAATAAACCTTAGTGCCTCTCCTTTCTTATCTTCCTCTTCCATTCTCCAAAAAAAATCATTAATATTATATCATAAACACTTTATATAGGTAAGCATTGCAATCATTTTCCTCAACTCACGAGGCACCTTTACACCTCAACCATGCAAGTGGACCTAAGTCCATGGTACAACCCATCATACTCTGAGAGGGTTCTAATTATCTCCTCAAAACTAGGGCATAACACATCTTACAATGCCAAATGGTTAAGACATCTCAAACTTGTGGGTTTTTTTCCTTCATGAAACATTATATAGCTATTGCTCATCAAACACAATGCACTAACATCGCTAACGCACACTAAAAGTACAAGATACCCGTAAGATGTGTCCTACACCCTTGCACCTCCCCGACACTCCATGAAAAATCTACTCCAATGGTCACCTTCTAAGTTCCAATAACTCCTTTTGCAACATGACAAAACCACCTATATATGTTGCAACAACCTTGCCAACTTCTTTAGTGGGTTCCACATATATTTCACATTTCTTCTTTGTCTTGCAAAGTGGTAGTGCCAAGGAGAGGGTATCAACTTCGATCAAAGAATGTTCAATTAATACCACTACTAAGTTTTCTTCGTGCAACTTGTCAAATATCTTAAGTTTGCTTCAAAACTTCTCATGGTGCTTAACTTGCTTTTCTACACCTCTAAGTGAGACTACAACCCCCAAAACTTCTCTAAGTATTCCACCTCTTCAACCCTTGTTAGAGTCTTCTTAGACGTGCACTCATGCCTCAAGAAGAACACAACACTAGCATACCAAATGTACATGCTCGTTCCATCTTTTAATGCCTTGCTAAAACCACATTATCACACTCCCTAAAATGAAATGTTCACATCTTAAGACAAAACACATATTTTACTTATGACAACCTAAACTATGAAAGTGACTTCGAGATGACTCTATTTTCTCAAGATGAAAACATAGGCTCTTACAACCCCATTCACACAACCATTTGAATATATTTAACCTAAAGAAGAATATACAACCTACTCCTTCCAAATTTGTCATATGACATTTAAGAGACTAACACTTTTTAACTATTAAACCCACTTACCATAAACGCTCTTTTGTTAGCACCCACCCAATATTAAAAAAAATAAAAAAATAAAAATAAAAATAAACAAATAAAAATAAAAATAAACAAATAAATTTTCAATACAACTAAGTTAAAAATACTTTCACATTAAAATTCCAAAACTACAACATTCCTATCCTAACAAATTTAATAATAAAATCAGTACATAAAATAAATAATCTTAAAAATATATTATTATTATTATAATAAATATGTCAAAATATAACAAAAAAATTCTTTCATCACAACCAAAAATATACAATAAATGCTTTCAACGACTATTAAAAAAACTTTGGAAATAAAATTATGGGATTTTTGTTTTTGTTTTTTTGGATGATTAACAAAACCCGTGGCAACCCAAATGTTCCGAAGGGCAAGAAGTAGTATGTTTTTTCGGTTTTTACAGGGCGGGAACGAAAACATTCTCAAATTATTTAAATAGAATCTTTTCCCTTTGCACAGGGGCGGGAGCGAAAACCATATTGAAGAGAGTTGGGATTTGGGGTTTTACCAGGGCAGACCGAATATCCGATCTCGAACCCCACTATTGGATCTTCAGTCCATTAACGGTTGATGGTGCTACATTTGTTCACTACTTTTCCACAATTTTTAGTGTTCCACAGAGAGTACACACATGTATCTGGTTCTACTATTTTTTTCGCATCCATGCTTGTATGTTTCGGCTTAATCTCTGTGCTGCATTTTGTTACTATTTGCAGGGATGACGTTGGCTTCTGATGAGTTGGGGAGGCCATTTTTCATAATAAAGAAGCAAGAATAGAAGACCCAAATGAGAGGTTTAGATGAAGGCCAGCATTGCGGCCAACAGAGTTGCTGTGAGAATCCTCTGCACCTCACTCAGCCTCAAGGGAATATAAAAGATGCTTTAGAGACCCCGAAAATGTCACCATCAGTAAGCTTCTGTTTCATTTATTTATTCTCTATTTTTAGATCGGTGAAACCTCTTAAATTATGAAAATAAGTAGAATTTAATTTTAAAAAGTATGATTCATATTAGAAATTACTTAATTTTTTTTTAGATATTCTGCAAAGAGTGAAATAAGCCAATACTCCGCAATCATTTTACTCTTTCTTACAAACTGCGAGGCCCAATTCCACAAACCTGAAGCAATTCCACAAGCCTTTGGGATGTAAAGGGGTAATCACTCAGTGAGTAAAAGAGAAAATCAAACCTAGAGTGATTCTGCAAAACTTTTGGATGCACAAGAGTAGTCAATCAGCCAGTAAAACACCATAGTCGTTGACAACCTCCTTCGACAAACTGTATGAGGTATCTTCAAATACCACACTACACTATCTTAGAAATTTTCCCTATTAAGAAGCACTATATACTTAATTCATATACCACACATTTCACAATCTATGCTGGAATTCTGCAAAACTTCTGTGTTTGAAAAAACAAAAACCACATTAAATATGAATCTCCCTTTCCTTCATAAGGCTCCCACCTACAATGTGAATGAAAGCCATTCTACCAAGTAACAAGGATAACAAATTTAGAATACAGAACCCCTTGACATGTACTAAGGCCGTGATTGCAGTTATTGATTGATTAGTCACAACAAATAAGGGGACCTGTAATGCATGCTAGCTCCTACCAATTAACACATCTAAATTTTTGAAATTGTATTGTCCAAGAAGCTTTGTCGTTTCACGTATTGAATTTTTTGGAAAATGATCTTCAATGTTGGTATGTCCTTCTTGCCTTTTTAAATGTCTAGTATTCTTTGCAACCCTTAAAATTTTGTTGCTACCACTTCCTTTAGCCTTTTAGGGATCATAGTGTTGTATGTTGTAATTGAAGCACTATGAGCATGCTCACAGCTATTAGTGCAACCTTGGATACTACTACACCGACCATTCTATGCTTCGGCTTTGAATTCTTCAAGAATTGGATACTGCAATTAAGAAAATAATTAAGGCCATTCTAGCATTTGTTTTTTAATTTTTACTATTTTCATCGGTTTTGTCATTTTAATTACAGTGGACTGTTTTATTTGCTTCTCTGGTTGAATATTTTTGGTGAGCACAACGGTTTGAATGTATATCCTCTTCCTCATCTTTGTCACTAGCAAATGCTAGAGTTTCTTGAATAATAGTTAGTTCTCTGCCACAATGTTCTCTAAGTCTTCTTAGAAGCATGAACCGAATTTCTTCCAAACACATTAGAGTTTCATGTTTATCTATGCTTTGCTACAATTACAATGTCCGTTCAAGCAAAGACAAGTTTAGACTGCAACTCTTATAGAATACAATTTGTTATAAGTGTAATGGTGAAAAGTTGAAGACCATTTTAGAAAGTCTGTGTTATTAGGTAAAGGAATATTTCAGAAAACAATGATGGAGAAACACCCTCCTAAATAGATCTTCCACATTGAAAAGTTAGTCTGCAAAGATGCTCGTTTTTTCAAGGCAACACTTAACCTAGCTATGAAAGTTACTATTATCCTAAAAGTATTAGAAAAGTCTAATTCAAAATAAAAGCGTATGTTCGAGAAACAAACAACATCACAAATCTAGTTCAAGAAACTTGTCGCATAGAAAACTCAAATTGAACAATCCAGTGATTGTAAAACTTGGAAAGATTGACCCAAATTCAAATATAACAATCACAAAGTCAAAGGAGAAAGCATTTCAAGAAATTTATTAAATTGGAAGGATAAGTTAGAGACCTGTCAGACCTACTACTTGATGTTTTTTCAAATACATAACATCAACATTTTAGGCATACAAAGGAGTGAATGAAACAACGGTTTGTTCCAATGGATCTATAGAAAATTTGGTATAGGTTTTAGATTTCTCAAAGAAATGTGTGTTTGAATAGACCATCTGTATGAACCAGAAGAAGGAAAGGGTGAAGTGTTATTGTTCTACATTTTTTTCTTGGTGAGGTGGAGAGGGCCCTTGAGAAGAAGGGCATACATTTTGGAGGTGACCTGGCTATTGGAAGACTTGTAACGGAAGGTTGTGTTCTCATAATCTAGTTCTTGTGAGTAAATAGCTCCCCTCCAATTCAGGAGGATTTTATCAAGTAATCCCTTGTTGAAATCAACTTCCACGCATATCCGTGCAAAGGTCACAATACCCTTCGCTAGCTTGTGCGTGTTGATATTAATGAATTGGCCTAGGGCATTACCAATATCGGCTAAAATATCAGGGTGCATTAAGTTAAGAGGTAAATTAGGGAGTTGAACCCAAATAAGAATGGCCAAATCTGGCATTATTAAGGGTTAAAATCTACAAACCATGGTTGAATGGAGAGCCCTAATCAGCCCAAAACCACGTTGCAAGCTCAAGGACCCCCTGTCGATCCCTCTGGTTCTTGAAATATACTATAAAGTATCCCTCTGAGGACAATAACAGATAACTGTGCTTAGACCAGGTCTTAGCCACCCAATCTCGAAGTACATATGCTAAAGGCCAAAATCCATTAAATCGACAAATTAGAGCATGCTCCATGTAGTCAACACTGAGAGAGTCGGATTAATTTTTTGGCACACCAATGGATGGGATTTTCTCGATTTGATCCACAAGAAAGGCTGGCATTGAGAGCTCCTTAGGAGGCTGGTTCACAATCCCTAGCTTTAACGCTTCTTTTAAAAGATTTGGGCTAAGAGGAAGAGGGCCCACCCCTTCCTTGAGCTTTGCCTCACAATCTAGAAACTAGATTTATTATTGTGTTGTTTACTATGTTGTGCTCACTTAGTTTATTTGTATCCTAAAGTTGTTGGCCCTCATAAAGGAGATGCATAAGGCAGAGGGGATCCCGGTCCATTCTTGAATCTTGGCTGCAAGGGAGGAGACCAGATTCATAGCTCGCACTTGCAAACATAGTATCCCCTCGAGAGGGGTCTCACAAGAACTCAGAAAAACAAAAGAAATGAATGCTTGATTACAACTGGGGGGGAAGGTGGATTCGGCTTCATACAACTCTCCAAAACTATCTTCCGCTCATTATGACTGGAGAAAGGGTGGGCCTGCACCAAGCCTTTTAAAAGAAGGCCCTTGACCACTACAATGTTGAGAAATCTAGGGGATTTAGTGTTAATAGATTTCTCTTCATTAGTGACTGTTTGTGAATGCCTTTTAACTTCTTTAGATTAAGATCTTTTTCTTGTTAGATTATTAGTGTTCTTTCTTCATCAAACAGTAACCAATGCATAAACATAAATAGAAAAGAGACACAACATGTAGGCTATGAGCCAGGGCCAAAACCTCTCATTCTTTGAGAGGAAAAGCTGCACAAATTCTTCTTATAGAGATTCCAATTGAAAAATACCAAGACCAAGGCCCTTGACCTATTTCGCCACTCTAAGACCAAGACATAGTCGTCTTCCTTGATCCTTTGATCTTCAAATCATAATCCCTATAGCAACATCCAAACATAGTGATTCATCACTGAACTTCATGTTATCACTACAACACCGAGTAGCACCAAGTGTTGAGAATTTAGGGGGCTGGTGATTAATTCAATTTCTCTTCTTGATAATTACTTGTGAGCTTATTTGAGTTGCTTATGTCTTCTCTTCTTCTTTATCTTATTTAGTCTTTCATCAAGTCAATTACCAAAATACAAAAGACACAAAGTTAGGCTCTTCGAGCCAGGGAAAAACCTCTCCCTCTTGGAGAGGAAACCCCACGAGAAATTCTTCTTATAGAATTTCAAGATGACAAGTACCATGACCAAGACATAGACCCTTGACCTATTAATGCTTCCAAGACATTGCCACTGCTTCTAAGTCTTCCTTCAATACTGATCCTTCTTTTCTTCAACAACTTGCACTGATCTGCATCAACCTTAGAGAACTCGGTTTCTAAGTTCGTCTTCAGACACTTCTTATTGCTTATTCAAATATAAGAGACCAGATCATTTGAAGTCTCATCATTCACTTGTCATGCATTTGGAGATGTGTAACCTTTCTGAGAGTAGGAAGGTAAATCATAGGTTTACCTTCCTCCTTTTCCCATACTTATACTAGCCCTTAGACTTATCATCACATCGTGATCGTTGAGCTTAACCCTTCGCATAGCATAACATTTGAATGCTTACAGTCATTACAATACATAGAACACTGACCTTATACTATTAGTGAATTCATTACAAGTTTGACCGCACTTCACTTGACCGTAGCTTCTTCATACTAATCCACGTTCACTGCTCCAGAATGCTACACAGAACAGAACCGCACTTACTGCTTCAATTTGTATTTTAACCCAGACTTTATTATGAGGTAACTATCACAGGAATGTCCGCAATTCTGTCCTTTAGCCCGCACTTTTCTCCTTCCTGAAATCCGCACTTTTATGCTTCTTGAAATTTGCACTGTTTCCTGTCCGGAGATCCGCAATTCCTTGGTTCAAATGACCACAGATTTTACTGTATATATAGGCATCATGTCACTGTTGTTAGGCCGACCCTTCAAGCTGATTGGAGGCCGACTAGATCACTATGTATACAGGCCGACATATAGTGCAATTATTCCATTGTTTAATGAGGGTGAACATGACAAGGTCTTGGAGCATTTTGATGACTACTCTTCATATTTATGACCCTTAATTACATTTATAACTAGAAGACGAATCCTAATAGACATCAATAATAAGTCTATTGACCTATAATAAAATATTGCTCATGAAACCCATGAAGCAAGTACAACAAAAATACATTTTATTATCTTTGTCTTCTTCTTTACATAAATACATAATTACATAGTCAATATGAAGACCAATCCTAGTTACACTTTTCAACACCAAGTAGCTTCGAGCATCTTAGCATGATAACATTAGTGAGCACAGTACCTAGAAGTGCCGAGGTTATACATTATGATATAGCACCTGGCACTGATCAACACCATAGCATAGAGTATTATTCTTATTAACACAGTACCTGAGACCTTTGCTGAGATTTATGAGACTCCATGGTGTACTGCAAGCTCTTGCTGTGGTAGCATCGAACCACACATACCAAATCATAATGCAAAATGGCCTCGGATTTTCTTGGACCCATGCTCCCAAGGGTCCCAAAGCAAAGAAATTGGATCTCGAAGAAATGACGTGGACTCAGACAAGCAGGATTAAGCCTCTATGCTAAAGGAGAAGCTTCTAGAGGCTACTAAACCCACTCAAGAGGTAGCTAACTGCATTTTTTTAATTGTTTAATTATAGGAATCACTGCAAGAAATTTTCCCATGAGGGACTTTCGTTGGCTTAGTTCTTGGGTTTGAATGGTAGATATTCTACCAAAATTGATGACCTTTAACAATCAAACCTTTATTTTTTGGAAAGAAAAATGCAAGGAGAAATGAAGAGGAATTAGGCATTTATAAAGCTCTAAACCCCCTTCATTGAGCGCATGAGACCTATTGGGGCCTTCTCGTAGGCCTCAACTTGTTTTAAAAAAGGTAAAAATAGCTTTTCCAATTGTCTTGGGACTAGCCCTACTCTTTGGGGAGTGTTCAACATTCTCTAGACAACATGAATATGCAGATTGTGAGCGTGCTCTTGAAAACAAGGTTGCGGGGGAGTGCCTCCCCCCTATCAAACCCACTCCTTGAGCGCGCTCTCTCGAACCCACTCCCGAATCACGCTCCCAGAGCCAATGCTTAGAGGGTGATATTAATGACAAAGATCCCTATACGAATCTAGAGGTAATGACAAAGATACCTTTGGTTCAATCTATGTTTTTTTATGTCTAATTCATCATTCTACATGCTTTTGTTGACATATATGCATCAAAATATAAAAAATATAATATATATATATATATATATATATATTAAAAAAACGCTACTCGAAATGCTCCCGGATCGGGAGCTTTTGAAAATGGCACTCCTGCTCTCGCTCCCGCTCCCCGTTTTCGCTTCCGCTCCCAAGTAACCTTGCTTGAAAACACTCGATCAAGAGTATTTTAGGAGTGCACTACTGTAGATACTTGCTTGAAAGTTGAGCAAGGGGAGTGCTTCCCTACAATATTTCCTTTTCCTAGGTTTTTCTTAATGGAGACTTGAATGACTAACACATCTAGAAGGATATTGTTATACAACATCTACTAACGAATCTTGAAAGGTATTATGATGTGGTTTTTATTAGCAAATCTCAAAGTAGATATTATTATGTGACATATAGAAGCATGTTACGTGTAGTGCCCATTTTTTGGATTTCAAGTGGAATTCTGTGTTTTTTGGTCAATTATTGTGTTTGTACATTATTAATTATCTAGATTTCGGTTTTTTCCAGTTTGCTAGGCTTCCTTATCAACCTTATCTCTTTGGTGAGATGTGTACTTCATAGGTAGGGGTCTCTTTTTCATATCTACTATCCTTCACTCTTGGTCTTAAATAGGTTTTTATTATTCCAGGCTTAGTCCCTTATTTAACTAAGGGACTAAATGTGTCAATCCTCTGGGCAGTTTGCGCCCAAAGATGGCCTTTTACGCTGAGCACTTCCTGGAGATCAGAGATGGACTCATCACTCGACCCCCTTATACCCTCCAACATTGGATGCATGCCATTAGGATCCCCCTTGGGCAGCTCAGAGTTGGATCGCACAAGCTTCGGGTGGAAACAAACCACCATATTGATAGGATAGAGAGGATCTGTCAAATTTGTCACTTACAGGAGGTGGAAACTGAGTCACACTTCATCTTCAGATGGCCAATGTACTATGGGATCCGCAGGCACTTTTATTGCTTATCAGCCAGCTTCCTTAGATACATCGACTAGAGATGCTTGGCACTTTACCTCCAGGAGACCTTCAGACACCGTTTGACTCTACTCCAGCTTCCGTTCGCCTTGGCCACCACCCAGAGGATCACCGACTTCTTCATAGCACTCCCAGCATCGCAGGGCACCAAGAGAGCCACCGATCGATCCTTAGACCATGACTCCAGGTCAGTGCAGATCCGGGAATCTCGTCCCACTAGACCCCATCAGTGATCCAGAACCAGGCACCCCCCACCTCCAGGGGGTGCCCCAAATCCTCCCGATGACAGCGGCAGCAGTCTAGCTCCTCTTCAGGGCAACAGACATTGACAAGTTTCCTTCAGTCCTCTTCTAACATCATCGGATGCTAGGAGAAGGAGTCTCCCCCCACTCAAGAGGCTCATCCCTCTCCTCCAGGACTTCTTCACCACAACTCATTATCAAGATGTTTTAGTCATCCAGACTTTTACTTTCGTATTCTTTGTAGTTTTTCTTTTCCTGCTCTTATAAAGAAAGGGGATCGTTTGGTCCACCAGCTAGTATGCTGTAATCATTGTAACCAGCAGTCCCGTTGACCTTTTTGTGGTCATTCGTTGGACGTTAATAAAATTATCTTATCTTTATCTATTACTTTGTCTTCCTTGTTAAGTATATATTGTTTAATGACCATAATGTTTATTTCAAGGATCGAGGTTCATTTTTCTTTAATCTATCCATCTCCATTTCTGTCTCACTCAGAATGATGTATTGGGAACATCACTAGTAGATCTTTCTATGGAGAAGGAAATATAACCAATTGAATTGTCAAAGTAATGTCTGTTATCTTGGTAACTGAGATAAAGTTGAAGATGCCGACAGTCAGGTATGAAGGGAGGGTATTAGGGATGGAAAAAAAGATAAAAGAAGTAGCATTTCCGTGGCCTAGCGGAATTTGTCTGGGATATCTTTTAAAAACATCATCCGAGAATTGTTTACAATTTTTTTTATATCAGCAAATAATGGACCCTACCAAGAATTATTGTAGTGAACATATCAAAGTTAAAAATGCATTTCCCTATGTCAGAGTAAAATGAGGTAATAAATAAAAGAGTACATAAGTTGAAAGTTCATTGAACAAATGTATAAATTAGGATGTGCATACGAATGCCAAAGAATGGAATAAAAACCCTTTTAGCTAATTCATCCATCCATTCTTCAGGCACTCTGTTGTCCACTATGATGTAGGCTCTGGCTTGCAGAGTAAACAAGAAATTGGATGACGAACACAGGGTGGTCTTTGGCTGTTTACAAGGGTGTTGAGATTGTGGAGCAGTTGCACTAATGCTTTGAGCTGATCTTCATAACTCAATTTTTGTAGCTTCCACAATTTGGTGTGTAGTCATATTGTAAATTCAAAAATTTGGCTAATAAATAATAGTTATGTAGGCCCTAGGGTTGGCTCAATTAGTTGAACCATATGCCAAAAGCATGTTGTTGATGGGGATGGCATAGGTCACAGGTTCAAAGCCAGTCGAGTCTGTCAGGGTTTCTAGTTGTTGTTGTGGCTGGTGGTTGTCTTGCTCTCCATGGTGGTCTTTGGTTGTTTACAAGGATGATGAGATTGTGGAGCAGTTGCACTAATGCTTTGAGTTGATCTTCATAACTCAATTTTTGCAGCTTCCACAATTTGGTGTGTAGTCATTTTAAATTCCAAAATTTGGCTAATAAATAATAGTTATGTAGGCCCAAGGGTTGGCTCAATTAGTTGAACCGTCTGCCAAAGGCATGTTGTTGATGGGGATGGCATAGGTCATAGGTTCAAAGCCAGTCGAGTCTGTCAGGGTTTCCAGCTGCTGTTGTGGTTGGTGATTGTCCTGACTCCTGCTCTCCATCTGGATATTTGGGGGAAGGGGTGGTGGCGGGATCTTGGGAGGTTTTATTTCAAAAAAAAAATTATTCATCCTTTTCATATGAACCATGAATCATGATGTAATTTCTCATGCTTTATCGTTTAAGAAGTAAAATATTGAAATATATTTGCATTTATACTGTTTTATATCTTCTTTATCTTTCATGTTCTCATTTTTTTTTTTTGAAAATTTCTATTTTTTGGGATTCATGCTTCCCAGTTCCTAATTTTTTTTTCCATCCGCATTCTTGCTTCTGGCAACATTGTTATCAGCTACATGTACAAGAGGATTTCAGAGTATTTCTGATGTTTGCATCAATTTTTTTTCAACATTATTAAGAGCAGTAACAATACAAAGACTGTTTGTCCCTCCTTTAACAACTAATAAGAATAATGGGGATTTATTGTACATTTTATGGATTGCCTTGTTTTTTGGCTTGGGTTGTCATCATTGTTGTTTGAGCTTATCACTGGCAGAATGATTAAGTGAGGCAGCTACTCCAAGCACCTCTCCCAGTGGCTAAGTAGCACCTTGTTGGCATCCACTTAGTCGCTTGTTCTCTTTGAACCATCAGTGTACAATCTAATCTCCTTGATTTTGAACTTAGTTTTGCATTGAACTGGGAAAGCTGGAAAATGCGGTCAAGCTTGTAGCAATGTTCTATCCTTAACTCAATATCAGCAGCCCTCTTGTCTTCCTCATGCTTCCACACTCACTTAGCAAACTATGCCATAGATTTTTCCATTGCCTCCCTGATGATTTCTCTCACCTCCAACTTAAAAAACAGAGTATTATCCTCCAGTCATTGAAATCTCTCACCCACACTAACAAGTGACTCGTGAATTTATTGTTTGAGGAGCACATGTTCAAGGAAAATTTTCACTTCCCAAAGGGTTGCTTAGTATCATTCCACGTGGAGGACTCTTCCTGCCTATGAACATATTGCTTGTCAATCTGGACTGTCTCCTTAGAGGATTTCCATCGTTTTTAATTATGCAATTGACAGGCAGGACCCTCTTTCCTCACAGTTCCTTGAGGGAGTGTTTGGGATTTTCTCCTCTCCTTTCTAGCCTTCTTCTGATTGCTAATGGCTAATAGAGACTGAGATAATGCAGAGAGAAAGTGAATTAACAAGCCCAGTTCTTCTCCAGGTGTGAAAACAAACAGAAACTTCATAAGAATTAAACTATGATTTATACTACTCACTAATGGCTGCCACCATTGTCACAAATTATGGAGGGATTTGCAATCAGTCCATAAATTTGATGTCCTGCAACTTAAGGTATCCTGCCTTAATCTTTCTAATTGAAAAAACAGGGACATCTATGTCAGCTCCCCAAGGCCTAGTGTTTTTTTTCAAGTCTCAACATTTTGACTTACTATTAATTTCAATAATTCATTATTCTTCCTTTGAACCTCAGGTTTTGAAAATCTTGATGTCATATACTTGCCACTCAATGGCATGTTAGAAAGCCAATCAACAACCTTGTTGGCTGCTCTTGTAGCATAATGAGATATATTTCTAACCTTTCTGCTGAAACCTCCTTTTAATCCATTGACATTGGGGGTTCAAACTTCCAAATTCGAGAAGAAATGCATTCTGTCATCACAACATTGATTATAATCTGAGAATTCCACTCCATTCCATTGCCACTCTTTCCAGGCTAGACCTAGGAAAAATTTAACTCCGCTATAAGATCCCTCATTCCTGCTTGATTGTTGATGTTGATTCCTATTTTTTCCATATATACTGCAATCATCTCCCCATTCCTACTCGTTATTACCCTTCCACTAACTACTCTTCTGGGATCTCTTTTTGCAGCCTTATCAAAATTTGACTTAAATTGTCCTCCCTTTGGGGGTTCCATTTTGATGATGACTAGCAAAGCAGAAATGAAGTCTGTATAGGTTACCGAATATAAATATTGAACATCTCTTATCAATAATTCATCCACAGTTAATAGCTAGTCATGTACCTCATTACACCACATGGAACAAAAAGTAAACAGATAAATGGAACAAAAAGTAGACAGATAACTAAATTTTTGCTAACTTACACTTAATCTTCCTAGGGAAAACAGAGCAGAGACTTTCAATCACTGCCAAATCCCAATGAAGGAAGAGTGGGCCAGATAGCTACAATTGCCAAACAAGGCAGCACACAAGTGAGCGCGGCATTGAAGGAGAACTAAATACTGGTCCTGATTATCTTTCCAAACAGATTAGAAATGGTGTAATTTGTGTGCTCACCTGTCTTCTAGATCAACCGACACCCCATCTTGCATTGAGAGTTGGAGTTAATAGATTCTGCTAAAGCAACAAAGGTTAAAGCCTTTGTGGTTGATACTACTGCAAGGACTGACCAAAGATCCACCCCGCGTCCCTGCAAAATGGCCTTGATGTCGGAATGTTATTTTTCAACACATTGGGCAAAGGATGAGCCCCCCCATCCTTGTGGAATATTGTCCTTCCCACCATACTTTTACCACAGGTATGATTGCATGATCTGCTCTAAATGCTGAAATTGAGTCTTACTAGGCAACCAACAAGATACATAATAAACGTGTGAGGCATAGAGGATCTATCCAACCCCCTTGTCAACTTCCCATCTAATGAGAGGTCCTTATGATGCCAAAATCAATGCTTACTCTAAAATTTTTGAAGACACGGTACACCAATCTTGGATAGCCACTGATGAAAGCCCCACTTCAAAATTTCAAATGCAATGCCTAGATACCTCACAATTACCCTCGGTCGAACATAAGTCCGAGCTGTGGGAATCTAGTAGGCTGAGAGTCTAACTCTAACAACTAAAAAATTGTCTCGTGGTCACTAACCACAACATCTAATGTAGATCCAAAGATGTGCAAACAAGTATGAGCACCATCAACCAAGTTCTGCTTAACACTCATAGAAATAAAGGATCCATTAGCAAAATGATTGTTGACCATGTCTAACCCATCAGGATGTAAGATGTCCTTCACTTGCCCCTGAATGCCAGCAACTTCAAATAGGTGAGCCAAGGCATCCATTGTCAAATATACAAATCTGGGGCAAAGGGGCACCCTTGACAAATAGATTTATTTAGCAAAATTTCAGGGGATAATGAGTTACTAACAAGGAGAAATGTTGATGCATTAGAGAGTAGTGTGTTCACCATGGCCACACATCGTGGTCCAAACTTCAGGTACAGCTGTTCAAGAGGATCTTCATTCAAGTGAATTGCATGCAGGTTCAGTTGTTCCATATCATACAAACACAAAGCATCGGAAAGATTGCAATCCTAGTGAATTAACTTTATATGATATCAAAAAAACTATCTGCCAACAAAATGTACAGGAAGCTTACAATGATGCAAATTGGTTAAAAAAAGAAGCCCATAGCTTATTTAAGCTTGGTTTCCTAATTCTTGAGCATAGGGAACAAGTTGAAGATGTCTATGATTCTATTTCATTTAGTGTCTTAAAATTTTGTAGACTCTGAGTTACCAGATGAAGTAGATAAGCTTAAGAAATACTTAGCAGTGACATATCATATCAACTTATCTATTTTCCGTTCCATACCTGATTCATGGGCCATAAATAAAGTTTTCCTTATAATGCCTTTGCATCAGTTGCATGAGAAGCCAAATACACAGGCAACCTGGGCTGATTTGACATGTGACAGTGATGGAAAAATAGAACACTTTATTGGACCTAGTGGGAAGGTTGAAAGTGTGCTCTCTGTGCACCATTTGTGTGAAGGAGAATCGTACTACATGGGATTGTTCCTTGCAGTGTTTATCAGGTATCCTCCAAACCTTTAATCATCTTCTCCGTGACAAACCGTATGTCAGGTTTAATGTTTAAATGGCCAATCTAAAATCTGTGCAGGAAATATTGGGAAGTGCTCACAACCTATTTGGTGGAATTAATGTCATTCATGTAAGGTCTAAAGGACCGGGCATTGTAGATAAAGCAAGTAACAACAAGGCCAAAGGGCAATACGGTTTGGAATGAATAGTGCGGGGTCAGACGGTAGTACAAGCAAAACTAACATGTCTGTGATGAAGCTTCAATCTGCAGAAAACAAGGCTGGTAGCCACTGTCTCAAGCCCATTCCAAGGCCTCTTGAGTCTAGATTACGTGTCTAGAATAATTGGACCTTGTACAAAACCTGTCTGCTCTTGCTGAACTACCTTCCATGCAATTGAGAGCCATTGCTTTAGCCATGATCTTGTATGAGACACCGAGGAAAGTAATGAGGCTCCAACCTCCAATAGTGCCCCTAGCTACATTCTTGGTAATGTGTTTACCAAGGCCTTGATTGAGAGATTTAGATAGCCTTTTAGAAGATAAATTTTCAGCTGTCAAACAATAGAAATAATCTTGTATTGTGTTCAACATGGCCTTGTGGAAATCAGAACGAAGGCCATCCATTCCTGATGAAAAAATCACAACAAAGGCCATCCATTTCCGATGACTTGATATTCTTCATAGAACTAAGAGCTAAAAAAACCCCTCTCTTTCGAGAAGTCACTATCCAATTTGACTCAATCACTACACCAATAGATAGAAATCTTGCATGGAATGACTCTACAATGAGCGTTCCTGAAATCCACCACATGATCTGTAAAAGCGTTAAGAGAAAATATTTTGAAAATGCAATCAGAACATGCCTTTGACCTTTGTTTGATCCTCTGCAAGAGATTCATCCTGCTGATGCAAACGAAGAATCTTGTAACTGTCACTTTTCCTTTCAAGTAGTCAAAGTAGACTTTGGAATTTGGATCCTTTATCCCCTTCAAAAAATCCACTATAGTTGAGAATGCACCCTGGAACCCCTTGTAATGCAGTCCATTTCCTTACAAACTATCATTTCCCCTTGAAGGACCACATTGAAGTGATCCCTCTCAAGGAAAATGTGTATCTCCTTGAGTGTAAGCAGAGCATCCTGCAACTCTTTTAAGTTTTTTACTTTTGCGGGCCATCATTCTGTCTCACCCATTCTATTACAAAGAAGACATTTCTCATACCCATCCTTATTTTGCCTCTGCTTTTCAAGATGATGTCATATGATTTGAAAGATCACATCCATGCAGTGTGGTCATCTGTTTTCTTTGAATTTACACCATTAAAGCACTGGTATCATAGATTGTTAAAATGGATCTATGGTAATGATGAAACTGTAAACCAAAAACAAAGCACAAACTCTAATATTTTAAAAGATTGAAGGGGTGAATCCACAGTTACTATCCTGAGCTATTTTTCTATCTAACATAAAGACTGCTTGTTTCAACTTTCTTGTTTCTAACTAAGTCAATGCCCAACATTGACATTTATAAAAATGCTAAGATACATTGATGATTCTTGTTACCTCACAAACCTGCACTTTAAGTGGTAAAGCCTTAAAACACATGTACAACCTTTAGGGGAACTAAGAGGGTTTGTTTGCTGCCACCACAATATTGTCCTCTCTTGCATTCGGTTGTCTATCACCTGGAACAAGGGGGGTTTCCTTAATTAAAATATGAGATAGATTTAGACATAGATTGTGATGTAAGACTGGGATTAGTGGGGATTAGTGCCTATCCATTTAGGGCAAATGGAGTCAAGAGGAAACCTTCAGAGGGTTTGAAATTGTGAATGTGGATGGCACGATAGTGCTGTTACAACATGCCAAAAACTCAACCTATGAATTTTTTTTCCAGATTGCAGAAATTACATAGAGAGCCCTTACAAAGGTGCTCCTTAATACACACTCATGGCAACAAAAGGGGTGATTGTACTAGAAACTGCAAATGTGTCCTACCATGAACTGAAATGACAACAGTAATTTGTCTAACTTAATAGTAATCGGCAAGGGAAATTGATAGGAACACCTCAACCAAAGCCCTTCTTCAAATGACAGACTTTTTCCTAATATGAAGCCTAATTTTGTGGGAAAATTTTAATGAATTTCCAGCAATAGACAAACAACAATATGGATGCATTGATGAACCTGATATTACAAAAGAAATCCTTGAACTTTCTTTCTCCAGTAGATCTTCAACTAGGCTCACAGGGGAATTTCCCATTAATCCATCCATGCCTTTACAATGGAGAGAGCTTCTGCATGATGCCTTTTGTAATCCCCACTGGGATTAGTGCCTATCCAATTAGGGCAAATGGATTCAAATGGAAACCTTCAGAGGGTTTGAAATTGTGAATGTGGATGGCACGATAGTGCTGTTACAACATGCCAAAAACTCAACCTATGAATTTTTTTTCCAGATTGTAGAGATTACATAGAGGGCCCTTACAAAGTTGCTCCTTAATACACATTCATGGAAACAAAAGGGGTGATTGTACTAGAAACTGCAAATGTGTCCTACCATGAACTGAAATGACAGCAGTAATTTGTCTAACTTAATAGTAATCGGCAAGGGAAATTGATAGGAACACCTCACCAAAGCCCTTCTTCAAATGACAAAATTTTCCCTAATATGAAGCCTAATTTTGTGGGAAAATTTTAATGAATTTCCAGCAATAGACAAACAACAATATGGATGCAATGATGAACCTGATATTACAAAATAAATCCTTGAACTTTCTTTCTCCAGTAAATCTTCAACTAGGCTCACGGGAATTTCCCATTAATCCATCCATGCCTTTACAATGGAGAGAGCTTCTGCGTGATGCCTTTTGTCATCCTCCTAGCCAAAATGTTCCCATGAAATGTGCTCATTTGACCAAATTCTAGGGTTTGTTGTGCCACGTGTATGTCTTCTCATTGGAATGATTTTCAAGGCAGTTTCTTCACATCCACTCCCATTAGAATAACATTATCTGACAAATCAATGGGGAGCTCTTTAAGATGTGGACTCTCTTGATTAGAGAAGAACATGAAGGATTTTGCACTTGCCTAGGTTTAAACATGGTATGATGTGCATTCTATTCCAATGCTTTATTTGGTATACCATTCTATGCATGGATTGAATGATTTTAGGCCTAACAAATATACTTTGCAATATGTGTCAAATTTGAACCTTCTTCATATGTTATTATCCCTGCTCCTATTCATTTATTCCTTGACATATTCATCCCCTTTTATTCTGGTTAGTAAATAAGCCTTTGTTAATGAAGTGGGCCTACTTTTGGCCTAAATGCCATGACCAAGCTGTATCTATTTCATCAAAATTATGCAAGACATTGCCTAGGACCAACTGCCTAGGCTTAGTTATTGATGAGATATCGGACGATAACACAAATTGACAACATTAAATCACGACATCGTGTTCTTGAGGGGAGATTACACTTGAGTCTCCATGATGATAACACATTTGATTTACAACTTGATCACAACCCGCTTGAAAAACATATTTTGGCAGGCCTCAAGGAGAACACGGGGTGGCCCTGGGTCCATAACATGTACACGACTTTAATCACTTCCTGATGGTGTAAGTTCAATGACTACCTCCACGTGCTGGGTAAAAGCTATGTGAATGGAACTTGGTCAGTAGTGTTTGCCTCAAGGAGAATGAGGGTAGGCTTGGGTTTGCAATATATTCACATGGTTCATCACCTCCCAATGCCATAAGTTCAATCCCTTCCTATCTCCCATGGGTGAAGCCTGTGAGAATGAAATCTTGACCAAAGGTGTGAAGCTCCTTGCTACTAACTGGTAGTCCCAAGCATGTTGGGCATTGGTGTATTCTTCCCATATATGGATTTTGTTTTTACATTTTTGAGCAAACTTATTTAGTTATTTGGCCTTTTCTACCAAGGCAGTCACTGTGTTGGGGGGTGCTCAAGGGATATGACACGGTAGGATGGCAGGGTAGTTAATGAATTGTATACATTTAGCTTTAAAACATGCTTCTCCTAGAATATTTTGATAAGAATGGCTCTCTGTTCATGAGGAGTCACATCTGGAATTTCATTGCAAGGGAGAATTTTTCTGAGCTTTGTTATTGCCAGTTACATCCTCCCCATTTTGGACTTATGGATAATTTTGTTTGCAGGTTTTGTGGCTCCCATGATACATGTCTGGTGCACTCATCACATGCAAGGACTTATGGTTAGTTGTGGGAAAAAGCTGTGGAATTCAACACAACAGACTATTCAACTACATCTTCTGTGGGTTAGGACATGTGGACAATTCAACCTAAAAAGGTGATGTGATGGGTGCATCTGCAGTGGTTGCAACTTGCAAATCCTCAGGTGTGGAAAATTCAGCCTAAAAATGTAGTGTGATGGGTGCAGCTGCAGTTGTTGTAAAGCCTTAGTTGTGTGTGTGCCATGACTCATGAGGGATGAATTCACATTTTGTACCCATTTATTTCCATAAGTCCCTAATTAAGTATTGGTTTAAGACTCAAGACTATGTTCTCTAGTGATAACCTCAACTCAGAAAGTTGTATATGATATCTCCTTGTCCTTGATGCAAATATTTTAACTCTGAACTTTGTACTTGTTCCCTGACTCAAAATTTTTCTAATATGATATAAAATGTTAAGTCATGTTGAAGATGGATTTTATTACTATAATTTTTAAAATTTAGAACAATATCTTCATAGTTGCAATTTGATTTTCTGCAAGATTTTTGTTGAAATATGACCTTGGTAATTTTAGTGTCTTTTCATATGTTTGAGAGAATAAGTAAAATGCTTTAAATTCTGAAACAACCAATCAACAATTCTGCCATATCTATAAATATAATAGCTGGTTAATGAGAACCTTACCATTTTCTTTCTTGGATTCATGTTTTTCGTCTTTTCAAGGATTAAATTAGTAAGGCATTAATAATTTAATTATGGTTTTCATTGTTGGCTCATGTTATTTGGGACATGTAGGTCACATTGTACCATCATACTCTCACAATAAATCTTGAATGATGAAGTGGCTGAGCAAGCATTTTAAAGGTTCAAGTCACAAAGTGTCAGATGGACACTACGTAGGGGTGCATTTGGAGATGACAATGTAATTTGGCATGTGCCCTCTAATGCCACGGTAATCCATAATTCATTAGAGTGTATAATCTTTTAAACTTCAATCTTCTATCTGTTACCTCTAACAAAGTTAGCACCATGCCAGTGATTAATTTGAAACTGTATTTAGTGGAAAAATTCACTGTTTTTCTCCCATCTTCTACCATACATACTGGTTATAATTTTGGCCTTTGGAAATTGAGCATGAGTCGATGCTCATTCTGTTGCGGGTACACTTTCTTCTCCAAGACTATTTTCCAGGTGCTTCTTCTGTGTTTCTCTTCACGCAACTTCTGAATTTTCAATTTCTGACCATTGAATATATTTTATCTTAATTATGAACTGGAAAACCCCAGGGTTCAAGCTTAACTCCATGCTTAATAACCACCCATGGCTTAAGAATTCCACGCCAGTCACTTACAAATTCTGAACATCACAATCTATCTACTTACAATTTCACTTATAACAGCCCCAGTGCCTTGAGATGCTATCTTTTACTCTTAAAATGTGGGAACAGAAGGTTATAACTTAACGGGGAGGTAGCACCTTCATTAAGAACTGATTATTTTATTAAACCTATCATTAAGGAGTGGGAAGATGGAACCTTAAAAAGTTTTCTTTAGATGTTTCTTCCCACGTTAGTCTTGTTGTCGAGTGTGAACTTCATCCATGCTTTTTGTTGAAGTTTTAATCAAATTTTTATCTCTTTACGATCATGTTTTAGGTCTCATGCTCTGCCGATATCGTAACAATTTTTGGCATGCAAGTAAACTTTGGACAAAGCAACCCCGAGTCATCCCGAAGTCAAAGTCTTTCTACATACATCAAAAAATGTTAGGACATGTTGAAGAAAAGTTGGAAACTACTTATTAACTATTGTCTCAGCTTTTCGTTTTTTTTATCACGGAATCAATAATTACTTACCGTTATTTTTTTTTAATTTTTAATTTTTAATTTTTTTTTAAGTATTAGAAGAATTTCTTCTTTTTCCTTTATTTTTTTCAAATATTTGAGCATTTCTTTCTTTTTCCTTTATTTTTTATTTTTTGGGTATTGTGGGAGAATTCCTAAACTTATCGTTTCGTCTCTCAGAGGCACAGTGGTCATGTCCGAGGGATCAATTCTATACTCCCGAACCTAATGCATTATGCAACCGCCCTACATACACGCTAGGTGTGTTAACCGGAAGCTTCAAAACTTGGGTGGGGCCTCAATATTGCTTTAGCAAAACTTTTCTTCCTTGACTAATATGGGGGAGGTCCGGATCAACCTCTCTGGCTGCCTTATAACACCAAGAGTATATCCAAGAACTCTAAGCCAAATATGTTTCTGTGACATACTAGGATCTTATGATTCAAATAAGAGCCTGTATAACACCAAGAGTATATCCAGCAACTCCGTAAGCCGTATATAATCCGTATATACTCGCATCTTATGATTTAGCAAGAGCGGAGACTAGGAAATGGGGAGTCTATTCCTTGAGGCGAGATCATAGCAGCTATATACTCAATGGGATTTTGAACTCGCGGTCTCATTAATTTCACTCAAAGATGCCATATTCTCAATGGGATTTGAACCATGGTCTCGTTAGTTTCACTCCAAAGGAAACTTACTCGTTAAACCACATATCACCTGTGATACTAGTCCATTCTCTATTAGCTTGAAACATTTCTAAAACATTAAAGTCCCCGTCGTATTGGATTGTTTCAACACCGAGCCGTCGTCTTTCATGAGGTTGGTTAACCCAGTTTCGAACCCGGGTGGGGCCTCAATATTGGTCAAGAAACACTTTCCAATGCAAAAGTCGTCCACCGTTTGGCCTAGCACAATAGGCTAATTAACAATTGTTTTATTACTTGAAACATTTCCGAAACTTTTAAGTCCTTGGTTGGTTGGATTACTCAAACACCGAGCCACTTTCCCCATGCAAACACTTTCCAATGCAGGTCGTCCATCGTTTGGTCTAGCACAATAGGCTAATTAACAATGTCTGTTACTTGAAACATTTCCGAAACTTTTAAGTCCTTGCCTGGTTGGATTGCTCTAACATTGAGCCACTTGCCCCTTCATGAGGGACGCCCTTAAGGGTTCAAAATAGATTTGTGTATTCCTATTTCCAACACCCTCGTCAGGCCACACTTTGGCTAAGGTCCCCTGGCTAACCTCAAGCAAAACTAGCTCTATCCCTGTCTTGAAAATTATACATACTAAGATTTACCCCAGATTTTCCCTTGGCCAGTGTGCTGTTGTACTACTGAGCTACATGCCCCTTCATTGTGGGCATCATTAATGGTTCAACCTAGATGTACAGATTGCTATCTCCAACAAAGAAAACACCTAATTTGGAAGTAAAGCATCAAAACTGAATGAAAGAGAATGTATAATGAACAAAGTTTTTATGCCAACATTCTACCATATTCCAAAGTTGTCATGTTTGACTTCTAAGTCATTTTAATAGATTTTAATCATTTCTTTACGTTTAATTGAGTATAATTGCAGCCCAAATCATTTCATATTTAATCATCCTTGAATTAGGTGTGCTCATGCTCCTAAGTCATGACTTTTGGACCTATGTGTGGAAGTGCTCGTTGCTCTGTTTCCAAAGGTTTTGAAAGTGGTCATTTCAAAAGTCATCCCCATTTCCAAATGTTGTCCTTACCCTGTTTCAGGCAACTAAGACTTCAAAATATTGTGCTCTTTGGTTGAATCGAAAATTTTATTTGCATATTAAAGACTGGGAATCCAAAAGGAAAAAGTGGTTCCATTTAAAGATATGTGCAACCTAAATTATCCAAATTCTTTTTATTACACTCCATCCATCTATTTCGTTGCAGCATTCCTAGTCCTTTAGTATTCAATTATAACTCTATAAAATCAAGATGGCCATCCATATTCAAAGGCTTCTGCTTTTCTTTGCGTTACCTTTTAATAAGGATTTCTATTTCCAAGTAATTCAACTACCAAAGGTAGTACATGCGAGTAGAGAAGTAATTCAACTACCAGTGATTCTCCTACATAGTACATGCTTTGATAGATTATATCAAAAGTCTTACCAATACAATAACATTGATTGTTGTATGTGGACATTTTTGTTCAGGATGGTCCATTACATAATCAAGATGAGGAGCTGGATCATGCAATTGCACTTTCTCTTTCCGAAGAATTAACCAAACCAAATGGTATATGATGGCAATTTCATTTTTTTATAGTTACTTTTAGTTTAATTATATCATTTAGCTCGATGCTTTTCATATATTCAACTAAAATTTTGTTGCTTAACAAGACTTTGTCATTTTCATGTTTTAGTGAAATTGTTTATGGTTTGATACTCTCATACAACCTTTATCAAGTTACATGCACCCTCATTAGAAAAAACAAGAGAATTTTGCTTGCCATGACTATCTTTCTTTGTCATTGTTGACTTAAGAAAGTCTTTTAGCTAAGAAACTAGTTTCAAGGTTATGACATAACTTGTCATATAAATTGAACAGAAGTTATATCCAAAATGTTAACTTGTAAACTACTTAGCTGGTTTTAGGCTTTCCATTTAAAATCTACTTTAGTTTGAACTTTGAATGAGTTGTTCCATAGACTTGAATATTAAGAGATTTTGGTGTAAGGATTAAAAATTAGCCTGTAAGGCCTCTCAGTTATTCATTTATTTTATCTGAATATAACATTTACTATTAAATTAGAACCACTCGACACAAATATGTCATAGATCAAGATCATACTTTGTAGAGTGTCTTAGAATAAAAATAGGAGCAAGGACACTGAATTCTTTTAGTTTTCCTGGTTTTTATTCCTTTGGTGTATCTTTGCACCTTTAGGGGCAATTGCTAGTTTAAATTCTAATTCTTTAAAGGGTGCTAGCTCAATGGAAGAGCACCTGCTTTACAAGCAGGAGGTTGGTGGTTCGATTCCATCGTGCCCTGATATTCATATATAGGGAATCGCAAAAATCAGTTTTTGGTGACGGATGCTCTTTTGACCATCACCAATGAGCTTATGGTGACATTTTTCGACCCTCACCAAAATATGAAATGGTGATGGTCAACGAACGCCACCATATATACGCATCAATAGTGACAACCATTAAAGGTCTGTCACCATAAATCGTTGTTGTTGATATGAAATGGTAAGGGTCACTATTTGTCATTATAGTCATTATTCGTGACGGACCTTGATGTCACCAATGAGTTTATGGTGATGGTCAATGAACGTCGCCATATATATATGCACCAATAGTGACGGCCATGAAAGGTCCATCACAAAAAATCGTTGTTGTTCATATAAAATGGTGACGGTCACTATCCGTCATTATAATCAATATTCGTGACGGACCTTGAATGTCACCACAACACATACTTTCGGCGACGCCACCTTTGGTGACGTTCAGTTTTTTGGTGACGGAGGCTATTTTCCGTCACCATTGCTCATATGAAATGGTGACGGTCACTATCCATCACTATAAATCATTATTGGTGACGGACCTTGAATGTCACCACAACACCTATACTTTTGGCGACGCCACCTTTGGTGACGTTCAGTTTTTTGGTGACGGTTGCTATTGTCCGTCACCATTGCTCATATGAAATGGTGACGGTTACTATTCGTCACTATAAATCATTATTGGTGACGGACCTTGAATGTCACCACAACACCTATACTTTCAGCGACGCCACCTTTGGTGACGTTCAGTTTTTGGTGACGAAGGCTCTTTTGACCCTCACCAATGAGCTTATGGTGACCATTTTCGCCCCTCACCAATGTGATTTTTTCTTGTGGTGCCTCCTGGCAGCCGGTCTCGGTTTTGAAGATTAATCTTCAAAATATACTATGGATACCTCTGACAAAAAGCCGAAATTTCTTCTTCTTCTTGACATTACTCAGCTGCCTGCATTGGCACTTTTGTATCATATGAATATGTAAATACTCCATGTTTAGAATAGGTTAGATAGGAATGTCAATAAAGCTCAGTTCTGAGCATGTAGTTAGTTGTTGTTTTCTGCTTTGAAGAAAAATAAAAAATTCAAAATACAAAAACATTGAAAGAAAGAAAAGAGGGAAGATTGTGAAAATAAGAAAGGTATAGCCCCATACCAAAAAAGAGAAACAAATCTAAAAGTGTGCAAGCTTAAATGCCACTCCTGAAAGACACACTTCTAGTTAGTCAAACAGCCTAATCTTGACTAATTAGTTTTAAATTTACTGCTGATAGGATAGTGAATTTGATTTGCTAAACTGTTTAATCCTGGCTTATCAGTATATAGATTAGGCTAGAAATTAAAGGTTCAAACATGATCAAAATCTAAACCTAAGTTTCCAAAGAAAAGATTACTCAAATCTGTTTAATTTTATGAGTCAAAAATAGAGGAATACTAGTTCTAATTAGCTCAAAATTTGAACCAGTCAATAACGGAAGAACATCGGAAACAAGAGTCAAAACAGAGCTGAAAACAAGATGAAGGAAGTGCTTGAACTTTCAGATCCTAAGCCTTCCATTTTGTTTTAATTTTCTGCAAAATAAGATCTATGTGCAGCTTGTTTTTTATGCCACCGATCAGCATCAAGTTAGACTGTTCAATCCTAACTTGTATGCTTTTAAATTTCTGTTGTAGAATTTAGATAATAAAAAATCTGTTAGATTGTTTAAACCTGACAGATTGGTAGATCAGGTAGAGAAACATATGAGCTCAATTGTTTAATCTGGGTTCATGGTGAAATAAGGAGTAGAAATAGATTAGATTTTCTGCTTTCAAAAGAATAAAATGTTGTGAAAGAGTTTGCCAATCCAAGTGCACTCTAAATGAAGAAAAAATGTTAGATCAGTAGGATTGGGTAGGTAGAAAGCTTGTTGATGAAAGATCCATTATTTTTGATGGCTGCTAATATGTTTCAGAGCAAAAGAAGATTATTCAAGTAAAGAAAGGCAGCCCAATGGACGAGGCACAGATCAGCCTCCCAGAGAATGCAAGTCTGAAGTTCTTGATGCCTTCAAGAAGGCACCATCCCCAAGTGGAGCCACTGTTAGCCAGCTATAAATTTTTTTATATCAAATGCTGGCTAAATCATTTTTGGAGCCTTCAAAGAAAAAAAATTTATTGCTAAAAAATGTTATCTCTTGAAGACTCTTGAAGGCCTCATGCCTCTGTCCAAATCTTCACTGCTGTTTCCATCTTAAAAACTCTGAAATTCTGCTGATTTCATTCAGGAAATACTGCTCCAAAGGCCATTTTCTCCCTCCTTCCACTTCCAAAACTAACCTCTTTTTTACCCCTTTATTCCCCATAAAAATCCTTCATTTTCATATTTTTCCCCTTTCCCCTCCATCAAAACCCCTCTGATAAGGTTTAAGACTTTTTCTTTGCCTTATCGAAACCCTCAAAACCCTTTGAAAACTAGAGAAAATCATAAAAAATACATATTTTTTTTATGATAAGGGTTTAAGCCCCCTTGGGCCAAAATCATAAACCACTTCCCCCACATGCCCACGCCCTACAAACCAGGCGCTAACCCCTCACAGCGTTAATCGCATCGCAAACTTTGAAAATGGTTAGATCAAAAAGACCAAGGCCCGACCACTGATTGCAATTGGCCCCCTTATATAAGCCCCGGGCCACTTCTTGTTTTTCACAAAGTCCAAAGGCCCCGTAGTCGGGCGCCTATCCATATCATAAATATAAGCCCTTCCCAATGCTTTTTTCCTTTGTATTTCACGAAAAATCCATTTTTTCTATGTTACAAAGGGTTCCGCCCATTCATTGTTTTTAACCATTTTCCACCGTTGATCCTTTAAACACATCAACGGTCAGTGCGTTTTCCCCACCCATCGCATCAGAAACTTCTTTAAGGTTTCTTCCGATTGCGCCCCTTTGAAACCTCCGATTGCGATGACCCGATTGCACCATTTCATCGGCCTTCCTCCATTGCATCGGAAAAATGCAAAGGTTTAAGCCCGCACCTGGTGCCCGCTGATTCCGATTCCCCGATTGAATCTGGACCGTCCACGTGTCCAGATCGGACGGTCCCAGATACTTCCCTCATGGTTTCATCGCCTTCTGCCTTCCACCAAGAGTATTTTAATGCATATTCCCAACCGTCAATCTCTACGCGATCAACGGTTCTGACATATTTTCTTCCTCCCCTCTTCATTAACCTTCTCTTAGCTGATCTCCACCGTTGGATGTTGCCATCCAACGGCCACGCTCTCCCCGCGCCATCTGAAGTAGTTTACACAAAAAACGCAGGATTTTATAATATGGTTTTGTATTGTGCAGGTGTTTGAATGTTTTCCCATCTTATTAAAGAGAAAGCCAAAGGCTGAGAGTGACGATTCTCACGCCTTCGATTCATTAAAGGGAAACCATCCATGGGTTTAATTTCCATGTATCGTCAATGCTTCATGAGGCATTGATGCCATACGTGACCTGCGCAGCCTGCACATCAACAAGACACACATCAAGGCATTAAATAATTAAAAGAGTATCAGTGTCGAAGACAAAACACAGCAGAACAGAAGATTGAAGACAATCTGGGGGATTGCGGCTAATATTGATTATCAAAAGCCTAATCCTCCAAATTAAAAAAAAATTAAAGGTAAATCAAAAGATCTATTAGACAGAAAGGCCTCCACCACCACATCAGAGGAAAATTGATTCCTCCCAGTCACCACAAAGCCACCTGTGCCTCAAAGCATTCAAACAGAGGCCAAAGTTATTGATCAAAATCAGATATTTGCCTCAATGCAGCCGAAGAGTTAATTCTGCTAGGGGAATTTAATGTAAAAATATCAGCAGAGTTATTACATTCATGAAACAGAGCCTCAAAAGTCAATAAAAGCTCTCACCGAGCTTAATCTTAAGTGTAAGACAATTAATACAGATAGAACATCTGTAAACTTCTTCATAGAGCCCCTCAAGGGCTGAGAAGCCATTAAGACTGTATTAATTATCTTGGGAGATCTTTTATTAGATCTCACCTCCTCATTCTTCTATAAATACTTCTGTAGAAGATGAGAATTTGTTGGTTGCTGGGTTGGTTGTTTGATTACTAGTTGTAATACTGAAACTCTCTGAAATAATACATAGTCTGTTGAAGTTGAAGAAGAAATTGAAGTCTTGGTAGCTCTGATGATGTTGTTGCGTGCTTGTTCTTGAGAAGGCTCTATCATTGGATCCATGAGCTTGGCTGTTGGTGAAGTATTCTGAACTGTTTAATGTTTTCCCCTGTTTTCATTTTGTTCCATAATCTCTTACTACAGTAGGATAGAAAGTATTAGGCTAAGAAATGACTCTTGGAAGCACCTTAGACCTATTCATCCTTCATTGTTTTATGTTTTCTTCTGCTGAAGTATTTTAGAGTCTTTAATCTCTCTCTTTAGTCTTCATGCTTGTTTATTTCCTTAATAGTTCGAAACAGTTGGTTTCAGCATGATTTATGGTTCTCCCTACTTGTCTGTTTCCACTTAAAGGCTGTTATTGAAGTCTCCCTTTGAAGTTCCTTTGTTTACCGTGAGCCAAGGAGGTCTGTTCTGATCTTGCCCCTTTTCCTTGCTTGAACAATTGGCTTAAAGGTCTTTATAGTTGTGATCATAGATGTATTTAGGTGTTCCCTCTTCTATGACCATAATTATCAGTGAATATTTTATGTTTTCTAAGTCATTTGAAATAAAATCTTTGAGGAAATAGGGCGTTCCCTGAATCTTAGATTTCATTTTAAAAGTTGTTTTGAAGCCATTATTTTCTTAAAGTGTGATTTGTAGAATTCATGGTTAGCCCTGTCTATCAAATAGCCCTTTATTGTTCAAGTTGTGTTTTCAAATTCCCTTAGTTGAGAATTAACTTCTCTTTCCAAAATCATTGATGTCCATCTCATTCCAAAACCAAAGGATCCTGCGGCCAAGTTAGATTTGCCCTTTGATATCCCATATCCATTGATAAGTTTGTCATGACCTTGTTTTTGCTCCATAGCCCAATGAAGCTGACATTTCCCCTTTCTATATATCTTTCCTAGACCTTTTAGGTTATGTTGTATCAATTCCAACCCAACAAACAAACAAACACCTGCACTTAATAACTAGTCTAAAAACCAATATCCAAAACACACAAGATAAATCTTTGCTAAAAACAAATAATTTGAGAGATCCCTCTCTGAGAACAGGAGGACTAGATCCTGGAACTCTAAAGATTGGTTCTGATGTTGCCTTGTCTTTTGATTTACCAAACTATCAAAACACGGGACACCAACAACTACTACTTTAGTCCTTCAAAGTCCGCACGTCCTTAGGCCTAATACACCTGTTAGGGTCCTATAATTACAGGGTTCATAAAATTTTGAATTGAATTTGATAAGTCTTGTAAATATGTACATACCTTTCTTTCTGCAAGTTTCTTTCCCATATTTTGAAAAAATGAAAAATAATAAAAAATCAAAAAGAGGGTAAAAAGTCCTAAAAGAAAGATCAAAGGACTTAGAAAAATATATACCCCAAAAGAAAGGAAATAAGACTTGAAAGTGAGCAAGTCCAACTGCCACTACTTTTACTTTCACTGCAAAGAATAATTGTTATGTGCAGAGTGTAATTAAATGCCATAAACCATGATCAGCTATATAGTTTAATCTTAACTTTTCATGCTTTCAATTTCACGTTTTAGATAGAGAATAAAGATTGTCAAATAGTTTAAACTTGACAAATAAGTAGATAGGTAGAGAATAATGAGGAGCTCAACAGTTTAATCTGAGCCCTCGGATGAAATAAGGTAGATTTATATTAGTTTTATGCTTTAAAAGAAATTTTTTTAAGGTTGAAAGCCTAAATGCACCTGCAAAATGAATAAAAAATGTTACAAATAAAAGTTGGGTAGGTAGAAAGCAGTGGAGAAATCATGTAAATAATACATCATTGGGAAAAATCACTAATTTCCCCTCCCCCATGAGTATTCAATATTCAAAGCTATCAGTCAAATAGGCTCAGAGCATTTCTCTGACTTTTGTTGGGACCAGACCCAAGGCTCTATGACTGGTTAGTTAAAAATATTGAGTTCTTATGCTAAATCCTCATTAACCATCATTTACCCTTCATTCATACATTAGAACCCATTTTTCCTAAGTAAGCACACATTCTTGCTTAGTAAAATTGTAACCCTAGAATAATTAACTTCATCCCTTCATAAGAATTCATAAAAACCCACAAAATCACATTTATCCTAAGTATTATTGAAAGAAATATAAAGATAAGCAATGCTTGATTTTGTACTATACTTAGAGATAATATGTATTTTGTTTTACATTTCACTCCCCTCTCATATTAACTTTTAACATATTTTATTAAATCCCTAAGAAATACCATTTCCTAGTTATCAATTTCATTATATCTAAATACCCCAAAAACCCACTATTATAAACTTTTGACCAAAGTATATTATCCCATGTGCGTAAATGAAAATACCACATCAAAAGCCCTTTGGTCTAAAAGATTATCATTATTCTAATATATCCCGCCCTATATTTTTTAAACTATCGAAAATGGTTGAAAACTATATAAATACATATATTGTGCCCGCACCATAATATTTAAAAAAGGTTTCATATAGGTTTGAAATACAAATGTTAAACCCCTTTTATATCATGATCAAAACATTTGTTTTAAACCTATTCCCGCCGACGTATATAAATAAACCATTACATATATGTTTTATACCTTTTTACCCCTCAACCATATCATAAAAGTTTTGAACATATTATAAGCCCCACCGCATAATAAAACCTTCCGCTGCATTTGATCCACCCCGATCCCACCTTTCTGCTCCAAAGTAGCTCCCGAACAAATCCTCACCATTCGCCTTCATTTCTCAGATCTGACGGTTGAGGGTTGATATCGCATAGATTAGGTGCACGACCGCTCCAATGCAAAAGCCACGTTAAATATGTAGTTTCGCATTGACCCCTCCCCTCCACGTGGCCTCTTCTGATTCGATCGCGTGGATTTTGATTAAAACCACTTACCACTAAAAATCTACGCGATAAACCACTGGTTTTCATCCATTCAAAACTCCAAAACCACTTCCCGCCTAATCGTGACTCACATTCAATGCTGATCAATGCAAAATTCATACATTTGATAAAACCTTGGTTAATACGTTAATTCATTCATCTGTCACATTTAACCATTTTTTTTGCCTTCCCGACTGTGTAAGCCTGTGAAAGTCCCTAATGCCCATTTTTATGCCCAGAACCTCCAAATTCACCAAAGAAACCTGTAAAAACTGCTGAGGAGTCATACTTGCTCCAGTTCAACCACTGAAATCCATCAATTCGACCAGAAGATTGAAGAAACCCTATTAAACCGATACCTACATCAAAACAAGTATTCTTCTGAGATTCAAACCTGTAATTAAATTGAATGAACCTTTTAAAACAAAGAGAAAGCATCCTAAGATTAAGAAATTGATTAAATTAAAGTGCCCAAAAGTCCCAGAAATAGGCCAAACTTTGGCAAAATTTTCCCAGGAACCCTAGTTGTCTACTACGCACCATTTTCAAGGAAATTTATTAGTTTTTCACAGTTATTGATCAATTTCAAGCTTTAAAAGGCCATAAATCCACCGCAGGTGCCCTATATATTCTAAAAATCATTTTCAACAAAGTTTTAGCCCATTTTGCAGTCCTTGTTTTCTGTTTTAGACCAGTTTTTAGCTTCAGAACTTCTTTTGAGAAATCTAATTGAGCATAAAATCCAAAAAGACATTCTATTTTGTTGAAATTGCCCAATCAAACCTCTGTTATAGTAAAATTGCCTCTGCAAACAGTTTAAACTTGCAAAAGCCAATTAAAATGCCTAAAAAACAGAATGTAAACAAGTCTTAGGGTTCAAAAACTCCTAAAGCTACTCCTGCAATGACTCCAAATACAACAATTGTAGTCAACCCATTACAACCCCCAGTTGTTGATATTTAGCATATTCCCCTTGTTGATATTGACTACAAAATAGCTGATCCCATAGTTGAGTTCAATCTCCTAGATATCCATAACTGGTGTTTTGAAAAATCTCTAGATGATCATGAAGAAGTTAATATTTGGGAATCCAATTTTCCCAAATATGTAGTCCCCCTGACTCACCCTTGTCAAGAAATTATCAAACTATGCCACTAGCACTACATTCCTGAACAAAGAGCTATTGTGAATGCAAATAAAGAGGTCATTTTTACCATTACTGTAGAGTCAATAAACCAAATGTTGCAGCTTCAACCAAACCCCCAAGCTGTACCTTTGTCTATTGAAGCCCTCACTAAGCTATACATTGGCTTAGATTTCCCTAAAAGGTTTATGATTTTCCAGACTTTCATGCCTCTGCATGTTGAAATTCCTAAATTAAACCCTCCATATTCGACTGCCAAGTTCCCTGAAGGTTCAAGGCATGTAATCTCCATGCTTTCCTTCATACTTGGGTATTTCACTGATGAGCATACTGATGAGTCTGTCCTGGGATTTTTGTCCACCTTTTCTCCAGGTCAACTTCCCTCAGTTATATTTGACTATGCTGGTTTTATTGCTGATAATATTCACTATCAATTGACTAATTTACAACTAGAAGGAGTATTCATATATGCCTCCTATTGTTATGACATCACCCACTAAGCTGGGATGTATAATGATAAAGAGCTCATTCTGCAAAGCAAATACAACAAGGACCTCATGGATTGTCAAAAAGTCCCTTTTTCACCTATCGGAACCCTTAAAAGGGCTAAAAATCCACTTTTCAGCTTTGAAAACGCTCACTTTAACATACCAGGCCTCTAAGCACCTTTCGGTTTAAGCCCTCGGCCCTCATTTCTCATATAACCCCATTTTATGACCGATGGCTAAAAGTCCTTAAGCCCTCTTCAGCCATCGCACTTCACTTCATCCAAATTTCTAGTCCCTGAGCTCTTTTTCCACCGATGTGTGGAACTTCGACGCGATCTGAACCGTTGATCTCCTCCCGCAGATCTAACGGTCATCGCTCCATTGCGCGGCCCCCATTCATCACACATCGCATATCACAGTTTCCATCTGCCTGTTATATTTTTCCACCGATATGCCATTCCCCCGATGTAATCCTGACCGTTGATCTCTCCCAGATCCAACAGTCTCTGCTACGTCGCCCTTCGCCTTCCTATCGACATCGCACATCAGCAATTCCCTTTTCCACTTCCCAAACCTTTTGTCCCCCGTCGATGCGAATACTTGATTGCATCTCCACCGTCCAATCAACCCAGATCTACGACACATATTGACTGTGGGGGAACCCGACCATAGTGGCCCGTACTCCTTAGTGCCCCTGTAGTTGACTCCTTTGACTGCGGTAAATCTCCATCTAACGGTCGATATTCACTACGGGGGCACAGGCCAAGAATTTGATCCATACCCCCAAGTGCCCTCGCAGTTGATCCCTGCCGTTGATCTCCATCATGATCCAACAACCAACATCACTCTCGCCTTATAACCCCACAACCGATCTTCCCACTACACGACAGGGTTGCTGACGTCATCGCCGGTCCTAACCGACCGCGCAAGTACTTATGTCGCGTTCATCTGTAGTCGTTGATCTAGATTTCCCAGATCAGACGGCTCTCATTCATCTTCGCGTTCATTTCATCACATAACATAATCGTGTTGTTTCCACGTGAAATGGGCAGTTTTGTAAAGACACGCGTCGCACACCTAGCTGTATCGCGTTCATTTGGCCCATTACCGCTTACCGCATTAACCCCGCACGAAAAACCACTACGGTTTTCCGCAAAACCACCTTCTACACAATTTCACACCAAACCAAATTTAAGCATTGTTTCTACCACATAAGCGCCTCTGCAATTTCATGCCTCCACATTGCTCCTCCATCTTCACCTGCACCTTCTGAAGCACTCAACCACTCATCGCGAGATTTATCTAATTTGGTTTGCTGTCTATGCAGGTTTTTCACAGCATTTTTAAGTATGTGGGCCATCCCATAGCCAATCATAGTGGCTCAAGGCTGAGGGTGAAGATCCTTAGAGGCCTGATCAAAGGAAAAAAGGGGGCATAAAGGGTTAATTTCCACGTTTTAACCAATCGTTTCATAAGCATTGGTTACACGAAGCCAAAACCCTTCGGGGCATCTTGCTACTACTGTCGGCAAAAGAATAAAGGCTAAGGGTCCAACTCGAAAATTAAGCTTAACCCATGTGGATTGAAGATGAAGACTCGGTTTTAAAGAAAAGGATGATTTTTGAGGCCTTAACACAAGTAAATTGGCTGATCGGAGTTTAAAGGCCTAAACAACGGATCGGCGGAAGACCCACTCGGCCACTACTAGCGATGCAGCACCCTCGAGTACGGAAGGCCCTCCTTGACTAACGGTATTGTCTTTGCCAGCACAGATGGTGGTTCCATCTCCATTAAGCAGCAACGATCATTCATGAAGGGGCTTGTGTGGCCTTTTTTCCTTATGCTCTTTTCACTTTGTCACGTCTGGTGAAATCTCTTATTTTCACTCTTGTAGTTTTTACTTCCGATTAGCATATTGTTTACATTTCGGTTAGAAATGGCTTTAGGCTTGTGTTGTAAGTGATGAGAGGAAGTCCACCTCATCATCATTTCAGTTTTTTATTTAGACCTTTGCAACAACATACAAGAATAGGGAAGATATTTTCCCAAAATATCTTCTCACACATAGGAATCGAGAAAGTATAAAAACGAAGAAACGACCAAGACAACACTAACAAAAGGTTCCATATATTCCAAAGGACTCACTAGTTCGAGTGCTCTATATGTATGTTTTATGAATTTTGATAATTTGATGTTGAAGATCCCGTAGGGACTCAGTAATAAGAAGCTTTGTTGGAATTGGGGATTCCGCTCTGGATGATTCATAGTTTGTAACTCTTCTCTATGTTTTTAATACAAATGGTCATTTCGCATCTCTCCACATTTCTTGTATCTAATGCTCTGGAATGTGAGTGCTCCCATGTTTAAATGTGAATTTATCATTACAAATACTCATGTTTACTCATACATAGCGCTTTAAATAGGCTTAGACAAGATAATTTTTTTTGTTTTCTATATCTTTCACCGTTCTTTCAATATTAGCTACAATGGATTCTTGTCTTTGAACTTGTCCATATATATGGATTCTTATCTCTAAATAGGCCCAACATATATGGATTATTATCCTTGAATAAGCCAGGTTATAGTTAACATCTTGCTCCATCTTCTACCATAGTCATCGCTCATATATTACTTGATATCTGTGTGTTCATTTGAGAAGTCAGCCCCCTCTACAGCATTTTGTTTTAAAGCTATCTGATACATTTACTTATTGAATTTTGTACTCATTTTCTGCAGTTTTCCTAGTTGTTGTGTTTAACTTTAGTGTTTTGGTTCCACCTTGATTAAAACCATTCATCTGAGTGATAATAGCATGAGAGCCTAACATTGTCAACTGCAATCAGTTGAATCATATGCTCCTTGTATTTAAGATGTCCTAGGCACTGGTATTTATACAACTCAAGGCTGTCTCTAGGAGCTACAACATCTTTCTGGCGTCGTTGCTGGGGAAAGAATTTAAATAACTAAATCCCTGGGCCTTGACAAATATCCATCCACCCTTCAGAATAGGTGAGCAGGAAGGGTTGGGAGTTGTAAATCCCTCACCTTGGCGACTCCACTGTCATTCAAAGGATAGATCCATTTGCAGTATTGGCTTCCCGAAAGCCACACCTGAGGTCAGATACATCCCAGTCAAAAACGCCTTTAGTGTCTGAACCAAAGAAGATTTTGCACAAAAGAGGTTGGAGAGAAATACAACCAGCTTATAAGGATATTCCTAGATTCTCCCTAGAAGACTCTCCATCCTCCTCTCAATTAGCTCAAGATCAAGGTTCTGATTCTACTGCAAGAACCCTTGATTATACTTCAGATAACCCCTCCCTGGAAAATATTGAAGTAAAAGATGAGGTTGAGTCGGTAGACACCACGAGCTTATTTTTGCATCCCACTCCCGAAGCTGAAGAAGTTAAAGAAGTCACAGAGTTTTCCACTTCTTGTATCCCAATAGTTCAATCGACCCCTCAAGCCTCTGTTCAATATATCCCCATTGTCATACATACTTCCCTTCCACCACCTCCTTTCATACATCAGAATCCCCCGCCACCTCCACAACCTTCGATGGTTGTTCCTGGCTTCTTACTGAACAAATATGCCCCCCTGGCATTGCCTCAGATCTTGAACAACATGCCTCAGGATTACTTAAAGATCCTACCTTGTTTAAATGGAGAAAATAATATTGAAGCTCAGAAACACCTGGAATTTTTTTGCGCCTTCGCAGAAAATTTCAATGTTGAACATCTGGATGTGTGGTTGAGGTTGTTTGTCCAGTCTCTAGATGGAGAGGCAAGAAAATGGTTCAAGACCTTGGGAGACCGCTCCATTAATAACTAGGAGGAAATTTAAAATTACTTTATCAAGAAATGGGGAGAGAAGAAGGACCATGGATACTATCTTACAGAATTCAACGCACTTAGAAAGAGACATAATGAAGGTGTGTCCAAATTCATCAAGAGGTTTAACAAATTATATACAAGTCTCCTAGCCGAAATGAAGCCTCACCAGATTGCTGCTAAAGTGGTGTTTGTAGTAGCCTTTGATTCAGAATTTAGATTCTCTTTAAGGGAAAGGAAGTCTGCTACCCTGGATGAAGCCCAGACCGATGCATTGGAAGCGGAAGCCAAATTTTCTTCTATAGGTAAATCAAAAGGGAGGCCAGACCGTGATGCTAGATGGAGAGGGAAAGAAGAAGCATCTACCTCCGGTCAAGATAGAGAGGTAGTAGATTAAAAAATAGAGGAGATGAGAAAAATTATTAAGAACCTTTCGAGCAAGCTGGTGAAGCTTGAGCTCGAGGCAAATAACACATCCTCCAAGCCATTCCAAACTGCTCCAAATAGAGGATTTAACCCACAATACAGAAAGCCTCCTTTGCAAATATTACAAAGAAATCTGAAGGAGCAGCAAAACCACATACAGCCTCCATTGTATTTGGAAGGGAAAATGGATGGCCCTGTCGAAGACATTCCAGATGGGCAAGATGATCAATATCTTTCTTACTCAAATCATGATGAAGTTGAGTCTTCTTTGCAAGAAAGTGAAGGAGTGGAGCTTTCTTTGCAAAAGGAAGAAGAAAAAACATGCACTGCTGAAGACCTAGAGATCGATGATTACTGTAAACAATTTGCAAATTTCATGTAGGCATAGTTTCATAGAAAATATGATCTCAAGTCCTCTAGGAAGAGGATGTGCACATAAGAACAAGAAGAAGAGATGCCTCAGAAGGAGATTGTCTCTCAGAAAATTGAAGATAAAGGTAAGAGATCTATAACTGAGCCTTTACATTCTAATGACTCCATTCCTTCCTCTTCTAAGCCAGCCTCTAATCCAAATGAAAATGCTAAACCCATCCCAGAGGAAGAAAAACCTCCAGCCAACAGTAAAGAGTTAAAGGAAAATCTTGTAGAGAAGCCTCCTCCTGTGTTTAGCCTTCAGAAAGAGCTAGAAAAAGTGAAAATTCCCATCCCTTTGGCTGAACTCCTGAAGCAACCAGACTATCAGTCTCAAGTGTCATCATTCATGCTTCCTCAAGGAGCTGCTCCAATCCTAGACAGTTTAAACCTCCAAGAAGAAAGACCCATGGTTGTGTTTGGTCCTCATGTTGAGGAGTTAGATTCTTCAACTATCCCTTTCTATGTCTCCTTAGTAATTCATGACCTGTTATTGCATAACTGTATGTTGGATTCTGAAGCGTCTCATAACCTGTTACCTCTGTTGGTGATGGAGCAATTGGGGCTGCAAATCACCCGCCCATATAAAGATCTCTACTCCTTCGATTCTAAAAGAGTCAAGTGTTTGGGGATGATCAAGGATTTGGTGGTAAATCTAGCCCAAATCCTAGCTAAGAGCATGGTGATGGACATAGTAGTGGCTGACATCCCAGCCCGGTTTGGGATGCTATTATCAAGATCATGGGGCACAAAAATCGGAGGATCTATAAAGCTGGACCTAACCTATGCGACCATTCCTGTGTTTGGAGGCTAAGAAAGGAGATTATACCAGGAAACAAGGTTTGTGAAGATGGTCACTAAAGCTGATAATTCAGTGAATTCATCAGTGTACAGTAAAGAGGGTGAGTTTTATTGTCTAATGCTTGAAGAAGACCAAGATTATTTGCAGGAGCCATCTTTCTGTCAAGTAAAGACAGAGCAGTCTTCAAGTAATGAAGGAAGTGGGATTTGGACCTTGCACTTTGACGGAGCCAACTCAAAGGAAGGGAATGGAGCTGGGGTTCTCCTTATCTCCCCTACTGGACAATTGGTCCCATTATATTTAAAATTGGAGTATGAAGCCATGAAAAATGTGGCTAAATATGAAGCATTTCTCCTGGGTCTACAAACCGCAAAGAATATGAATATTCAGAGCTTGAAGGTTTTGGGAGATTCAGAACTGGTGGTGAGACAAGTAAGAAATCAATGTCAAGCTAAACACCCACGACTGAGGGCTTACTGAAATGAGGTATGGGTCTTGGTAGAGAATTTCTTCTCAGCATTCAAGATTCAATTCATGCTGAGAGATCAAAACATAATGGAAAACTCCCTTGGAGTAGCTGCAAGCACTTTTCGGCCACCTCAGAACCCCCTCCTAAGGTATGAAATAGAAGTTCGCTACCTTCCTTCCATCCCTGACAATGTCAAACACTCGCAGGTGTTTGAAGACAAAGAGAAAGTCAAGATATTCATGGAGACTGTTGGGGAATTCTCTAATATGGACATAGATACTGGCGATGAAGAGACTGAGGACCTTCCTCAGAATAAATGGTAGGATATCATGGTTGGGCACAAGATGCTGCAACTCAAAGGGAATGTGATACCAAGAGGACTGGTTCCCCTGAAGAGGTTGTTCGATAAGAACGATGTCCCCATTAGGCCAAACAATATTGTTGAAGAAAATAAGGTAGATGACCTGAACCTTGGCACGGAGGCCGATCCCAAGATTGTGAAATTGTCTAATAAGGTACCTGAAGAATACAAGTAGCAATATCGAAAGCTATTTCAGACATATAAAGATGTCTTTGCCTGGTCCTATCAATATTTGAAGACCTTTGATATTAGCATTATCCAGCACAAGATTCCATTAAAGGGAGATGCTAAGCCACACAAACAGAAATTAAGGCAGATTAATCCTTTACTCCTTCCTTCCATAGAAAAAGAAATCAAGAAAATGTTGAAGGCTAAGATTATTGTGCCATTAAGATATTCTGAATGGGTGGCTAACTTGGTCCCAGTCCAAAAGAAGAATGGAGAAATAAGATTGTGTGTTGACTTTCAGAATCTGAACAGAGCATCTCTGAAAGACAATTATCCGCTGCCCAAGATGGACCATATATTGCAGAAGGTAGTAGGATCTTCAAGGATGTCTATGATGGATGGCTTTTCTGGGTACAATCAAGTAGCAGTGCTTCCATAGGATCAAAAGAAAACCGCATTCACCACTCCTTGGGGAATGTTTATGTATGCTCGAATTCTGTTTGGATTGATCAATGCGGGGGCTACATTTCAAAGGGCTATGGATATTGCATTTATGGGGGAACAAGACAAATTTGTGGTGGTCTACCTGGATGACATCACAGTCTTCTCAAAGGAAGATGCTTAACATATAGAGCACTTCCGCAGAACCTTTGACAAGTGTTGCAGGTATGAATTTTCCTTAAAACCTCAAAAGTCTCTGTTTGCTTTAGAAGAGGGAAAACTGTTGGGGCATATTGTAACAAAGGCAGGGTGAAAATTGACCTGAAGAGGGTAGAATTTATTAATGGTATATCCTTGCCCAGAAACAAGAAAGAGGTCCAAGTCTTTCTTGGACGCATCAACTTCCTGAGAAGATTCATACCGAACTATGCAGAGATAGTCCGGTACATAACCAAGATGCTGAAGAGGGATAATGAAGTAAAATGGAATCTTGAGTCATGAGAAGCTTTTAACAGAATAAAAAATTATTTCGCAGAAGCCCCAGTGTTGGTTGGACTGGATTATGCGAAACCTTTCATGATCTTTTCATTTGCATCTCCCCACACTGTCGCAGCAGTATTATTGTAGAAGAACAAGGAGGGGTATGAGAAACCTATCACCTTCTTCAGTCAAGTGCTTCGCGATGCTGAGCTAAAATATAACATCCTGGAGAAACAGGCTTATGCCTTGGTCAAATCCCTCAAGGTTTTTTGGATGTATGTATTGCAGTCGGCCATAACTGCATTTGTACCCACAGCGGCTGTAAAAGACATCTTGATTCAGGGAGGAAAGAGAGGCAAATGGATAGCCAAGATACAGGAGTATGAGTTGGAAATATGCCCCACTAAGCTAATAAAGGGACAGGGATTAGCCAAGATCCTTTCTGAATCAAACTGTCAGGATTTGGGGATAAATTTATCTATGGTGGAAAATGAAGAGTCCAGGAGAGCAGATGAGCAGTGTGGGATAGATACTGCTACACAAAAGACCCATATGAAGTACCTTCTCAGTCCATGGTACAAAGAAATTGTAGAGTACCTCTTGAGTCTTAGATGTCCTCTAAGCTGCGACAAGACAAAGTATAGAACGCTGAGGCTAAAATCTCAGAATTTCATCGTAGCAAATGGCCATTTATACTAGAGAGACCCATCAGGCATACTACTTTTATGTCTCACGAAAAATGAAGTAGAAGAAATGATGGTAGAATTCCAGGAGGGCATATGTGGTGGCCATTACAGCTGGAGGGCTACGAATACAAAATTCTCGAAAGGTGCTTTTTCTGCCCAAAATTTTCGGTGATGTTTATGCTTGGGTATGGACCCTCGTGGAAAATTTTAGAATTTTTCCAAAGAAGTGTGAAGTTTGCACCTTTACCTATGATCCCTGCATATTACAGAAGAACCCATCCAAATAGTGGGGAATTGATTTCATCGGCGAAATTCATCCTTCCTCAAGCGGGCAACATAAGTGGATACTAACAGTCACCGATTACTTCACTAAATGGGTAGAGGCCGTGCCAGCAAGGAATGCTATAGACACAGTGGTGATCAAGTTTCTGGAAGATAACATTATCTCAAGCTTTGGCTACCCTGCTAAGATTGTCACACATAATGCTCAGGCTTTTAAGTCTGCCAAATTTATCAGTTTTTGCCAATAGTATAATATTGTATTAGGGCACTCTACTGCATATTATCCACAGGGGAATGGATTGGCAGAATCCTCAAACAAAACCTTGGTGAGGGCACTGAATAAGGCCATAAATGAAAATAAAAAGAACTGGGATTCACAACTTAAGTTTGTGCTATGGGAAAACAGAATCACTAGTAAAAGGTCTACATGCAAATCCCCATATGAATTAGTCTATGGTAGAGCAGCAATGTTCTCGATACAATTGGCCTTACCTGTGGCTAGGTTCATGCAGGATTGTCAAGAGGAACCAAACGATATTACCAGAAGGATGAATCATTTAGTAGAGCTGGAGGAGACTCGAAGTCAAGTAAATCAGAGGTTGACTAAGTATCAAGATAAAATGAAATACCTTTTCGATCAACATGCTAAAGGTAAAGAGATGCAGGTCGGAGACCTGGTGCTAAGATGGGACATAAGAAGGGCTGAGAAAGGAAAGCATGGAAAGTTCGATCCTCTATGGTTCGGACCTTTCAAAATTGCAAAAATCATAGGAAACAATACTTTCACACTAGAAAATTTGCAGGGTGGTCTTCTTGAAGCCCATATGAATGGGCAATTCTTAAAACCCTTTTTCCAGTATTGATTTAGGCTAAAAGGTCTGTTGTATGATATTGTGCATTATTCACTTACTTTTATTATGATGTTTTCTGTTTTGATTTGTCATGAAGAAAGAAGAGAAGGCATTAAGGGACTGTGTTTGCATGAAGAAGGCTAGCAGATGGTCTGCGGAGTTCTCGACACGTTCGAAGACAAACGGGTCGTCCCCAAGTGGAGCCAATGTTGTTATGACATCCCCCACTGAGCTGGGATGTATAATGATAAAGAGCTCATTCTGCAAAGAAAATACAACAAGGACTGCACGGACTGTCAAAATTTCCTTTCTCACTTATCGAAACCCTTAAAAGGGCTAAATATCCACTTTTTCGCTTTGAAAACGCTCACTTAAACATACCGGGACTCTAAGCGCCTTTCGGTTTAAGCCCTCGGCCCTCATTTCTCATATAGCCCCGTTTTATGACTGATGGCTAAAAGTCCTTAATCCCTCTTCGGCCATCGCACTTCGCTTCATCCAAATTTCTAGTCCCTGAGCTCTTTTTCTGCCAATGTGTGGAACTCTGACACGATCTGAACTGTTGATCTCCTCCCGCAGATCTAACGGTCATCGCTCCATTGCATGGCCCCCATCCATCGCACATCGCATATCACCGTTTCCATCCGCCTGTTATATTTTTCTGCCGATATGCTGATCCATCGATTTAATCCCGACCGTTGATCTCTCCCAGATCCAACGGTCTCTGCTCTGTCACCCTTCGCCTTCCCATCAGCATCGCACATTGGAAATTCCCTTTTCCACTTCCCAAATCTTTTGTACCCCGCCGATGCGATTTCCTAATCGCATCACCACCGTCTGATCAACCCTGATCTACGACACATATTCACTGTGGGGGCATCCGACCACAGTGGTTCGTACTCTTGAGTGCCCTCATAGTTGACTCCTTTGACTGCGGTAAATCTCCATCTAATGGTCCATATTCACTGTGGGGGCACAGGCCAAGATTTTGATCCGTACCCCCAAGTGCCCCCACAGTTGATCCCTGTCGTTGATCTCCATCATGATCCAGTGGCCCACATCACTCCCGCCTTATAACCCCACAACCGATCGTCCCACTACACGACAGTGTTGCTGACGTCATCGCCGGTCCCACCCGACCGTGCAAGTACTTCCTTCGTGTTCATCTGCAGCCGTTGAACTGGATTGCCCAGATCAGACGGCTCTTATTCATCTTCGCGTTCATTTTATCACATAACATAATCGTGTTGTTTCCACGCGAAATGTGTGGTTTTGTAAAGACACGCATTGCACACCTAGCTGTATCGCATTCGTTTGGCCCATTACTGTTTACCGCTTTAACCCCGTGCAAAAAACCACTCCAGTTTTCTGCAAAACCACCTTCTGCACAATTTCACACCAAACCACATTTAAGTGCTGTTTCTACCACAAAAGCGCCTCTGCAATTTATTGCCTTAGCATTGCTCCTCCGTCTTCACCCGAGCCTTCTGAAGTAGTCAACCACTCATCGCAGGATTTATCTAATTTGGTTTGCTGTCTGTGCAGGTTTTTCACGGCATTTTTAAGTATGTGGGCCATCCCATAGCCAATCACAGTGGCTCAAGGCCGAGGGTGAAGATCCTTAGAGGCCTGATCAAAGGAAAAAAGGGGGCATAAAAGGTTAATTACCACGTTTTAACCAATCATTTCATAAGCATTGGTTACGTAGCGAAACCCTCTGGTGCACAAAGAAAGTACTTGTCAGCAAACGAATAAAAGCTAAGGGTCCAACTCCGAAAATTAAAATCTTAACCCGCAAATTGAAGATGAAGACTTAGTTTTAAAGTAAAGGATGATTAAAGAAGGCCTTAATGCAAAATAAATGGGCCCCAATCAGAGTTTAAAGGCCTAAACACGTAGATCAGCAGAAGACCCACTCATCCACTACTAGCAGTACCACACCCTCTAGTACAGAAGGCCACTCCTTCCCACGACTAACAATATTTTCTTCGCCATCAGTAGCAGTGGTTCCACCTCATTAAGTAGTAATGATCATTCACGAAGGGGCCTGTGTGGCCTTTTTGCCTTATGCTCTTTTCACTTTGTCACTTCGGGTGAAATCCTTATTTCACTCTTGCAGTTTTTACTTCCAGTTAGCATTTTGTTTACATTTCAGTTAGAAATGGCTTTAGGTTTGCGTTGTAAGATGATGAGAGGCAGTCCACCTCATCATCATTTCAGTTTTTGATTTAGACCTGCAACAGCATACAAGCACAGGGAGAATATATTTTCCCAAAATATTTTCTCACACATAGGAATCAGTGGTTATAAAAACAAAAAGACAACACTAACAAAAGGTTCCAAATTTTCTAAAGGACTCACTAGTTTGAGTTTTCTATATGTATGTTGTATGAATTTTGATAAGTTGATGTTGAATATCCCGTAGGGACTTAGTAATAAGAAGCTTTGTTGGAATTTGGGATTCCTCTCTGGATGATTCATAGTATGTAACTCTTCTCTATGTTTTTAATACAAATGTTCATTTCGCATCTCTCCACATTTCTTGTATCTAATGCTCTAGAATGCGAGTGCTCCCATGTTTAAATGTGAATTTATCATTACAAATACTCATGTTTACTCATACATAGCGCTTTAAATAGGCTCAGACAACATACTTTGTTTCGTTTTCTATATCTTTCACCATTCTTCCGATATTAGCTACAATGGATTCTTGTCTTTGAACTTGTCCATATATATGGATTCTTATCTCTAAATAAGCCCAACATATATGGATTCTTATCCTTGAATAAGCCCAGTTATAGTTAACATCTTGCTCCATCTTCTACCATAGTCATCGCTCATATATTACTTGATATCTATGTGTTCATTTGAGAAGTCGGCCCCCTCTACAACATTCTATTTTAAAGCTTTTTGATACATTTACTTATTGAAGTTTGTACTCATTTTCTGCAGTTTTCCTAGTTGTTGTGTTTAACTTTGGGGTTTTGGTTCCACCTTGATTAAAACCATTCATCTGAGTGATAATAGAATGAGAGCTAACATTGTCAACTACAATCAGTTGAATCATATGCTCCTTGTATTTAAGATGTCCTAGGCACTGGTCTTTATACAACTCAAGGTTGTCTCTAGGAGCTACAACACCTCCTATATTTTCCACTTGTTTCTATTCTTCCAATCAGAAAGCTTTCCAATTTCACTTCAAAAATTGGATATAGAAGAAAAACCTCTATCAGTTATATTTGGACATCTATACTCAAAAAAGAAGGTTCAAAGTTCAGTTATTAAGATTTTGCAGAGTTGTTTTTACATCCATTGATCACCATCCTGAAAAAAACAGGGAAGCCTAGAATCAGTGAGGCAATGAAGAGAATATTGCAGCTATCAGAGCAGAGCAAAGTGGGTGATTGGTATTTGTATGAGAAGTTCACTGAAATTAGAGTTTTTGGTTCTAACTTGTTGCCTTAAAAGTTACCTAAGCATCCATCAATGAGGATCTTTGCCTTAGAGTACATCAAGAAAATCCTAAATTTAGATTCAATTAATTTAATGGCAGCCAAAAAGAAGACCCAATTTAAACTCAAAAATCAAATTGGGCCTTTCATATGTAATCAAAGAGATGCAAAAAAGGAAGTAGCAACTCAATTACTGGAATATAAATTAGAAGAAAGCTTCCCATGGAATTATGATTGACAAGGGATCTTAAGTAAACTAAGGGTAAAATGTAAATTGACACCCTTTATCCATGAGTCAAAGCCAGAAATAGAGAAGTTTGCTAATCAAATTGAGTGGGTTGAAAATACTTTAACAGAGGCAGTAAACCAAAGGAATACTAGTCACCCTTTGAAAATTTCCAAACAACCAGAGACATCCACTAAGAGAATCGGAGAAGAAGGAGCTTATACTGCAGAGACTACAACAGAGACAAAGTTTAAAATCATTTAAAATAAGAGGCCAAAACTGGATACAACAGCTAAAGGTAAAGTAACAGTAAGTGTTGAGGAAACAGAGACCTTGAATACCAACACTGCACAGACAGAGACCAATGTAGCCACTGTAATCATGAGTGAGCCAAATCGGAATCAAGAACAAATGAATAATGAAGAAACATGATGGAAAGGCAACAAAATATGGAGGCTTATTCCTCAAATTTAGCTGAGGAGAAGGATTTAGATATTAAAGAAAGATACAAGAAAATCAAATTGAAGAATGAGGAAATCAAAACTGAAATATATTCTCAGTTTTTGAAGCAAAAGCTAGGTAACCAAAACAGATTCCTATCAGCGTTTGATTATTCAACTAAAAAATTGATTATGTCAGTTTTATATCCCACAATACTAGTGCCAAAGACAGTGGCTGACTACAAGAAAGTTGATATGGAAGTAGCTACAGAAAAAATCCATGAATTGGATTAGATTGAGTTTCATAGGCAAACCTTAGAGATGCTCTATTCCATAGTCATAACAAAAGCTATAAGTGCTCATAGGATTCAAAATACAATCTCTAATATGTAGGACCAAATGAAGATGGATAAAGCTTCATTATATGCAAAGTATCTAAGGATAAAGGCATTAGAAGATTTAGTATTACAGGTAGGATATTATCCTACAAACATCAAAGCAGTAGAAGCATTGGTTAAAAAGGAAAATGAGGACATAGTTGCCTCGAGGAAAAAATTCAAGCTTCCTCAAGGTGAGCATCCTCAGACAAAGGAAGTTTTACAGTATCAAAAGGAAAAAGATGAAATGATGAGTTTGATACTTCAACTGACAACTCAAATTAAGGAAATGGAAGTACATATGGACCAAGTTGTCCAAGAAAAGGAAATAGTTAAAGAACCAGTGATTCCCACTGTCATCCCAGTCATCACAGCAGCAGTGCCTTCTACTTTAGGAGAAAAATTGGCACCCAAAGAGCTATTATCCACTGCAGTGCCAGTGACTTCTTCAACAACTTCAGTGACTGAATCCTCTACAACAGTGTTGCCACCTATAGATGAAAGCAAGCAACTAGTAAAAGCAATGGAGGAAATGTCCTTGAAGACCAATGAAATCAACATATTGACTAAGATAATTGAAAATCTTGAGAAGACAAACAAAACAACTTAGATAGATGCTAAAATACATGAACAAAATGCCCACAGACTGAGTGAAGAGGTAAAGAAGCTCCAAAAAGAATTAACTCTCAAGGATCAGATATCATATATTAAAAATTACCTATGAAATAATGTATTTGAAGCCATCCATGATGTTTGGCCTTCAATTCTGGTAATTTTTTAGCAGAGAGAGTTACTATTGACAGCCCAGGCAGAGATCCAAAAGACACAAGCTAATTTAGTTGATAAACCAGAACATGCTGTAAGATTAATAAATTTTCTCAACAGCAAGAATATGCAGGAACTTGAAGAGTTAAAAATCAATGACAGGACAAAAAATATCCTATAAATTAGGAAATTTACCACCAAAAGAAATTTAATGAGGTAGCTTGAAGAGAAATGTAAAGGAATGAATACTGCTATCACTAGATTCATGGTTAAATTCACCAATTTAAGATAAAGGGACTTCCTGATATCATGGTTATAAACGATAAGTTAATGCCTCAGAATGATTATGAAAAAAAGATAAGAGAACATGCCAAGGGGCAGGTGAACAATCCACAGGTCAAGGTATTCCCACAAGAAAAGTATTGTTAAATTTTTTTGAAGATTTGTTTTATTTGCAGTATGAAATCAAGCACTTATTTGTCATCAATCCCACATTTCCTAGGTACACTGAGGCTGATGAGAATTTTAGGAAACTCAAGAATATTAGAATTCCTAAAAATGAGGAGTGGCAAGCATTGACTGATTTGCTATGAAGTATGAAAGGCAAACAAATGAAGAAGAAAAAATATGTTTTTTGATTTCACTGTCAAAACAAATTTTTACAGTAGAAAGCAATTTTATTGAAGGTTAAAGAGTATCCGAAGTAAAAGAGTATCAGTGAGAAATAGTATCAGCAAGAAAGAGTATCAATGAAGGCAAGTTAGATTATGAAAAATATCTAAAGAGCCAACAAAGAGGACACATAAGCAGCCAGCTTCTTCTTATCTTAAAATAGTTTCTATTTATTTTGAATAAAATATGACAGCTTGTTGATTTGTTAAGAAAGTTGTCACTATTATTGTTGTAAGATATTTAATTTTCCTAAGTTAATTCCTAGAAGTCATCTAGGATATTTTTTAAGACATTTAATATAAATACTTCACTCTTTGAAGTATTTTGGTGTGGAATAAAATTGCTGGCTCCGATTATTATAGATATTTTGTTGACTTGAAGGCTTTGGATTTCGATTTTGAGTAGCAGACTGGATCACCTATTTGGCATCATACTTCAGGATCCCTGTGATAAGCTATCTGGAGTGAAGTACTCTCTTAAACTTTTCATTTTTATCTTCTTTTGTTACATGCATATATCTGTGTTTTAATTATGAATCTGAATGTATAACTAGGAGTATTACTACAAGACATGTTAATAGCACCATGTTTTTAACTAGTTATCATTTCTTTTTTTTCTTCTGATTTCCGGTCTAGGGAACCCTTAATTGCTCCCTATCCCGTTTGACCTCTATCTTCTACTTCCCTTTTCCGGATTTAAGGATTCTTAAGTGTTCCTTATCCCGATCATACCATCTCAAAAACCAATTTTCCCAAGATCTCCAAGGGTTATCTATCTTGTCCTGCAAAAATTTGACTTTTTAGGCTTTGATCCCAGTTCTGTTAGCTTGACTTAGACTCCATAGCCCAATGGACAAGTAGATTTCCCTCTATCTACTCTCCAAGTGAAATTTTCCCACCAAATCCAACAAAACCAAACCAAATCTATACTTTAATAACTAGCCTAATATTCAAAAATTAAAACAAAGTTAAACTTTAAAGAGAGAGCCCTCTCTGAACCCTAGGAAGGCTAGATCCTAGAGTTTGAAGTAATTTTGTGGTTACCTCTAGTATTCTTTGACTAAAAACCAAAATCCATTAACTTAAGAATTTACTGGAGTGATAACATTACTGGCGACCATACTAGGGAAATAACCAGTCCTCAATCATAAAATTAGTCTTAAAGGAATCATTTAAATCATCCTTTTACTTTAAGATTATTTTTATAGGTTGTGGGTATTGAAAAATTGTAATTCGAGCTTCTAGGAAAGTCTATTATACCAGGTCTAACCTGAATCCTAAGCCTGCTGTAATAGTAGATGACCCAGAACAAATTGGTAAAAATAAAAAACAAACAGAAAATTTAGAAGCTGAAATCTCATTAGTAAGAGTCAATTCATTACCAAGTGAATTAGTAAGTCTGCAAGATATTGATTTTGATCTAAAATTTGAGCATTCCTTACTTAAAATTAAATCTAAAAGTGATTTAAAAAACTGTTGTTTTAGACCCTGCTTTTATTTCATTTTTGAATGCAAAACAGAAATCTATTATAGTAAATTCTAGATCTAAGAAAGCTGAATATTAGACCAAATTTGAAGAAATTAATGTTACTATTCTAAAGGATATTGATGAAGCTATTGAACTAGTTCATTTATTGACTTATGCAAATAGACCTCCAATTTCTCAATTACACACCACAATAATTCCAGCTAGAGATTTATCTCTTTATGTTGTTACATCATTCATAAATTCTACTACCAGCTCATCTACAGATCCATTTATCCCTAAATTACCTCTACAACCCAGAGTATTATTTCCACCAATCACTTCATCCACTATATCCATTATTTCACCTTTTGATTTCTTAAATACATCATCCTCATTTCCCAGCACTTCAAATACTATCTTTAGTTCATCCACTATCATTTCCAGCACAACTCCAAGTAGTTCTACCTTACCTCCTAGCGAAGCTAAGCTTCAAGCTATGGCTGCTAGATATGCTCCCCTTGTCCTACCACAACAACTTCATGATATGCCACAAGACTATTAAAATAAAATACCACTGTTTGATGGCACTACTCAATATACTGCTCAACAACACATTGCTAAGATGATAGAATTTTTTGAAATTTATGAAATTGATGATTCAGATGTCCAAATGAGACTGTTTGCTCAAACTTTAACATGAGCAGTTAAGAAGTGGTTTAAAGATTTAGCCGCTAGTAGTGTAACTGATTTAGTTGTTTTTTTACTTTGTTTTTAAATAAATGGGAAAAGAAAAAGAACCCCCTCCAAATTTTGTCTGAATTTGATTCTTTGAAAAGAACTCCAAATGAGTCAGTCCAAGATTACTGCACCAGGTATAATAGTGTCTGTAATTCTATCCCTACAAATCTGAAACCTACTCCTTATTCCATTATGCTCAAATTCCCTGATGGATTTGACACAGATATGGCTTACCAATTAAGGGAAAGAGATGCAGACACCTTGGAAAAAATGTAAACTGATGTAGTTAGTGTAGAGGTGAACATTCTAGCTAGAAAAGCTAGACTTAGAAATGAAAGAAGAGTGACTATTAAAGAAGAAAATGCTAATTCAGACACAAAAATGGATGTTATAGCTAAAACTTTAAAAAGTGTGATTGATAGATTAGATAATATGGAGAGAAGACCTCAATGGGATAACCAACAATAGATTAGAAATCCCAATTTTAGAAAAAACATAAATTCTGGAAAAGCAAAAGAAACATCCCTGGACCAAATAATTAGGTCACCATTCCAAGAGAACTATGCTGAAAGTTCTCAGAATAATAATGATGATGAAGAGGATACTATTAATATAATGGGAAATGATGATAATAATACCATTTTCCTAACTCAGGAAGATCAGGAATTGTTTGAACTTCAACAACTTAAATTAGATTCTAGTGAATCCTTTGATTATAAGCAAGGTTATGACTATGCAATAAATGAGATACATAGCCAGTATAACCTTAGACACAAGAAAAACAATGAGTCTTCTACTAAGAAAACTTCCCAAACTCAGAATTAGAAAATAGTACAAGCCCCTAAAACAAAATTTCTACAAATTCTCCCAAGGGAAAATAAGCAAAACTCAAATTCCTCCCAAAACATTTATAGTCCTAAGAAAGCATCAAGCCCTAAAATTGTTGATATTACTGATGAAGTTTCTCAAGTTGCAAAATATTCTCAAAAATCTACTGCTACTAAAGCTTCTAATTCTGTAAAAACAACAAATTTAAATCCCAAAAAACCTTCTGTTGATCCTAAAACACTAGACCCAAAAACTATTGCTTCAAAAGCATCTGCTGAAAATTCTAAGTCAGAAAGAACATCTACTGCTTCACAAAAAATCCCTGAAAAGAAAGTTAGAAGTAGTAAAACACAAGAAACACAAACAGAGAATCCTAAAACAATTGAAAATGAAAAAACAACTGTAGAAAAGCTAGACAAACCAACACAAACTACAATTACCAAAGAAGAACCGATTCAAATCCGTAAAGCTCAACCTGCATTCAACATACAATAAAAAATTGCAAAACTTAAAATATCAATTCCTTTGACTGAATTGGTAAAAAATGACTTTTATAAATCAACCATAACTGAAACATTAAATATGAATGATGGAGAAGGCTCCATAAATCTAAATGATGATCAACCAAAGTTGATTTTCGGCCCAGATGTAAATGGAAAACATGCAAATGGTGCAGTTCCTCCATTTTATATCAGTCTCACTGTCCATCATCAAATTCTACATAACACAATGCTAGATTCAGGAGCTTCCCATAACTTAATGCCAAAAGCCATCATGGAAACTCTGAATCTAGAAATTACAAGGCCATACAAAGATTTGTTTTCTTTTTATTCAAGTAAATTTAAATGCTTAGGTTTAATCAAGGATTTTTGTGTAACACTAGTTCAATACCCTGGTAAGAGTATAGTAATGGACATTGTAGTAGCGGATATCCCACCAAAATATGGTATGCTTCTTTCTCTCTCATGGGGAGCAAAGTTGCAGGGATCTCTACAATTGGACATGTCTTATGCTACTATATTAGTGTTTGGCCAGCCTAAAAATTTATATAGGGAAACATTAATGAAGTACATGGTCAGTAATGCTGAAAGATATATAAACTACGCAATTTACTCTACACCAACTGACCTTGATTCTTTTATCCTATGTAACTCTAAAACAAATGAAATCCAAACTGAACTAGTAGATAAAAAGAGAGCACCAAACAATGATAACATTTTTCATGAATCTCAATGGCATTTAGACTTTGATGGTTCAGTGAATAAGTTAGAAGCAGGAGCAGGAGTCTAGATAAAAAATATGGAGACCAATCATTCAGAAGGTCATGCTTTCAGGCTAAATTTCAAATGTACAAACAATATGGCCGAGTATGAAGCCCTCATCCTAGGACTCCAAGTCATTAGGAACTCAGGAGGAAAAAGAATTTTGATCATGGGAGATTCGGATTTGATCATAAAAAAAGTAAATGGAGTTTATTTTGTTTACAATCCTAGACTAAGCAGATATAGAGACACTGTTATAGATTTAACTGATGATTTATTGGAATGTAAGTTTATTATAATACCTAGAAAGCAAAATATGCAAGCTCATTGTCTTGCAAATTTTGCTAGCACCTGCAATTTACCATTCCAACCTAATCACAAATATGCTACTGAAGTCAAACATAGGCCAATAATTCCAGATAATCTTAAGTATTGGTAGTTTTTTTCTCAGGATGAACAAATTTAAAAGTTTATGAACAATGAAGGAGAATTTTAGAATTGTGTTATAGATACAGATTATACAATAAATCATGATTTGGATTGTGAAATAGATTTAAATGACTTAGATGTAAATAAAATAAAGTTTGATAAACCCACTAGATTCAGTCAAGCTGATATAGATAGCTTAGAGAAAGTAGAGATTGAAAAAATTATTGAAGATGAATCAGACATAGTGAATCTTAAGGATAATTTTTTACCTAAAGGTTTAACCCTCTTAGAAGATATTTTTGACTCTAATGATGTAGCTAGAAAACCAAAAATGGAGCCAGTAAGATCTTACATAGAAGAATGTAACATTGGTATAGAGTCAAAACCAAATATAATCAAACTGTCCAAAATTTTACCTCAACAAGAAAAGGATAAATATATTGAGCTTTTAAAGGAATATCAAGAAGTGTTTGCTTGGAGTTATGAAGATTTAAAATCTTATGATACAAACATAATCCAACATAAAATTCTAATAAAAGAATATCAAAAGAAATTCAAACAAAAGTTGAGAAGGATTAACCCTGTGCTATTACCTTTGATTGAAAAAGAAGTTAAAAGAATGTATGATGCCTAGATCATTGCACCAATCAGATATTCTGATTGGGTTTCAAACCTAGTTCCTACAAGAAAGAAAACAGGAGAAATTAGATTGTGTGTGGACTTTAGAAATCTTAGCAAAGTATCTTTACAATATAATTACCCTTTACCCAAAATGGAAATATTACAAAGGGTAGTAGGTTCTTCAAGGATTTCTTTGCTAGATTGTTTTTCAGGATACAACCAGATCCTAGTTCAAGAAGAAGACCAAGCTAAAATAGCATTTACCACTCCTTGGGGCACTTTTATGTATGTAAAAATGCTTTTTGGCCTAATGAATGCAGGAGAAACATTTCAAAGGGCTATGGACATAGCCTTTGCAAAGGAAATACATTAGTTCTTAGTTATTTACTATATGACATTACTGTGTTTTCCAAAACAGATAATGAACATTTGGATCATTTGAGACAAGTTTTCATTAAATGTAGGAAATATGGCATCTCTTTAAATCCTAAGAAAAGTATTTTTGGATTAGTAGAAGGTAAGTTACTAGGACATATAATCTCAAAAGAAGGAATTAGGATAGATCTTTCTAGGATAGAAGCAATTCTGAACATCAACCCACCAAGAAACATCAAAGAATTACAAGCTTTTTTAGGTAAGATAAATTTTTTAAGAAGATTCATATCTAATTTAGATAAGATAATTAGAGAATTGAATAACATGCTCAAGAAAGATTCAGTTCTTAGATGTACTGTTGAGGCTAAACAATCATTTTACTCTATCAAACAAGCCTTAACTAAAACTCTAGTCCTAATAAGTCCTGATTTTAAGAAAGATTTCATGATTTTTTCATTTGCTTCAGAACACACCATTGCTACAGTTTTACTGCAGAAAAATGATCAAGGATTTGAATAACCCATAGCTTTTTTCAGTAAAGCCCTTAAAGAAGCTCCTTTGAATTACAACATTATGGAAAAACAAGCCTTAGCCTTGGTTAAGGCCATTAAAGACTTCAGAGTTTATATTCTCTACTCACACATTATTGCCTATGTCCCAAATTCTATAGTTAAAGACATTCTTACTCAGGATGGTCCTGATGGAAGAAGAGGTAAGTGGATTGACACTATCTTGGAATATGACATAGAGATAAAACCCACCAAGCTCATTAAAGGTCAAGGATTAGCCAGACTTATGGTTGAATCCAATTGTAATGCCCTAGATATAAATTTTATTGCACAAGTTGATGATCAAGAAGAGATGGCGACTCCATTGATCAGTGAAGCCTTTTCACACTCACTTTGGTATACAGATATTATATTTGTACTCAAAAACTTACAAGCTCCTTCTAGATTGTCAAGAACCAAATCTAGATTTTTAAAACTTAAATAAGTAAGATTTTGTATCTTAGATAATGTACTTTTTTGGAGAGATCATAGTGGGATTTTACTAAATTGTTTACTAAAGGAAGAAGTTGACAAAATACTTGAAGAATTTATACTGAGGACCTTGTTTTCTGATGTCAAAAAATATGTTACTTCATGTCATAAGTGCCAATTTTTTTAGGGTAAGAAGACATTATTACCCCTCCCTTTAAAGCCAATTTCAACAGAAATGCCATTTCAACAATGGGGTTTAGACTTCATTGGTGAAATTCACCCTCCCTCTTTAGGACAACATAAGTGGATTTTGATAGCCACTGATTATTTTACCAAGTGGATTGAAGCCATACCCTCCAGACAATCCACAGATACTGTCATTATCTCCTTCCTAGAAAACAACATCCTTTCAAGATTTGGATGCCCTCAAAAGATAATTACTGACAATCCAACAACATTCAAAGCCAAGAAAATGATTGAATTTTGCCACAAATACCATATTACCCTAGGCCACTCTATTGCATATTACCCCCAAGGTAATGGCCTAGCTGAATCCTCAAACAAAAGCCTTGTAAATATCCTCAAAAAATTACTTGAAGACAATAAAAAGACTTAGCATAAAAAGTTAGTCAATACCTTATGGGCAGATAGACTTACTATTAAGAAATCCATTGGTACTTCACCTTACCAACTATTTTATGGAATGGATGTTGTTTTTGCTTCCTCCCTAGGTGTACCAGTGATGAAAATTATCCAAGAATTGCAGGTTGAAACAAATGAAATTCAAATAAGGATAAATCAAACTATTCACTTGCAACAAACAAGGGAAGAAGTTTATATCAAATCTCAAGTCATTCAGGATAAGATCAGGAATATCTATGATAAAAAGACTAAAGAGGATGATTTTTACATAGGAGATAAAGTGTTAAAATGGGATTCTAGAAGAGAAGACAAAGGAAAACATGGAAAATTTGATTTTCTATGGAAAGGACCTTATGTAGTTTATGGATATAGAGGTAATAATGCTTTCTTTCCGAAATAATTGGATGGAACAGATGTGCAAGAAAGACCAGTTAATGGCAGAATGCTGAAGCACTACTACTCACCTGAGTTAACCAATAGTTAGTTTTTATTCACTTTGATCATTGTACATATACATTGCAGAGTGTAGATTGGATTGGATGTTTCCTTAGAAAAGTTGAAGCCCGAAGAGAAGTCCCTAAGCTTTGAAAAGTGAATATCATAAATATGAATAAGTTGTAGATATTAGAAGACATTTACAGGATCATCACAGTCAAATTTCAAAGGCTACTAGTCTCAGAGTTCTTGATATTTCACTAGGAAATGTCATCCCCATGTGGAGCCACTGTTAGGGTCCTATAATAATAGGGTTCATAAAATTTTGAATTGACTTTGATAATTCTTGCAAATACCTTGCTTTCTACAAGTTGTTTTCCCATATTTTGAAAAAATGAAAAATAATAAAAAATCAAAAAGAGGGTAAAATGTCCTAAAAGAAAGATCAAAGGACTTAGAAAAATATATACCCAAAAAGAAAAGAAATAAGACCTAAAAGTGAGCAAGTCCAAATGCCACTACTTTTAATTTTACTACAAAGAATAATGATTATGTGCAGAGTGTAATTAAAGGCCATAATCCATGATCAGTTAAATAATTTAATCTAAATTTTTCATGCTTTCAATTTCATGTTTTAGATAGAGAATAAATATTTTTCAAACAGTTTAAACTTGAAAAATTAGTAGATAGGTAGAGAATAATGAGGATCTCAACAGTTTAATTTGAGCCCTCAGATGAAATAAGGTAGATTTAGATTATTTTTATGCTTTAAAAGAAAATGTTTTAAGGTTGCAAGCCTAAATGCACCTGCAAAATGAAGAAAAAATGTTAGAAATAAAAGTTGGGTAGGTAGAAAAAAGTGGAGCAATCATTTAAATAATACATCATCGGGAAAAATCACTAATTTTCCCTCCCCCATGAGTATTTAGTATTCTAAGCTATCAGTCAAACATGCTCAGAGAAATTCTCTAACTTTTTTTGGGACCAGACCCAAGGCTCTATGACTGGTTAGTTAAAAATATTGAGTTCTTATGCTAAATCCTCATTTATCATCATTTACTCTTCATTCATACATTAAAACCCCTTTTTCCTAAGTAAGCACACATTCGTGCTTAGTAAAATTGTAACCCTAGAATAATTAACTTCATCCCTTCATAAGCATTCATAAAAACCCACAAAATCACATTTATCCTAAGTATTATTGAAAGAAATTTAAAGATAAGTGTAATATTCCAAACTTTGCATACAAGCAAATTGGAATATTATATTTTGATGCTCTCACTTAGGAGAGGAATAAATGGGTAAGGAGGCCCATGATCAATAAAAATATGAATAATTTCCATCTTAATATGAAGGGGATCACCTTAGGAGCTGGATTTTATACTTTCAAGTGTGAACAAGGGCAAAATAGATGTGGACAAAGTCAAGTTTGACTAAGTCAACATGCTTTCTTGAGGAGGAAGAGATCATCCAAATAAACTAGCTCAATGTGAAAAAGGATCAGCCTAGACACACATGTGAGAACTGGATTGAAGATACATTGGTGTGAAAGGAGGCAATACAGGGGAACTAGGTTCAGTTGACCTAGTCAACAGCGCTGCTACAAGAGGAGGGAAGCCAACAAAGACAACACAATTTTGGAAGAGGAATCTTCACTAGGAAGTTACCTCAATAGTGTGTGGGGCCTGAGGTGAGGAGGCTGACCAAGGATAAAAATAAGGGGAGAGTAGCAAGGAATTCATTCAGTAATCATCTATCTTTGGTATTTTCACTACTTGCATGCTTCAGCTGTTTAGCTGTGGTTGCAGCACTGTTTAGTGCAAGGAATTCCCGGGAGGGGATTCCTTCCTCTCTTTGGATCAGCTTGCTTAAAGGATCTAAAGGGAAGGATCAGAGCTTCAATTTCATCATTTGGCTTAGGACCAATCAGCCATATACATCTACAACGCAATTCCCTTTATAAACTATGTCTTTTATGCAGGTGCAGCAGTAGCAGGGTTGGACCCCTATATTTTGTGCTAGTAATTGAGGAGGAGGTGTTTATTTCCCTCCGGAAGATATAATGAGGAGGCCCTTTGGCCAATTTATATATTGATCAGATATTTTATGTTGTATTCAGTTATTTTTAATATAGAGTTGCAGTAGACTGCATTATTTTCTACAGTACTGCTTTTCATACATGTGTAATGCCGGAAACCCTTGCCGGGTGTCTTGTTTCTGCTGTAAAAGAGGCTAAACCTCCATTTCTTTGATACATGGTTAATATAAAATTCTGATCAGTCTTATTTCATAATTTTCTGTAGAATCCCTTGTGGGAATTATTCTCTCATAGTCTTCAGAAATTCTGTAGCTGGAAGTCATGGGATTGGGGTGTTTTTGAGCTATCTCTAGCTGGGGAGATCTGTTTAACTTAGCTAGAATGATTTGTTTGAGCTCAAATTTGGTATGGGAGATTTATAATGTATAAACCATGGGATCCAAGTCCCATTTCCAAAATTTATTGTGTTATTTTTTGAAAATGATGTTTTTATGGTATAGAATGCTGCATTTCCTCACTTCAGGAGAGAATAGTGAGGCATATCTCTGCTGCTGATCATGCATTTTTTGCTTAAATGTTCCTTGTACATCTTATGATCTTATTTACATTTTTATGTCCATGATTTATTGAAGCTACAACTTTGGAATATCTTAAGATATTATATTTGTTGAAGAAAATCCCTATTTTGGGATATTACAGTGGTATCAGAGCTTCCATCTTGGCTCAGCCTGTGGATTTCAGATCCAATCAGAATATCAGAATAATAGGGGAAAAAAATGATGGAGAGGATGAGATTACTTTCATCCCTTTTTAGATCTAAGAAGAAGGAAGAAATATGCATTGAAACTCCAAAAGGGTTTCAAGGAGGAAAGAAGGCCATGCAACAGCTAGATGATAAGGGGCAATAGATTCCTATTCTCTACCTTTGATGTATCACCCTTATGTACAACAGAATCTTGGGTGATGAGGTTGAAGGCATTTTTCCTACTACATCCAATAGTGGAAGAAGAGGCTGTGGAGATCTCAGCGCTGCACTTGGAGGGAGAGGAAAGATCTTGGTGGTTCAGCCATGTGAATCATACAAGGGTGTCTACTCTTGCAGATTTCACTCAAGGAGTAATCAGAAGGTTTAACAATCAGGGATCAAAGGAGGAGGAGTCCTCTTCTCCACTTGAGGAACCTTGTATTAACGTTGTCACACTTAGAGAGGAGAAGTCACCTACATCAGCAGTTAGGTCAGCCATTACATTGGAGGGAGGAGACTTTGTAGCCCTACAAGAAGTTCCCACATCTCATCAAGGTATGGGAAATTTTCCACTTTTCATTATTGCAGCAAGTCTTTCTAGAAATTGTGGGGATTTGTCTTCATATGACCCAGGGTCAAACATTATTGCTGAGGTAGAACAGTAGGATTGCACTACGATATGCAAGCTTGAATGGTTCAAGGAAAAAATGAACCATCATTCTCATGGACCCCTGTTGAGTTGCACACAACCCTTGAGGTTGGAGTGTGATATTTTGGAGGAAGTCATGAACTTTGAGATGGAGTATGAGGCAGCAACTATATCATTGGAGAGGCTATCAACGCTGTCAAACAATAGCAGTGAGGGCGATTTGCCTTTATCACCTTTGGATCTTGATGGATTCAAGATGGTTATGGACATGAGATCTTCTCTAAGGGATCTCCAAGAAAATGCATTTCAACACTTCATGACATGCAAAGAAGAGGAATTGGTTGTGGAGGATGGTAGCCCACATTGGAAGAATTCCAAGATGAAGAATGATAGGAGGCATCCACATGGGGTTGAGTGGATGTGGGTTAAGAGCAAGAGGCTGGTGAGCCACTTGAAAATTTATGATACAGGGCAGCAAGAGGCAAAGCTGCGTTGGCTACTTTTGAGAGAGTTTGGCCACCATGGGACATATCCTTTTTCCAAGGGTATGAGGATAGAAGGAACTTGGCAGGGTACTTGCATCATGGAGCAGCAAGGAGTGTGGGTGCATTATGATGAGGTGATCATTGTGTTTTCACCCTATGATCATGGAGGTATGAGGAGGCAGAAAATACTTTTGTTGCTTTGGAGGATTGAGAGAGAGCAAGGGTAGATTTGCTCTCTCATTTTGCATGATGTTGCAGGAGGAGGAGATGGAAACGTTATGGGAGGAGTATTTGACATTGAACATGTCAGAGAAGGGATTCATAAGTTGGAAGGAGCCTATTTGCATAGGCTAGCAGCACTGTCACTTTGGAGCAGGGACTTGTTGATGGAGTGTTCCCAAGACCACTTCACATTTGATGCACTGGGTGGACATGGAGGAGATGAGATTGATAGAGTAGTGGACGAATTCATCTGTTACTGTAGTATGTTCTTCTTGACTTGGACTTCCAATCATGGGGAGGGGTATCTTTAGGCAACATATGGTTTATTCCTCTTCATAGGAGTATTTCATATCACTATGGAGGGCTCATTTATGGATCCTGTCACCATCTTACTTTCGTTACATGGTAAGAATTCTATTTTTTCATTTATTGATTGTTCAACACAATATTTGCATGCTCTTACCATTTCTTTACAGTGCATTGCTCTACAAAGGGGCAAGTTTTTCTTTAGGCTCCATGGACCATTTTTGGACAGCAATTATAATGGAGACAACCATCTACTATATGATATTGGGCAAGTGTTTGGTTACTCCTTGTATGCTCAGTTGATATATTCAGCCATCTACTATTTACTAGTGGGTGTGATGACTTACACATCAAGCCATTTGTCAAGAAATAACTTTCCAAGCTATTTTCTGAAGCTGTAGTGGGGAAGACTGCACTGGGGCCACTTGGGAGACTGTTGGTACTTTCCAGCACCACATGAAACCTTCAGTATTTCTTTCATTTAGATGCTGATCATGAACCCATTTTCTGATGTTGTTCTTGCCTTTATGGGCAGGATGATTGGAGGAGAAACACATTGGGTGGATGTGTTCTTGGGGGAGGAGCATCCCCACACTTTCTGCATTACATGTTCTGAGGGGAGCATGGGAAGAGACATGAACACTACAGAAAAATATTTGTTTCTTTATAAGGAGGGCCATGAGATGGATGGGATGCCATATAGTGGCGATTTCTTACCCATCATGTATGATATGGCTTGGGCCAGCTTGATTCACAACGCTAGGAAAGGGATCTTTGGAGATCTAGTTTCCTTCTTACCATTTGAGAGAAACATTATTGCAGCCCAAGGTCATAAAATTCTCTGCACTTATCTTAAGTGGAGGGGAGGACAACGTGGGGTAGGCCACTTTTTCTATCATGTTCAATATTTCAGCCCACCTACTTTGCAGGAGCTCAAGGTGGAGGAGGATTTTCAAGAGTTGCCATGTTCAGAGGCAACTCATTTTGTATGGATGATAGCTTGGGGATGGGAGATTCACATGGGGATGGTATATCCCAATATATATCATAACACAGGCCTCAAGAAGGCCTTTAGACCACCCATTGTTGTCTCCATTTATATCTTACTGTCACATAATGATATCTATGTGGGGTGTACACCAAAAGCTAGCTTGTTTACTTGGGAGGGGCAACTTGGAGATATACTGATGATGCCACACCTTGATCCTTGGAGGATTTTATATTATGAGGTTGCTACAAGGGAGAAGAAGATGCTCTTCAGTCCTATCCTTGTAGTTGCTTGAGGACAAGCAACATTTGGGAGGGGAGGACTGTAATATTCCAAAATTTTCATACAAGCAAATTGGAATATTAGATTTTGATGCTTTCACCTAGGAGAGGAATAAATGGGTAAAAAGGCCCATGAGAAATAAAAATATGAATAATTTCCATCTCAATATAAATGGGATCACCTTAGGAGCTGTATTTTACACTTTCAAGTGTGAACAAGGGAAAAATAGATGTGGACAAAGTCAAGTTTGACTAAGTCAACATGCATTCTTGAGGAGGAAGAGATCATCCAAATAAACTAGCTCAATGTGAACAAGGATCAGCCTAGACACACATGTGAGAATTGGATTGAAGATACATTGGTGTGAAAGGAGGTAATATAGGAGAACTAGGTTCAGTTGACCTAGTCAACAGTGCTGCTACAAGAGGAGGGAAGCCAACAAAGACATCGCAGTTTTGGAGGAGGAATCTTCACTAGGAAGTCACCTCAACAATGTGTGGGGCCCGAGGTGAGGAGGCTGACCAAGGATAAAAAGAAGGGGAGAACAACAAGGAATTCATTTATTAATCATATATCTTTGGTCTTTTGACTACTTGCATGCTTCAGCTGTTTAGCTGTGGTTGCAACACTGTTTAGTGCAAGGAATTCCTGGGCAGGGATTCCATCCTCTCTTTGGATCAGCTTGCTTAAGGGATCTAAAGGGAAGGATTAGAGCTTAAATTTCATCATTTGGCTTAGGACCAATCATCAATATACATATATAGCACAGTTCCCTTCAGAAATTGTTTCTTTTATGCAGGTGCAGCAGTAGCAGGGTTGGACCCCTGGATTTTGTGCTAGTATTTGAGGAGGTGTTTATTTCCCTTTGGAAGATCTAATGAGGAGGGACTTTGGAAAATTTCTATATTGATCAGCTATTTTATTTTGTATTCAGTTATGTTTAATATAGATTTGCAGTAGACTGTGTTATTTTCTGCAGTACTGCTTTTCATACATGTGTAATGCCGAAAACCCTTGCCGGGTGTCTTATTTCTGCTGTAAAAGAGGTTAAACCTCCATTTCTTTGCTACATGGTTAATATAAACTTCTGATCAGTCTTATTTCATCATTTTCTGTAGAAACCCTCATGGGAATTACGCTCTCATAGTCTTCATAAATTCTGTAGCTGGAAGTCATGGGATTGGGGTGTTTTTGAGCTATCTCTAGTTGGGGAGATTTGTTTAACTTAGCTAGAATGATTTGTTTGAGCTAAAATTTGGTGTGGAAGATTTATAATGTATAAACCATGGGATACAAGTCCCATTTCCCAAATTTATTGTGTTATTTTCTGAAAATGATGTTTTTATGGTCCAGAATGCTGCATTTCCTCACTTCGGGAGAGAATAGTGAGGCATATCTCTGCTACTGATCATGCATTTTCTGGTTAAATGTTCCTTTTACATCTTATGATCTGATTTACATTTTTATGTCCATGAGTTACTGAAGCTACAACTTTGGAATATCTTAAGATATTCTATTTGTTGAAGAAAATTCCTATTTTGGGATATTACAATAAGAAATGCTTGATTTTGTACTATACTTAGAGATAGTATGTATTTTGTTTTACATTTCACTCCCCTCTCATATTAACTTTTAACATATTTTATTAAATCCCTAAGAAATACCCTTTCCTAGTTATTAATTTCATTATATCTAAATATCCCCAAAACCCACTATTATAAACTTTTGACCAATGTATATTATCCCATGTGCGTAAATGAAAATCCCACATCAAAAGCCCTTTGGTCTAAAATATTATCATTATTCTAATATATCCTGCCCTATAGTTTTTAAACTATCGAAAATGGTTGAAAACTATATAAATACATATATTGCACCCGCACCATAATATTTAAAAAAGATTTCATATAGGTTTGAAATACAAATGTTAAACCCATTTTATATCATGGTCAAAACATTTGTTTTAAACTTATTCCTGCCGCTGTATATAAATAAATCATTACATATATGTTTTATACCTTTTTACCCCTCAACCATATCATAAAAGTTTTGAACATATTATAAGCCCCACCACATTATAAACCCTTCCGCTGCATTTGATCGACCCTGGTCCCACCTTTCCACTCCAAAGAAACTCCCAAACAAATCCTCACCATTCACCTTCAATTCTTAGATCCGACAGTTGAGGGTTGATATCGCATAGATTAGGTGCACGACCGCTCCAATGCAAAAGACATGCGAAATAGGCAGTTTTGCATTGACCCCTCCCCTCCATGTGGCCTCTTCTGATTCGATCACATGGGTTTTGATTAAAACCACTGACCACTAAAAATATACGCGATAAACCACCAATTTTCGTCCATTCAAAACTGCAAAACCACTTCCTGCCTGATCGTGACTTGCATTCAATGCTGATCAATGCAAAATTCATACATTTGATAAAACCTTGGTTAATACGTTAATTCATTCATTTGTCTTGTTTAACCATTGTTTTTGCCTTCCCGACTGTGTAAGCCCGTGAAAGCCCCTGACGCCCATTTTTACGCCTAGAACCTCTGAATTCACCAAAGAAACCAAAACTGAAATATATTCTCAGTTTTTGAAGCAAAAGCCAGGTAAGCAAAACATATTCCTGTCAGCATTTATTATTCAACTCAAAAATTGATTATGTCATTTTTACAGCCCACAATATCAGTGCCAAAGACAGTGGCTGACAACAAGAAAGTTGATATGGAAGTAGCTACAGCCAAAATCCATGAATTGGATCAGATTGAGTTTCATAGGCAAACCCCAGAGATGCTCTATTCCACAGTCACAATAAAAGCTATGAGTGCTCATAGGCTTCAAAATACAATCTCTAATATGTAGGATCAAATGAATATGGAAAAAGCTTAATTATATGCAAAGGATCCAAGGATAAAGGCCTTAGAAAATTTAGTATTACAGGTAGGATATGATCCTACAAACATCAAAGCAGCAGAAGAATTGGTTAAAAATAAAAATGAGGACATAGATGCCTTGAGGAAACAACTCAATCTTCCTCAAGGTGAGCAGCCTCAGAAAAAGGAAGTTTTACAGGATCAAAAGGAAAAAGATGAAATTATGAGTTTGATACTTCAACTGACAGCTCAAATTAAGGAAATGGAAGTACAGATGGACCAAGTTGTCCAAGAAAAGGAGATAGTTAAAGAACTAGTGATTCCCACTGTCATCCCAGTCATCACAGCAGCAATGCCTTCTACTTTAGGAGAACAATTGGCACCCAAAGAGCCACTTTCCATTGCAGTGCCAGTGAATTCTTCAACAACTTCAGTAACTAAATCCTCTACAACAGTGTTTCCACCTACAGATGAAAGCAGTCAACTGGTAAAAGCAATGGAGGAAATGTCCTTGAAGACCAATGAAATCAACAGATTGACTAAGATAATTGAAAATCTTGAGAAGACAAACAAAACAACTCAGATAGATGCTAAAATACATGAACAAAATGCCCACAGATTGAGTGAAGAGGTAAAGAAGCTCCAAAAAGAATTAACTCTCACGGATCAGATATCATATATTAAAAATTACCTATGGAATAATGTAATTGAAGCCTTCCATGATGTTTGGCCTTCAATTCAGGTAATTTTTGAGCAGAGAGAGTTACTATTGACAGCCCAGGTAGAGATCCAAAAGACACAAGCTGATTTAGCAGATAACCCAGAACAGGCTGTAAGATTAATAAATTTCCTCAACAACAAGAATAGACAGGAACTTGAAGAGTTAAAAATCAATGACAGGACATCAACTATCCTAGAAATTAGGAAAGTTACCACCAAAATAAATTTAATGAGGCAGTTTGAAGAGAAATGTAAAGGAATGAATACTACTATCACTAGATTCATGGTTAAATTCACCAATTTAAGACAAAAGGGACTTCCTGATATCATGGTTATAAATGACAAGTTAATGCCTCAGAATGATTATGTGTTGTGAAACCAGCTCCAAAAAGAGTAGAAAAGAGATATCAATGCCTTAGAAATTAGCCACTTAGAGGGGGCGACCTCCAATACATTACATGAATGAACAATTCTTGGATGATTCAAATTAGAAAAACCTCTTTTCTATATATAGGAGTCCATAGGGCCACAATGTAATCCTAGTGGGGCCACAATGTAATCCTAGCCGACCTAACAATAATAATTTAAGGGCACAATAATAACAATATGGGGGTTACAGGGGTACAATAATAACAATAAGAGGGTTACACTAACAACAATAGGGACTATACTAGTAATATAGGGACCTAACATGCCCCTCTCCTTCAAAAAAGTGTTGACCTCAATGCTTGAGTAGCTCTGGGTGCTTCTGTATAAAATTCTCATCCTCCCATGTAGAATCTTCAGTGGGTAAGTTCTTCCACTTGATGAGATACTCTGAAATTGATCGATTCCGTAGTTGTCGAGTGCTTGTTTCTGTGACCGCTTCAGGTTCCAATATGATTTTCCTTCCTCATCAAGTTCTGGAAATATTGTTTGAACTAGAAGATTTTCACCTATAACCTTCTTTAAGCATGAAACATGGAAAACTGGATGTACTCGCGAAGAAGCAGGAAGCTCCAATTTGTATGCCATAGTACCAATCTTTTGCAACACCTTGTAAGGACCATAGTACTTTAGCGATAATTTATTATCCTTCTTAGCTTGCTTGAGGGACATTTGTTTGTATGGTTGTAGCCGTAAAAATACCCAATCTCCTACATCAAAACTTCTCTCGCTGCGATGTTGATCTGTTTGTTGTTTCACTCGATTTTGTGCCAAATTAAGGTTATCCTTTGAGAGTTGGAGAAATTCTTGCTGATGCTCCAATGTGTACTTGTGGCCACTTTTTACAACATTCCAATCTGATGCTCAGAGAGAGAGCTATGAATATTTTCCCACGTTCACCTCTTTGAGATGAAATTTAGAAGCCTCAAAAAGCCCTAACTTCCACACATATCATATCTACGAAAATATTATTGCGGGCAATATACGAAATTTTGTAAGGATGTTCCTTAGGATTTCGGCTTCGTACTCTAAAAATTTCCGCTTCTGAACCTTCGTAGAAAAAACGTTATTACGAAAATACCACGATGACCTGTTTAGGTTAAATTCAGGAGCCTGCAAAATGACCTAACTTGCACAGATCATATCTCCGAAAATATTGCGAACCAAGATTTGAAATTTTGCAGCAATGTTCCTTAGGATTTTGGCTTCGCACTCTAAAAATTTCAGATTCTGAACCTTCGTAGAACAAACGTTATAGCGAAAATTCCACGATGACCTGTTTGGAGCAGCGAAACCCTAGAATCTCAAAGCTGATGCAAATATTGTGAAGCTGGCTCAAAAGAGAAAGAATATATCCAACATCAATGCCTTAGGAAATAAGCCACTTCGAGGGAGCAACCACTAATACATTACATGAATGAACAATTCTTGGATGATTCAAATTACAAAACCTCAACTTTTCTATATACTCAAGGTCCAGCAGGGCCACAAATAATCCTATCAAGCCTAACAATAACTCAATTTAAGGGCACAATAACAATATGGGGGTTAAGGGGTACAATAATAACAATAAGGGGTTACAATAACAACAATGAGGACTATACTAGTAATATAGGGACCTAAAACTATGACAAAAAGATAAAGAACAAGCCAACAGGTCAAGGTATTCCCACAGGAAAAGTATTATTAAAAAGTTTTGAATATTTTTTTATTTGCAGTATGAAATCAAGCACGTAGTTGTCCTCAAGCCCACATTTTCTAGGTACACTGAGGCTGATGAGAATTTTAGGAAAATCAAGAATATTAGAATTGCTAAAAATGAGGAGTGGCAAGCATTGACTGATTTTCTATGAAGAATGAAAGGCAAACAAATGAAGAAGAAAAAATATGTTTTCTTATTTCACAGTCAAAACATATTTTTATAGCAGAAAGCAATTTTACTGAAGGTTAAAGAGTATCCGAAGTAAAAGAGTATCAGTGAGAAAGAGTATCAGCGAGAAAGAGTATCAATGAAGGTAAATTAGATTCTGAAAAATATCTAAAGAGCCAACAAAGAGGACACATAATCGGCCAGCTTCTTCTTATCTTAAAACAGTTTTTATTTATTTTGAATAAAATAGGACAGCTTGCTGATTTGTTAAGCAAGCTGTCACTATTATTGTTGTAAGATATTTAATTTTCCTAAGTTAATTCCTAGAAGTCACCTAGGATATTTTGTAAGACGTTTTATATAAATACTTCACTCTTTGAAGTATTTTGGCGTGGAATAAAATTGTTGGAGATTATTATAGATATTTTGTTGACTTGAAGGCTTTGGATTTCGATTTTGAGTAGCAGACTGGATCACCTATTTAGCACCATAATTCAGGATCCCTGTGATAAGCTATCTGGAGTGAAGTACTCTCTTAAACTTGTCATTTTTATCTTCTTTTGTTACATGCATACATTTGTGTTTTAATTCTGAATCTGAATGTATAACTAGGAGTATTACTACAGGACATGTTAATAGCACCCTGTTTTTAACTAGTTATCGTTTCTTTGTTTTCTTCTGATTTCCGATGTAGGGAACCCTTAATTTCTCCCTCTCCCGTTTGACCTATATCTTCTACTTCCCTTTTCCGAATTTAACGATTCTTAAGTGCCCTTTATCCCGATCATACCATCTCAAAAACCAATTTTCCCAAGATCTCCAAGGGTTATCTATCTTGCCCTGTAGACATTTGACCTTTTAGGCTTTGATCCCAGTTCTGTTAGCTTGAATTAGACTCCATAGCCCAATGGACAAGTATATTTCCCTCTATCTACTCTCCAAGTGAATTTTTCCCACCAAATCCAACAAAACCAAACCAAATCTGTACTTTAATAACTAGCATGATATTCACAAATTAAAACAAAGTTAAACTTTAAAGAGAGAGCCCTCTCTGAACCCTAGGAAGGCTAGATCCTAGAGTTTGAAGTAGGTTTGTGGTTACCTCTAGCATTATTTTACTAAAAACCAAAATCCCACAACTTAAGAATTTACTGGAGTGATAACAACACCTACCCTTCTACTAGCCTTGTTTTCCTTCACAAGTACAGGACTTAGAGCTCTTCCTTGATA